>CM035843.1:344640471-345299971 GCA_020510985.1 Pholidichthys leucotaenia
ACACCATAGAAAACACCCAACACACAGACAAGCAAGTTTAAAAGGTTTATTGACAAATTTCAAAAGAGAAGCTCTAGTAGAAAAAACATCACTCGCCAGAGAAAGACATGGCCTGTGGGGAGGATGAGTGATTAATGAGAGCAGGGATATGATGATGTGGGAAACCAAATAGGCAACTTACATGAACCAAACAGAGAACCCGACAGAGCACCAACAGGAACAGACGAACCAGCGGGATGAAGCTGGTCGGGGGTAGACTGATAGTGGTCTGACCGGGTGGAGTGAGGAAACTGAAGCGGGGTGAGGTTGATGGAGCAGGTGAGCGCACAACAATCCCCGGAAGCACACCGCACATATGGCAGCAACCTGAAAAGGAGAAGAGGAGAGGAAACGTGAGTATTATTTCTCTCTCAACAAAACCAAAACACATCGCTGAAGCAGGCAGTTTACCCAGCGAGCCAGCGCTGAAGCTTTCACTTGATGGTCCTTATAAGCGCTGGCCAGGAAGAGGCGGCAGGTGTGTCCAATCCCGCAGGTGTGTTGATTGCCTGCGGAGCTAGGGGAAAGTTCAACAGGACGGAAGGGGCGAGCGCTCACCTGCATATGACATTTTGTAGTGCAAATATAGCAGCACTATTAAAAACAGTTTGCTCATGGTTAATAATGACTATTCCAGTATTTCCTCCCACATTGTTCGACTCCGCCTAGCCGAGACCTACGCTACACGCCCCTTTTCCACACCTCTGAGGTTGCAGTAAGCAGATTCCTTTCCAAAAAATCCGGACCAGTGGACACGTAGCATAAAGTCAACGAGTCTGCAAGGGAGGAGATTGAGATTCAGCCAATATACCCTGTGGTGTCATGACGTGCGCACGTGCGTATGTGCTACCGCAGCATAGTGCGTCGCGCCGTTTCACATTTTTGTAGATGTGTGGAGAGGCGAAGGGGGTGTTTGAGGACACAGCAGTGAAGGGGTGCTCTTCTGGTCGTAAAGGAGAGCTTTTTCTTTAAGCTCTGTCCTGCCTCCTCAGTCTGACTCTGTGGGGAGCATAAGGAGACCAGGAGGGGAGGAGGCAAGGTAGCGAGTGCTAGGAACACCAGCAGAGCACAAACACAACCCCCTAATTTTAACCGATGCCCTGAAATGAGATGAGATGATGGGGAAAACCCCCTTTAACTGCTGTCTGTTCAGTGACTGCAGAATGAAACGGAAGAAGGGAATATGCGCACTAAACACTGCAGTGAAAGCCGCTGCAAGTGTTGGGCAGAGAAAACAGTGAACCGCGTGTTATTCACATCCAGTTTTCCCCACAGCGGAACCATATGCTCAGGGAGGGAGGGGTGGGGACAAGGGAGAAATGGGGGACATGAGAGTGTGGGTGTGGCTCTGGTGGACGAAATGGGTCTTACGTTTGAACACACTGAACAGGGAGAGTTCAGCTCTGATCCAGCCCCACCGATGCTCATCTCCTGGACCCTACGTCAACACCAAGGATGGCTCCCCTGCCATTGGGGATTCGCTGCTACGTCCTCATCGAGTGTTAATTTTAGGCTGGAATGTCTTTATTTTGGTGGGTTTCATTTTCCTTTTTTGAGCAAATAGCGAGTCTAACAAGCGGCATGAGGCCAAGCTGGGAGTGTGCTGCTGACTCAGCCTCGACTGCTGCATTAATTTATCTGCACTGCAGTGCTCCACCACCTCCCATCCCTTCTCCTTCCCTTACCTCCCACCTCCCTTTCTGACTCCCCCTCTCTCTACTCTCTCTCTTTCTGCCTCACCCAATAGCCACCCTGCAATATTAAGGAGAGAGAGAGAGAGAGAGAGACTCTGTTGCCAAAAAGGAGCTGCAGTTCTCCACTCTGTGCAGATGATACATAACAATTTAAATAAAACAGAAAAGAAGCAGAAAAGAAAAAAAAAATAAAGCGGGGGAGGATCAGGATGCTGGAAGCCAAGAGAACCATGTAATCTGCGGGAGAGACATCAGCCAATAAAACACTTTTTTTGGTTGTTGTTTTTGTAATATAGAAAAAAAGATTCAGTTTGCCAGACATGGGGAATGGGGTAGCCCCACAAGAGTAAGGCATTTATTCCTGTCTGCTGAGAGGAGGAGCTGGTATAATTTACAAAAAAGCCTTGTCCTCTCCTTTTTCGACAGAAAATCACAGACATGTCCATATCAGCCACTCTATTTTCCAAATGATGCTGTAAGCTTTATAGTGCTGTGAAAAAGTATTTGCCTTCTTCCAAATATGCAAATATGTTTGTGCATATTTTTCACACTTAAAATGTTTCAGATCATCAAACAAATATCAATTTTAGACATAGATAAACTGAGTAAATACAAAACGCAGTTTTTAAATGATGGTTTCATTTATTAAGAGGAAAAACGCTATCCAAACCTACCTGGCCCTATGTGAAAAAGTACAGTTGTGCTTATAAGTTTACATACTCTGGCGGAATTTATGATTTTTTGGCCATTTTTCAGAGAATATGAATGATAATACAAAAACTTTTCTTTCAATAATAGTTTGTGGTTGGGTGAAACCATTTATTATCAAACAATTATGTTTGCTCTTTTTAAATCATAATGGCAACAGAAACTACCCAAATGACCCTGATCAAAAGTTTACATACCCTGGAAGTTTGGGCCTGATAACATACACACAAGTTGACACTTACAGGTTTAAGTGGCTACTAAAGGTAACCATCCTCACCTGTGATCTGTTTACTTGTAATTAGTGTGTGTGTATAAAAAGTCAGTGAGTTTTTGGGCTCCTGACAGACCCCTGAATGTTTCATCCAGTGCTGCACTGACTGGAATTGCTGGATTCCAAGCCATGGGGAAAGCAAAAGAATTATCAAAGGACCTGCGGGAGAAGATAGTTGAACTTTATAACAGGAAAAGGACATAAAAAGATATCCAAGGACTTGAGAATGCCAATCAGCAGTGTTGAAACTCTAAGAAGTGGAAAATGAGGGATTCTGTTGAAACCACGCTATGGTCAGGTAGAACAAAAAATTTTAGCCACAACTGCCAGGAAAACTGTTCAGGATGCAAAGAAAAGCCCTCAAACTGACCTACAGGACTCTTTAAAAAGAGTGATGCGGCTGTTTCAAGCTGCATAATAAAGAGGCACTTCAAGAAAAATGGGCTACATGGTTGAGTCGCCAAAAGAAATCCATTACTATGCCAATGCCACAAAGCAGCTTGCTTACAATACGCCAAACAGCACAGAGACAAACCTCAAAACTTCTGGAACAAAGTTATTCGGAGTGATGAGACCAAAATTGAACTTTTTGGCCACAACCATTAACGCTACATTTGGAGAGGAGTCAACAAGGCGTATGATGAAAAGTCCACCATCTCTACTGTGAAACATGGAGGTGGATCGCTGATGTTTTGGGGATGTGTGAATTACAAAGGCACAGGGAACTTGGTCAAAATTGATGGCAAGATGAATGCAGCATGTTATCAGAAAGTACTGGAAGAAAATTTGTACTCATCAGCCCAGAAGCTGCACATGGGGACACACTTGGGACATTCTAGCGTGACAATGATCCAAAACACAAGGCCAAGTCAACTTGTCAGCTACAGCAGAAAAAAGTGAAGGTTCTGGAGTGGCCATCTCAGTCTCTTGACCTCAATATCATTGAGTCACTTTGGGGAGATCTCAAACATGCAGTTCTTGAAAGACAGTAAGAATTTACAGGAACTGAAGGCTTTTTTGCCAAGAAGAATGGGCAGCTTTGCCATCTGAGAAAATAAAGTGCCTCATCCGCAACTACCATAAAAGACTTAAAGCTGTCATTGATGTTAAAGATGGCAATACACGCTATGAAGAACTAGGGTATGTAAACTTTTGATCAGGGTCATTTGGGTAGTTTGTGTCATTATGATTTAAAAAGAGCAAACACAATTGTTTGACAATGGCTTCACCCAACCATTAACTGTGAGTGAAAGAAAGTTTTTTGTATTATCATTCATATTCTCTGAAAAATGGCCAAAAAAAATCACAAATTCTGCCAGGATATGTAAACTTATGAGCACAACTGTAATTGCTCCTAAACCTAATAACTGGTTGTGCCATCCTTGGTTGCAACAACTGCAATCAAGCATTTGCGATAATTGGAAATGAGGCTGTTACATCACTGTTGAGGAATTTTGGCACACTCTTCTTTGCAGAATTGTTTCAATTCAGCCACAATGGAGGGCTTGAGGTCACAAACTGATGGCCGGACATTCTCCTTTGGGATCTTCTGATAGAGAGCAAAATTCATGGTTCCATCAATTACAGCAAGTCATGCAGGCCCTGAAGCAGCAAAGCAGCCCCAGACCATCACACTACCACCACCATGTTTGACTGTTGGTATGATGTTCATTTTATGAAATGCTGTGTTAGTTTTACACCAGATGTAATGGGATGCACGCCTTCCAAAAGGTTCAACTTTTGTCTCGTCAGTCCACAGATATTTTCCCAAAAGTCTTGGGGATCATCAAGATTTCTTTTTTGGCAAATGTGAGACGAGCCTTTGTGTTCTTTTTGGTCACCAGTGGTTTTTGCCTTGGAATTCTCTCATGGATGCCATTTTTGCCCAGTCTTTCTCTTACTGCGGAATCACGGACCAGTGTCCAAACTGAGGCAAGTGAGGCCTGCAGTTTTTTAGATGTTCTGTTTTTTTTTTTTTCTCATTTGTTCTTGAATTTCTTTAGATCGTGGCATGATGAGTTGCTTTTTGAGATTTTTTTTTAGCCTACTTCACTTTGTCAGACAGGTTCTATTTACTGTAAGTGATTTCTTGATTCAACAGGTTTGACAGTAATCGGACCTGGGTGTGGCTAGTGAAACTGAATGCAGTTTTCAAAAAAATGTGGTTAATCACCACATTCATTCATGATTTACATCTGCAACAGAGATGTAAAAGACACATTGCCAGTTATGGCAAATGCTTGATTGCAGTTGTTGCCGCCAAAGGTGGCAAAACCAGTTATCAGAGGGCAATTACTTTTTCCACATAGGGCCGGGTAGGTTTGGGTATTTTTTCCCTTCATAAATGAAATCATCATTTAAAAACTGCATTTTGTATTTACTTAGGTTATCGTTGCCTAATGTTAAAATATGTTTGATGATCTGAAACATTTAAGTGTGACAAATATGCAAAAATATAAGAAATCAGGAAGGGGCAAATACTTTTTTCACACCACTGTTTATCATCTGAGTGATTCATTTCATGGTGGGGAACAAACAAGAGCCCACCTCTCTACGGATGGACTGCATAATGGCAGGGCTGTTGTCTGTCTTCTGCCCGG
Source organism: Pholidichthys leucotaenia (assembly GCA_020510985.1). Taxonomy (NCBI): domain Eukaryota; kingdom Metazoa; phylum Chordata; class Actinopteri; order Cichliformes; family Pholidichthyidae; genus Pholidichthys; species Pholidichthys leucotaenia. The sequence continues at coordinate 344,645,784 of CM035843.1, forward strand.
GAGGGAGGTGTTGACACGGGGTTCTTAACAAACTCAATAAATCCATTACTGTGAAAGGCTGCTTTTCACAACCCCTTTACCACTCTGCTCCATTTCACATGATGCTCTTCTGTAATCCACTTGCATCCACTTTTGCACCACAAAAGTAAACTAATGCACACAAAATGGTGACCATTTGAAAAGGACACAATGAATCTGAAGAAAAACATGGAAGCTGGAGCTAGGGTAAATTTCTTAAAAGAAAAAGGCAACAATTATCCCATTTAAAAACACTGACATGACAAGTTGTAACTGGAAGGCTGCTTTATTGGTAATAAAAAGGTTCGTGCTCAAATGAAGACAATCTTTCATATATTCTTAACCAAGAGTCCAAGTGGTTGTGCAACACACCATCATATAGTACTGTATATCCTCTTTTTTATCACGGTGTTAAATGATAACAACAGTTTGAAAAGCACTTTTTAAAATTTCCAGCAAAAAAAAAAAAAATCTTCCATAATAAACCATGCTAAAAAAAAAAAAAAAGAATGGGTCCTATAATCAAATATTGATACAAAAATAAATTTCAGATGGAAACGGAAATATAGAAGAAATCAAACCAAAATAGAGAAGGCAAGCTGCTTTTTCACAAGCCAAATGGGTGACACACATAGCACTAAGAACAGGACATTTTTGATTTAGCCGTTTTTTTTTTTTTCTGTTAACATCACACACTGTTGAATATTAAGATGAAGTCGGGTGTCTGGATGATCCTCCGGCAGTATTTCTAACTCGAGATCCCTAATTAATGTTGTGCTCAGCCCCAAAAATCCCCCCACCCTCCACAGTTTGGAACCATTTTTTGTTGTTCTTTTTTAATTACTATCCTTTTTGTTTTTCTCAGTGTGGCATTGACATCCAAATTTGCAGAAAAAGCAGAAAAAAGGCACATGCCATTGAGTGGAACACTTGAAACAAACCATTCGAGAGAGAGAGAGGGGAAGAAAAAAAAAAGTGTGACAATGAGAAGCAAGTACATGACTATATGTGTGTGTGTTGAGCTGTAATGGCACTGATGTGTGGGAATGGGAAAGAGTCCCTGGGGTGGGTGTCACGAGGGCGTTCAGCCAGTCACAGCAGCTGACGTCCTTCAGGAAAGAGATCACCGGTAACGTTGGCGGGCAGTGAGGACAGTCACCTTTGTCTGTTTGTGTCTGTGACTGTGGGTGCGTCCGGTATAGTCCGACAGTGAGACGTATGACAGTTATAAGTGAGAAATGTGCTGGTAACATTATCCATTCGTCACGTTTAGGCTACATCCAGAAACATTGCACATGAGCAATCCCCCAACATAGAAGGGTGCTGGAAACAACCAGTTTTAGACATCCACTGAACGTGTTGCACATGAATAAAATGTGACAAACAGTGTTCTTCTGTTTTATGTATATACATATAGACACATGTATACATGTATATATCTTTTTGTATTATATAATATCTATATTTCATTCAATTTCCGTCAACAAAGTGAAAAGTGTCTCAAAAAATCCAAAAGGTAACAAATGTGACAAAGGGCATAGCTGGAAGCCATTCTATATTATTGTTATTATTCATTTTTTTGATTATTAGTAGTAACATTTTTAAAATTCCGTATTTACAAAAAAACACAACAAAGCATGCCGATAAAATAAAAGAATATAATACAATATTTATAGTTTCTCTCAAAAAGTTCGTTCTTTTTCAGCGATTGTGCCATTTACATCATAGCCTGCACTGTACATACTGTATATATGTTTTTGTGTTTTCTCTTTTTTTTTTTTGTCTTTTTTTGCTTATTTTTTTCAAGTGTGAATGTATCATTCTAAGACATTACATCCAAGATGAGCATGGGTAAATCGGATGGCGTTACTCACTCCTCCTGTGGTTCTTATTGGGAATGTATTTGGTTTCAGTGTGCAGCAGCCAAACTGATTCAGAGACCTCACATTGTAAACAGACCTCAGTTATTGTTGTACAGGGAACTCTGGTACAGGCAGTGTTAAGCACACCAAATGGCAATAGTGGTGTGACAGCAGATGCCAGAATTAGGTCTGGTCATCCCCTTATAAATAAGACCATCACACCTGTGTAGAAAAAGAATGGCAGGAGACGTACAGCGGCAGTAGTTTCTTTGTCTACCACTTGACAAAGCCTCGTTTTTTTGTTGTTGTTTTTTTTAATTTTTTAATGAAAAACACCCACAAAATTTATTATACAACATAACTGTGTCAATGAGAGAGAGGCCTGCTGATGTATTTTCTCGGCAAGTGTTAGCGTTCCTACCTCCATCTCTGGCTAAAATCTTTTGAAGCAGGTGATAGCGTTTGGAAGCCTGCAAGGAAGTGAAAAGATGGTGTGAGCCTGGGTCCAACACCACACACACAGTGTTTCAGAGGTCCCACAAATGCACAATGACACACTGACAAACGTGGGACTTTCAGCACTCCAACTCAGACCAAAGCACTAGTCTATTTTCTTTGCTTTTGCATCTCTCTCCTGCTCTCATGGCAATCAGTCATAAACTCGTGAAGGGAGAGTTATCATTCACCTTCATCCTAAAATGCCAGACGAAATTGTTCCAGTTCCAGGAGCCCTTCATGGCTGTCCACCTTTCACACATGCTAGGCACAACAAGGCATGTCCCTGTGGTAATTCTCAGCTAGCTCTGCTGCACCAGGTCAGTGTCAGTCCCACTGATCCAAGCCTGTTCTGAGAATGATTGCATCAGACGAACATCAGAGAAGGACTTCGAGGCTTTTCATAAAGCTGGAAGCTCAATTTATCTGAAAAGAAACACTACTTAAGACATCCCTCACTGAAATATATAGAGTATATGAATTTAAAAAAAGAAAATGAATGAGAAAAAAAAAATCAAGAATGTCCTTCTGACCTATCTGCATGGAATGCAGCAAAAAGGGTATCCTGTTGACATTTCCTAGAGCCAGACATGGATTCCTTGGCGTAAAATATCACCTGCTCTCATTACTGAAACAGGAACTATAGGAAACAAAAGTGACAGCTGGAAGGATGCAAGTAAACAAATAGATGTAAGCCCCAGATTTGGTTTGGGACTACTGACATGGTCCTTCCAAATCTGTGCATCCTCAACATGAGGACAATCCTATTCCTAATACTCATACACTCCACACTCTATGCTATCAACATTCAGAGCAGCAAAAAAATCCCTTTGTTGGCTGACTGAGCCATTGCCTCTGAGCACTTACACCTTTCATTTACATGTTTAGTTAGGGGCTGAATTCAAAAAGCAAAACCAGTGAAGGGTGGGATCTGTCAATATTCAAAAATCTTCATTGCCCATTTCTAGATCTTGTAATTTCCCCCAGTGGACAGCCTCTAACTTATTATCAAGCCACTGCAGTGGTCTGAGAATTAGTGTCTTGTGGACTATGATTACTCATGCATGATTCCTGATCAAAACATGCCTTCATGCAAGTCATTTCTATGCACTGAACGAGCACAATAATTATTATTTATCTGGAACTCGGTCTGAGCAATTCTCCTTTAGCCCAAGTCGAAATAATGACTAATGACTCCTACCCGGTCAGTGTGAAAGCCCATGTAGAAAATGTTGTTTTTTTTTTCTTTCCAGTGTCAGTTTAACAAAGAGGAGATGAAAAGACCTGTGGCATAGGCTAAACATTATCTTTTTTCCCTTTTTTGCTGCTCAAATAATGTAAAGATGCAAGTATAGTCAGCACAAACAAACAAAAATTCAGTGTCTACACTTCTGGGTTCCCCCCTCCTTCACTAGTGTTTCCTCCATAGCTAAACTTGCTCGGTTGATTATTGTTTTCCTCTTGATTAAGATGGTAAACTCAATGTTACAGACCCTAATTTAGACTGCTATAACAGTTCTATTGGGATCTGAGCGATCCAGTCCCGAAGCACTGGAGCTTTGCTGCTGGGTGTTGGGGGGTTTCCACACTCGGTGGTGGCAGGGATTTTGAGATTCTCCGAGCATCTGGCAGATATTTCTGGGCATTGGCAGTTGGTCCCCAAAGAAATGTGCACCAATGGCCGGCACACTTTGAGTCATTGTTTTCCATTTTGTATTTACTCCTCATCTCTACGAACTTGGTCTCTATGCAGAAAAAGTTCCGCGGTAAACTGATTGTGTTTGGTTCGGCTGTCTTTGAGGAAACCACATTGCCTCAGCAGTGTTTGAGTATGTAAACATTTTTGGGGATGTTTTTGTTAATATTTTTTTTCTCACTTGCAAATGATCACTTTTTCTATAGTTGTTGGGTTTGGGCTCAGGGTCTCATCTGGCTGTTTTTCACTGGACTTAAGAGTTAATGAACCCTAACACTTGGACTCCCACTCATCTTTTTGGTTTTTGTTCTTCTCTTTCCTGGCCCACTCCTCCTTGTTATCGTCCTGCTTCTCCTTTTCAGGTTTGGTCACGCTGTCATAAGAAGGGAGAGAGGCAGTGGATGGTGTGCTCTCCTTCTTCTCCTGGTTGGTCCCACCGTTCTCCAGCTTACTGTTAATAAGGTGGCGCTTGAAGATGATGCCGCGCCTGATGAGGTGAGCGCGGTAAGCGTTCTGTATAATTCTAGCAGAGACATCTTCCTGTTTGCGGCGGAGGGTGGTGGTGATGGGTTCATAGGACACCTTGGAGGGGTTGGCTGCCACAAATCGCTCTTCCATCTGCTGCCTCAGCATGTCCAACTCACCACTGTCACCCAACACGCGCTTTGTGAAGGCAAACAAGATGTCCAGGCAGTGAATGCGATCGCCACTCACCATGGGCATGTCCATGGCGATTAGTTCAATAGTGTTGGGTTTTGGCACACGGAGCGGGTGCTCCAATGCATCGGCAAAGTCAGACAGCTTAGCAAAAGTAATAAACTGTGAGGCAGTAGGGTCGAACTTCTCCCAGATCTCATAGAAGGTCTCAAAGTCATCCTCACTGAGTGGATCAGCACTTTCCTCTGTGGCCACACTGAAGTTCTCCAGGATGATGGCAATGTACATGTTCACCACAATGAGGAAAGAAATGATGATATACATGACAAAAAAGAAGATTCCCACTGAAGGGTTACCACAGTCGCCCTTCACTGAAGTCCCGGGATTCTCTAACACAGGGTTACAGTCTGGAGGGTAGTTGAGGATCGGCAACAGCAACCCGTCCCAGCCAGCTGATGTGGTGATCATGAACAGGATGATCATGCTGTTGCCGAAGGTCTCAAAGTTGTACAGGTCATCAATACCTGCTCCATGCTTTACATAGCCAAAGTTAGACATGCCAAATATGGAGAAGATGAACATGACCAGGAAGAGTAGGAGGCCGATATTAAACAGAGCTGGCAGTGACATCATTAGAGCGAAAAGTAGGGTCCGGATACCCTTAGCTCCTTTGATCAGACGAAGAATACGGCCAATACGGGCCAACCTGATCACCCTGAACAAGGTCGGCGACACAAAGTACTTCTCAATGAGGTCAGCCAGGAACATGCCTAAAGATGAAAGGAGAAGAAAGTCAATATTCAGTATATTTCTAAAGGTTGCATTTTCTCACAGTTTCCCACTTCCTCACTCACCAACAATAGAGAGGATGACCACCACTACATCAAAGATGTTCCAGCCATTGGTAAAGTAATAGTGACGAAGGGCAAAGAGCTTCAACAAGAACTCCGTGGTGAAGACCACGATAAAGATAAAGTTGACCCAGTAGAGAACATGCTCTGTTTCATCTGATTGATCATCTGTTTCCACCATCATGGTGACCATGTTGAGACAGATCAGTATCATGATGGAGATGTCAAAGACTTGCTGAGTCACAAAATCAAACACCATCCCTTGGATCTTGTTCTACATGGCAGATGGCACACAATGGGATGAAATCAAGATTTACAGCCTCTACAGTAAGTCCTTTAAATAAAATACACACTAACACAAATACAAACCAAAGGAAGGGTAAAAAACTACCTGTGGTCGAGGAATGGGTTTTTGTGGTTTTTTGGACCCCAGTTTTTTCATGGCATTATAGTACTTCTTCTGTTCTTCTGTCATAAAAATATCCTGACCTCCAAAGTAAAGACATAAACACAAATTTGGTTATAATCATATTCTACAACAAAAACAGGAAATTCTCAAAGCTGTGTAGGGAGTCTGAAGACAGAGCAGCTCTTATCTTTTTCTTTTGCTGGTTGAAGTTGTCAATGATCACACCAATGAAGAGATTGAGGGTGAAGAAGGACCCAAATATGATGAAGACGACAAAGTAGATGTACATGTAGATGTTCACTTCATAGTCAGGTTGATCCTCAACCTTAAAGGGAGGGACATTGTATGAAAGCAGAGAAAACAATATGAAGAGATAGCTCAACATTTTATGAAATATGACCAGAGCTTGACATTAGTGCTAGTACACCGTCAAATGCTGGGAGAATTCAGTTGTGGCCTATAGCTCAGACACTATTACAAGACATTCTGGCATATGGGATATTCTGTCCTAGTCTCTGACATAATAGACAATCAAGAATATAAGCCTATTGTATTTATATTAAAAAGAATAGTTAATTTAATAAAATTATCCTTTTAAGGACAAAAGTCACAAATTTAGCACAAGAAAGGCACAAACAGAATAAGGAAACCACATGCCTCAAATGTGCAGCAACAGTTTTTTTTTTATAATAATAAACTTCCTGCTTTTTAATAAAAAAAAATATATGCAAGTTTGCATGAAAAAAAACTGCAAACTTACAAGAAAAATTATGCCATGTATATAAGTACCCCTTGGCTACTGAAAATGTTGAGAGGCGACTAATTTTTGTATTTGTATTTTCTATACTTTATTAATCCCAGAGGGAAATTCAGGGCATCCACCTGGATGAGGCAGCCATGGTGCGACGCCAATCCCTTCACCATTCACACACACATTCACACCTAGGGCCACTTTAGAGTCTCCAATTAACCTAACCTGCATGTTTTTGGCCTATGGGAGGAAACCGGAGTGCCAGAGTAAACCCACTCAGACACGAAGAGAACATGCAAACTCCACACAGAAGGGTCACTGATGGTCAGGGGTGGAATCGATCCCGTGACCTTCTTGCTGTGCTGCCACAGTGCTAACCACTGTGCCACTGAGCTGCCTAACTTTGGAAAGTTACCAAACACAGTGCCTGATAAGCACTTTAGTTAATCTCAATCCCTGAATATGACTATTAACTAGAAAAAAATTCCATATCATTGTCATAGCCCAGAATAGTTACACAAAACAACTACAAATCTGTATAGCAAATCTTATCATTACATATAACATAAATTCATTTTGCAAAGAAATACTCAGTTCAATATATTTGTGTGAATTCACATATTTAGCTATGAATGTAAATAAATCAGTTTCTCAAAATGTTGAACTATTAGTTGATGTCAGTGGCTCATTAAAGATTTTCCCTGATCCACTTTCGGTTATTGTAGGAGGCTGAAATTGTACATGTATGATAATACATATCTCTATAGATCACATGGTAATTTGCAGCTCTGAAAGCCTAAGAGTTTCTCTTTTTCAGGTGCTAAGGTGGAGTAAGGTGTGATAATGGAGCCAGTTGAATGCAGAGCAGTCATCAGGTTCCTGTACTTGAGAGTCCACACACCACAGGAGACGTTCGATGAGATGAAAGAGAGTTATGGGGAGAATGGCCCCTCGTATGATGTAGTCAGGCACTGACATCAACAGTTCAAATGTGGTTGGACATCAGTGGAAACAGCATCCATTCCTGGGCGACCACAGTGCACCACTGATGAAGACATCATCCAGCAAGTGGAGGCCATCATTTTGGAGGATTGCCGCATAACCATTCACCATCTAGCACAAGATGTCAAAATTAGTGTGGGGTCTGTCGAAAAATCATCCATGACCATTCGCACATCCGGACGTTGTCTGCATAATGGGTTTTGCAGTTGTTCACACCTTCTCAGAAGCAGGAGCGAGTCATGTGCTCCTAGGTTCTTTTGGCCATGTGCCAAAAAAAAAAAAAAAAGACATGAGGACTTCTTCAACTAATCACACAGGATGAAACATGGGTCCATCACTATGAGCCAGAGAATAAAGCCCAGTCAAAGCAATGTATTATGACTCACCACCTCAGAAGGTACGTGTCCAACCCTCAGGGGGCAAGGTCATGCTCACAGGCTTTTGGGATAGTATAGAGTATTTATGGTGGAGTTCCTGGCAAAGGGTACCACAATTACTGGGACTTACTACACTTCACTGCTGCAGAAATTGTGGATCGCCTTCAAAACCAATAGGTGTGGCATGCTGACCAAAGGTGTCTGCATTCTGCAAGATAACATCCTGGATCACAACTCACATGTTGCCCAAACGAAAGCACAGTCCCGTGACTATGAAATCTTTCCTCTCTGACCTCGCAAAGCACTTCCAAGGCAATGAAACGCTGACTTCCGAGGTCAAGTCGTGGCTTTTGAAGCAACCTGAAAACTTCAACAGATGAGGTCTCCACAGCTGCATGAAAAACTGTAATTTCCCCATTGTGGGACTAATAAAGGTTTATGTTATCTCTTAAAACGATGGGAGAAATGTGTGACCTTTAGTGGTACCTATGTAGAGAAAGATTAATAACTGTGCCAAGTTTAGTTCCTCTCAATCCATGGGTAATGAGTCAGGGTAAATCTTTAATGAACAATCCTCATAGGACCTGCTCGTAGTGAGGCATACAGTCATGTGAAAAAATTAGGACAGCCCTTTAAATATTCAGTTCTTTATGAAGAAATGTTCACATATCTATGTCTAACGTGGTTTTTGTTTTTCTTTACATTTTTTTAACATTTATTTTAGCCATTTTAAATGGGAATGAATGTGGGGTTGTCCTAAAAAATATGGGGGGTGTCCTAATTTATTCCTCACTATTTGTTTAGAATTACATTTTACAGAAAATTTGAAAAAGGTCTTTAATTCATTTTTAATTGTTTAGTTGTATTACATGAATCTTCCAGTATTTTTAACATTGACATTAAATATCCATATTGTTATGATCTGGTGAGCGCACTCCCCCTCCCGTCCTGTGGGAGGTTCCACGGCTCCACAGGTAATCAATACACCTGCGTGAGTGGACGCACCTGCTGTCTCTTCGCTGCCAGCCCTTAAAAGGACCAGTTTGTGAACGCTCCAGTGCTGGCTTGTTGGGTATACTACCATTAAAGAATAAAGTGTGGCACATATGTTTGGTTCATATTTCCCCACAAGAGTGTGGCACATATGTCTGGTTCATATCTCCCACAAATGTATGGCTTATGTGGATTGGGGCTTCACGTCTGGAGGAACAAGACAGGAGATGACAAGGAGGTGTGAAGTCGGGCCCTCGTCTCGGAGAAGAGGACCTGGGGGGTTTCCCGGGACACCGGAGAATAAGAGACAATGGTGAATCCTCAGAGACTTGCATTGTGATTGAATGTTTGCAGAAGCACCATGTGACTTGAGTTCTTAATCCCCCGGAGGTATAAGAGTGAGCTGTAACATTATTCTGCCTCTTCTTGCTTTTGAGAATGTTGGATGAATGTGTTCTGGAATAAAGCCGAACCTGAGAAATACACTCATGTCTCGTCATTGAACACATCTTCCACACTGGTGACCCACGACAAAGAAGGAGCAGGGAGAATTCTCCCGAGCGGAGCTCATCAGAGGCCAGCCTGATGGCTGCCTCCACGCTCCGGCTGCCCGATTTCTGGCAGCACAGCCCGCGCTCCTGGTTTAGCGCGGTCGAGGCGCAGTTCAACCTCCGGAGAATCTCAAAGGATGAAACGAGGTTCTACCATGTGGTGGCGAAGCTGGACAGTCACACGGTCCAGAGGGTGGAAGATCTGGTTAACCACCCACCGGACACCGACAAGTACGGCGCATTGAAGGAGGCGCTGATCAGCCATTTCACCCCCTCGGTGCAACAGCGAGCAGAGGGGCTCCTAGAGTTGACGGAGTCGGAGAACAACAGACCGGCAGACCTGATGGTGAAGATGCTGAGACTGAAAGACTCCGAGGATGGCGAATTTATCTTCGCCCACCTTTTCCTCTGGACTCTGCCGCCAACAGTGAGAGTGACCCTGGCAGACTCACCCCGCTTGGCCAAGCGGGACTACCATGGCCTTGGCAAGGAGGCGCAGCGACTCGTCGACGCCCACAAGCGGAGCGCGGTTTCGGCCGCGGCAGCTGAGCAGAGGACGGCGCCTGGAGATGGTTTGGAGCCAGAGGTGGCGGCGCCAGACGAACCGACGACGGCGGCGATAGGCGTCAGGCAACGCGGAGCTGAGGTCGGCCTGTGTTTCTACCACCGCCGTTTTGCGGAGAGGGCGCACAGATGTCTCCCACCGTGCGGCTTCAAGCGTCAGGGAAACGCCAAGACCGGGGGGCTGGTAGCAGCTGCATCCCTCGGAGAAGAAAATAAGCTGCTTTACCTGACAGATGCACACTCGGGGAAACAATTCCTCGTGGACACGGGCTCCCAGCTGAGTTTCGTCACGCCTACCTACGCGGAACGGCTGATGCCATCCAAAGCTCCCTGGGTGTCAGTATCAGCAGCGAATGGCTCAGCGATTAAGACATTCGGTGAGAGGACCATGCGTCTGTCCTTACAGGGCCGTTCATTCGAGTGGACCTTTATTGTAGCGGCAGTCAGTTTCAACATGTTAGGGGCTGATTTTTTGTGCTCACATGGTTTATTGGTTGATCTTGCTAATAGACGCCTGGTTAATGCACTGTCTTTTCATTCTATTCCCTACACAGCTCGGGTGGCTCCGCCGACTGCACACGCCAACGTCACAGCTGCGGGTGGTAAGTTTCATGCTCTGCTCACTCACTTTCCAGCACTCACAGTTCCAAAGTTTTCGGCTACAGTGGCCAAACACGGGGTGGAACATTTTATCACCACCACTGGGCCGCCCGTTTTTGCAAAAGCCCGGCGCTTTGACTCAGCTAAACTGGCAATAGCGCGCGAGGAATTTGCCAATCTGGAAAAACTGGGCATAATTAGACGCTCGAACAGCCCCTAGGCTTCACCGTTACACATGGTCCCAAAGGCTGATGGCTCGTGGCGACCTTGTGGCGATTTCCGCAGGTTGAACAACGTCTCAGCACACGACCGCTACCCGATTCCGCACATCCAGGATTTCTCAGTTCATTTGGCGGGGGCGCGCATTTTTTCTGAAATAGACTTGGTGCGCGGCTACCACCAAGTCCCCGTGCGCGCGCAGGATATTCCCAAAACCGCGGTAATAACTCCGTTTGGGCTTTTTGAGTTTTTGCGCATGCCATTTGGGTTAAAGGGCGCCGCGCAAACTTTCCAACGCATGATGGATGCAGTTTTACGCGACCTGCCTTTTGTGTTCGTCTATTTAGACGACATAGTGGTAGCCAGCACGTCCGAGGACGAACATGAAACCCACCTCACAGCGGTTTTTCGGAGACTGGCAGAGCACGGGTTGATAATTAACCCAGCGAAGTGCCAGTTCGGGGTGGCGCAAATTGATTTTTTGGGGCACCGCGTTTCACCACAGGGAGCGGTTCCCCTTCCTGAGAAAGTGCGCGCGATAACAGATTTCCCCCGACCTCAAACGATAAAAGCACTGCAGGAGTTTCTAGGAATGGTTAATTTTTACAACCGGTTTCTTCCGAGCGCAGCGCGGCTTATGCAGCCACTGTACGCGGCACTGAAAAAACAAAAACCCACGAATAAGGTCGAATGGTCTCCAGAGCGGGAGCGCGCTTTCTCCCAGGTTAAATCAGCCCTTGCAAGCGCCGTTTTGTTAGCGCACCCGGTTCCAACAGCCCGTTTGGTGCTCACCACCGACGCCTCAGACCTAGCGGTGGGGGCAGTCATTGAACAGTGTGTGGTAGGGACCTGGCAGCCTCTCGCTTTCTTTAGCAAATCCTTGTGCGATAACGAGCGTAAATACAGCGCGTTTGACAGGGAGCTTTTAGCCCTACACTTGGCCATCTGCCATTTCCAGTTCTGGCTGGAAGGGCGCCGTTTCACCGCTTTTGTAGACCACAAACCGTTAACTTTTGCGATGGCCAAAATCTCAGAACCTTGGTCAGGCCGACAACAAAGACAGCTAGCCGCAATATCAGAGTTCACCACCGATATCCAGCATGTAGCAGGCAAACACAATGTAGTGGCGGACTGTCTCTCACGTGGTGTGGCAACGCCAGGCCACGTGGGGGCAGACTCGGTGGCTGTGGGCCAGGGCAGCGACGCGGGAGCGCGCGCAGCCCCGGTCCACGTAGGTTTGGATTATGCAGACATGGCTGCGGAGCAGGTTGGTGACGCGGATGTGCGCGCGCTCGAGTCTGGACCAACAGGGTTAAGGCTGGAGCACAGGGTGCAGCAAATAGGTATGCCCCTCTTAATATGCGATGTCTCCACGGGTCGGCCTCATCCCATGGTTCCAGCCGCGTGGCGCCGCCACGTTTTTGACTCGGTCCATTCGCTGGCGCACCCGGGGGTGCGCGCATCGGTCAAGATGGTGGAGGAGAAATTTGTCTGGCCGGGGTTGCGCAAACAGGTCAAGGAATGGGCAGCGGCTTGTGTAGCGTGCCAGAGGGCTAAGATACACAAGCACACGAGGGCCCCTTTGGAGCCTTTTCACATCCCGGCTAAGCAGTTCGATCACGTGCATGTTGATCTGGTGGGCCCGCTTCCCTCGTCTCAAGGGCACACACACCTTTTGACGATGGTGGACCGCACCACACGTTGGCCAGAAGTGGTACCTCTGGCGTCAACAACGGCGGAAGAGGTTGCGCGCGCATTTTTAACAGCTTGGGTCGCGCGTTTTGGAGTTCCGTCGGACATAACGTCAGACAGAGGCCCTCAATTTGTTTCCGAACTGTGGTCGTCTATGGCCCGCAGCTTAGGGGTGAAGGTACACCGCACTACCGTGTATAACCCGCAGGCCAACGGTTTATGTGAACGTTTTCATAGGTCATTGAAAGCAGCCCTCAGAGCATCGCTCACGGATACAAATTGGGTGGACAAACTGCCATGGGTTTTATTGGGGTTGCGTTCTGCACCGAAGGAGGATTTGCAAGCCTCCCCAGCGGAGTTGGTGTTCGCACAACCTCTCCGTTTGCCCAGGGAATTTCTCCCGGAAAATCCTGCGCCCAATTGCCCCCCCGCTCAGCTGTTGCAGAGCGGCACAGGATCAAACACGCTGCCTGGCCCAATGCATCACAGTTTTCCACGCGTTTTTGTGCCAGAGGCTTTAAAAAACGCAGAGTTTGTTTTTGTTAGACATGATGCACAACGCCCAGGGCTGAGACCGCCTTATGATGGACCGTTCAGGGTGCTGAAAAAAAAAATGAGAAGCATTTTTTGCTAGATTTGGGGGGCAGAAGGGAGCTAATTTGCATAAACAGACTCAAGCCTGCTTTTGTCCTGGCTGATGAACGAGTGCAGTTGGCGAAAGCCCCCCGCCGGGGCAGGCCACCGAGAAGGCATGCTCCAGAGCTCCCACAGAGATGTGCTAACAGATCTAATCCCCAGGTGCGAGGAGATGCTGCAGACGCAGCGAAGCCGGCCTACAGCAGATTCGGCAGGAAGCTCAGACCTAAGAGATTGGGGGATTGATTGTTGGTTATGTGGTAATGTTTTTTATGTATGCATTTATGAGTGTTTGTCCCATGCAGACGTTTGGGGGGGGTCATGTGGCACATATGTTTGGTTCATATTTCCCACAAGAGTGTGGCACATATGTCTGGTTCATATCTCCCACAAATGTATGGCTTATGTGGATTGGGGCTTCACGTCTGGAGGAACAAGACAGGAGATGGCGAGGAGGTGTGAAGTCGGGCCCTCGTCTCGGAGAAGAGGACCTGGGGGGTTTCCCGGGACACCAGAGAATAAGAGACAATGGTGAATCTTCAGAGACTTGCATTGTGATTGAATGTTTGCAGAAGCACCATGTGACTTGAGTTCTTAATCCCCCGGAGGTATAAGAGTGAGCTGTAACATTATTCTGCCTCTTCTTGCTTTTGAGAATGTTGGATGAATGTGTTCTGGACTAAAGCCAAACCTGAGAAATACACTCATGTCTCGTCATTGAACACATCTTCCACAAAAGTAAATAACGTCTTAATTGTCTAGGAACCCAGAGAATAATCTGTTTCTCTCTTTCACCTTCTCAGGTTGCTGCCATCTCTGCGGTGTGTCCCTGGGGGTTCGTTGTGCGCTCACCTGCTCCGTCATCATCGTCTTCACTCCAGATCACCTACTCCACCCGGTCTGACATTTCTCCAGCCCTACTCATCCGCAGCTTCCTCTCCAATTCATCCTTGCCTTCCTGGGTTCCTCATCAGGTTCTCTGCTCCCATTCGTAAGAGTATTCCTATTATTCATTATACCCTGCCTCCCTCCTCGTACTAATCTGCTCTCATCTCCCTCTTTACAGGCTGGACTCTCCTCTGGTGAGTGAGGTGTTTTTTCCGCTAATCTTGCATTTACTCTTTTCAATAAAATTGTGTTTAAAACTTTGCCTCTCTGAGTTGTGTGCATTCTCTGGTGTAGCATCTTGCACGTGGGCTGATATTTCTAGTAATCATGACAGAACGACCCAGTCACGAATTAGGCTCAGCAGGTGCTGCATCAGCGGAGCACTCCTCCCTTTACCGCCTCGACGTAACAGAGAGGCAGGTGGCCATGCTGACTGAACAGCTGCAGACCATTACACAGCAGCTGAGCACGGTCACTGACCACCTTAGTCACATGTCTCATTCCGGTCCTCGCCGTCTGCCTGCCATCCCAGTTTCTTCCACCATCCGCCGAACCATCTCCGTTCCCTCACCTGCCCTGTATGCAGGGGAGGTAGGGAAATGCAAGGGGTTTCTGTGTCAGGTTCAGCTTTATTTGTGACAGGTGGGCGTACCTGGACGACACGTCTAAAATTTACTTCATGACCCTCCTGCTGCAAGACCGAGCCCTCAGCTGAGCTCAGTCTATTTTAGACAGTGCGGAGGGCCCTCATTACACTTCTGATAGATTTATTAGTGAGTTTTCCTGGGCTTTTGATCGCTCGGAGAGCGAGGGTAACATCATGAGTTGTGTTTTGTCACTCCGCCAGGGCAGTTGGTCAGTAGCCGATTACTCTGTGGAGTTTCGGGTCATCATAGCAGATTCTGGTTGGAATGACATTTCCTTAAGAAACGCCTTCCTCCAGGGTCTCAATGCCAACCTTCGCGACGACCTGGCAACTCATGCTGCTCCCTCCTCCCTGGATGAGCTTATTGATCAAGCTGTTAGTTTGGACAACTGCTACCGCGAGCGCGCGAAGGAGCGGAAGGCCTCCTCCTGCCCGCCCGTCTTGTGCACGTTCTCCCCGGCTACTAGCACAGGTGAGGCCAATGCCTCCTCCGAGGCTATGGTGCTTCGCCGAGTCTGGCTGACTCCGGAGGAGCACCAGCGACAGAGAAGAGCCAGTGCTTCCATGTATTGCGGCTTGCTAGAGCACAAGATATTTAATTGCCACCTAAAGCCAAAAAGACACGGCCCATCAGTAGCCATGGGGGGTCTGTTGGGTGGGAACTCCATTCATCCCCCCGGTAACTTTTCCATTCCGGTCCTCATTCAGTTACCAGGGGTCAAGAGGAGGCTTTTGACATTAACTGACTCAGGGGCAGAGCAAAACTTCATCTCTTTGTGGTTTGTGCAGGAAATTGGCATTCCCGCAACTAAAATGCCGGCTTCGCTTAATGTGGCGGCACTATCTGGTAGTTGTGTGGCATCTATTACTGAACGCACGGCGCCGATTCCCGTCCTTCTGTCCAGGAACCACCGGGAGATCATATCGTTCTTTATTCTCCCTAGTTCGTCCTCCCCAGTGGTTCTGGGGTATCCGTGGCTCCGGAAACATAACCCTATCGTTAATTGGGCACAAAATTCCATCTCTTCCTGGAGCCCCTTCTGGTTAGCATCCTGCCTCTGCTTGGCCGAGTGTTCACCATCCCTTTCCATCTCCTCTCCTCCGGTGGAGCCGCCAGATCTCAGCTTTGTACCTGAGGTCTACATGACCTTGGGGAGGTCTGTAGTAAGTCAAGAGCCCTTTCTTTGCCTCCTCACCACTCTTATGACTGTGCTATCGACCTCCTCCCAGCTGTGCGGTTGTCGTCCAGCTGGCTCTACAGCCTTTCTGGGCCAGAGAGGGAGGTGATGGAAAGTTATATTAAGGACTCCTTGAACGCCGGCCTCATTCGGCACTCCTCGGCTCCTCTTGGGGCAGGGTTCTTCTTTGTCGGAAAGAAGGACGGATCTTTGTGGCCGTGCATAGATTTCCGCAAGTTAAATGCCATTACCGTCAAAGATAAATACCCTTTGCCCCTGATCAACTCCGGTTTGAGCTCCTTCAGCGAGCGCAGGTGTTTACCAAATTGGATCTGCGTAACGCGTATCATTTAGTCCGCATTTGCGAGGGGGACGGATGAAAGACGGCTTTTAAAACACACCTGGGGCAGTTTGAACATCTTGTGATGCCTTTGGGGCTCACAAACGCCACCGCTGTCTTCCAACGAATTGATTAATGACGTCCTGCGCGATATGGTTAATCAGTTTGTTTTTGTCTACCTTGACGATATTTTGATTTTTTCGCACACACCAGAGGAGCACTCAATCCATGTCAGGGCCGTGTTACAGCGGCTCCTGGAAAACCAGCTCTTTGTGAAGGCCGAAAAGTGCGAGTTTTCCACCAGCTCCACTTCCTTCCCGGGCTTTATTGTTGCTGAAGGAGAGCTGAGGGCCGATCCGGCCAAGGTGAAGGCTGTGCTTGATTGGCCAACACCCCAGTCCCGTAAGGAGCTCCAACGCTTCCTAGGATTTGCTAATTTCTACTGTCGATTCATTAGAAATTACAGTGGGGAGGCACAGCCTCTTACACAGCTGACCTCAGTCAAGCTGCCTTTCACCTGGTCCGAGGCAGCTGAACGGGCCTTCTCTAAACTGAAGGGCCTGTTTTCCAACACTCCCATCTTGGCCCAGGTCAACCCTCAGCTCCAATTCATTGTAGAGGTGGACGTTTCTGATTCGGGGGTCGGCGCTGTCCTCTCACAGTGCTCGACCTCCGATCAGAAGCTCCACCCATGTGCGTATTTCTCTCGGCGGCTCACGCCAGCCGAGAGGAACTACAATATAGGGGGCCGAGAGCTCTTGGCCATTAAATTGGCTCTGGAGGAGTAGAGGCACTGGCTGGAGGGAGCGGTTCATCCTATTGTTGTGTGGACCGACCATAAAAATTTAGAATATCTTCGGTCGGCCCGCCGATTAAATGCCCGGCAGGCCTGTTGGGCCATATTCTTTATTAGATTTAATCTTACCATCACCTATAGGCCGGGCTGCCACAATATCAAACCTGACGCTCTCTCCCGCCAGTTTACCCCTGACCTACCAGCCCCCTCCCCCCTCCTCCAACCCATTGTGCCCCCCTCATGTATCTTTGGTGCTCTTGCCTGGGAGCTGAGGGTCTGACAAGCCCAAGCTACTGAGCCCAAACCTGAGGGAGGACCTGAGGATTGGCTGTTTGTCCTGGCCGGCCTCCACAGATATGTTATCAGGTGGGGTCATACTAGTCATTTTGCCTGCCACCCAGGGGTTTCCTGAACCATCAACCTCATCCAACGGGTGTTCTGGTGTTCATAATCCCAGACGGACGTCTGGGATTATGTCAAAGCGTGTCAAGTATGCACCAGAAATAAATCTGACTCTTCCCCTCCCACTGGACTGCTTCATCCCCTCCTGGTTCCCAACCGCCCCTGGTCACATGTAGCCCTGGACTTTGTCACTGGACTTCCCCCTTCTAATGATTGCCTCATTGATTGGCTCCTGGTGACTTCCTGTGGTAACGTATCATCACTTCCTGTGTTGCTGGCTGTCTGTGGTTTGCTCTGTGGTTTGCTCTCCTCATTCTCATGAGGATTTTTGCCTTTAATTGTATTTTAATCACTTTTTTCCATCTACCGTTAGCTCTCACTTCTGTTTATCAAGCCTCTTGCACCTGTGTGCGCACTCAGTGTCACCTAATCACCCTCTTCAGCCTTCTGTTCACCTTTCATCTGTGTTTTTGTTAGCTTCGGGTTAGCCACTAGCTATAGCTACTAGCTCTCCTCCCCCTTCTCCTCTGGTGTGCTCTCTCTGTCAGATGTTTAGCTACACCTCTGCCTCTTTTAGTGATAATGGTAAATGTAATAAATGTTGTCTTTTTGAGGCGCTCGAGGTGAGGTTGTCTGATTTGGAATCCCGGCTCCACTGCATTGAAACACCGTCTGCGCCAGTTAATAATGACGGACGCCCCTTAGCTGCAGTGGAGCACCCTAGCATAGGGCGGCCTGCTAGCAGTCCTCCGGTCCTCCTCAGCAGCGAGGAGACTGGGTGGGTGACGGTGAGAAGGAAGCCTAGTCGCAAGTCCCCGGTTCACCACCAACCTGTTCATGTTTCTAATTGCTTTTCCCCGTTCAGCGACACACCCGCTGAGGAAAAAAGCTCTGATCATTGGTGACTCTGTAGTCAGAAACGTGAACCTAGAGACTCCAGCGGCCATAGTCAAATGCATTCCTGGGGCCAGAGCAGGCGACATCGAGTCAAATTTGGAAATGCTGGCTAAAAGTAACTGTAAATACTCCACAATTGTTATTCACGCCGGCATTAACGACATCCGACTCCGGCAGTTGGAATTCACAAAACGTAACGTGGAATCGGTGTGTGACTTTGCCAAAACAATGTCTGCCTCTGTAGTATTCTCTGGGCCCCTCCCCAATCTGACCAGTGATGACATGTTTAGCCGCTTGTCATCTTTCAACCGCTGGCTGTCTGTGTGGTGTCCTGCAAACAATGTGGGCTACATTGACAATTGGAGCTCATTTTGGGGAAAACCTGGTCTTATTAGATGAGACAGCATCCATCCCACTTTGGATGGTGCATCTCATTTATCTAACAATCTGGCATCATTTTTATCCAAATTTCCAAAATCCTGACAACTCAGAGTTGGGACCAGGAAGCAGAGTCGCAGTCTTACACGCCTCTCTGCAGCTCCTCTTCATCCGCCACCCCTCAACTTAGCCCCTGTCTTCCCCATTAGAGAATCACTGTCTGCTCCCTCCAAAGTAAATAAAAATATAATGTATAAGCATCCCAAAGTGATCAAACAAAAAGTTGGTAAAACTCAAATTACACATGAAGCCTCTAAATTGAATGATTTGACCTCTGTTCCTCCTCATAATTTAAAAATCAAAAGCGGTTTGTTAAATATTAGATCTCTAACTCCCAAGTCTCTGCTAGTCCATGATCTGTTAATTGATCATCAGATTGATTTAATATCCCTTACAGAGACTTGGTTAGGGCAAGAGGATTATGTTGGTTTAAATGAATCAATTCCCTCTGGTTATTTAAACTGTCAAAATCCCATAAGTTCTGGTCGTGGAGGAGGAATAGCAACAATTTACCATTCCGAATTACTAGTTAATGTAAAGCAAAAAACATGTTATAATTCCTTTGATGGCCTGGTCCTCAGTATTGGGCATTTTAGCAATTTTAGGCTAAACCCAATTTTATTTGCCATAGTTTATCGTCCTCCATCAACCTACTCAGAGTTTTTATCCAAATTTGCTGAATTCTTAGCTGATTTAGTGCTGAAATCAGATAGAATAATAATTATAGTAGGGGGCAGCACGGTGGCGGAGTGGTTACCACTGCGGCAACACAGCAACTCACCCTTGGCCGGGGGATCCTGGGTTCGATCCCAGCCCCCGACCAACAGTGATCTGTGTGGAGTTTGCATGTTCTCCCCGTGTCTGCGTGGGTTTACTCCAGGATTTCTCCGGTTTCTTCCCACATGCCAAAAACATGCAAGTTAGGTTAATTGGCATCAAAACTGGGGATTATAAATTGTCCTTAGGTATGAATGTGAGAGTGAATTGTTGTCTGTCTGTCTGTGTTGGCCCTGTGATGGACTGGCGATCTGTCCAGGGTGTACCCTGCCTCCCGCCCAAAGATGCTGGGATAGGCTCCAGCCCCCCCGCGACCGAAAAGGATTAAGCGGAAGAAGATGAATGAATTAATTAATTAATAATTATAGTAGGGGACTTTAATATACATGTAGATGTAGATAGTGATTGCCTTAATATGGCATTTAATTCAATATTAGACTCGATGGGGTTTTCTCAGAAAGTAGGAAATTCTACCCATTATCTCCAACACACGTTGAACCTTGTTCTGACATATGGCATAGAAATAGAAAATCTGGTAGTGTCTCCTCATAACCCTGTACTGTCAGACCATTGTCTGTTAACCTTTGATTTTACTATTTCTGACTATTTGGCTCCTAAAGAAAAATATTACTACAGTAGATGCCTCTCAGATAATGTTGTTACCAAATTTATGCAGATTGTTTCCTCTATGCCATGTGTCAACACAACGGAAATAAGCTATAGACAGCTTGCTCTTTCTGTAATTAATAGCATGGTAGATAGTGTTACAGCTTCTCTGCATCAGACTCTAGACATGATGGCCCCTTTAAAAAAGAAAAAGTCTAATCAGAAATTTCTAACTCCTTGGTTCAACACAGAAACTCATAGCTTAAAAATGGTGCTCCACTAATTTAGATGAAATCTATTTAGCTTGGAGAAATCATCTTTTAATTTATAAAAAATCTCTTAGAAAAGCTAGAACGAGTTATTATTCTGCATTAATAGAAGAGAACAAGAATAATCCCAGGTTTTTTTTCAGCACTGTAGCCAGGCTGACAAAGAGTCAGGACTCTGTTAATCTTAGCATTCCCTTAGAGCTTACTAGTCAGGACTTTATGAACTTTTTCAATAATAAAATTTCGTCTATCAGAGATAAAATCAGTCAGATTCTTCCCACTGTTAAATACAGTAACTACTACAACTCCTTCAATTGATATCTGTTTGGATGAGTTTACTCCAATTGACCTTTTAAAGTTAGACAAAATAATTTCCTCATCCAAGCCTTCACCTTGTCTTTTAGACCCTATTCCTACGAGGTTATTTAAAGAAGTCTTCCCATTTATTGGTAGCTTTATTCTTCACATAATCAATTCTTCATTAACTTTAGGCCATGTACCACAGGCTTTTAAAACTGCTGTAATTAAACCCTTACTCAAAAAGCCAATGCTGGATCCAGGAGTTTTAGCTAACTATAGACCAATCTCTAATCTCCCTTTCATTTCAAAAATCTTAGAAAGAGTTGTTGCTACGCAATTATTTGACCACTTGCAGGGAAATGGTTTATTTGAAGAGATTCAATCTGGGTTCAGAATCCATCATAGTACTGAAACAGTCTTAGCGAAGGTCACTAATGATCTCCTTATCGCATCTGATAATGGACTTGTTTCTGTACTTGTCCTTTTAGACCTTAGTGCAGCTTTTGATACTATCGATCATAATATTCTACTTGATAGATTAGAACACTATGTTGGACTTAATGGAACTTTGTTGCAGTGGTTTAGATCTTATTTAGGTGATAGGTTCCAGTTTGTTCATGTCAATAATGAGTGTTCTTTCAACTCAAAGCTCAGTCATGGAGTTCCACAGGGATCTGTGCTAGGCCGTACTCTTTTTAGTTTATATATGCTTCCATTAGACAACATTATTAGAAAACAATGAATACATTTTCATTGTTATGCAGATGACACACAATTATATCTGTCAATGGAGCCAGATGATAGTAATCAATTAGCCAAGTTAGAAGCCTGTCTTAAGGAAATCAAAGCTTGGATGACTTGTAATTTCCTGCTATTAAATTCAAATAAGACTGAAGTCATTCTAGTTGGTCCAAAAAACTTTAGAAATACCTTTCCAAATCAAACTTTTAGTTTGGATGCGGTTACTCTTTCTCTTAATAGCTCTATGAGGAACCTTGGAGTTATTTTTGATCAAGATCTGTTTTTCAATTTACATATTAAATTAGTTTCTAAGACTGCCTTCTATCATTTGCATAATATTGCCAAGATTAGGAGCATCTTGTCTCAGAGTGATGCTGAGAAACTGATCCATGTTTTTGTTAGCTCTAGATTAGATTATTGTAAGTCTTTATTATCAGGTTGTTCTAAAACATCTTTTAAAAGTCTTCAGTTGATCCAAAATGCTGCAGCAAGAGTTTTAACAGGTACTAGAAAGAGAGATCATATCTCTTTGGTTCTGGCCTCCCTTCATTGGCTTCCCATAGAGTTTAGAATTAAGTTTAAAATCCTTCTTCTTACTTACAAAGCTCTAAACAATCAGGCCCCTTTTTATTTAAAAGATCTGATACTACCCTATTATCCTAACAGAGCACCACGCTCCCAAAATGCTGGATTACTTGTAATACCTAGAATCTCCAAAAGTACAATGGGAGGCAGAGCCTTCAGTTATCAAGCTCCTCTCCTGTGGAACCAGCTGCCAATCTGGATTCGGGAGCCAGACTCGATCTCTGTTTTTAAGAATAGGATTAAAACCTTCCTTTTTGATATAGCCTACAGCTGGGGAGGGATCATGTGTCTCTGAACCCTCCCTTAGTTAGTTATGCTGCTAATAGGTTTAGACAGCCGGGGGACCTCCAATAATGCACTGGGCTTCACTCCTTTCTTCACTCTCAATTAAATATTTTTTTTTTTGCTGGTCATTAACCCTTTGAGTGTGAGAATTTGCATGCCCCTAGTGGCAGAGCGTGGCACTGCGCCTGCCTTCTCACTCTGACTTTGTCAAAAGTAAGTGAGAAATTTCTGTTTTTTGTTTTTTTTTAAATGTACTGATTTCTCATTCATATACTTTTAACCACTTGCACTCCGGGCAATTTTCCTAAAAATGCCAAAAAAAAAACGTGCCCAAAGTAAATCGAAAGCTGTTATTCAACCCTTTGCAGCATCTTCATGGGGTTGGTCTCATTTAAAAGAAAACACTTTGAATTTTTTGGCAAAAAAAACATAATCTCTCTACGTGCTCCGGCCACTGAGTTACAGTCATCTAAACATACTGAACTTGAAGAAAAAAAATTTGGACACAGTGTTTTTTTGGATACAAATGCTTGTAAATAACACACAGCTGTCTGATCCGGCTGGAAAATGCAACAGAAATGTAGAACCAAGTGTTATCCAGCTGAGATCCAAATTTGGTAACAATACCACAAAAAATGAATATTTTACACAGCTTTGTTCTCAGGTAGTTCCCAGGCGTTATGGAACTGTGCCAAATTGTGCCAAATGGCACAGTTTGGAAAAACGTCTGTAACTTTTGAATAATTCAATGTAGAATCTTCATTTTAGGCTCTAATGAAAGGTCACACTCCGGGCTGTGTCTGTGTGTGTGTGTGTGGGCGGGGGGTCATCCCCCCCCCCGCTACCGAGGACCAAATTCGGCCCTCGCTACATGACGGAATACACTCTTTTTTCTTTTTTTTTTTTTTTCCCTGCATGTTTTCACAGCGGCTCCCCCCCCCCCCTCGCTACTGTGTGTGTGTGTGTGTGTGGGGGGAACCGTGAACGGACCGTGAACGCCCCCCCTCCTCGCTACAGAAGAGGACCATCGCTACATGATGGAATAGACTGATATGCTTCCTCCCGCGGACCGGGGAGCGTTCGGACCGTGCCCCCCCCCGCTCCTCTTCTGCAGCGGGGGGGGGGGAGGGCGTTCACGGTCCGAACACGGCAAATGAACCGTTTATCGCGGCGCACGCACGTCGTGCGCAGTACAGTTGTAATTTACCGATCGGTCAAAAGTAATTTTTGGATTACAGTTTTCAGGGATAAATAATAATTTAGCTTATAACACCTTACCTCTTCAAAGCAGCAGAGTCGTGGCGAACAGCTCTTCCCACGCGTCAGACGAACGCGACGCTGCTCCGCTCGTGGATCCCTATCAACATAATTCCATTATTGCCGTTTTGGCGAATGATTTACGACTTTTGTCGTCGGCCTCCGTCTATTCTGCTGGAATGAGTGCAGGTCCCACTTGTGGGTGTTTTCCATGCTGCTGGGTGAGCCTGGGTCTGTAGTAGATTTGTACAGAGTCCTTCTGCAGCAGTAAATATCGCTTCACCCAGCCAGAATTTCTGTGCTTCAATTGGCTCCTGCGTTCACAGTAGGCGGGTCCTCCTTCCTAGATTTTCATTCATTGGCTCCTCAAGGTTTCAGAAACCCAATTCAAGGCTCTTATTAGTCGAATGAGAGGTCAATCAGATGAACTAATCTGTTCGCGGCTGTGTTTGCAGATTTTTTTTTCAGTGGCGCTTGGAGGGCACACCACCTACACCATCACCATCAATATCCTTATCATGCGTCATGCGCACGAGGGCGCACGAGCGCGCTCTCGTGCGCCCTCGTGCGTCATAGGACGCAGAGACTTGCCCGCCCGCGGAACAACGGAGCGCAAGTGGTTAAGATAAGATAATGAGGTACCTCTGTACAAAAAAAGGTCTCAAAAGACTGAACCATTTTTTGTGTAAATACGTCCAAACTCCAGTTTTGACTGAGTTATGGAATTTAAAGAGGTGCCGTTACATTATGCAAATTAGATGCGTAAATTTATTCCTATCTGAAACTTTGGATCATATTTTACATCTTTCTAATTGACAGTAAGCCATTATCTCTTACCACTTTCAAGTTACAGCCTTGGAAATCTGAACTATTTTATTGACAAAAAATATTTACCACTCTTGACCACTAGGGGGTATGTCGCAGTTTGGCAACATACACACTCAGAGGGTTAACATCTGTTTGTTCTCTCCCATAGATTGAGTCCGCATCGTGCTGTTTGCTCTCTACATGTCTGTTCTTTTCATCTTCTTTATCCCCTCACCCCCCAGCCAGTCGCAGCAAATGACTGCCCCTCCCTGAGCCTGGTTCTGCTGGAGGTTTCTTCCTGTTAAAAGGGAGTTTTTCCTCTCCACCATCACCAAGCACCTGCTCACAGGGGATCGCCTGATTGCTGGAGTCTTTCTGCAATTGTGGGGGTTTCCCCTACAGTTGAAAGTGCTATGAGATGACTGTTGTTGTGAAATGGCACTATATAAATAAAGTTGAATTGAATTGAATTAATAGTAACACTGTCATCTTCACTATTGTCGACTGCTTTTCTAAGGCCATTCATTTAGTACCCATCCCCAAATTGCCCTCCGCCTCAGAGACTGCCAGCCTTTTCACTAACCACGTCGTCCGCCTTCACGGCATTCCCCTCGACATTGTATCTGACCAGGGGCCACAATTTACATCTCAAGTGTGGAATTTTTTTTGTCGTTCCCTGGGCACCTCGGTCAGCCTGTCATCTCGATACCATCCTCAGAGCAACGGGCAGGCTGAGCACACCAACCAGTCTCTGGAGGCCACCCTCAGATGTATGACATCCTGCAACCCATCTACATGGAGCACTCATCTGACCTGGGTGGAGTACGCCCACAACTCTGCAGTTTCGTCGGCTACCGGATTAATACCCTTCGAGGCATCAGTGGGGTATACCCCCCCACTGTTGCCCATGGCGGAGAGGGAGGTCACCATTCCATCTGTGGAGGTCCACACTTGCTGTTGTTGCTGCCTGTGGAGGGCCACCCACGCTGCGCTTCTCCGCTCCACAAAATGGAACCGGCAGTACGCAGACCGTAGGCGGGTTCCAGCGCCCAGATATACGGTTGGGCAGAAGGTGTGGCTGTCAGCGGACCAGGTGCCTCTAAAGATGGAATCTCGTAAGCTGTCACCTCGCTTCCTGGGGCCGTTTTCCATCTCCCGAATTATCAATGATGTGACAGTCTGCCTGGAGCTTCCGCCGACTCTCCTTATTCACCCAACCTTCCATGTATCCAAGATCAAGCCCATCTCTGCCAGTCCTCTCTGCCCCCCCCCCCCCCGCCCGAAGCCTCCTCCTCCTCATTTTCCTCGGATCCTCGACGGCCAGACCACCGACACCGTTCAGAGAATTCTGGACGTTCGCCGTCGGGGCTAGGGGTTGCAGTTCTTGGTCCACTGGAAGGGCTACAGACCTGAAGAAGGGTCATGGATCCCCCATTCGTACTTCCATGACAAGGGGATGGTCCAGGCCTTTCACCGAGCCCATCCCAACAAGTCTGGTGGGCCGCCAGGAGGCGTCCCTTGGGGCGGGGGGGCACTGTTATGATCTGGTGAGCGTGCTCCCCCTCCCATCATGTGGGAGGTTCCCTGGCTTCACAGGTAATCAATACACCTGCCTAAGTGGATGCACCTGCTGTCTCTTCGCTGCCAGCACTTAAAAGAACCAGTTTGTGAATGCTCCAGCACTGGCTCGTTTTGTATACTGCCAAAAAAGAACAAAGTAAGTAAAGTCTTAATTGTCTAGAAACCCAAAGAATAATCTGTTTCTCTCTTTCACCTTCTCAGGTTGCTGCCATCTCTGCGGTGTGTTCCCGGGGGTTCGTTGTGCGCTCACCTGCTCCGTCATCATCATCTTCACTCCAGATCGCCTACTCCACCCGGTCTGACATTTCTCCAGCCCTACTCATCCGCAGCTTCCTCTCCAATTCATCCTTGCCTTCTTGGGTTCTTTGTCGGGTTCTCTGCTCCCATTTGTAAGCGTATTCCTATTATTCATTATAACCTGCCTCCCTCCTCGTACTAATCTGCTCTCGTCTCCCTCTTTACAGGCTGGGCCCTCCTCTGGTGAGTGAGGTGTTTTTTCCGCTCATCTTGCATTTACTCTTTTCAATAAAATTGTGTTTAAAACTTTGTCTCTCTGCATTGTGTGCGTCCTCTGGTGTATCATCTGGCACGTGGGCTGATATTTCTAGTAATCATGACACATATGTCCAAATATGTTAATGAAAACACACAGGCTTATACAGGGTGTCCTAATTTTTTCACATGACTGTACAATAAGAATTTGTAAATCAGCAGTGAAAAGAAATTATTATTTACACACTTTTATTAGAGATTTTTTTTTACCTCTCTGGAATCCACAGCTGCATACATGATGTCCATCCAACCTTTGAATGTGGCCTTTGAAAAGAAAGAGTTAATTAACTCTGCTTCCATAAGCTAACAACAATATATGTTAATATAGATACCATTTTAAACTGAAACTATGGCAATCCTAAAACAAAGGGAAAAAAGTATTCAAACCGAAAGTGAAGGGTGTCCTGTGATACAGCTTGAGCACTGAAGCAAATGAATGAAGAAAAAGGCATGGAGAAAGACTAATATGCACCATGAAAATACACAACAGACATCGTCATAGTGCTGTTAATGTGAAAAGCAAATGGAGTTTGAAGCAAGAACAGACCCTCAGGCAAAGTGCAGAAATAAAAAAGCAAAACTGTGGGAAAGGAAAATGAGAAAAGAACGTTAGCAAGAAGCAAGACATGGAGCCAGAAGAGTCGAGATCAGAGGCGACGCTCTCACCACTTGCAGCAGGGCGAGGTACCCAGCGCCCACATTATCAAAGTTGATCTTGACGTTCTTCCACCTGACCTCGGTATTGTTTAGTTCAATCAGTGCCATACACTGGGTCTTGTTGTTGACCACGTCGACGGGGAAATATTCCTCTGACGTCTCATTGAAACAGAAGTAGTACTTTCCCGCAAACAGATTGACCCCCATGATACTGAAAATCAGCCAAAAGATGAGGCAAACCAGCAACACATTCATAATGGAAGGGATGGCACCCACCAAGGCGTTGACTACCACCTAGACCAGACCAAGGAAGACAGGATATGACAGTGTCACAAGCAGAAAACTAGCACAGTTCATCCAACCCCACTGGCAGGACACTGCATACTGTTATGGCATTACACTTAAAAATACTTTTTGGGAGACTTTAAGAGGAGCGGATAAATTATGTTGTGGCTCAATATACACAAAAACAGCCTCAGCACACAACTATGATGTGAATAGCAGTGTGGGCAATAACCGAGAAAGAGAGCTGTATCCAGTCTAATTAGAGCAGTGCTGTGGCAGCACAGTAACTCACCCTTGGCCGGGGGATCACGGGTTCGATCCCAGCCCCCAACCAACAGTGAACTGTGTGGAGTTTGCATGTTCTCCCCGTGTCTGCATGGGTTTACTCTGGGATTTCTCCGGTTTTCTCCCACATGCCAAAAAATATGCAAGTTAGGTTAACTGGCATCAACTGAGGATTCTAAAGTGTCCTAAGGTTTGACTGTGAGAGTGAATGGTTGTCTGTCTCTCTGTGTTGGCCCTGCAATGGACTGGCGATCTGTCCAGGGTGTACCCTGCCTCTCGCCCAAAGATGCTGGGATAGGCTCCAGCCCCCCCGCGACCCGAAAAGGATTAAGTGGAAGAAGATGGCTAGATGGATGATGTGACTGAGATACTCTTTGACCTGTTGCAACATCAGGCTAATGCCACTTAAAGGATGGACGGACGGACACACACACACACACAGAAAAAATCTTAAAAAAAAAGATTAATTAGGCATTTTATTTATTTATTTTATTCTATCCAAATAGCTATTTTAGCCACACACCCCAAGGCATCTTTATGGATTATCATGAATAATAATTAAATTTCCAAACAAATAACCATTATCATTGAAATTAAATTTTGGGGGAAAAAGGCTTAAAACATTTCAGTGTAATGAATACTGAATCATCAAAAGTTTAGCTGTTTGAATAGGTTGGCAGGGGTTGGAACCTTTCTGTGTGGAGTTTGCATGTTCTCCCTGTGCTGCGTGGGTTTACTCCGGGGGCTCTGGTTTCCTCCCACAATCCAAAGACATGCATGTTAGGTTAACTGGCTGTTCTAAATTGTCCCTAGATATCTGTTTCCTATAGGCCCTTACAATAGAGGGCTAGTACTAGTGAAAAGCGCTTTGAGTGGTCTTTGTGACTAGAAAAGCGCTATACGTATAAAGTGTAGGTTAGTTATAGTAGAAAAAAAAAATCTACTTTTTCCTCAATATTCTACTTTACTGATATAAACTAGTATAGACTAAATGCAATTTTTTTTTCTCCTGGGCCAAGCACACTAACCTGAATGACAAACACACAGGCTAACAATAAGCTAACAGGATTTACACATAAGAGCTATGTGTAATTTTTAACTGTTCATAACTGAACTTCTACAGCCCACTGGATTAAGAACTTTGAACAGGGAGGAACAAGGTTTTTTCTTTTAATCTGGCTGTTTTATTTATTTATATGTGGATAGCTGTTTTAGAAATATCTAGTTGCTGATAACAGCTAATGTGATGGTGAAGTTTTTGTGCTAAATGTAACTTCAGGTCCATAATGGTTTCAAAATTATTCTGTTAAAGGCTGAGCAGCCTGTGTTGAAAAGTTTTTATGGAGGAGTTGTACAGTATTGTGAGAGTTAGAAGGATGAGGCTAATTAATTAGTATGTGCTCTGGTATTGGGACCAGAGGCCTCCTCCAAACTTCTCCTTTTCAGTAAACTTGTCCGTGCACACATGGAGCTGCGGTCCATGCTAGTGAATAAACTCACAGCTTAGTGCTCCCTGTGGTCACGTCTGGCAGCAGAATAGTGATGAGATCCAGAGTTCACTAAAACGGTACTGATTCAGTCCTGTTCATGATAAAATGAAATATTCATTCACCAAATCACTCAGTGCAGTACTGGACCTCCAACTGCCTACTACGCACTGAACTGAAAAATGTGACAGAACGAAGTGGGTGGGGTTCATTCGCAGTGTACTAACACATTTGCTGAACTGAGTCAGCTGAACAGAACAGGCGGGGTTCGTATGCTGCTCGGCAGCTGCAGCATTGAAGATGTGCATCTGTGTTCATCTGGCTTTGAAAATGTAATTATCTCGCGTTTATCTTTTTATCTTAAATGTGAGCTCAGGGGAAATCCCCCAGTCAGTGATTCAGTGCAGAGCAGGCAGCAAATCAGTATGTGCTTTCTCCTCTTCCCATTCATTGTCTATGTGAAATGCTGGGCACATTGCAGCACATTTCTTGGCTAAAAACATTAAACGAGCAGATGTTTGTCAAATAAAAGCATATTTAGCAACTAAACGATAGTTCTCACCTCAAATGTTTTCAGAATCACTTTTCACTGCTCTGTTTTCAAGATATTAAAGAATGTTTGTTGTCCACGCAGCACCATGTTGGATACACCATCATTTACATCCTGCAGGACCCGTCTTTGGGAGATGAGTCGCCCAATAAAAGCTGCTCTGGATTTGTACGGCTGTAAAAGGCTGCAGATGGGCTAGGAGAGCAGTCAATCAGTGAAGTGTATGAGATGCAGACACTGCGGATTCGGCACACTGTTGGATCCGTCTTTTTGTAAGTGATTCAGTGCAGTACATTCACCCATAAGAACTAGTACATTTGAAAGAATCATTCGCGAATGTTGCATTGCTACTGCAGTGATGGACATAAAATTAAAGGCTGAACAGAAATGATCTCACACACACAGACAGAGGTGTTTTCTAAAGCTCCATAAGTGCCCCTTCTATTATTTCAGGTTTATGAATTTGCTTTCATTGGTGTTTACTTTTAAAGAGAAGTGTTTGCCATATCACTATGAAGTGTCCCCTTTTCACCTCATCCTGATAAACTAAATATTTCTAATAATGCTGAATCGTGGTGACAGTTAACATTAGCATAAATAACATTTTATAATTAAAATACAATACAAGAATAATTGCCAACACCACCCAAAATTCTAGGACTGTTTAACCACCCGGTCCATTTTCCCAAAGACTTATCATACTTAGCTCAGCACATAGTGAACTACCAGTGTTAAGCAGGCTGACCAGCAGCTCTCAGGCAGACAGCTGAGCATGCATGTCTTTGGCAGACTCGTTTTGGGGAGCCATATTCCCTCCTTGTTACAAACAGAAGGGGAGGCGTTCTAGAGCAGGATTCTCTCAGTGCGTGCATGACCTTCACTGGTTCACTCTGCTTCATTTTTTTTGAGCCATACATTTCACATATATGAGGTACAAAGGGGATTCACCTAAAATATTGTTTTACATTTAAAACTCCAACTGAAAAAATAAGTTTTGAATGATATGGCTGTCAATAAGTTTTGAAAGGGATGAACAACACCAAATTTACAGTCTTTCACCTCTACAGTGGTGCCAGTACACTCGCTGAGAGAATGACTCTTTGCTTGATCTGAGGTACAGTTGTACCGCTTTCAAAAACTCAGTGCTCAACAAAAGAATTAGGCCATGCTGTATGGAAAGCATTCTCAGAAAGAGGGAAAATGGCTTTCAAAAATGCATAATGTGCATCGACAGTTAAAACACATGCGTGTTACATGGCATTGTGCAATCTCAAGAACCGCTCAAATCAATACATAAATAAACAGAGAAATGTGTGGATAGAGAGATAGCAGCTAAAGAGATCAAAGCTAAGGAGCCATTTTGAGATTTACATGGTTTATATGGGAGTCTGACAAATATCTACAGCATAATGTGACTGAGGTGAGACCAACGCTCAAGAGATTGTTCTGAAATGTGTATAAGCAATTAAAGCAACAAAGGTCTAAAGGTTGTCTCCCAAATACCCTGAAATAATAAAAGCTTCCAGGCAGATTATTATTCTTTTAATGTATCTTCAATTTTAGTCAGCAGAAAAAGGGGATAAAATGGCTAGGGTTGGTGTCATTCCTGTACAATGCGTTGGTCATAAAGCTAGAACTGAGCAGCATTAAGAAAAGAGAGAGCAAAGTAGAAATCAGAACAGCCTATAACTACTGCATGTTAGGCAGTACAATGCTGCCACTCCTCTTTGAGACTTTTGTGATGTGTTGTACGTGATGGATGTAAATGTTCTCATCATTTCGTTCAGCATCATCTCTCCATTCATGTACTTCCCTGTTCATTTATTTATTGCTTGAGCTTAAATTTTTCATTTCCAGTTCAAACAAAATGGTAACTTAACTGATGAGCATAGACATTATAGTAAAAAAAACTAATACAGCAGGATTAAATTCCTCCACATGTTTCCCTTTGCGTTACTGGGCCACCCATACTTCTTTTACCACATACACCACTGAATGAGTTCATTCATAGGGGCATGGGTAGTAGGCAATAACAAGCTCGAAAAGAAGCAAATGTGCCATGTTTTTCAACCCCAAAAATGACAACGTCTTAATGACAAGTGCAGCCCAAGATTAAAAAAAAAAAAAAATTAAATAAACTACTAAAATTTCAGAGAAACATTCACAAGAGCATCCATAAAGCCTATCCAGGGCCTAAAAGAACTGATGTCTGCTTATGTGCAATGGCATCACATTTTAGTCACTGGATAACTAGTATGAATGAGTGTGTCAAATTTCAAGATTGGGTTTATGTACAGTCATTTCATCGTCTAAATCAGTGTTTTTCAACCAGGGTGCCGTGGCAACCTAGGGTGCCATGAGATATCGTTTGGGGTGCTGTGGGGAATTGTTTAATTTTACTTTATTGGTCCAAAAATTGCAAATAATTTGCCTTTGTTGTGCACCAGTGCCTGTAGTGGCTCTTCCATGTCCGTGGGTGGCAGTATGAATACAATCTTTTTCTTGATGAAAAACTCACCCCGCACAGAGGCAGGGCCACCACCAAAACCTCTGCAGCTGTGCTGCACAGTCTGAGGAAACCCTAAAAAAATGCTGCCATGTGTGACCCACAATACAATCCGGAGGGTCACACCAGCCAGGAAAATGTCACCACCTTCTCCAGAAACCACATCCTGATGTTGGCTGCCCTCAGTACCAAACAGGCGGTGGATGAAACTGTCATAGAGCTCCACCAGCCCATCTGTCCATGTATCCCTGGTAAGTCTAATTTTCAAACTAAAATATTCTGGTAATGGCGGAATATGAACGCTGATTTGTATGTAACCGTGCCGCGTTTCACACTGAGTATAAACAAATTACAACATGAGCATAGCTGGATGGCTCGTGTCTGAGTTTCCTGACAGCTGCACAATTCCAGAAAGTTTGGAAGAATAAATAGAAAACTGAATTCCAAAGCTCTGGTGTGGGAGCATTTTGGACTGAAGCCAAATGAGCAAGGAGAGCCCAGTAATGTCAACAAGCCAGTATGCGGCCCATATCTGAAAACTATTGTAATGAAAACTGAAAAATTCATTAAAAACACAATCATCCCACTCTGTTTTTCTAAGTGGGAACAAAATTGCACTCAGACATGCAGAACTCTCCATTTTCCCACAGTCTGGTATAAAGGACCCTTTAACCAACAATGCAGATATATATACATGACAGTGATAAATGAAAAATTTACTATTAAAAATGTATCATCTGCCAAAATTTGTTATCGTTACAGCCCTAATTACAAGACTAAATTGTCATTAGATACGCTGTAACAGTTTACAATGTCTGCCACCTGATCTGCATGGCACCGGACCCCATAGTCCCTCCTGCAGGTGGTGAGCCCACTGGAGGGCGGACCCATGTAACTCCTTTGAGCTGAGCCTGGCCACCAGGCGCTAGCCATCAAGCACCTTCCCCAAGCATGGTTCCAGGGCAGGGCCTCGGTAACCCCATACCAGGTGGGGTACACTGAATCCTTGATTTTTTTATTCATCATAGGAGTCTATTGGATCACTCTTAGTCTGGCCCTTCACCCAGGACCAGTTTATCTTGGGTAACCCTACCAGAGGCAAATTGCCCCAGACAACATAGCTCCTGGGATCACTAGGGCACCCCCCACCACCACCACGATAAGGTTGCGATCCATGGGGGGCAGGCGAAGGCAGAGACCTTCGCGGTCTGATCCCTGGCTTTCAAAACTGGCTTTTGGGATATGGAACATCACGTCTCTGGTGGGGAAGGAGCTGGAGCTGGTGCACGAGGTTGAGAGATACCGACTAGATATAGTTGGACTGACCTCAATGCACAGCTCCAGTTCTGGAACCAGTTTCCTGGAGAGAGGCTGGAGCTTGGCCTACTCTGGAGTTGCCCCAGGTGAGAGGCGATGGGCAGGGGTGAGTATTCTTGTATCTCTCCACCTTGATGCCTCGACATTGGAGTTCTCCCTGGTGGATAAAAGGGTAGTTTCTCTGTGCCTTCGGGTTGGGAAATGTGTCCTGACTATAATTTGTGCCTATGCATCAAGTGATGGTTCACAGTACCCACCCTTTTTGGAGTCTCTGACTGTGGTGCTGGAGAATATTCCTCTTGGAGACTCCATTGTCCTACTGGAGGACTTTAATGCACATGTGGGACACGATAGTGAAAACTGAAGGGGTGTGATTGCAAGGAACGGCCTGCCCGATCTGAACCCAAGTGGTGTTCAGTTATTAAGACTTCTGTGCCAACCACAGTTTGTCCATAACAAACATGTTCAAGCATAAGGGTGTCCATATGTGCACCTGGTACCAGGACACCCTAGGTCGCAGGTCGATAATTGATTTTGTTATC
This sequence comes from Pholidichthys leucotaenia, assembly GCA_020510985.1. Taxonomy (NCBI): domain Eukaryota; kingdom Metazoa; phylum Chordata; class Actinopteri; order Cichliformes; family Pholidichthyidae; genus Pholidichthys; species Pholidichthys leucotaenia. The sequence continues at coordinate 344,680,131 of CM035843.1, forward strand.
GTGTCATCAGACCTGAAACCACATGTCTTGGACACTCGGGCAAAGAGAGGTGCAGAGCTGTCAACTGATCACCACCTGGTGGTGAGTTGGATCCGATGGCAGGGGCGGACACCACTCAGACCCGGTAGACCTAAACTTATAGTGAGGGTGTGCTGGGAACGTCTGGCCCCCTGTCCAGGAGGTCTTCAATTCCCACCTCCGGAAGAACTTCGACCACATTTCGAGGGCATCTGGGGACATGGAGTCCGAATGGGCCATGGTTTCCACCTTCACTGTTAAAGCAGCTGCCCATAGTTGTGGCTGCAAGGTTGTTGGTGCATCTCATGGTGGCAACCCCCCGAACCAAGTGGTGGACACCAGTGGTGAGGGGGCCATCAAGCTGAAGAAGGAGTCCTATCGAGCTTGGTTGGCTTGTGGGATTCCTGAAGCAGCTGAAGTGTACCGGCAGGCTAAGTGGAGTGCAGGTCGGGTGGTTGCTGAAGCAAAAACTTGGTGTGGGAGGAGTTTGGTGAGGCCATGGAATAAGGCTTTCAGTTGGCCTAGAAGAGATTCTGGCAAACTGTCCGGCAACTCAGGAGGGGGAAGCAACTCCCTGTCCACACTGTGTATAGTGCAAATGGGGTGCTGCTGATTTCGACTGGTGATATCGTCGGATGGTGGAAGGAATACTTCGAGAATCTCCTCAATCCCACTGACATGCCTTCCACAGAGGAAGCAGGGCTTGAGGACGAAGGGGATAACTCGCCCATCACAGGGACTGAGGTCACCAAAGTGGTTAAAAAATTCTTTGGTGGCTGGGCCCCGGGGGTGGACGAGATTCGCCCCGAGTACTTCAAGGCCCTGGATGTTGTAGGGCTGTCATTGACACGCCTCTGTAATGTTGCACGGAGGTTGGGGACAGTGCCTTTGGCATGGCAATCCAGGGTGGTGGTTCCTCTTTTTAAAAAGGGAGACTGTTCCAACTGTTCCAACCTCCCTGGGAACGTCTATGCCAGGGTACTGGACAGGAGTACCCTGTCCTGTCCAGAGTCCAACTGCTGGTCGAACCTCAGATCCAGGAGGAGCAATGTGGTTTTCGTCCTGGCTGTGGCACATCGGACCAACTCTTTACCCTCTTGAGAACCCTCGAGGGTTCATGGGAGTTTGCACAACCAGTCCACATGTGTTTTGTGGACTTGGAGAAAGCATTCAACCCCATCCCTCGTGGTCCCTTGTGGGGGGTGCTGCAGGAGTATGGGGTATCGGGCTTGTTGTGACAAGCTATCCGGTCCCTGTATGACCATTGCAAGAGTTTGGTTTGTATTACCAGCAGTCAAACTCATTTTTAGTAAGAGCTGGACTCCACCAGGGCTGCCCTTTGTCACCGATCCTGTTCATAATTTTTATGGACAGGATATCTAGATGCAGCCAAGGATTAGAGGGTGTCATGCTCGGTGACCACACAATCTCATCTCTGCTGTTTGCAAATGATGTTGTCCTGTTGGCTTCATCGACCAATGACCTACAGGCCTTGCTGGGATGGTTTGCTACAGAGTGTGAAGCAGCTGGGATGAGAATTATCTCCAAGTCCGACTCCATGGTCCTCAGCCAGAAAAAGGTTGATTTTCCTCTCCGGGTTGGGGACAAGCTCCTGCCCCAAGTGGAGGAGTTTAAGTATCTCAGGGTCTCATTCACGAGTGAGGGGAGAATGGAGTGAGAGATTGACAGATGGATCAGAGCAGCATCTACAGTGATGCAGACATTGACTCGGTCTGTTGTGGTGAAGAGGGAACTGAATTCTAAAGCAAAGCTGTCGATTTACCAGTCAATCTACATGCCTACTCTCGCCTATAGACATGAGCTTTGGGTAATGACCGAAAAAATGAGATTGCAGATACAACCGGCTGAAATGAGCTTTCTCCATACAATTGCTGGACTCACCCTCAGAGATAGGGTGAGGAGCTCAATCATCTGGGAGAGGCTCAAAGTAGGACCGCTGCTCCTCCATATCGAAAGGAGCCAGTTGAGGTGGTTTGGGCATCTGATTAGGATGCCTCCTGGATGCCTCCCACTTAAGCTGTTTCAGGCACTACATCTCCCAGCTGGCCTGGGAACGTCTTGGTATCCTCTCTGAAGAGCTGGAGCAGGTGGCCAGGAAGAGGGAACTCTGGACTTCTCTGCTTAAGCTGCTGCCTCTGCGACCCGGACCTCCGGAAAAGCAGTAGAAAATGGATGGAGGATAGATGGATGGTTACAATGTGTCATTTTGCTGTGGGATTTTTTTCAATGTAAAAAGGGTGCCTTGGCTCAAAAAAGGTTGAAAAACACTGCTCTAAATGACCACACTGGCATTCTTTGTTTTCTGCTGGTCTGTCATTTTTGGGACGAGCTAAAGAGGTGCAACACATAGTCTGTATAGGGGCTGAGCGTCATCTGAACGCTGTAGTGCTAATGAACCTACCCAACCAGAACTCAAAGCCAGAGTTTTACCGGGGGCCCAATGTTGCCTCCCAGTTTCACTTCCTGTGGGAGTGGAAGGCAACAGGAAGCCGGGGCCTGCTGTATGTGCTAGAGAATGTGGTGCCATGACATGACAGCAGTAATGCCTTGTGTGAAATGACAGCCTAGCATATTTGCTAAGCTTCTGCCTGCATTCCCAAACTGACTGTTCTTGTTTAATAGGAGTAACTGAGAAATCTGTACATCAAGAACCTGCTACTGGAATAGTCTGTTAGCATATGGCGCCAAGCAGAGTGCTGACACTGGCAGAAGCTTAACAAATACCGTCCTCCCAAAGCCACAACACAGTGAGTGTGTGGTTTCTGTCTCAGTCCCTGATGCAAAAAGATCCTGGACAAGCAGGAGAGAGTGTGGAGACCCTCCAGCAGTCCGGCCCAGCTGAACCGGGTTTAAGTGGAGTGAACAGTGACAGGGATAAGGGGTGCGGAGGAAGAGGAGGGAGAGGAAGGCGGGTGGGGGGTATGGGGTTGGGTGCTGCACAGTGCCGCACATGTTGGGGCTGAAGAGGAGGTGGGGGAGAGTCTGAGGACAGAGAAGCTCAAACTAAAAGACAAGATAACCAGTCCAGGTACAGTACGAAGTAGAGAAGATCATAGAGACATAGAGAGGAGAAAGAGACAGCAGGGACTATGAGTGACAACAACCAGGTGCAACCTATCGCTACCACCAGTCACAGAGTCAACCAATCAGATCTGCGTGTTTTCAGAGGTGATGGCTGAAGCAACCAGAGGTCCTCTCACAGCTCTTTTAAAAATGAGACAGATTCCTCTAAGTGGTTGTTTGGCAGCCGTCCTGCATGCAGCATTTTGGTGTGACTGTTAAGGCAGAAGTTTTGGTGTCCTTTAGCTCCCCGGTTCCTGCTGGTTGTTCTCGATGCCAGATGCACTGAAGGGATGGCGTGAGTTTGGGGGGTGGGGTTATGGGAGCAAGGGGGAAGGGGGCATGGTGAGAGGAAGGGGGGCGGGGTCTCAATTGAAAGCAGTGGTTGAGAATCAGGCCAAATGAGGAGCTAGTAGCTGATTTGAATGCCCTATGAGATGGCATGTACATTTGTTAACTTTGACCAATTTCGCATTCACTTTGGCCAATCAAGAAGACACAAAGTAAAATGAAGGAATAAGAAATTATTCTCTGTCACTTATGTGATGAGGCAGCTTTGTGAAAAAATATATTTGTTGCTTTTATGTAGTAGACAAATCAATTTGAATGCAGATTTTTACATTTTAAATTAAATACATGAAAATTCAGCTTTACTGTTACTTTACTCCCAGCTGCATCATGACTTCTTATTTTGTTCTAACAAAGGCATGGTACAGGATTGCGTATGGATAGGTGACTTTTTTGGCTTTCATTTCCTGGTTTAGCAAAACAATCCCCCAATATTTGAATTTTTTTCTCTTTTTTATCCTCCTTGATTTTAGATCAGTTCTAGCATGCTTTAAACTGTTGAATGGGCATGCGGAAGGATCAGCTGCTTAGCTTTGGATCTTACCCTCATCCCTTCAAAACGTGACAAGGCTCTGAGGGGTCTCAAGGCCCTTAGTGTCCTGAGTGATTTAATGGGCCCTAGATCGGAGTAGCCCAGCGCATTAGCTACAAGGCTGACTATAGACACCTACACAAAAACAGAGAAGCAAAAGAGGTTCCAAACTGTTAGAAGTGAGAATACACTAGGGAAGAGAGACGGCCCTGGTATAGGCGGAGAGTTGCTTGACATACACACATAAATCTATGCATGTATATGCATGTATAACATTGCATTTATACATGTATATACACTGAGAGAGAAGGTCAGTGTTTAGTATTCTTTCTTTATGTGTGTAGTATTTTTTAGTAGCAGTAGGCCATTGGGATTGTTTGTTATTTTGGGGCAGTTGAGGAGATGTGAAAAGTCCTTTGTACCTGCAAAGAAAGTTGTGGTTGAGAGAGAAAGAGAGGAGATAGAGACATAAGACTCAAAGAGAGGGTAAATTAGGCAGAAAAGAAGTGCTACATGATTTAGTTAAGATACAAGCATAGGGACTGGAAGAGCAGAGGAAGAGGATTTTGGGGGAGGGAGGGAAGGAGAAAGGTTAACCTGTGGAAGCTGATAAAAACCCAACAGACTTGGGAGCCTTACCCTTGCCCCTCTAACATTGTCTCTCCATGTCGCTCTTGGGCTGAAGCATAAAATCCCATACAATTTAAGACAGACAAACTAATGGAACCTAAGAGAAAGAATACAAGTAAACATGTACAAGTGTGTCATTTTTTCAGTTTCGTTCTCAGACATTGAATCAATTTGTCACACAGCATTTTAAGAGTCAAAAAAAAGGAGAGCCACAGTCACATGAATCACACACAAGAAACAGGGATGGAGGTTAAGGGCACATCAGATATAGTTATTAGCACTGGATGGCACTGAAAGGACAAAAAATACACAGAGTACAATTGAATTACACACATTTAATAACGGTGAACAGCACACAACCTCAAAGAAACTGGTGCGGCCCTTTATCGTGCACAGCAGCAGCCACCAAGAAATTTATCATTTTATGACATTTTATCATTACAAAATCAACTATTTGTAAATGTACAGCTGTTATTGTAATAATGCATCAAAGTGAAATTCAGGCCTGTGTTTCAGTTGCTGTGAAATACCCGAGGGCTCTGCACCTATAGCTTATTGATGCTGGACACTTAACCAAGGAGGAAATGGGACTATGGGAAGTGTGGTCAATAAGATGCACTAATGCTCTTTGAGGAGTGGTAAGATGTGCAAGATTGACTTAGGCTTGATGAAGTCACCCAAAGGGTCCTAACCGCCATTACAGGCTGTCTGCAGTGCACGGAGCCACAGATTACAGCAGTGGCTCCCAGACTTCACAGTGGAATTACTAAAAGTCACATACAGTGGTATAAAAATTTGGCCAACCTTTGAAAAATGCAGTGGAGATCAAAATTAGAGAACAATGTATTAACACTTGATTTATTCTAAAATGTGTTATTCTTCATTGCTCAGAATTTGACAGAATATCAGCTGAGGCTAGACCACTGCTGTAATAGCACGTTGTTTTTTTTTTTTAAATAACCAGGGCACTTCAACACAAACATGTATTTTGTAAAAAACAAACAGTGAGCAAAGTTGGAGAACAGTGACCACTGTGTCAGAAGAGAAGATTTAAACAATGTTTCTTTAGGGCTATAGGATTCAAAAATTAATGGGAAGTGTAGAGGCCCTTGTGTTATATGGGTACTTTATTATGAAGTGCAGTGTGGTGATGTGGACTTCCTGACACGTCACCGCAGTGCTCTATATAGCGAGTCGAGCTGCCAAGGCATGGTCTCTTACGTATGTCGGATGATCCCACTGGGTGTTTGTCGTGTACTGCTTCAACATATACTCAATAAAGCTGTGTTCAACGTTACCACTCTCTTCACCTCATTCATCACCAGGTTTTCCACACAGCATTTGGCGAATGAGGATTAACTCATGGAGGCGTGCATAACACCACTCCGTCCCTTCCTCGAGCTCCCAGGTGAACTGCCGGTGCCTTGGCCTAGATGGTTTGAGGCTTTTCAGACCTACATCACCGCGCTGGACCTTGGGCAGCTTGACAAGCTCGATAAGGTGAGGGCACGGGCGCTTCTTGTCCACAACCTGGGTATTGAAGGTTGGAGGGTCCTATGGACGCTCGGCACGTTGAACTCGTATGAGGATGTCATGGATCTGCTAGCTAAGCATTTCTTCACTCCAGACAGTGTAACTGTTCGGAGAATCCGCTTTTGCCATAGACACCAGTGTGTAGGTGAGCCTATCTGCTAGTATGTCATTGATTTGAGGCAGCTAGCTAGTGAGTGTTGTTTTGGGCCACTTGAAGATGAGATGCTACGCGACCAACTAGCAGTGCACACGTGCAACGCTGCACTGCATGCTAGGCTATTAATGGCACCAAATGACTTGATACTAGCGAGTGTCGTCGAGCTAGCTCTCCAGTTGGAGGCCTCCGACAAGGTAGCTCTGGAGCTAAATTGGCGCCAGTTACAGAAGCTGCCGGAGCTGCCCACCTCAGCTAATGTTGCGGACCCTGATAGCGAGGATAGGTTACATGAGGATTATTGGGAAACAAATGCAGCCAGCCGACGGTCTGCCCCAGGAAACTCCCATTGCAGGGGTTGTGGGTCCGCGATACACCGCTATAAAGCGATAGAGTGCCCAGCAAAAGGAAAATGAAGTAGACGTGGACGTTTGAATCACTACGCCAGGGTGTGCCGTTTGTCTTACCCAGGGAACCCATGGGAGAAATCACTCTGCTCACCCCCGATGGACCACGCTGGGAGGGTATGAAGAACTAATGGACACCCTCGCTTTCAAGTAGGCCAGTTCTCACTCAGTGTCAGTACCCATGCCGATGAGCGACACCATGCTAGCCCCAGATACCTCCCGTACTTGGCCGCAGTTGGGTGGGGGGTCTGCAGCTACGACGGTGAACACTACAACGTTTGTAGAAGAGGACGGGGCCAGACCGATGAGCATGGAGTTACAGCATGCTCAGCAGCAGCCCGTCAGGCCGAGTAAGATTCCACTTCAGGTTATGGATTTGGTTCGGGTTCAGGGTGATGAACGACCATGGCGAAGATGGGCCAGACGACAGCCAGCAAAACATCAAGCACGTCTGCGGATAGTGGCGAAGTTGGGAGCGGCGTACTTCTGGTTATCCCATGGCTCGATGAGGCATACCAACCAGCTGCGGCGTGTCCAGGAGGACACTCCAGGTGGTGAGGCTGGACGGGAGTCAGTGATGGCAGTGTGGGATCTGGGCTCCATCTTCCAGAAGATCAGCCATTGCTCCGGGGGCCTGCTGCCTCCAGGGGCGTGCCTGCTGAGGGGCTGCCCCCCCCCCCCAAGCCAGTTCCACCTTTCCCACCCAAGTGGCTGTGCGGTAGCACTTTGTTTATAGTTCTTGTATATTCTTATGTGCATGTTATGTTATGGGGTGTGTATTATTGTTTTAGTTTAGGAGCATGGCAGATATTTTAGTTTAATAAAGGACTCTTAGTTTATTTGGTAGCAGAATAATCCACCATGCCGTGCGGGCTGTGTGGCAGTCCACCCACCAGCCCTATTTTAAGTTGTTTTGTGTGAGTGTGTTAGGCCAGTTAAGTACATTAGTTTTCGTTATTTTAGAGGATGATTCGGGTTCCAAAGTGAGGGTGAGTTTGATTTTGTGTGTGGTTTTTGGACTTTCTAAAGGGGGGAGGAAGTGTTATATGGGCACTTTATTGTGAAGTGCAGTGTGATGACGTGGACTTCCTGTCACGTTAACGCACTGCCCTATAAAGCGGGACGAGCCGGCATGGCACGGTCTCTTATGCCGGATGATCCCGTTGGGTGTTTGCCAGGTACTGCTTCAACATACAGTATACTCAATAAAGCTCTGTTCGACGTTACCACTCTCTTCACGTCATTCATCAACAGATTTGTGGACATAACACCTTGGCTTTGAATGACTTCAGCACATCTGTGCCCACAGGACATCACTAGTTTCTCACACTGCTCTGGTTTGATCTTGGTCCATTCATCTTGTAGTCTCTACCACAGTTCAGTAACTGTAGTGGGTTTCTTAGCCATTACTTTGTCGCCAAGGATTTTCCAGAGATTCTCTATGAGGTTTAGATCTGGACTTTGGGCTGCCATTTCATTGTTTCTATGTTGTTAGATTCAAGGAACTGTTTAACCCATTTTGCAGTGTGACAGGGTTAATTGTCTTGCATGAAAATTACGGGCTGATTGGGAGACAATTGCAGTGAAGAGCATGTTGCCGAAGGAGCTTCACAAACATTTGCATTCACCCTGCCATGTAGCTGTACAAGAGACCCAACTCCTGCTGCAGAAAACTTCCCCAAACTATGACACTTCCTCCTTCAAATTTAACTGACTTCTTTACACACTTTGGGTTCAGTCTTTCTCCAGATTGATGCCGAACATGTTGCTTCCCATCAGACTCCAATAAATTGAACTTACTCTCATCTCTGAGGTGCACTCTGAACCAGTTCTCCTCTGTCCACACAACATGCTCCTCAGCAAAAACAAGTCTAGCCATTTTATTCTTTCTGCTGATGAGAGGTTTGGTCACTGCAGAGTGAGCTTTGAGTCCAAATTGTCTTAAACAGAGAGACACTGTGTGCCGAGACAGATCCTTGCCCTGTTCATCAGAGAACTGGTGAGTAATTCCAGCTGTAGTGTTGAACTGATTCCCCATTGAGAGTCTTCGTATAATCCTGTCCCCCAAACCAGAGCAGTGTGAGAAGCTAGTGATGTCCTGTGGGTGCAGATGTGCTTAAGTCATTCAAAGCAAGAGCCTCTACACTTACTATTAATGTTTTAATCCTATAGCCCTAAAAAACATTGTTTAAATCTTTTCTTCTGCCACAGTGGTCACTGTTCTCTAATTTTGCTCACTGGTTTTTTTTTGTTTGTTTGTTTGTTCACAAAATAAATGATTGTGTTAAAAGTGCCTTGGTTATTTAAAAAAAACATGCTAGTACAGCCACAGCTGATATTCTGTAAAATTCTGAACAATGAATAACACATTTTAAATAAGTCAAGTATTAATGCACTGTTCTCTAATTTTGATCTCCACTGTAGGTACATTTTGGTGATTTTTAAATTGGTGATTAATTGTGTGTTTGTGTGTGTGTGTGTGTGTGTGTGTGTGTGGTTCCCAGACTTTTATACATGTCACACACATGATTTTTTTTTTCAAATTATGAAATTAAAAAGTAAGAATGCAATGTAGTTTTTATGCACACAAAGAAACAGGAAGTCAGCCCACTTGTTTAAAAAAAAGTGGCAAGTTTATGGATATTATCCCTTTTAATCATGTGGATGGACAATAAATCGTACTCTAATAGATCTATTGAATCTTTGGCAATGAGACAGGACTGGACTTAGGGTGCTTTTTCACCTACAGGCTTTAATTCATTTCAGTCAAACTCAAGTTCGTTTTCTTCATTAGTGCGGTTCCTTTTGTCTGGTGTGAGCATGGTAATCACACTCAGGTGCGCACCAAAGGAACCTTATCGAGACCTCCTGAAGGAGGTGGTCTCAATTTGAATCAACCGGTGAACTCTGGTGCGGTCCTGCTGGTGAGAAAAGGACCATACTAAAACAGGACCAGCGGCAAACTGTAAAACATTTTATACCACTGTACATACCTGATAGATCTTTAAAAATATCTGTGACTGAGCATGTCACGGTTCTGGAGGATTAATGAATGTTAACATGTTATTTTCCATCTGTAGCCACGCTTCATTCTCAAACTGTACAATTTGCCGAAAGTGCAAATGCACGTATGTAATAAACAATAACCAGGGAGATGAAAACCCCGTAGATTACACTATGATTTGTATTATTTTCTCCCCAGAAATACATAAGTACACAGTAGTCATCCTACTTCCTGTATTATTTACCTTTCCTGTTCTCGCGGCAAAAAAATCTGACCAATAAGAACAGAGAACGTTCTGACATATATCTCGCGGGATTTAACGTGACGCAGTTTGGTCCGCTTGAATTTTTGCCTGTGTGAAAGGGAACTGAACCAAGGAGAAAATGATACAAAGTAACAAACTCGTTAACTGAATTGGATCAAATTAAACACATGTAGGTGTGAAAGCACCCTTTGACTATTATTCATTCTAGGAATTCGAGGAAGTTTCAGTGGTGAGTCGCTGCTATGTTGCATTGCTGCATTGTTTTATGCTAGCTCATTTGATGCGCTATTTACTTCGGCTATTGCAACTGTATTTCAAATCTGTTTCAATATAGGATAGATGAAATTCTAAGCTTTCAGACAATGTATGGCATGACTGTCAACTTCAAACAGGTTTAGTACACTTCACAGTGTGGCAGCAAAAACATTGCACAGGGTATGCGTAGGGCTGGAGGGCGGGTGTTCAGACGTCATGAGGTTAGATCATTGGCTAGTACCATTGGCAAGGTTTTCTTGTTTTGCTGATGGCAGTTGATGTGACTGCCGATACCAGTGGTGAGCCGGTATATTGGTCCATCCCTAATAAAAAGTACCCATGCATTATTGTTTGTTGGTAGCACTGGATTTTCCATATCCTACAGAGATGGGGTTTTTTCCCAATTAAAAATATGTGGCGTGACCAAGTTTTTGCATACCACTGTACATCATGTATCTTGTGGTTTTTTTAATATATAACAGCAGTTTTTACAGTATTTGTTACATAAAACATTTTTTCAAATATTTTCTGGCTTTAAAATCTAACCAGATCCTTGAGAGAAAAAAAATAAATTGTGAACATTTTCACTGCAAAAGTTACACGTTAATCCTCACATCTTTACAGTGACTGGTATGCGCTTGCTCTGTTTTGCACATATTCTCAAAACAGGGTTGCAGCTGTGAGACTGCCACTGTTCATTTTTTAATGTCCACTCCATCCAATCTCTAGAATAGCTCTGCATTCCCAATTTGGGAACCGCTTTTTTTTTTTTTTTAGCAAGATTCTTTGACTGAACACACATTATTCAAGATGCAAAACCCAAGTTTAGCCAGCTGTATATGATTCATCATTGTCTAGCATAGCACTCCTTATACAGCACACAGTATGTATACTACATAATCACCCCACTTGTATCTCCAGGAAGTGTTTTCTTCCCAAAGTATATATTACTCTTGGTCTGGGTGCTGGAGTGATTGAAACAGGGGCCGTGCCAGCTTCTCACAAATAAGGAAAAATATTAACACATGTGAAGCATCTCCAATCAGCCACCGACACCAACCGGTCAAACTCATCGCAAGAAATACACAACATCCAAAGCTTTCAAAAACACGGAGGGAGATTTGTAACAGGCAAAACCTTCATTTTGGCTGATGCTAACAACAACAGAATACAAAAGATCTCAAAGCCTGTTACAACTACAGACAGAGCAGTAGCATGGATCCAGATTTTTTTAAACTATTATTGGTGAATTTTGCTGACAGTTACACTGAACCCAGGACTTTCTGGACAGAGGCTTTGTTTAGATTTTTTTTTTTTTTTCAAGAACTTGGTTTTTAGCACAAATGTTTTGTATCAGCTACCCTGACGGTGAGGCAGTAAAATAAAGATTTTGCCTTGCTCTACACTACAGTGTTTGGGGTAATTGTCACCTTCAGCCTGACCCCTTGGAGAGCCCCCCTTTTAGGGTGCCTGGCTTCAGCTGAGCCAGCTGTGCAGTAGCGGCCTCAGTGTCTCAACGTCCTTCTCACAGAGCTCTGCAAGGCAAGGCCAATGACATCTGGGGCTGTGATCCCATGATGACGACAGCACAGACCAAACAGAAAAAAAAAACAACTAAAAACAAAAGGAAAAACACAACAGAATAATGATAATATTCCAAGTGAAAAAGAAAGATGAAATGAGTATGACCCCTATCATCATCACTGTCAATTTAAAACTACCTTCCCCTGGCTATTTTGCTTCTAATAATCTATAACGTATTCTTAATTAGCATGTTGGTTGATTGGATAACATCTGCATTTCTGGACTCTTACATAAAAAAACACAAAAAGACAAAAAATATTTTAAATAAAAATCAGGAGAACACCAGTTAAATGGAGAACAGAAACATACAAATAACAGGGAGAGGAGGGGGAACGCACTCATACAGAGTCAGGCACATCCACAGTTGGAGGAAAAAAAAATATAGGCCGATTTAATGATGGTGCCCCCCCCCCCCCAAATTTTGTGAGTCCATGGCACAGGTTTTACCCCACAACACAGGACGTCAGAGAGACAGGAAGGCCACGACACAGCCCAGACTCATCAAGCACAAGATCCTTTTTTGGGGGTTCGGGGGCGCACTAGTGAAGACCACACTTACCGCCGGCCGCCTGTCACCTACCATCATTACATCTCAGCCCAATACCACCACATTCCTGAGGTTAGACTTGGAAACAGGGAATGAGAGGAGGACTGGGGGGAAAGGGATGAAGGAAGTCACTCTTTGTAACATGTTCTTAAGTTGGGGAACACCTCCCACTGTGTTCGACATAATACACCTACAGTGTAGTGTGGCTATGGCGAATACAAGCTATGTGTGTGTGATTGTATCTTTGTGAAATAGTTTTTGTGTTTATTATGGAAACAACCATTCTGAGTAATTTTTTTGGCAGAAAAATTTGCAGTGAGCCATACATTAAAACAGGAAAAACTAAAATGAGGGTAAAACAACCAAGATATAAGTGTAAGCTAGCCTGACTATGAACTTTTTTTTCTTCCAAATATTGTTTACCTTTTTCATTTAAATTGGCAATATTTTCTTGTAACTTGAGTAACTTTGAGCAAACCTATTCTTTAAAAAAGTGAATAAACTATAAATTAAGTATTTATCTGGGGGAAAATGCAAATCATCTGTATGAGCCCTTTAGTTAGTATAATCCAAAATATATTATATAAACAAATAGTATATAGTAACCAGACCATCAATGATGGAGTAGCTCATTCCAGCCTGATGAAATCATCCTGTGAGTGCTCAGATCTCCTGATTGTTGACCTAGATGCAGACCCACTTGAGGATCATTGTGCTCATGACTTTGCCATTGGGTCATTTGCCTAGGAGGAGTGACAATTTTCATGAAACTGCAAATCCCCAGATCTCCTGACCTTTGACAATGACCTTGAGCTCAACCTGGATGCAGACAGACCTGATGTGATTTGACCTGAATTTTTGAGAATTAGGGCAATTGCCTAGCAGGAGTATTGATGTTTCTGAAATCACATAAGTGCCCAGATCTCCTGACCTTTGGCCTTGAGCACAACCTGGATTCAGACCCACCTGAGGATCCTAGTGAGTGAGTTTGGTGAGCCGCGAAGCAATTGTCTAGAGGAGTAGTGATTCCATGAAGTGTGGACAGATGGACAAATGGACGGATGACAGACGCTGCGCCATCCCATTAGCTCCTTTCACCAGAAGGAGGTAATAAACTGAATATTTCCTCAGCAAGAAAAGAAGAACAATGATTATATCCATGATTTTACTGAAATAAAACAGAAGTTTGGAATACATAAGCTTAAGTAACAGCACACTTTTTTCTTCATAAATCTACCCAGGTAACAGTAAAACATGTCCTACATTAAACTCAATAATTTAGTTGAATAAGTATAACTTGTCACTACTCTACACATAGGTGTATTAGAAACCCCAGTTCCAGTGAAGTTGAACTTTTACATTGTGTAAAATGTAAATAAAACCAGAATACATTGATTTGCAAATCCTTTTCAACCTATATTCATTTAAATACATTACAAAGACAAGATATTTAAAGTTCAAACTGATAAACTTTATTGCTTTTTATGTTTTGGGTTTTTTTATGGCAAATATTCACTCATTTTTAATTTGATACCTGCAACACGTTCCAGTAAACCTGGGACAGGGGCAACAAAAGACTGGGAAAGTTGAGGAATGCTAAAAAAAAAAAAAAAAAAAAAACTTTTTTGGAGCATTCCAGATGTGAACAGGTTAACTGGAAATAGGTGAGTATCATGACTGATCCTCAAAAGGCTCAGTTGTTCACAAGCAAGAACTGGGGGAGGTCCACCATTTTGTGAACAACTGCAGGGGCAAATACTCCCAACAGCTTAAGAACGTTTCTCAATGTATAGTTGCAAGGAATTTAATGATTTCATCATCTACAGGTCATAATATCTTCAAAACATTCAGTAAATCTGGAAAAATTTCTGCATGTAAAGTGACAAGACTGAAAACCAGCATTGAATGCCCGTGATCTTCAGTCCCTCAGGCAGCACTACATTAAAAACTGACGTCATTCTATAAAGGTCATTACCACATAGGCTCAGGAACATTTCAAAGAACCATTGTCAGTTAACACAGTTTGTCGCTACATCTGCAAGTGGAAGTTAAAACTCTACCATGCAAAGTGAAAGCCATATATCAACAATACCCAGAAACGCTGCCATCTGCTCTGGACCTGAGCTCATCTGAGAAGGTCTGACACAAAGTGGAAAAGTGCACTGTGGTCTGACGATTCCACATTTCAAATTGTTTTTGGAAGTCATGGACATCATGTTCTCCTTGCTAAAGAGGAAAAGGACCATCAGATCAGATCAGATTGTGAGCACAAAGTTTAAAAGCCAGCATCTGTGATACTATGGGGGGGTGTTACTGCCCATGGCTTGGATAACTTTCACATTTGTGAAGGTTCATTAATGCTGAATGGGTACATACAGGTTTTGAAGCAACATACACTGCCATCCAAGCAACGTCTTTTTCAGGGACATCCCTGCTTATTTCAGCAAAATGATGCCAAGAGACATTCTGCGCATGTTACAACAGTGTGGATTTGTAGTAAAAGAGTGTGGGGACTAGACTGGCCTGCCTGTAGTCCAGACATGTCTCCCATTGAAGATGTGTGGACTGTTGAGTAACTGAAGTTGTACATCAAGCACAAATGGGAAAGAATTAAACCTACAAAGCTTCAATAATTAGTGTCCTCTGTTCCTAAATGCTTATCGAGTGTTGTTAAAAGGACAGTTGATGTAACACAGTGGTAAACATGCCCCTGTCCCAGCATTTTTTGGAACGTGTTGCAGGCATCAAATTCAAAATGAGTGAATATTGGAAAAAAAAAATAAAGTTTATCAGTTTGAACATTATGGGGCAGATTTACTAACGTGCTGCGCCATGGCAAAACCCTGTTTTGGTAGTAAAAAATGTACTGTTGAGATTTACTACAGGGCGCAGGGCAGAATTTGCAGTGGAAAGGCGTGGACCATTAATTTTGCACCTGGCCTCGTTGCATATGCATTTGTGGGAGTTGTCATGTCTATCCATCCATCTTCTACCGCTTTTCCGGAGGTCCGGGTCACTGAGGCAGCAGTTCAAGTGGAGAAGCCCAGACTTCCCTCTCCCGAGCCACCTGCTCCAGCCCTTCAGAGAGGATACCAAGGCGTTCCCAGACCAGCTGGGAGACACAGTCTCTCCAGCGAGTCCTGGGTCTACCCCAATGTCTCCTCCCAGTCGGACGTGCCCAAAACACCTCAAGTGGGAGGTGTCCAGGAGGCATCCTGATCAGATGCCCAAACCACCTCAACTGGCTCCTTTCAATGTGGAGGAGCAGTGGCTCTACTCTGAGCCTCTCCTGGATGACTGAGTTCCTCACCCTATCTCTGAGGGTGAGTCCAGCAATCCTACGAAGGAAGCTCATTTCAGCCGCTTGTATCTGCGATCTCATTCTTTCGATCATTACCCAAAGCTCATGACCATAGGTGAGGGTAGGAACGTAGACTGACCGGTAAATCAACAGCTTTGCCTTCGAGCTTAGCTCCCTCTTTACCACAACAGACCAGTACAACATCTGCATCACTGCAGATGCTGCTTCAATCCGTCTGTCAACCTCTCGCTCCATTCTTCCCTCACTCATGAATAAGACCCTGACATACTTAAATTCCTCCACTTGGGGCAGGAGCTTGTCCCCAACCCGGAGAGGACAATCCACCTTTTTCAGGCTGAGGACCATGGACTCGGACTTGGAGGTACTGATTCTCATCCCAGCCGTTTCACACTCAGCAGCAAACCGTTCCAGTAAGACCTGTAGGTCATTGTTGGATGAATCCAACAGGACAACATCATCTGCAAACAATAGAGATGAGATCCTGTGGTCACCAATGACACCCTCCGTTCCCTGGCTGCGCCTAGAAATCCTGTTCATAAAAATTATGAACAGGATCGGTGACAAAGGGCAGCCCTGGTGGAATCCAACTCTCACTGGCAGTGAGTCCGACCGAGTGTTGGCAATATGAACCAAACTCTCACAATGGTCATATAGAGACCAGATAACTCGTAACAACAAGCCCGATACCCCATACTCCCAAAGCACCCCCCACAAAAAAACACAAGGGATGAGGGGGACGAGTGCCTGGTGGCCGGGTTTCCGCTCATGGGACCCGGCCGGGCTCAGCCCAAAGGAGTTACATGGGTCCGCCCTCCAATGGGCTCACCACCTGCAGAAGGGACCATGGGGGTCCGGGTGCTATGTGGATCAGGTGGCGGTCGAAGGCACCACCTGATCCACATAGTTGTCATGAGTTGTCATGTCAACGCACAAATTTAGGGGAGTGAATGACTGGCGCAAGGTGATTTATTAAGGTTTGCGGTTGTCAATCTGCTGCTAAATGCACCAGGATTTAACGCCCCAAAAAAGCTTGTCTTAATTCATCTGCGCCTGACATGACAGTGATCTTGGTGCCGAGACACCGGAGAGAACAGAGGGCACGTAATAGAAGCTTCTCTCTGCTCGTGACTTTATTTGGCATGACAGAAGAACAGATTATATGAATATCAACGGGTGTTATGCTGAACTGGACATCAGCTGGCAGTTTTTTTATTTCATTTGTCTATATTGTATATAGCCTACTACATGAATTTGTATCCATAAAATAGGAGCCCTTATACCTGCAGTGGACATACAGATGTGTCAGCCAGTAATGACTCTTTTTTCTTTTCTGCGGTGGTTAGCCTTGGATCAGCTCTTCCTCACTCTTGAAGCAAAATCTTCCACATTGTCAATTTTCTTCATTTTTTTTCTCTGTCCATATGTGTATATTTACAGTATTTCATTTTTGCTGTGCATAAAACAGTAATTCAGTTCCCTCATCTCTCTATTTCTCTCTCCCAGTTCAGGAAACACAATATAGGAGGAAAACAACGATGAGATTATTAACAAAAAGTGCACACAGATCCATAAAAAAATTCTCTGGAATTGCAACACTGTAACTCAGTGGCATTTATAAAAAGTTGTGAACTGGGAGACCTGTAGATTTTGTTAAAGCAAAGTTATTCACATAATAAAACCCCAGAGTCTCCATCAGACCATGATGGTTCTAGTGTTAATAAAATAAACACGTTGGTTGAGTAATCAGTTTATTCATGATTAGTCCTTAATTTATACATATTAAACAAAGGAGTCTGCCATGTGAAATGAAAATCAAAACTTTGATATATGACGAACAAATAGAAACTCTTTTACTGGGGTTTGCGCTTAAAAAAGCTTAAAAAAAGCTTTAAAAAACTACTATGCTCCTCCACACTGGCTGTGCCTGTGTTGATGACCCGCTTCCTCATAGATGTGCCTGTGTGCAATTCTGCGTCCTATTTGGTGGATGGGAGGTCATTATTGAAATGAAGTGACTGCATTTGTGTTCATAATTTTGCGTGTTATTAGTAGATCACTGACAAAAATTGGCCACTCCTTTAGGCATTCTGTCTAATTTGCACACTCGCTAATTTGCACTGCCTTAGTAAATCTGCCCCAAAATATCTTGTCTTTGTAGTGGATTCAATTGAATATGGGCCGGGAAGGATTTGCAAACCATTGTATTCTGTTTTTATTTACGTTTTACACAATGTCCCAACTTTATTGGAATTGGGGTTTGTACTCTGCATAAATAAATATACACATTTAAATAAATTTACAATTCCATATTATGTTGATTTGAATCAAAATGTGTTCATTCTATAGGACTGTACAATAGTAGTTGTGCATGGTTCAAACTATTCTTATACTAGAGCAGTCTTTTTTTACTAACTGAAACAAGCTGTGTCTGCTTCCTTTATCACTCGCTGTCAACCACTGTCTGCCAATCCTCAACCAAAAATCTGATCTTTGTTACTTTATTATCCATATACAGTAAAGGGGATGTGCTCCCTGTCACAACAGTAAGAGCTTCCTCTTCTTTTTCTTTTGGCTGCTCCCTTTAGGGGTCGCCACAGCGGATCATCTGCCTCCATCTCCCCCTAACCCTTGCATCTTCCTCTGTAACACCAACCCTCTTCATGTCCTCCTTCACTACATCCATGAATCTTCTCTGTGGTCTTCCTCTTTTCCTCCTGCCTGGCAGCTCCATCTTCAACATCCTTTGTCCAATATATCCACTATCCCTCCTGTGCACATGTCCAAATCATCTCAGCCTTGCCTCTCTTACTTTGTCTCCAACCCACTCAACCTGAGCTGTCCCTCTGATATACTCATTTCAAATCTTGTCCCTCCTAGTCACCTCCAGCTCCATCTCCTGTCTGTCAGCGCCACCGTCTCCAAACCATATATCATAGTAGGTCTCACCACTGTCTTGTAAATCTTGCTTTTCACTCTTGCTGTTACCTTTCTGTCACAGATCACCCCTGACACTTGTCTCCACCCACTCCACCCTGCCTGCACTCTCGTCTTCACCTCTCTTGTGCATTTTCCATTCCTTTGGATGGTTGACCCCAGGTATTTAAACTTCTCTACCTTCACTTCCTCTACATTTTCACCATTACACCTGCCTCTCTCTCATTCACACTCATGTATTCTGTCTTGCTTCTGCTGACTTTCATTCCTCTTCTTTCCAGAGCATACCTTCACCTCCCCAGGTTCTCTCCCACCTGCTTCCTATTCTCACTACAGATCACAATGTCATCTGGCAACATCATGGTCCTTGGAGACTCCTGCCTGACCTCATCTGTCAGCCGGAGCATCACCATGGCAAACAAGATGGGGCTCAGAACAGATCCCTGATGTAACCCCATCCTCACCTTGAACCCATCTGTCACTCGTACAGCATACCTCACCACTGTCTCACTGGCCTCATACATGTCCTGCACCACCCTCACACACTTCTCTGCCACTCCTGACTTTCTCATACAGTACCACACTTCCTCTCTTGGCACCCTATCATATGCTTTCTCTAGATCCACAAAGACACAGTGCAACTCCTTCTGACCTTCTCTATACTTCTCCATCAACATTCTTAAAGCAAAAATTGCATCTGTAGTACTCTTTTTTGGCATGAAACTACTGCTGCTCACTGATTGTCACCTCTCCTCCTAACCTGGCGTCTACAACTCTTTCCCATATCTTCATAGTGTTGCTGATCAACTTTATGGCTCTGTAGTTACTACAGCTCTGAGCATCACCTTTGTCCTTGAAAATTGGTACCAAAACACTTCTTCTCCACTCCTCAGGCATCCTCTCACTCTCCAAGACTGTGTTAATCTGGTTAAAAAGTCCACTGCCATCTCTCCAAAACATCTCCATACCTCCACAGGTATGTCATCTGGACCAACCACCTTTCCATTCTTCAACCTCTTCAAAGCTGCTCTCACTTCCGCCTCACTAATCCTCGGGACTTACCATTTCTGTCCTTAATCAACCTAACCTGCTGCACATCTTTTCCAGCTCAGTCTCTCTGTCTAGCCAATCGATACAAGTCCTTTTCTCCTTCTTTAGTGTTTAGACTCTCATACAACTCACTATATGCCTTTTCCTTTGCCACCTCTCTCTTTGCCATGCGCCTAGATTCCAAATACCCCTGTCTACTTTCTTCATCTCCCTGACTATCCCACTTTTTCTTTGCTAACCTCTTCCTTTGAATACTTTCCTGTACCTCTTCATTCCACCACCAAGTCTCCTTGTCTTCCTTCCTCTGTCCACTGGATACGCCGCATACTTTTCTACCCGTTTCCCTCAATACTTTTGCTGTACTTTCCCAGTCATCTGGTAATTCTTCCCTACCACCCAGAGCCTGTATCAACTCCTTCCTGAACTCCAACCTTCTTCCTTCCAGTAACTTCCCCCACTTAATCTTTCACTCTGCCTTCACTCTCTTCCTCTTCTTGCTTTGCAAAGTCATCCTACAGACGACCATCCGATGCTGTCAAGCTACAATCTCCCCTGTGACCACCTTGCAGTCTCCCATCTCTTTCAGATTTCTCCTTCTGCATAAGATGTAGTCCACCTGTGTGCACCTTCCTCCATTCTTGTAAGTCACCCTATGTTCCTCTCTCTTCTTAAAGTACTGTATGTGTTCACCACAGCCATTTCCATCCTTTTTAGCAAAATCCACAACCATCTGTCCTTCCACATTTCTCTCCTTACGACCATACCTACCCAGGACCTCCTCATCATCTCTGTTCCCTTCACGTACATGCCCATTAAAGTCCGCTCCAATCACCACTGTCTCCCCCTGGGAACACTCTGCCACTTCATCCAACTTACTCCAGAATTCCTCTTTCTCATCTACATGACATCCAACTTGTGGGGCATACCCAGTGACGCCATTCACCATCACATCTTTGACTTCTATCTTCAAACTCATGATTCTGTCTGACTCCCTCTTTACCTCCTGAACACTCTTCAGATACTCTTCCTTCAAGATTATTCCTACTCCATTTCTCTTCCCATCTACACCATGGTAGAACAGTTTAAATCCACCTCCAATGCTCCTAGCCTTGCGCCCCTTCCATCTGGTTTCTTGAACACACAGTATATCTACCTTTCTTCTCTCCATCATATCAGCCAACACTCTGCCTTTACCAGTCATAGTCCCTACATTTGACGTCCCTACTCTCACCTCCATATTTCTACCTTTCCTTTTATCTCTCTCCCTCCTAACATGCCTTCCCCCTCTCCGCTTCCTCGATTGTCGACCAACAGTAGCCCAATTTCCACCGGCACTCTCTTGGTTAACAGCACCAGTGGCGGTCATTGTTAACTCGGGCCTCGACCAATCCGTATGAAAGTCTCATTCGTCATGATCTGCATGTTTGGTTTGGCAAAGGTTTTACATTGGATGCCTCTCCTGACACAACCCTCCCCATTTACCCAGGCTTGGGACCGGCACTAGGAGTACACTGGCTTGTGCACCTCCAGTGGTTGAGTTCACAACAGTAAGAGCTAAGAGTAGGAAGAAAAAAAAAACTGTTTAAAACAAGAGTTACAACAACCTAATGTCCAAGCTTTTGGCTGATAAGCATTATTTGTGCATGCCCTAATCCACTCAGTTTTAACTCCAAGTGTGCATAAACTATGGATTATCTGCACATTTCCTGTTGGAGTTCTGAATAAGAGGAGCTTATACTGATTCAGCACCTCTGACCATTAACAGGAGTCCATTCACAGGTATTGGCTGAAGTGTTGCACACTGTGGAGAGGTGGTTAGTTCAAGGAGAAAGTCAGAAATTGGAGGAATTCTTATTCTCATCCAGTTAGGCTGCAGATTAGTTTTTGATTCAGAGTGTAATGAAAATTTAAATACTGCAGCTGTACCCTCATTTTTACCCCTCACTGAATAAATAAAATCATAGACAACACAATCAAGGATTGTGATGTAGTATAGAATAAACAAAATAAGCCACCAGATTATGAATAAAGAATCCCCATTCTGCACTTTCACTCTTGACTGTCACAAGGAGCTGAGCAGTCCACAGAGAAAGAAAGAGGATAAAGGAATCAAGCATTTTACAGGTCAGAAACAAAGGAAAACAGCTGTACAGAAACACATTTTTGATATGTTGAACACATTGCTCTGAGCACGACTTGAATATGATTTCAGTCATTGCAATCTCTAAACCAGTCACGGATCATGACAAGTTTATGTGAACAATTAGGGATATTTTTAATACTGGCAAGAAGCACACAAATAATTTTAACATAAATACATAAAAATATCACTTACTTAAAAATACAGCAGTTTTTGTTTCAACCATATGGCTCTAATTCTTCAAAGGATAGACCTTGTAGGGGGTACGTTTCTTCATTTAATTATTATATTATGAAATTGGCAGAAATAAAACAGGATAAAAAAAAATCACACTACAAATATTTATTTTATTACGATATAAACATTTAGCAAACATATTCAAGAATCTCAGAGCTATAAATCAATTTAAGATAAAAAGTGTAGCTTGATGTTGATGTAAAAGGTGACTGAGGCATTTGTGTGCAGGACAGACTGATGTACAGTCCTGTAAAACACCGTCCTTCAGCATGAGCAAATCAAACAAAAAAGCATTTCATTATGAAAGAAAAATGCCTCTTCACCAGTGGCAAGTCATGAAGCAGATACTCAAACAGCATCGAAATTCAAGCCTAACCACACCCAATCAACAGCAATAGGGTCAGTTATTTTAATCCACAAGAATTAATATAATAAATAAACTGTAGCTACCCCAATTAGCCACAACATTAAAATCAGAGATTAACTGACCATCTCATTTCAGATCAAACCAATGAACGGGAAATCTGGGCTCCTTGTATTATTTTGCTTGACCTGTGATACTCACCCAAATATGGTTGCTAACTCTCCCTCGCTACAGAAAATGTCCCACAAAACTTGAGGAAAACTTAAAATAAATCTTCCAGCTTCTAAACCTCTTTAATCCTAAATCCAAACGGCCATCTGTGACATGTGCCGTGACAGTATTTACTATGTTTCCATCGATTATATTCATGCAATTAAGCATTAACACACAGGGAGGGAGTGTGTTTGTAAATCGTCACGACTATGATAATGTCCAGTCATGCAGTCACAGTCCTCCCACCACTTATGTCAGTTGAGCTCCCTGCTAGCTTACTTGATGAAACCATCACTTTATTATTATTTAGCAGCTATTCAGAACGGCAGACCTAGTAGAAAAATCCAGACTCAGCTCATCTATTGTGTTGGCAAGATACCTGATGATTCAAACCAAGAGTCTGGGGGGTGATGGTCTGTCTTTTTTGTGCTCCTAGCATTTAGCCTAGCCACCGGTATCTCTGCTTTTGTTTATGTTCACTTCACCGGTAAAGACTCAGAAACATGCATTATGCTGTGTGAGGTTTGAAAGGTCCCGCTCAGTGCCCTTTTCCCATATTTTGACAGCTCCCACAGGTCTTCGAAATGATTGTGATATATTTTGGTCAAATTGCCTTTAAAGATTTAATTATTGCAGCACCATTGTGAATTATCCTGTGCAGCCTTACTCAGAATGGCTCATTTCAGTGCATGTTTCTTTAAATTCATAAGAGTCGCATTTAACTCCACCCTCCCATACTATTGCTAATCTTAGCTGGCTAGCTCCTAGCAGGGATAGCGAGCCTGAGCCAACTAATGTAAATTTGTCTCAAAGAATTAATAAAATAATAATAATGCATCACTGGTGAACAGGGGTGTGTGGTTGTGTTCAGGATGTGAAGTACAATAAGGATAGGAAAATTTGTGACTGAGTTGCTAAACTGCTAGCTTCAGCAAGCTTCCTTGGGCTGAGGTGAGCTCTAATCATGCTATTAGACTGACCAATGCCAAGCGCCAGAGAAGCAAATGCTCACAGATCAATGCAGCATCACGGCAAAAATATAACAAAACTAGAAAAGCACTCAAAGAGCGCATACCTCTGCTAAGACTCCTCCAGTCCCTCATGGATCACCTCCAAAATTTAATGGGTTTGTGTGGAGGCCTAGAGCCACTTCTGGTGAAAGAGCTCTCAAGGCAGTGCTGTCAAGGTATGGTCAAGGCTGACTGCCATGGCAGGCAGACTGAACATGTTCTAAAACTTATTCTGAGGTAAAGAAGTGTGTGTTGGAAATAAAATAGCTGTTTATGTGTATTATTTGCATGCACGTTCACATCACCCCTACTCCCAGTTCTCCTGTGCACAATTCCCTGGCTCACCCCGAGCTTTTCTGAAAAGTTGCCAGCTCTGCTATTAGCATGACTGAAATCTAAAGAAAATAACAATACTATAAACCATGCTTCGTAAGCCAACTTCTTAGCACTGTTAGCTTGGACTCCCTGACAACTACATTTGCAGACAGACAGAATCAGAATCAGAATCAGAATCAGAATCAGGTTTATTGCCATTGTTCATGTAGTACACAAACTAGGAATTTGTCTCGGTACAATGCTGCAACATTAAACATGATAGGATAAGAGAAATAAACTATACATGTAATAAAGTGTAGGATAAGATTAAGTGATACTGGTCAACAGTTAAAATATATATTAGCCAGCAGCAGATACTGTGGAGAACTATATAGTGCAGTCGGTAATGCAGGAAGAAAAACAGTGATGATTGACATGAGTCTGGTTGAGCTGCTGTACATGGTGCACGAGAGTCAATAAGTCACTTAGTGTTCAGCAGTCTAATGGCAGAGGGGAAGAAGCTGTTCATGTGACGGGAGGTTTTAGTCTGGATGGACCGAAGTCTTCTACCAGAGGGGAGGGGGGCAAACAGTACGTGACCAGGGTGTGAGGGATCGGCTATGATCCGGCCAGCACGCCTCCGGGTCCTGGAGATGTACAGATCCTGGAGAGATGGGAGCTTGCAGCCGATCACCTTCTCAGCAGTGCGCACGACGCGCTGCAGCCTTAGTCTGTCCCTGGCAGTGGCTCCTGCGTACCACACGGTTATGGAGGTGGTGAGGATGGACTCGATGATGGCTGTGTAGAACTGCACTAACATCTTGGTGGGTAGCTTGAGCTTCCTCAGCTGCCGCAGAAAACATCCTCTGCTGGGCTTTTTTGATGAGTGAGCTGATGGTCAGCTCCCATTTGAGGTCCCTGGTGATGGTAGTGCCTAGGAAGCGGAAGGAATCAGCAGTGGTGATGGGAGAGCCTGAGAGGGTGAGGGGGGGCAGAGGAGTAGTGACTTTCCTGAAGTCTACAATCATCTCCACTGTCTTCAGAGCGTTCAGCTGCAGGTTGTTATTGCTGCACCAGGACGCCAGCTGGGCCACCTCTCTCCTGTAGGCGGACTCGTCGCCGTTGGAGATGAGCCCGATGAGGGTGGTGTCGTCCGCAAACTTGATCAACTTGACAGACTGGTGGCTGGAGGTGCAGGAGTTGGTGTAAAGGGAGAAGAGTAGGGGGGAAAGTACACAGCCCTGGGGTGATCCGGTGCTGATGCTAGTATAGTCTGAGACAGTCTTTCCCAGCCGCACATGCTGCCTCCGGTCCGTCAGGAAGTCGATGATCCACCTGCAGAGGGAGTCAGGCACGTTGAGCAGGGACAGCTTGTCCTGGAGCAGAGCGGGGCGGATGGTGTTGAATGCGGAGCTGAAGTCCACAAACAGGATCCTGGCGTAGGTTCCCGGGGAGTCCAGGTGCTGCAGGATGGAGTGGAGGGCCAGGTTGACTGCATCGTCTACAGACCTGTTGGCTCGGTAGGCAAACTGCAGCGGGTCCAGGAGAGGGGTGGTGATGGACTTGAGGTGGGACAGGACCAGGCGCTCAAAGGACTTCATGACTACAGAGGTGAGCGCTACAGGTCTGTAGTCATTAAGTCCAGTGATCCGTGGCTTCTTGGGGACAGGGATGATGGTGGAGGATTTGAGGCAGGACGGCACGTGGCATAACTTAAGGGAGGTGTTAAAAATGTCTGTGAAGACAGGAGCCAGCTGTTTCGCACAGAGTCTCAGGGTGGAGGGAGACACGTCGTCTGGGCCGGGGGCCTTGCGCGGGTTCAGTCTGGAGAACTGTTTGAGCACATCCTGCTCACTGATGATAAGGGGAGGGGGGGAGGAGGGGGGGGGTGCCTTAAATGAAGTAGGGAATGTGGAGGCTGTGGAGCTGGAGGGAGGGGGGGAGTTGGACACAGATGACGAGGTGTCAAAACGGGCATAGTGTTGGGACAGTCTTTGACAAAGGGCTTTGTCATCCTGACCTTTAGGAGCCTTAGGTCGATAGTTGGTGATTTGCCTCAGTCCTCTCCACACGGAAGCCGAATCATTAGCAGTGAACTGCTGCTGACAGCTATGCTGGCCAACTATAGAGCAGTGGCATATAGCAAGGCTGGGCCTACCTTTACTTGATGTAGAGGAGCAAACTCGGAGGAGTTAAAATGGCTAATCAAACACAAAAACAATATAAAGGTTGTACGTTTTTTATGAAAGTAGTAAGTGTTTTGATGTTTTTTTGATAATCACCGGACCAACAGATGCATTTCAGAAGCCTACAAAAACCTGTAAAAATCACAGTTTTTCAGTGAATGGGGCATTTAATAGAAACTGTAGAGCAACTCATTTTTAAAAGTATCAAAACACAGCTAAGCGGGCTAACTCTTAGCATGAACCAGGAAGAACACAAACCACAGCTGTCGTCAAATGTTGTATAAATTTGTACAAGAAATTCTCAATAGAAACACATTATAATTCCATCTTCTTCAAAATGTCAATTTTAAAATTTATTCCCTTGGCATAGGTGGGCTAACGCAAGCCTCACTTAAGATAAGTTTGAATACAGCTGATGGAAATGACTGTTGTGCATCGTCATTGACATCATGGCTGTGTGACAGGATTCAACATAACAAGTCGGTACAGCACATCTTGACAATCATGGCACACAACTCTCTTCAAAAATGGCTTTGGGAAACCAAAAACTGACCTCATTGTTACTCTGAAATCCTCACAAATGAGCTGCCAGAACTGCTATGATTACTGCTAAAGCAACCACTTCTCACACTTACTCTTATTCAATCCATTTTGAATTTTGCTGTGCATATTTGATTATGGATAAGACTGTGTGTTTCGCAAAACATAGTTGATGGAAACAGACACCCTTTTTTAAAGTTGAATTTCAAGAATTATGCTTTGAAAATGTGAAAAACCTAGTAAATAATCCACAGAACCTCCAGTACATGACCCTCAGGACCCAGAGTATGAAGATCAATGTCCCAGAGACAGACACACTCAGAGGTCCAGAGTCAATTCTCCAATATGCCAGAGCCATTTTGGTAGCATAAGACACTTTCCACACTCTTAGGCAAGTGTTTTAATGTTGTGGATAATATGTTGAAATACAGTCGTTTACATAAAGAACATCATTGCACATATACGATGAAAAATACAAATTATTACTTTACTGCAATAGCTGCTCATTTAACATTAGCTCTATTTGATCACATGAATTTTTATCGCAACGTTGTGCTGTTGGAACAGGGTGTGGTTGAGGAACAGTTAATTGCTCTATTCTACTACACATGATGAAGCAATCAAGAGTTAAACTTACATCCACAATGAAGAAGTCCAGCCAACACCAGGCATTGGTGAAATACTTGACAAAACCATAGGCAACCCACTTCAACAGCATCTCCAGGATAAAGATGTAGGTAAAAACCAGGTCAGCATATTCCAAAATGATCCGGACGGTCTTCCTCTGCTCAATGTACACATCCTCAAAGGCCTGTGGAGGAGCAGGGGACGTGTAAAGTTACATCAAAGACTGCAGCAGAAATATTACACATCAAGATTCATGATTGTGCTAATGAAATTACAGACATCACTACAACTGTAAGGACTGATTGCTAACAGTGAATTACAGCAAGAAAAAAAACCCTCAACAGTAGAGATTTTCAGCAGTCTTTGGACTAATTCTGCTAAGATTTGACATGCTTGAGAGCAAGCCCATCTCCACCCCCACAAACAGATGATCCCTGTTTGATAAACAGGGCAGTCCATGAATCACTTGGTCCCTCTCTCTGCCCAGTCAAGTGCAAAACTTATCAACTTCCTCCACAGCATAGGCACACTAGATTCTGTTTATGTAACCCTTCATTTATAGCCTTATCTCATTTAAAAAAAACAAAACATTTTAATCATGTTTCTGCATATGCTCTGGATAGACATGATAACAGCTCCTTACCAGGGCACCACTACTGAGGAGAATCATAAAGATGATGAGGGTCTCAAACCAGTTGTGTTCCACAATCAGATAGCAGGTTTTTCTTAGGAACCACCAGCTCTTTCCCCAGCCCATGGTGATGTCGACATCACAGCACTTATATTTGGCCACGCAAGCTGAGAACACACAGGAGGAGACATTTATTAGACTGAGAACAG
The DNA here is from genome assembly GCA_020510985.1 of Pholidichthys leucotaenia. Taxonomy (NCBI): domain Eukaryota; kingdom Metazoa; phylum Chordata; class Actinopteri; order Cichliformes; family Pholidichthyidae; genus Pholidichthys; species Pholidichthys leucotaenia. The sequence continues at coordinate 344,708,267 of CM035843.1, forward strand.
AAGGAATGTGATTGACTATTGACCAGGATTTTTTGTGCTTTTGTTTGATTCGTAATCCCTGTATCTCACGGAGCAGCAAATGCAGCGATTTTTGGGTTTTGTCACACTTCGTAAAAGGTTGCTTAACAGTTCACAAACAGTTTTTAAGGTTCCCAAAAGTTTTTCTTGTCCCTCAAAAATTTTGAAAATGTAAAAATTTTTCTGAGCAAATGTACTTTTTCTGCACACAGTTAGCAACATGTGTTACAACTGTTTGCTAACGTTCTTTTTGGTTTGCCAAGTAGTGAACACTAGCAACTGTTTAAGAACCTTTACATCAAAACTGTTGGCAACCTTAACAAGTGTGTGCAAGCTATTTTGCAACCTTTTACAAACTCTGATGAAACCTCTTGAACATTCCTTAGCATTCACTGCTCTGTCAGATACTAGCTTGATTTCAAAACACGCCACTGAGATGGCATTAAACAGTGCGCTTCTGACGATAGACCTCCTTTTATCTGAACAAAAGTGGATTCTCATGGAATGCACTATAATAGTAATGCGCATTAGATTGTACACCACCACACCTCCATCTCCTAGCACATAGCGAGCGCACTGTCTACTGGTAATTTGATGGCGTGACGCAAAGCGTAAAACAGACAATGCACTGACAGAAACTAACAAAAACATTGGCGTATGGCAGAAAGTCTAGCAGAAAAGTCTGTGGATGACTGTCCTAATAGGGCCCATTGTATGTAGGTGTAAGGGAATTAAATGAATGACTTTTTAAGATCTCTTTAAGACCACAATCAAATTTGAGATGTTGCATTCACAAAATAATTGACAATATTTGGCCACATTACAAATAGGTTTTTCCACATATTTAATGGAACTGAAATTGCTGTAAATTTGTGATTACCAATCCAGTTTATGTACATTATGTTCACACTACCCTAAGATTATTGTTGCTACTAGATAATTAGATTATTTATGTAAACCACTAATGTGCATACCTCAAACTAGCCCTGTACCCCACAAACCTAATGACTGCTGTTGGCTCTTAACATTTCAATTCCCCCTATGCTAAAATGGAAAACAGTGGCTACAAATTCACAAAATTAAATGCAAAGATTTCACCTTAGAAGGTGAGGAAATATAGCAATATTTTTATAATGTCTGGCATTTGTAAGACCCAAAGATTTATATAAGGATTAACTGTAACTTTTTAAAGATAATTAAGGCATTGATTTTAAATAAAGTCACTCCAACACAGGTGGGTTTTGCTTTCATGTGATGCCTAGGGTGGTGCCCCTTGCCTGTGACCACAGAAAACTGACTGGCTATGTAGTGATTAGAAAAAGTTAAGCCACAAACAGAGGAGGGTCACAGAGGTCAGAAATGAAGATGATGCCCTGTGTTGCAGCAGTTGAGTGACAGCATTGCTCAAGTTAGGTCAAAGGACAGCAGATCAGTGTTTAACCTCAGGATGAGCTCATTTTCGTTTTGCTTCTTTGTCACATCTAACTACAACTTGAACTGTCAGTCAACTTGAACTGTCAGTCCTGGGTGAGCTGAAGCAGCTACAGACGCTGTGACACGACACTATATCAGGGTTCAATGTGGGGGCAGAGGGAGTCATAGTAGCATGGTAAATCAGTTCCACTGACAGCCAAACAAAGTAGCAATTAAATATATCTATAAGATCACATGCTCGGCATCATAGATGTTTCAAGTCCGTGGTGCAGTGCTGGGGTGGACATGACCTAGGGTTGCCAACTGTCCCGTTTTAGCCGGGACGTCCTGTTTATTGAGCTAAATATGTTTGTCCTAAGTGGGATGTGCGTTGTCCCGTATATTCAAGGACGCCTCAATGAAAGGGCTAGGCTGGGCTGAAGCCCAGGGGCCTACAAAGATCAGGGCCTATCATGAGTCAATAAAAAAGATCACATTGTTGTCAATTGGTCAAATTCTATATCCATCACTTGATATTCATGTGTGGCTGCTGATTGGTCTAATTTACAAGTGCCCCATGTGGGTACCACATAACAATAGCCTATCAGAGGAATTGTGTTGGCATGTGACTATGCAAGTGCCAGTGAGAGGTAAGAAGTAATTAGCTCGGTCAAAATGTCCGGAAAAAAGTTTGAAAGTGGCACTCATAAAATTATTGAGAGGAAAAGAGCTTCGGGAAAATGAACTGCTCAAAAAATCCCAAAGAGTAAAGGATTTTTCTAAGCTGGAGCGTCAAGTGGAGGCGGAGCTGCTAATTACTGCACGGAGGAGGCAGGTGGGCCATTAAAGCACTCACCTGGAGGAGAAGGGCAAAGGAGAAGAAAGGCCATGATTGCTTACATCTGACAGCTGTGCATGGGACAGTGGGCACCAAACTTTGTAAAAAGTAGATTGGATCAAGCATGTATCCATAGAGTATGACGATATTCGTGAGCTGGACTTAAAGGACATAATGAAGGATATTTCTTTAAAGAAGGCTAGAAGAAAGCACTTCTAAAAAGGTAAGACATGATATTTGTAGTGCTTTCCAGCCACCTGTGCAGGTTTTCCATTGCTGCTGTTGTGCTTGTTTGAATCAGGAATACTTCACTGATGCAATTTTATGCCGAAGGCAATATCTGTCACACTGTAAAAAAGGAAATCTTAGTAAGATAAAATATCCTAAATCAAGCCTTTATGCTTGTTTTTCTCTCACAAGATAATTTTGACAAGAATTTCTTTTTGTTGTGCAGTTTTCTGTAAGATTTTACTTGCTTTATGAAACTTTACTAAGCAATTTAATCTTACTTTGTTAGCAGATATTTTTTTCAAATTTTAACTAGAATTATCTATTTTATTGCAGATTTTTTTTTGTTTATTATAAGTAAAATCAACTACCAACAGAGCAAGAAAATTTGACTTATCAAATTGCGTAAAACAAGTTAAAACTATTGGAAAGCATGTAAAATTGTCTTACACATAAACTGCACAGCAAGAATAAATGTCTTGTCAGACAAAAACAAGCATAAACAGCCTTAATTTATTTCATTTTACTTATATTTGACTTTTTGAAGTGTAGTTGTGTTTTCTAACTCAAAGTTGCATTATTTCTCAAAGAGAAACAAAAATGAGGCCGTAGTGGCTCACAAGGTAGAGCAGGTTGCCCAGTAACCGGAGGGTTGGTGGTTCGAATCCCACTCCCCCAACCTTGCTGTTGTGTCCTTGGGCAAGACACTTTACCCACCTTGCCTCCAGTGTGTTCGTGGTTCATGACACTGATGTATGAATGAGAATAAATGTTCAGTGGTGGTCGGAGAGGCCATTGGCATGGATTGCCAGCCATGTTTCCATCAGTCTGCCCCAGGGCAGCTGTGGCTACAGAGGTAGCTTACCACTATCATTGTCTGTGGAGTGAATGAATAATGGACTCATTGTAAAGTGTCTTTGGATGTCACGAAAAGTGCTATATAAATGCAATCCATTATTAAAAACACAGCTATTACACATTTTTAAACTGAGATTCTGTATTCTGTAAAATCTGAAATTTCTAGGTATACAGTGTGGTACTGTTTTCCTTGTAGTGACAGTGAATATACGTATTTTTAAGGTATCATCATGGTAACGAATCCCAGTATTATGACAACACTAATGTCTACAACATCATGGCACCGAGCAAAAGTTAAAACCCTTTGTCCCTTATTTGGCTGTGAGAAAGCTGGCAACCCTAACATGACCAGTGTTGTAAGTAACACCACTACTTTTGCAGTAACGTGCTGTGTAATAAAATTACTGTTTAAAAATTCAGTAATGTGTTACAGTTACTGAAATTTGATTAGATGCATTACTCGTTTTATTAATACGGATACATATCTTTAGCGCAAATAAATTAATATACAAACTGACCCTACCGTAGCTGAGCCGAGCCATCAGTCAGCGTGACCTGTTGCAAAGAGCTGAGTCTTCACTACTGAGTGCAGGAAAAGATGAAGCTACTTTCTTTTTGTGGAAATAGATTATTTTTCCTTTGCCACACTTAAAAACAAAAGCGTATTGGTGGGTTATAAACTAAGTTCCAGTTGAGACCTACTGCAATCTTCAGAACTACCTGAAAACAGCAACAAAGCTCCGACAAAGCTAGTGCTAAGTAACGGCTAGCTATGCTAACAACTAACACCATGTTAGTGAATCTTTGCTATCTGAACAGCCATGGCTGGATGTAACGTGGAAATATTCTTGTCTCAATGCCCACGACTGGATTTCAAGCACAGGTATGCATCTGGACAGTTTGTGACCCAGCAAGAATTAAACTGACTGATTGCCAGATACATCATTACAGACTAAAGATGTGATATCAACAGTCACTTTCCATCAGACAGGTGGGCTGTGAGCTACTGAAGTTAAAACACATTTACTTGCTACCTGGATAAAGATTATTCAAAAATAGATTTTGATCTCCAAAAGGAATTTGAGGGACTGGATCATGTCTCTATCACAGCAGATATTTGGACTGTGGAAAATGGACATTTTCTTTGGATCACTGCACATCGGAATAAATCCATATCATAAAGGTAAGATAAACATGGACAGCTTTATGCAGTGTTGCCAACTCTCACTCTTTTCAAGTGAGTCTCACTCTTTGTCCCGCTCTCTCACTACACAAACCCTATTTCTCACGCGAAAATGAGGAACTTACTGGCAATTTTGTGTTGATTTTCTTCAGATTTTTTCCCACAATAAGAGCTCTCAAGGCAGGATAAAGCAAATTGAACATGTTCTACATAAAAGCTCTGTCTGAAACTGTGTTTTCAGCCTGACATTAATAAGCCTGTAATCCATCCATCCATCTTCTACTGCTTAATCCTTTTCAGGTCATGCGGGAAGGGGGGGGGGGGGGGCTGGAGCCTATCCCAGCATCTTTGGGCGAGAGGCAGGGTACACCCTGGACAGATCACCAGTCCATCGCAGGGCCAACACAGAGAGACAGACAACCATTCACTCTCACATCCACACCTAAGGACAATTTTGAATCCCCAGCTGATGCCAATTAACCTAACCTGCATGTCTTTGGCCTGTGGGAGGAAACCGGAGTACCCGGAGTAAACCCATGCAGACATGGGGAGAACATGCAAACTCCACACATAGGGGCCACCGATGGTCTGGGGGTGGGATCGAATCCACAATGGTCAGGGGTGGAATCGATCCCGTGACCTTCTTGCTGTGCTGCCACGGTGCTAACCACTGCGCCACCCTGCTGCTGTAGCCTGTAAGCCTGTAATGCAATCCATTAATTTAATTATCTTGCTATGTGTGCAAGATGATTTAATTATGCATTTAAAAGTAACACGAAAGTTACTTTTCCAAGTAACTAAATAGTTTAATCATGCAGTAATTGGTAAAGTAACTCAATTACTTTTGAAAAGAAGTAACCAGTAACTGTAATTAGTTACTACTTTTTAGTAACTTGCCCAACACTGGACATGACAAAAAAAAATTAAGATTTTTTTTTAAGAATCTGCAGTCTGCCAATTACTAAATAGTTTTCTTTTCATTATAAGTGATGTTTGAATGTAGTTGTGCATATATATAGTGAACAGCTCAGAAATAAATCTGTCTTGTCAAGATTCAAGACACATCCCCAAAATGACAATGCTGTTTAGAATGCTTAATTTTTTTCCCCATAGTTTTCAAAGAATCTGTTGAGACAGTTAATGGAGAGACTGGAACATAAAGCACATGCATTGTGCTTTTTTCTATTGTATCAAACCAGAGATGTACAGGAGTTACAAACTTAGAATCAAGTCCAAAGTCCTGACTTTAACCCAGACTTCTGACTTGACTCTGACTCTCCGTTAGTGACTCCTCAACATCACTGGTTCAAACAGTATTTTACACTCAAGCAATGCCTGGCATCTTGAAACTTTTTTTCACTCCTTTAATGGGGAACAGAACTGTATCTTTATGCAAACAAGTATTTAAAAATAATGCAATTCTGCCCTAGGTAGGACATGGCTAACATTTTCATAACAAACAGAGGTACCATATTCTGTAGGTAATTATAATGCTTGACAACACCTTCAGCATTGTGATAACAAGATACACAAACAATTGTTCATTTATTGTAATCATATCCAGTAAGCTTTGTATATGAAACATGACTAGCCTAATGGCTAGCCATGTTCTATCAAATGTTTACATTTGGCCAGTAAAGATGTCATAGCCAGTCACAGCCAATAGCATGACTGGGTTGATGTCACATGTCTCTACAAATCAGTTAGTGCAAGAATATATGTGACCCCTACTGGCCAGGAGGTCAGAATGTTGTCTCTATCACCTTTAAGTAGATCTGTAAAGTTGTGGCTGAACGCTCTGGCTATGAGCACAGAAACTCAGCCTATCCGCTCTTCAGACCTTCTCTGTTTGTCAGTCCGTTTAAAGCAACACTGTTCACCTTAAAAAAATGTTTCCAAACTTATTTTGGTGGTACATCAACCTTTGACCAGGTGAATGTCACTTCCAGCACAGTCTGAGTGGTGATTCATGTCCACTGGTCCAATTTTTTGTTACATCAGGGATGAGGCGTAACTAAGTGGAGTGAAAGAAAATTGTTGACATAGTACAAAACCAATAGTCACATAGCTCTGTCCCAGGGGAAAGACTCCAATTGGCCCTGCTGCTGAGAACATAAAGGCTGCCCCTGACTGGTCAACACACTAAGCTGTGGGTGGTCTTTCGCAGATCTCAGCTCCCAGACAACATGGGGCTTGTGAGTAAACATTTGTCTGATATCTTTGAAACAAACCAACATAAAAAAAAGTTTAAAAAATTCAACTTTATACAAATGAGAGGCACAGGCAACATGACACACCACAGCCTAAATCACACCGCAACAAATCCAGATGCTTTGTGTTGCATTTCACAGAGACACTGAATAGGAAGCGGAGAGATGGTGGATTCAGTGGACATGTACCATGAGCCCACATTGCCTGCAACAGCTCTGCACTTGGTAGGAACACTGAAAAGACTACAACTATGGCAACTATGACCTCAGTCCCAACAGCCAATCACAGTGCACAACTTAAACCAACAACAACTAAGTTTGTGATTGGCTGTTGGGACTGAGGTCATAGTTGCCATAGTTGTAGTCTTTTCAGTGTTCCTATCCAGAGCAACAACGTTACATAGTGCTGCTTTAAAGCAGAGGCTCCCAACTTCAAAAACACACAAGGGTCACTCGTCATTCTCCACAGCTATGTTCAATCATTAAAAGAAATGTGGTGTAAATGGGGAAAAAACAAACATTATTTCCTGTTGGACTAAGCAAATGAGTCAGTGCACTAAAGCTCCTCAGTATAAGATGAAATAAGATTTTTTTTCTTTGAATGCTATACAGCAAATGTAATAGAGTCAGCAAAGACAAACATGAAAATGAGCATCATAGCTTGACTTCAGAGGAATTTAGTTTACCCCAATTAAACGTTAATCTGTTAATGCACTCAGTTATCCATTATTTTAGTGTAAATGTCACACAGACAGACAGAGCATGGGCGAGAGCTTCTTCATAATAAAGACAGCCATTCACTCTGCTGCACCCAAATGTCCACTCATCCAAGGGGACTGTGTGTGTTTTGGAGTGGAGGTAATGGGTGCAGTGGGAGCAGCGGTCTCACCATCTGTCCAGCAGGCCTCTGGCTCCATGTACTCCTCAACCGTCTCCACCACCACCACCTCCTCCACGTCAGGCTTGATGTCGATGGTGCTGCCCTCTGAAGAACTGGTGTCATCAAGCTTCAGAGAAGCAGGTGTACAAGAACAGGCACAGACACACAAGTGTTAATGCACATGAACAAAGGTACAGAAGCATCTTTTTGTTATTGCAGAGCTAAGAATAGAGAGGGAGAAAGCTGATTGCTCCCGGAACCTGGCAGGAAATGTTACTTCCAAATTACACTGGAGAAGAAAACTTTAATCTTTGATTACTGATGGTTTTTATACAGAGATGGACTTCAGAGCAATCGCGAACATCACATATCCACATGAAGACTGAAACGGAATATCAAATGACACATAAATCTGCTCTGAAAGTCTTCTAAGTGCGTTTTCATCACAAGACATATATGTCAACAGATATCCTTCATCCACGCTTCCTGCTCACACTTGACACTCTAAATGAGTCTTTGGAGTAATGGAGTTACTTTGTATTGCAGTCTGGACTGTGCAGAGTTTTCAGCCACACCCATGGCTTTTTTTGAGATTGCATAATGTAGTGTAGCTGAGAATCATTAACAACATAAACAACACCTGAAACAGAACTGGACTGCTTTGCACTGTGGGGAATCCTGTCTGCTTTATGTAGTCTTCCATTAAAGTAGTGTTACAGAAGTGGGTAATATTCATGCTAACTCCTCTCACTGACCTCTTTGCTGTTTTCAATGTCTGACTCACTGCTGAAGTCCTCTGTGTTGAGGTTCTCAAAGTCAGACTCTCCCACAGCTATCGGCACGCAAACGGTCAGATTTGGGTTGTGGATGAACGACATGTGGTCCTCATCGATCATGTACTTGCCCACACTGCTGCCGATACCGCTTGTGGTGCCATTGCCGTTCTTAGCATAATCCAGGTCTCGATTGATGTCCACTCCAGCATGATTAGCGATGCAGTTCAGCTTTTTGTCATACATGTCATCCAAGGGCTTCTGCTCATCTTCCATCGGCGGTTTCCTCAGCAGGCTGGCCACCAGTAGCCGCACCTTTGATTTTATCCACGCAACACCCTTCTTGATGCGCATGACAGAGATCTGCAAGTTGTTGGGCTCACCGTCGTCATCCGTCGCAGCCAAGTTGTCAGCACTGAATGAGCTCAGCAGCAAGGCAAGGAACAGGTTCAACACCTTCAAAAACATAACAAAGAACAAACATTTAAATTACTGTCATTTTATACCAGGCCTTGGAAAGAAGCAAGAAGCTAAAAACCCAAAATAAAAGAGGATGATCCAGAATCTTCCATTATAGAAGGCATTCTAGAAAGAAATATTAACTTGTTTTCATAAAAATAAAGTGAGAGCACAGCACATTTGGACACTGAGTGGGAGCATAGAGGTTGACTACTCATACAGTTTCCAGCATTGCACAACGATAAATCAATACTGTATTGGCAAAATAATTTTATGTTATGTAGCTGTTAAAATATTTTGGGACATAAAATCCTAAACACCACTCCACTGATGTATCAGTATGAGACACTGAAATAATAGAATAAAGTCAGCTTGAAAGTTTTACTAGCAGGCTGTAGAAATGCAATCATGAGGAAAGGGTCAGGACAGAGCCATGCTCATGAGTGGAGTGGTTAAAAATCATGGTTAAAATATACATTATGGAACAGTTGAACAATAACTTAAGAATTTAGAAAGAAAAGTACAGGGAAATAGGAGAAATGGATGATGTACTGTATATGTCAATGAGAAGATAATGTCTGAAAACTGAACCATTTACTTGGGCTGATGTTTTTAGGCCAACCCAGATCCTTTTATTATTATTATTATTGCTGTCTTGTTTAATGTGTTCCTTTGTAATGTTGTGTAAAAAAAAACAAACAATAAAAATAAAGTAATAAAAAAATCTAACTTCTGCAAGTGGTTAAAAGAATCTTCTTTTTTCTTCTTTAGGCTGCTCCCTTTAGGGGTTGCCACAGCGGATCATCTGCCTCCATCTCACCCTATCCCTTGCATCTTGCTTGGTAATACCAACCCTCTCCATGTCCTCCTTCACTACATCCATGAATCTTCTCTGTGGTCTTTCTCTTTTCCTCCTGCCTGGCAGCTCCATCTTCAACATCCTTTGTCCAATATATCCACTATCCCTCCTCTGCACATGTCCAAACTACCTCAGCCTTGCTTCTCTTAGCTTGTCTCCAAATCACTCAATCTGAGCTGTCCCTCTGATATACTCATTTCTAATCCTGTCCCTCCTAGTCACTCCCAATGAGAATCTTAGCATCTTCAACTCTACCACCTCCATCTCCAATTCCTGCCATTCTGTCAGTGCTAACGTCTCCAAATCATACATCATAGCAGGTCTCACTACCATCTTGTAACTCTTCCTTTTCACTTCTGGCTGCAATCCTGTCACAAATCACCCCCAACACTTGTCTCCAGCCACTCCACCCTGACTACACTCTCGTCTTCACCTCTCTTGTGCATTTTCCATTGCTTTGGATAGTTGACCCCAGGTATTTAAACTCATCTACCTTGACTACCTCTACTCCTTGCATCTTCACTGTTACACCTGCCTCCCTCTCATTCACACTCATGTATTCTATCTTGCTTGTACCGACTTTCATTCCTCTTCTCTCCACTGCATACCTCCATCGCTTTAGGTTCTCTTCCACCTGCTCGACACTCTCATTACAGATTACAATGTCATCAACAAACATCATAGTCCGTCAGCCTGTCCACCACCATGGCAAACAAGAAGGGGCTCAGAGCCAATCCCTGATGTAATCCCACCCCCACCTTGAATCTATCTGTCACTTCTACAACACACCTCATCACTGTGTCACTGTCCTCATACACGTCCTGCATCACACTCACATATTTCTCTGCCACTCCTGACTTCCTCATACAGTACCACACTTCCTCTTTTGATTGTCACCTCTTTTCTTAACCAGCTTTAAAAACTCTTTCCCATACTGTATCTTCATAGTGGGGCTGATCAACTTCATGTCTCTGTAGTTACTACAGCTCTGAGCATCACCCTTGTTTTTGAGAATCGCTACGACAATAGTTCTTCAGTCTTTAATAGAAACAGAAGTTGGGAGTTATCTACTTTTTATAGATAAACTGATAAAACCTTCCAAAATGATACATTTAAAAACTAGAACAACCTAAAAATATACACACTACTCACAAAAAGTTATGGATATTTGGCTTTTGGGTGAAATTTATAGAAAATGTAAAACGCTCACGCTACAGTGATATTATATCCTGAAAGTAGGGCATTTACAGCGGGGAAAATGAGTATTGAACACGTCAACATTTTTCTCATTAAACATATTTCTGATGGAGCCATTGACCTGAGATTTTCACCAGTTATCAGTAACAACCCAAGTAATCCATACATACAAAGAAATCAAGTCAACTGTGTTCACAAAACATGTCATATTTAATAAAGTGGAATGACACAAGGAATAAGTATTGAACACATGAAGAAAAAAGGTGCAAAAAAAGCATAGAAGGCCAAGAAATCAGCTGAAATCTATCAAAATTTAGGAAGCCATCCCATTCCTCATCAGTGCAAATTAATTTCAGCCGGTTAAGTCCTGACTGATAGCCTTTAAAAGGGTCTGTGAATATCAGATTGTCACACCACAAAAAAACTCAAGATGGGTAGAAGCAAAGAGCTCTCTCTAGACCTTCGCAACCTTATTATTGCAAAATATAATGATGGCATTAGTTGCAGGTGCATTTCTAAACTGCTGAATATTCCAGTGAGCACTGTTGGAGCCATCATTCGGAAGTGGAAGAAACATAATTTTACTATAAACTGGCCAGGACCAGGAGCTCCTCGCAAGATTTCGGATACTGGAGTCAAAAGAATTATCAAAAGTCGTATCCAAGAGCCAAAGACCACTCATGGAGAGCTCCAGAAACACCTGGAGTTAGCAGGTACTGCTGTTTCAAAGAAAGCAATAAGTAATGCACTCAACCGACATGGGCTCTATGCCTGCTCACTTCGCAAGACTCCATTGTTGAAGAAAAAGCATGTTGAAGCTCCTTTAAAGTTTGCTGCACAACATTTAGGCAAACCAGTAAAATACTGGGAGAATACAGTCTGGTCAGACGAGACCAAAATTGAACTTTTTGGATGTCACAACACACAGCATGTTTGGAGGAGAAATGGCACTGCACATCAACCTGGAAACACCATAGCAACAGTGAAATTTGAAGGTGGGAGCATCATGGTGTGGGGGTATTTTTCAGCACATGGTACAGGCAGACTTCATATAATTGAAGGAAAGATGAATGGACTAATGTACAGAGACAACCTTGACAAGAATCTGTTGCCATCTGCCAAGATGCTGAAGATGAAACAAGGGTGGACATTTCAGCAAGACAATGATCCCAAACATAAAGCCAAGGAAACTCTCAACTGGCTTCTGACAAGGAAAATAAAGCTGCTAGAATGGCACAGTCAGTCACCTGACCTGAATTTAACTAAAAATCTATGGAACGAACTGAAGATCAGAGTTCACAGAAGACACCCACGGAACCTTCAAGATTTGAAGACAGTTTGTGTGGAAGAATGGGCTAAAATCACTACTGAGTAATGCCTGCACCTAGTTTCTCCATACAGGATGCATCTGGAAGCTGCTATTACCAACAAAGGCTTTTCTACTAAATATTAAATTAATTTCCCCAAGCGTGTTCAATACTTATTCCCTGTGTCATTCCACTTTATGAAATATAACTTGTTTTGTGAACATAGTTGCCTTGATTTTTTGTATGTATGGATTACTTGGGTTGTTACCGATATCTGGCGAAAATCTCAGGTCAATGGCTCCATCGGAAATATGTTTAATGAGAAAAATGTTGACGTGTTCAATACTTATTTTCCCCGCTCTAAGTAGAAGCATGCAATGGTGAGTTCCTAATCTCAAACAATTTATTGAAACAAAAGGCAACAACAGTGATGGGTATGCCACAACAAAAAATCTCAATGTCTCAATAACTTGTCATGTGCCCTTGAGCATTAATTACAGCTTGACAATCATGTCTCATGCTGTTCACAAGTCGACTTATTGTCTGCTGAGGCATGGCATTCCACTGTTCTTGATGGGTGGCCCTCAGGTCATTGAGGTTGTGGGGTGCAGGGTTACGAGCCTCTCCACAGCAACTCAGCTGATCCCATAGGTTTTCTATGGGATTCAGGTCTGGAGAAAGTGCAGACCACTCCATTTGAGGTACCCCAGCCTCCAGCAGCCAATCCTTAATGATGCGACCTTGATGAGGTGGAGCATTGTCATCCATGAAGATGAAATTAGGTCTGTGTTGTTTATGCAGGGGCACAATGACTGGATTAATGATGTTATTCAGGTAGTATTGGCTTGTCACTGTACCATTCACAAGGTGTAGGGCAGGGACCTGGTTGATCTGAACCGTCATCCAGAGGATAGCAGGTCAAACAGGTGGTGGGCAGAATGTGAGGGGTCTCCTGTGATGGCCTTGGTCTTTCTGAGACAGGAGGATCTGGAGATGTCCTCCAGGGAGGACAGAAGGCCACCAATGATTTTTTGGGTGGTGTTGATGACCCTCTGCACAGCCTTCCTGTTTTTGGCCATGGAGCCGGCATACCACACACCCAGACAATAGGTGAGCACGCTCTCCATTGAGCAGTGGTAGAAGGCCAACAGCAGCTGCTGGTCCAGGTTGTTCTTCCTCGGAACACAGAGGAAGTGCAGTTGCTGCTGGGCTTTCTTCACCAGGGCCTTGGTGTTGCTAGTCCAGGAGAAGTCAGAGGAGATCTGGGCGCCCAGGAACCTGAAGGTGGGGATGGTTTCTACGCAGTCACCATATATGAGGAGGGTCTGTGTGTGTGGGGGGGGGATGGGGGGGGCTGTCTGTTCTTCCTCAAGTCCAGTATGAGTTCTTTGGTTTTTTTGGACATTCAGTTTCAAGTTGTTTGTTTGGGACCACAGCAGCAGATTCTCTACCTCTGCCATGTATGCCTTCTCATCGCCATCAGTGATGAGCCCAACCATGGTGGTAACATTTTTTTTTTTTTTTTATTTTGTGTACTTTATTGATCCCCAGAGGGGAAATTCAGGGCATCCACCTGGATGGATGAAGTGGCCATGGTATGGCGCCAATCCCTTCACCATTCACACACACACATTCACACCTTGGGCCACTTTTAGAGTCTCCAATTAACCTAACCTTCATGTTTTTGGCCTGTGGGAGGAAACCGGAGAAATCCCGGAGTAAACCCACGCAGACATGGGTAAAACATGCAAACTCCACACAGATCACTGTTGGTCAGGGGTGGGATCGAACCCGGGATCCCATAGCCAAGGGTGAGTTACTGTGCTGCCACAGTGCTAACCACTGCTCCACCCAAAAAGTTACAAGAATGGCCTAGCTGGGACTTGAAACCCAGCCTCCCAGTTGCAGGGCAGATGCCTTACCGCTTGGCCATCGCTTCAGTTATGAGTATCATCCGCGTACTTCACGATGATGGTGGTTGGGTGGGTTGGAATACAGTCAAAGGTGTACAGGGAGTACAGTAGTGGGCTTAGCACGCAGCCCTGGGGGGAGCTAGTGTGGAGTGGTGGGCACCAAGTCTTACTGTTTGTGGGCGGTTGGTGAGAAAGCTTTTTATCCAGGAGTAGGTGGGGGGAGGGGGATCTGGAGGAGATTGAGTTTATTGATCATAACACCCCATAATGGCAATGTGAAATAAGTTTTTTTTTTTTAGATTTTTGCAAATTTATTATAGATAAAAAACTAAGAAATCACATGTGCATAAGTATTCACAACCTTTGCCATGAAGCTCAAAATTGAGCTCAGGTGCATCCTGTTTCCACTGATCATCCTTGAGATGTTTCTACAGCTTACTTGGAATCCACCTGTGGTAAACTCAGTTGATTGGACATGATCTGGAAAGGCACACACCTGTCTATATAAGGTCCCACAGTTGACAGTGTATGTCAGAGCACAAACCAAGCATGAAGTCAAAGCAATTGTCTGTAGACTTCTGAGACAGAGTCTTGAGGCACAAATCTGGGAAAGGGTACAGAAAAATTTCTGCAGCATTGAAGGTCCCAGTGAGCACAGTGGCCTCCATCATCCGTAAATGGAAGAAGATTGGAACCACCAGGACTCCTCCTAGAGCTGGCCAGCCGTCTAAACAGAGCAATCGGGGGAGAAAGGCCTTAATCAGGGAGGTGACCAAGAACCTGTTGGTAACTTTGTCAGAGCTCCAGTGTTCCTCTGTGGAGAGAGGGAAACCTTCCAGAAGGACAACCATCTCTGCAGCAATCCACCAATCAGGCCTGTATGGTAGAGTGGCCAGACAGAAGCCACTCCTTTGTAAAAGGCACATGGCAACCTGCCTGGAGTTTGCAAAAAAGCACCGAAAGGACTCTCAGACAATGAGAAACAAAATTCTCTGGTCTAATGAGACAAATATTGAACTCTGTGGCATGAATACCAGGCATCATGTTTGGCGGAAATCAGGCACCACTCATCACCAGGCCAATACCATCCCTACTGTGACGCATGGTAGTGGCAGCATCATGCTGTGGGGATGTTTTTCAGTGGCAGGAACTGGGAGACTAGTCAGGATAGAGGGAAAGATGAATGCAGCAATGTACAGAGACATCCTGGATGAAAACCTGCTCCAGAGCACTCTTGACCTCAGACTGGGGCGACGGTTCATCTTTCAGCAGGACAACGACCCTAAGCACACAGTCAAGATATCAAAGGAGTGGCTTCAGGACAACTCTGTGAATGTCCTTGAGTGGCCCAGTCAGAGCCCAGACTTGAATCCAATTGAACACTGCTGGAGAGATCTGAAAATGGCTGTGCGCCGACACTTCCCATTCAACCTGATGGAGCTTGAGAGGTGCTGCAAAAAGGAATGGGTGAAACTGCCCAAAGATAGGTGTGCCAAGCTTGTGGCATCATATTCAAAAAGACTTGAGGCTGTAATTGCTGCCAAAGGTGCATCAGCAAAGTATTGAGCAAAGGCCGTGAATACTTATGTACAGTGGGGTAAAAAAGTATTTAGTCAGCCACCAATTGTGCAAGTTCTCCCACTTAAAAGATGAGAGAGGTCTCCAATTTTCATCATAGTATACCTCAACTATGAGAGACAAAATAAGAAAAAAAAAATCCAGAAAATCGCATTGAAGGATTTTTAACAAATTAATTGGTAAATTCCTCGGTAAAATAAGTATTTGGTCAATAAAAAAAGTTCATCTCAATACTTTGTTATATACCCTTTGTTGGCAATGACAGAGGTCAAACATTTTCTGTAAGTCTTCACAAGGTTTTCACACACTGTTGCTGGTATTTTGGCCCATTCCTCCATGCAGATCTCCTCTAGAGCAGTGATGTTTTGGGGCTGTCGCTGGGCAACACAAGACTTTCAACTCCCTTCAAAGATTTTCTATGGGGTTGAGATCTGGAGACTGGCTAGGCCACTCCAGGACCTTGAAATGCTTCTTACGAAGCCACTCCTTCATTGCCCGGGCAGTGTGTTTGGGATCATTGTCATGCTGAAAGACCCAGCCACGTTTCATCTTCAATCCCCTTGCTGATGGAAGGAGGTTTTCACTCAAAATCTCACGTTACATGGCCCCATTCATTCTTTCCTTTACATGGATCAGTCGTCCTGGTCCCTTTGCAGAAAAACAGCCCCAAAGTATGATGTTTCCACCCCCATGCTTCACAGTAGGTATAGTGTTCTTTCTCCTCCAAACACGACAAGTTGAGTTTTTACCAAAAAGTTCTATTTTGGTTTCATCTGACCATATGATATTCTCCCAATCCTCTTCTGGATCATCCAAATGCTCTCTAGCAAACTTCAGACGGGCCTGGACATGTACTGGCTTAAGCAGGGGGACACGTCTGGCACTGCAGGATTTGAGTCCCTGGTGGCATAGTGTATTACTGATGTAGCCTTTGTTACTTTGGTCCCAGTTCTCTGCAGGTCATTCACTAGGTCCCCCCGTGTGGTTCTGGGATTTTTGCTCACCGTTCTCGTGATCATTTTGACCTCACGGGGTAAGATCTTGCGTGGAGCCCCAGATCGAGGGAGATTATCAGTGGTCTTGTATGTCTTCCATTTTCTAATAATTGCTCCCACAGTTGATTTCTTCACACCAAGCTGCTTACCTATTGCAGATTCAGTCTTCCCAGCCTGGTGCAGGTCTACAGTTTTGTTTCTGGTGTCCTTTGACAGCTCTTTGGTCTTGGCCATAGTGGAGTTTGGAGTCTGACTCTTTGAGGTTGTGGACAGGTGTCTTTTATACTGATAATGAGTTCAAACAGGTGCCATTAATACAGGTAATGAGTGGAGGACAGAGGAGCCTCTTAAAGAAGAAGTTACAGGTCTGTGAGAGCCAGAAATCTTGCTTGTTTGTAGGTGACCAAATACTTATTTTACCAAGGAATTTACCAATTAATTCATTAAAAATCCTTCAATGTGATTTTCTGGATTTTTTTTTTCTCATTTTGTCTCTCATAGTTGAGGTATACCTATGATGAAAATTGGAGACCTCTCTCATCTTTTAAGTGGGAGAACTTGCACAATTGGTGGCTGACTAAATACTTTTTTGCCCCACTGTACATGTGATTTCTTAGTTTTTTATTTTTAATACATTTGCAAAAACCTCAAACAAAAACTTTTTCACATTGTCATTATGGGGTATTGTGTGCAGAATTTTGAGGAAAAAATGAATTTAATCCATTTTGGAATAAAGCTGTAACATAAAATGTGGAAAAAGTGAAGTGCTCTGAATACTTTCTGGATGGACTGTAGCTCCTTGGATTCTCCAGGTGGCTCAGCACTCTGTGGAGTGTGGTGTGATGGTGTCTTCCATCAACCGGTTCTCCCTGTAGGCGAACTGGTAGGGGTCGAAGGAGGGAGGAAACCAGTCCCTTATGTGCTGGGACACCAGTCACTCAAAACAATTCATGACTACACATGTGAGTGCTATGGGTCTGTAGTCATTCAGGCTGTCAATTAACCATTTGCCAGTGACGTCCCGCGTCACGTGATTTTTGTTGATACCGCCATATTGGACGGCAAGTCGGGCGCTGTGCGAGTGCGTTTCAACATGGCGTCCGCTCAGTCAGATGTGCCGGCTTTGTCCGATGTAGCGCAACTACTAGATAAAAAACATCGTGACCGGTACATGGAAAAGATCAGTGTTATCGGCGTGGACCCTTACAACTTGTCGCTTGAAAAATTCACCAGTTTCATAGATTTTTCCCCCAAACCTGACGTACGCTATATGGACATCTACAACTACCTGGTCAACACACCGTCTAGGTACACTGGAG
This sequence comes from Pholidichthys leucotaenia, assembly GCA_020510985.1. Lineage (NCBI taxonomy): Eukaryota > Metazoa > Chordata > Actinopteri > Cichliformes > Pholidichthyidae > Pholidichthys > Pholidichthys leucotaenia. Next base: position 344,726,295 of record CM035843.1, read on the forward strand.
AGTCTCTGAAAGCCTACAAAAGTTTGGACGCTTATAGTTATTTTGTTGCTGGGCTTGTGAGAAATGTGCTGATATCCCCAGTCATCACTTCAACGGTCCACTATGTCGTGACAGCTCAGGTATTTTTCCTTTATTTTTTCCAAAATTCAGACTCTATTCTCTCCCCTACTGTATAGATTTGTCATGTTATATAGAATCTATTAAGTGATAAATTATTAAAATTTTATAAAATATTCAATTATTATTATTATTATTATTATTATTATTAGCTGTATATATAGTATCTCAATTAAATTAAAAAATAATTAAATATTTTTATAGATCTATATATTCTGTAAAAGGATTTTTAAATACTTGTCTTATCAATAGAATACTCGATAAACAACTCCCAACACTACTAGATATATTACAAATTTTATTGTTCAGTCTATACAAGAAAGACTTATATCCAGATAAAAAGTCATCATACCCACATATTAATTATAAGAATATTTATCCACTACAGGTACATCACTCCCAGAAGATGTCGGACCCCCCACTGAAACCCTGGGTGATCATGAATCAAGATGGTGTCATATTGTCTTCACACTGTACTTGTATGGCAGGGTTAGGAGAGACTTGTTCACATGTTGCAGCTGTGTTGTTTGCTGTTGAGTGTGCTGTCCGCCTGTCCCAAGGCCAGACTTGCACTGATGTTCCCTGCGCCTGGAATACACCAACAGCAAACTTGAAGCTTCCTTTTGCTGCATTGCGTGATATCGATTTTTCAAAACCCAAAACAAAACAACGGATGTCAATGCAGAAAAAAAAACATATTCCCCGTAAAAGGGAAAGCAAGCCCATTGCCCCTCCATCAGATGATGATCACCAAGCATTGTATCAAAGGCTGCATCAAACTTCTAGAATGACAGGCAAACAGTGTGCTATACTATCTCTGGTTGAGCCTTATAATCAGGAGTACATTCCACAGGTTAATAGCTTTGGTACAATTTTTTTCCTTGATTTTTTAGATGAATGAAAATGGCATCATGTCTAATGTATAATCGAAAATGAATGAAGACTGATGAACAGAACTAAATATGCAGTGTTCCACAACTGTATAACTACACATGTCAGTTGAAAAGAACATCTAATTATATTTGCAGGTGGCCCACAATGATTGTCCTGCTTCTCTGGATACCCTTTTTAGTCCTGATTGTCTTCAGCTTACCTTTGAGCAGCTGTTGAATAGATGTGAACAGGTACAACAACTTCTGAAAGTCACTCCTGAGCAGGTAATTTTTCTGCAAATGTTTTAAAATTTATTTCTAAAAATAACAACTTTTAAAGTGCTTTACAGTCTATTAAATGCTACATAATCATTATGTGGGACGTCATAATATCTATGCAGGAAATTTTAGATTAGTTATATAAGACATTGTTTCTTCTGCAGGTAAAATTTGTTGAAGAAACTACCAGATCGCAGAACAAGTGTGTGTTGTGGCATCAGCAGCGAGTTGGCAGAATAACGGCATACATCTTCAAAGAAGCTGCACAGACTCATCTTGACGTTCCTTCGAGAAGCCTGCTGAACAAGATATGCTACCCAGTTAGTTTTACCAGTAAAGCAACAAAGTAAGAGACTAGAAAAGCACTCGGAGAGCGCAAACCTCCGCCAAGGCTGCATGCAATTCCTGAATTGTTTTTTTACCGGTAATCATCTCTTTTTATCCTGCTATGCTTAGCTACTTACTGTAAGCTACTTTTGGTGCTGTATTGAATCATTGAGTACTAAGTTGGTTGATCATGGAAACTGACAACATTTAAATTGTAAAGAAGACATAATTCTAAAAAAATTGTCATTTCATTGTGCTATGTAAAATATTCAGATTTCTTTCAGAAAATAGTTCTATATTGGTTTTAAGGAATACTGGTACATTTTTTTTGTACTCTGTCAATAATTTTGCCGATTTGTTTACAGATGGGGATGCGACCATGAGAAAGTGGCCCGTGATCAGTATGAAGAAATCAGGTCTTCTCAGCACTAGGATCTACTAGTGTGTGATGCTGGACTAGTCCTCAGTCAGCGCTTCCCCTTTATGGGTGCCTCTCCGGATGGATTTGTCTCCTGTAGCTGCTGTGGGGAGGGTCTGGTGGAGGTGAAATGTCCTTTCTGTAAGAGGAATCAGGCTTTAGAGGAAGTGGTGGAAGACCCTCAGTTTTGTGCAAGCAACATTGATGGCGACATCAAGCTGAAACCATCTCAGAAATATTTCTACCAAATCCAAGCTCAACTGGGTGTCACAGAACTTTCTTACTGTGACTTTGTTCTCTGGACTCAAAAAGGTTGTAATGTTCAAAGAATTGAGTTTGATGATCTCTTTTTTAATGAGAAAGTTCAACTTGTTGGTAAATATCACAGGTCTGTCATTTTACCAGAACTACTCGCCAAATGGTATACCAAAAATCCAAATTTGTTTCATATATCTTGTAAGACAAAAGAAACCCCAAAAGGTGATAATACTAGTGTCATTTGCTACTGCAGAAAAACCTGTGGTGATGCATCTATTGTAACCTGTGAGTCTGGCTTTTGTCAAATTGGTCAGTTCCATGTACAGTGTCTCAGGTTGAAAAATGTTCCAAAGAAAAAGTGGTGCTGTCCAGATTGTAGAGCAATTTCAAGAAGTCAGAAAAATCTGAAGAACTAAGTGTGTGTGGCATGTAGATTGTGGTTGTATCATCACCTGAGGTTTACTAAAAATAATAAAATGCATTGGCCAAATAGAATATAATATTTCTTTGTTGTACAACTAGCTTAGCTATTGCATGTAAAATATATCATGACTTAAGTAATAAATTTAATTGTTATATATAATTTTCAGGTTATTTCATTGCGTGCATCACATAAAATGTTGATTGCATAGCTGCGAGTAAGGCGGCTATGCAATCTTTCCTCTTCAGCGCTGCCACCCACCTCCTGCGCCTGTCTTCGTCAGCTGGGAGCCGGTAAAACTTCAAGTTGGATCCCTTTTTCTGGCGATTTGTACACCCAAAGGCACAGCAGTGAAACAACATAGTCTAATTCAATGCCAACATAAAACAAAGACGTAGGTTGAAATCAGGTAAATATATCGAGATCTGGTACACCGCTGAACAGCTGCTGAATGCGCCGTCCACTCGCTTCTGCCGTCCAAGATGGCGGCGTAAACAAAAGGTGTGACGTCACAGCAAATGGTCAATTGCAGACTTTTGGGGGATGGGGATGATGATGGAGGCCTTGAGGCAGGAGTGGACAGTGGTGAGCAACAGGAAGAGGTTGACCAGCTTGGTGAGGATCTCTGCCAGCTGGTCTGCACATGCTTTGACCACCATTCCTGGGATGCCATCAGGACCAGCAGCTCTGCGGGGGTTCACTGCTCTCAGTTGCCTCCTCACCTCATGGTCCTGTAGAGAGAGAGGGGAAGGGGGAGGAGGGAGAAGGGAAGGGCAGGTTGTGGGGGTGCTCAAATCAGGCGAAGAAGCTGTTAAGCTCCTCTGCCAGTGTGAGGCTGCTGTCTGATGTTGGGGGTCACTGGCTCCTCTAGCTAGTGAGGGCCTGGATGCCTCTCCACATCTGCCGGGGGTTGTTGTCTTTGAGGAAAGCCTCCACCTTCCTCTTGTAGGCGTTCTTAGCGACTTTTATGCCTCTTCTCAGGTTGGCTGTAGCAGTGCTGTACAGAGAGCTGTCTCTCTACCTGAAGGCTGAGTTGCAGGCTCTGATCAGAGTCTGGACCTCACTAGTCATCCAGAGTTTCTGGTTTGGAAAGACCCAGATGTGTTTGGTGGCTGTCACATTTTCTACACAGCATTTAATGTAGAAGAGGACAGACTTGGTGTAGGAGTCCAGATCTGCTATTCAAAGATGTTCCAATCTGTTCAGCTAAAGCAGTCCTGTAACTGAAGGAGAGCATTTTCAGGCCAGGTTTTAATTGTTTGTTTGGTTGGGGGAAACTCTTCCTCAGGGGGGTGTAAGCAGGTATTATAAGCAGGGAAAGATGGTCTGATTGTCCAAGGTGAGGGATGGGGGGTGGCTCTGTAGATGTGCTTAATGTTGGTGTAAACATGATCTTTCTTCCCCCTCTTGTTGGACACTTAACATGTTGGTGGAATTTGGGGAGTACAGTCTTTAAGCATGCTTTGTTAAAATCTTTTGCAATAATGTGGACTGTGTCGGGGTGATCTTTCTGTTGCCCGCTAACAATGTGCTGGAGATGGCTGAGTGCTAAGCTAATGCTAGCATCTGGAGGGACATAAACAGCTGTTACAATTACTGCTGTTAGCTCACGGGGTAGATAGAAGGGCCTACACAGAAAGGATATGGCCTCTAAATCTGGTGAACAATGACTTTGAATTATTCTGCTATTATTAAATAAGGACCTAATTTCCAAAATCGAGCACCATGTTGTATTTAGAAAGACTTAATAATAAACATTATGAGTATAATGAGTATTGTGGTGATATTATAGTGTATAGGAGTAAATTCTTACAGCTGATTATACAGTCTGACCTAATTTTTCGACAAGAGGATTTGCCCAATATTGACCACGAGGATTAATCAGATACAGTATAAGGCATCTTTGCTTACTTTTGAGGGTCATTTACTGTAAATCAGTTTATTCATTTTTAAAAATTCTAGATAACTTCCCTTTTTTAATGTACCTTTTTTGTAGAAGCTAGGCTCACAAAACTTGCAGATAGATTTATCTTCTAACTAACCTCTGGTGATATTTTTAGAGGTTCAAAGTCAAAGGCCACAGTCACCTAATCAAAATAAGTTAAAATAAGTTTGGGGCTGTATCAGATTATCTACAGTAATGGCCGTAGTGCTGCCAAACTTAATTAATGAATCTAAAGGTGCGACAACTTCTGAGTGCCACATGACCTTGACTCAGGCCAGGGGGCCTTCAACCTGTGGCCTAAAAGTCACATATACCTTTATTCCTCCATATTTAACAGCTTTTAATTGACACATTTTTATGTAGAAATAAAAAAAAAAGTTGCAAATTTACATAAAACCAGACTGTCACTGATAGAAGAGCACATTCCAGCGCAATGAAGGCACTGCGTGAGTGCCCAAATCTCCTGACCTTTGACCTTGAGCACAACCTGAATGCAGATCCACCTGAGGATCATGTGTGTGACTTTGGTGAGCACTGCAGTAATTGCCCTGAAGGAGTAGTTTTTTAGATTTGTGGATGGACAACAGGTGCAACCCCTTTTGTAAAAGGACTACATTTATTTGAATTTAAAAAAAAAAAAACAAATTTGAGAGAAAAACTTCACTAATTTGCATGGAAAAGTTGCACAAGAACATTTCACAAAAAAAAACTGTCCAGAATCTGAAAAAATAGAGGAAAAGCTTAAAATTGCTCTGTCTGGTGCACCTGGCACCAGGACACCCTAGGTCGCAGGTTGATGATCGATTTTGTTATCGTGTGATCAGACCTGCGACCGTATGTCTTGGACACTCGGGTAAAGAGAGGTGCAGAGCTGTCAACTGATCACCACCTGGTGGTGAGTTGGATCCGATGGCAGGGGAGGATGCCATTCAGATCTGGTAGGCCCAAACGTATAGTGAGGGTGTGCTGGGAACGTCTGGCTGAGGCCTCTGTCCGGGAGGTCTTCAACTCCCACCTCCGGAAGAACTTCAACCACATTCCGAGGGAGTCTGGAGACATGGAGTCTGAATGGGCCACGCTCTCCACCTCCATTGTTGAAGTGGCTACCCAGAGGTGCGGCCGCAAGGTTATCGGGGCATCTCGTGGTGGCAACCCCCGAACCAAGTGGTGGACACTAGTGGTGAGGGGGGCCATTAAGCTGAAGAAGGAGACCTATCAAGCTTGGTTGGCTTGTGGGACTCCCGAAGCAGCTGAGGTGTACCGGCAGGCCAAGCAGAGTGCAGCTGGGGTGGTTGCTGAAGCAAAAACTCGGGTATGGGAGGAGTTCTGTGAGGCCATGGAACAAGACTTTCGGTCGGCCTCGAAGGGATTCCGGCAAACTGTCTGGCAGTTCAGGAGGGGGAAGCAGCTCCCTGTCCACACTGTGTATGGTGCGGATGGGGCACTACTGACTTCGACTGGGGATATCATCGAGCAGTGGAAGGAATACTTCAAGGATCTCCTCAATCCCACTGACATGCTTTCCACAGAGGAAGCAGGGCTTGCAGACAAGGGGGATGACTCACCTATCACGGGGGCTGAGGTTGCCAGGGTGGTTAAAAATCTCTTTGGTGGCCGGGCCCCGGGGGTGGACAAGATTCGCCCTGAGTACCTCAAGGCCCTGGATGTTGTTGGGCTGTCATGGTTGACACACCTCTGCAACATTGCATGGAGGTCGGGGACAGTGCCTTTGGCATGGCAAACCGGGGTGGTGGTTCCTCTCTTCAAAAAAGGGGACCGGAGAGTGTGCTCCAACTTTAGAGGGATCACACTCCTCAGCCTCCCTGGGAAGGTCTATGCCAAGGTACTGGAAAGGAGAGTGCGGCCGTTGGTCGAACTTCGGATTCAGGAGGAGCAATGTGGTTTTCATCCTGGCCGTGGCACATCAGACCAGCTCTTTACCCTCTCCAGAATCCTCGAGGGTTCGTGGGAGTTTGCCCAACCAGTTTACATGTGTTTTGTGGACTTGGAGAAGGCATTCGACCGCGTCCCTTGTGGTTTTTTGTGGGGGTGCTTCGGAAGTATGGGGTATCGGGCTTCTTGTTACGAGCTGTTTGGTCTCTGTACGACCATTGTGAGAGTTTGGTTCATATTGCCAACTCTCAGTCAGACTCATTCCCAGTGAGAGTTAGACTCCGCCAGGGCTGTCCTTTGTCTCTGATCCTGTTAATAATTTTTATGGACAGGATTTCTAGGCGCAGCCAGGGAACGGAGGGTGTCATGCTTGGTGACCACAGGATCTCATCTCTGTCGTTTGCAGATGATGTTGTCCTGTTGGCTTCATCCAGCAATGACCTACAGGTCTTACTGGGATGGTTTGCTGCTGAGTATGAAGCAACTGGGATGAGAATCAGTACCTCCAAGTCCAAGTCCATGGTCCTCAGCCGGAAAAAGGTGGATTGTCCACTCCGTGTTGGGGACAAGCTCCTGCCCTAAGTGGAGGAGTTTAAGTATCTTGGGGTCTTGTTCACGAGTGAGGGGAGAATGGAGCGAGAGATTGACAGATGGATCGGAGCAACACCTGCAGTGATGCAGACGTTGTACCAGTCTGTTGTGGTGAAGAGGGAGCTGAGCTCTAAGGCAAAGCTGTCGATTTACCAGTCAATCTACGTTCCTACCCTCACCTATGGTCATGAGCTTTGGCTAATTACCTCAAGAATGAGATTGCGGATACAAGCGGCTAAAATGGGCTTTCTTCGTAGGATTGCTGGACTCACCTTTAGAGATAGGGTGAGGAACTCAGTCATCCAGGAGAGGCTCAGAGTAGAACCGCTGCTCCTCCATACTGAAAGAAGCCACTTGAGGTGGTTTGGACATCTGATCAGGATGCCTCCTGGACACCTCCCACTTGAGGTGTTTCGAGCACATCCCACTGGGAGGAGACCCCGGGGCAGACCCAGGACTCGCTGGAGAGACTATGTCTCCCAACTGGTCTGGGAATGCCTTGGTATCCTCTCTGAAGAGCTGGAGCAGGTGGCCGGGGAGAGGGAAGTCTGAGCTTCTCTGCTTGAAATGCTGCCTCCACAAAAAAGCAGTAGAAAGCGGTAGAAAATGGATGGATGGATGGATGGATGGATGTCTTGTTTCTATGCAATAACAGATTATCAATCTATCCTATCTTGTATGTGTAAACAACAACACAGGTCTATGAGAAAAAAATGAAATGGTTATTAAAAACTAGCACTGTATTATAGTCAATCACTTTGCAAAATAAACTGTTATATTCATTTTTCAATTAGAATTTATATCTATGTTGTGGTGGGTCCTCAAACACTAATAAATGCCATACTTGTGCCACTACTTTCTACAGTAGTTTTGAACAGAACAACAGTGAGAGCCTTTTGGGTTTTAACATTACATACACCAGATAGAACAATGTTGAAATATTCACCTATAGCGTAGTCATCACTGAAAATAAAAGACTACTGGATCGACTGTCAGATGAAGACATATTAGCCAATTTACATGTTTGGAAGAAATCAGGCAACTAACAGCCACAGTTGGACACAGACTGTCCACAATGGATCACGGAGAGGGAGGGGTGACTGGAAGGTATTTGAGATGATTGCTGTCTGCAATTTGACCACTACATGTCAGTAATTGTTACAAACTGCACCTTTAAGAGGAAGAATCTTGCCTATTAGTAATATTAACCGGTCTGGTTGCTGTACCTTCATTTTTTGTCTCATATACAGTATGTTATGTGGCTCCATTTAGATGTTTTTTGGGGGCACAAAACTTGCACAAAAGGCTCTTCCAATAGTTGAGGTTGCCAAATCTTGTTGATATTGATACTGGAAAGGTCTGAGCCTAGAGCATGACCCTGTACAACAGAAGCCAAGATAATTCAGCTGGGAGTAGCAAAGGCGTGTGGAACTTCAGGGCTGCATTAGGGTCTGAATCTAGTGAGTTAATTCTCATTGTGAATCTACATGTGACTGACTTCCATACTTACCACCAGGTTACCGATGACCATGACCATCATGAAGACGATGAGGCACATGGCCTGGCCTGCCACCTCCATGCAGTCCCACATGGTCTCGATCCACTCACCGCAGAGCACCCGGAAGACGATCAAAAAGGAATGGAAGAAGTCATTCATGTGCCAGCGCGGCAGCTCACAGTCACTAGAGATCTTGCACACACAGTCTTTGTAGCTCTTTCCAAACAGCTGCATCCCCACCACAGCAAAGATGAAGACAATGATGGCCAGCACCAGAGTCAGATTTCCCAGGGCTCCTACCGAGTTCCCAATGATCTTGATCAGCATGTTGAGAGTGGGCCATGACTTAGCCAGCTTAAACACCCTCAGCTGAAATGGGTGGAAAGAGAAGGAGTGGTGTGATGTAGTTTAAATAAATGGAGGCCAGCAGTAGTTTGCCATTTAGTTTTGACACTAAATGAAGCCAAGATTAGTATTTACCAATCGGAATGACCGCAGCACAGAGAGGCCCTCAACATCAGCCAAAGCCAGCTCCACTAAACTCAGCGTCACGATGAAGCCATCAAAACAGTTCCAGGCCTCCTGGAAGTAGTAATAAGGATCCATAGCCACAAGTTTGAAAAGCATCTCTCCAGCAAAGATCCCTGTGAACACCTGGAGGGGAAGAAAAATGAAAGACACGGCTGAGTCAAAAATCTGGTTAAAGGGGTCATTTACTTCACTTTTTCCACATTTTAATAGCTCACACATGTCTTAATGAAATGTTTGTGACATACTTTGTTCACATTTTCTGTAATCTTTTTAATTATTGAAGCAAAATTATTTTTCCTGGCTTTCTATAAACACTGATTAAAGGCCTGTCACTTTAAGAACCATCTTTCACCGTTTCAACTCTGCCCTGCCTCTTACATCAGTTAGCCATTATAGCTGACTAGCTTCTAGCCTGCCAGCTCGGTTGAGCAGCGTTCTGTTTCACTGATCCACAGTCGATGATGTATCTCACATCAGTCCAGTCTATCGCCCAATAAATTTTGCCGTGATTCCACAACAAATTGCTAGCACCGCGCACTGGATGATCTCCACAACCCGAGGCAAGGTACAGAGCCAAGGGATCTCAAAGAGCAGCGTGGATCTGTGGGACTTCACTCTGTTCTCGCAGCCAGTTGAAAGCTGGAGCAACTACGCTGCCCATGAGAGCAGAGCGGATTCACGGAGGACGGTGGGGTTGCTGGGTGTGAGAGCCAGTAACATCTGGTCGCAGGACATTTTGATTGTAGGGAGCTGGAAGTGTCATCGTGATTCCACGACCGATTGCACGTACTGGAGTTATGTTGATAACTCCCCCACCAATCCGAGGGAGATCTCGGCATAACACCAGCCAGTAGCCCTGGTCCTGGGCCATAAAAGCGACCGGTGTGCCATGGCGGGCGATCCGCCATGGAATCACGATGAAACCACTCAGAGATGGGCCAGAGTGAACCAGGTGAAAACAGGAATGGCTATTAGGGTGACTAAGATCTGAAGAAAATAACAACATAAGCCATGCTTACAGTGAGTGTCCCGATAACAGTGTTAGCTCGTGGGCTAATAGCTCAGGGGCTAATAGGCTGCCTTTAGCCATCACTTCGATCTACATGACAGACAGCTAGGTGGGACAATAATAGAGCAGTGGACGGGTCTCAAAGATGGCAGTGGGTTGGCTTTTTCGAAACTTGACGTATACGATTTACCTGGAAGAGTCAAAAAATGTTTTGGGGATGTTTCTCTGAGAGAAAAATGAGATAAAGTTAGTGTGCTTTTTTCAGACAGTTGACTTTTTGGAAAATTTGGGGGAAATTACATGACCAGTTGACACATTTGAGACAGTTGAAACCTACAAACACACCATTTTTCAATCAATGACCCCTTTAAAAGAAAAGGACATTTCTGAATGGTGTATGTTCTGCTTTATTGTCTGATCGAATTTTAGATATATGGCAAGGCAAATTCTAGCTGGTTATAACTGGCCACTATAATAACCAGTGTTGAGGGACTACTTATCAGCAACTGGTATACAGCAATTACGCTATTGCAATAATGTGCTGGTAGTTTGACTACGACAGTGATTGTACAGTTATTAAATAATTTAGTATTATGTAGCAGTGGAACTACAAACAATACCGCATCATTTACAGTAGAAGAATCTTTTATCTTCATTAGAATACCACAAGAATCTCCCATTTCCCTTCAAAAAGACAGTGACTTTTTTAAAGTGACTGAAAAAATGTCTGTCAACAACACAAGTTTTAAACATTGCTGAGCTCTGTTTTAAAGAATAAATCAATCTGGAAAATGCACCACCTATGAATGTGGGAACCTCAGTGTCTCCCAGAACAGGGCTTTGCTAAGAAGTTGATAACAAGACATTAAAGTCATCATGGTGATCATGGTGTACTTTACCCATCACCTATAGTTGACATTTTGCTCATGATAATTTCATTTCTGTAGAGTAACAAACATTTCCTTCTGACAGAGCTTATATTCATTAAAATCTGAGCTGTTTACTTTTCTAGATCATCCTCACTTTAATCCCAGACCTTTGTCATGTTCCTCAATATTAAGCACCACTGTCATAGTGCTGTGGTCCCCAACCTGTGGGTCGCGGGCCACTTGGTGGTGGGTCACAGGGAGAAAAATCTGTTCCTCTGTATTGACTATCAAATTGTTTTATTTTAAAAAAATTACCCGGTGTTCTCTTTCCAAATGGTGCTGATATTCCTGCCTGGCTTCCTGCCTGTCCTGTCTGTGACCTCTTTACATGCAGTGGTGTGAAAAAGTGTTTGCCTCCTTCCTGATTTCTCATTTTTTTGTATGTTTGTCACCCTTAAATGTTTCAGATCATCAAACAAATTTAAATATTAGACAAAGATAACACAAGTAAATACAAAATGCAGTTTTTAAATGAAGGTGTTTATTATTAAGGGTAAAAAAAAAATCCCAACATACATGGCCCTGTGTGAAAAAGTGATGCCCCCCCCCCCCGTTAAAACATAAATTAACTGTGATTTCTCACATCTTTGGAAAGCTGAGTTCAATTTCTCTAGCCACACCCAGGCCTGATTACTGCCACACCTGTTCTCAATCAAGAAATCACTACAATAGGACCTGCCTGACAAACTGAAAGTAGACCACAAGATCCTCAAAAACTAGACATCATGCTGCGAGCCAAAGAAATTCAGGAACAAATGAGAAATAAAGTAATTGAGATCTATCAGTCTGGAAAAGGTTATAAAGCCATTTCTAAAGCTTTGGGACTCCAGCGAGCCACAGTGAGAGCCATTATCCACAAATGGCGAAAACATGGAACAGTGGTGAATCTTCCCAGGAGTGGCCGGCCGACCAAAATTACCCCAAGAGCACAGCAACGACTCATCCAGGAGGTCCCAAAAGATTCCACAACAACATCCAAAGAACTGCAGGCGTCACTTGCCTCAGTTAAGGTCAGTGTTCATGACTCCATCATAAGATTCAAAGATTTTATTGTCATTACTACTATACGTGCAGGACATACACGAGAAATGAAATGGCGTTTTTCTCTCTGTGGTGTGCATTTTATAAAAAAAATTTTAAAAAGAAAAGGAATAAGGCTGGAGAAAAAAAGAAAACAAACAGCAACAGTCTATGTACAGTGATGCAACCCATGGTGCCAATGGCAGCCAGAAGGACCCTGACCTCCATAGAGATAAACGATTAGATAAGAAAGAGACTGGGCAAAAATGGTCTGCATGGCAGAGCTCCAAGACAAAAACCACTGCTGAGCAAAAAGAACATAAAGGCTCGTCTCAGTTTTGCCAGAAAATATCTTGATGATCCTCAAGACTTTTGGGAAAATACTCTGTGGACTAACGAGACAAAAGTTGAACTTTTTGGAAGGTATGTGTGTCATTACATCTGGCATAAAAGTAACACAGCATTTCAGAAAAGGAACATCATACCAACAGTAAAATATGGTGGTGGTAGTGTGATGGTCTGGGGCTGTTTTGCTGCTTCAGGCCCTGGAAGACTTGCTGTGGTAAATGGAACCATGAATTCTGCTGTCTACCAAAAAATCCTGAAGGAAAATGTTTGGCCATCTGTTCGTGACCTCAAGCTGAAGTGCACTTGGGTTCTGCAGCAAGACAATGACCCAAAATACACCAGCAAGTCCACCTCTGAATGGCTTAAGAAAAACAAAATGAAGACTTTGGAGTGGCCTGGTCAAAGTCCTGATCTGAATCCGATTGAGACCTTAAAAAGGCGGTTCATGCTCAAAAATCCTCCAATGTGGCTGAATTACAACAATTCTGCAAAAATGAGTGGGCCAAAATTTTTCCACAGCGCTGTAAAAAACTCATTGTCAGTTATCGCAAATGCTTGATTGCAGTTGTTGCTGCTAAGGGTGCCCCAACTAGTTATTTGGTTTAGGGGGCAATCACTTTTTCCACACAGGGCCATGTACGTTTGGATTTTTATTTTCCCTTAATAATAAACACCTTCATTTAAAAACTGCATTTTGTGTTTACTTGTGTTATCTTTGTCTATCCATCCATCCATCTTCTACCACTTTTCCGGAGGTCCAGGTCGCGGAGGCAGCAGTTCAAGCAGAGAAGCCCAGACTTCCCTCTCCCCAGCCACCTGCTCCAGCTCTTCAGAGGGGATACCAAGGCGTTCCCAGACCAGCTGGGAGACATAGTCTCTCCACCGAGTCCTGGGTCTGCCCCGGGGTCTCCTCCCAATGGGACGTGCCTGAAACACCTCAAGTGGGAGGCGTCCAGGAGGCATCCTAATCAGATGCCCATACCACCTCAACTGACTCCTTTCAATGTGGAGGAGCAGCGGTTCTACTCTGAGCCTCTCCCGGATGACTGAGCTCCTCACCCTATCTCTGAGGGTGAGTCCAGCAATCCTACGGAGAAAGCTCATTTCAGCCGCTTGTATCCGTGATCTCGTTCTTTCGGTCATTACCCAAAGCTCGTGACCATAGGTGAGAGTAGGAACGTAGATTGATTGGTAAATCGACAGCTTTGCCTTAGAACTAAGCTCCCTCTTCACCACAACAGACCGGTACAACGTCTGCATCACTGCAGATTCTGCTCCAATCCGTCTGTCGATCTCTCGCTCCATTTTCCCCTCACTCGTGAACAAGACCCCAAGATACTTAAACTCCTCCACTTGGGGCAGGAGCCTGTCCCCAACCCGGAGAGGACAATCCACCTTTTTCCGGCTGAGGACCATGGACTCGGACTTGGAGGTGCTGATTCTCATCCCAGCCGCTTCACACTCAGCGGCAAACCGTCCCAGCAAGAGCTGTAGGTCATTGCTGGATGAAGCCAACAGGACAACATCATCTGCAAACAACAGAGATGAGATCCTGTGGTCACCACATGATAAACTGTATATCAAGGATTCAGTGTACCCCGCCCGGTATGGGGTTACCGGGGCCCCACCCTGGAGCCAGGCCTGGGGGAGGGGCTCGAAGGCTAGCGTCTGGTGGCCGGGTTTCCACCCATGGGACCCTGCCGGGCTCAGCCCGAAGGAGTTACATGGGTCCACCCTCCAGTGGGCTCATCACCTGCAAGAGGGATCATGGGGGTCCGGTGCTATGTGGATTAGGTGGCGGTCAAAGGCGGAGACCTTGGCGGACTGATCCCAAGCTTTCTAAACTGGCTTTTGGTTATCTTTGTCTAATATTTAAATTTATTCGATGATCTGAAACATTTAAGTGTGACAAACATACAAAAAAATGAGAAATCAGGAAAGGGCAAACACTTTTTCACATCACTGTATAACTATTTCAGTAGTAGCAGTGAAAAAAGTTGTCAGAGAATTTGGGCATTTCATTCCAACCACAAAAGAGTGCGACCCTTTTACGAGCATGCCACGTTAAAGGTGAGTGTGATTTGTTTTTATGCTGGCTGTTTAGACCTCCCTTGTACCAGCTGGTGTGCAATCATCTATTTTTGCTTTCAAGAGAGTTTGAGTGTGCAGTGCAAGGCCAATCTACGTGTGCAGGAGAACCAGTCACCCACCACCATAAATTACGGTGGACTTGGAAGTGTGCATGGGGCTGAAACCTCACCACTGATACCTTAGATCGAGTCAGAAGCCAAAGCGGTGCATCCTGAGGCTTCTATGGAAGCACTGGAGGCCCTGGTAAAGCAAGCGGACTGAACACGGGGAACACACCCCAGGGACTGCTACCCCCATCCCCCGAAGATAAACAATCCCAGGCCTTTCACTGAAGGTCAGTTTTTAAATCACATTCTTTGTTTCCGCTCTTTTCTTCGGGAAAAATCAAACCCATGTTGGAGGACACGAAAGGATCTTTAATTTTTTTTTACAATCCTTTATTAGTCCCACAATGGGGGAATTACAGGGCATCCACCTGGATGGATGAGGAAGCCACAGAGCGGCGCCAATCCCTCCACCAGTCACACGCACACACATTCACACCTAGGGCCACTTTAGAGTCTCCAATTAACCTAACTTTCATATTTTTGGCTTGTGGGAGGAAACCGGAGCACCCGGAGTAAATCCACACAGACATGGACAGAACAAGCAAACTCCACACAGAAGGGTCACTGATGGTCAGGGGTGGGATCGATCCCCTGACCTTCTTACTGTGCTGCCACAGTGCTAACCACTGTGCCACCAACCTGCCCCAGAGTGAAAAAATATACAAATCCAATTTGAACAGTGATTTTGACATTATGTACTTCTAAAACTGGCATGAGAAACATCATAGACTTCTATAAATGTTAAATTTAAAAACAGTAGAAAGGGAAAACATGCTTAAACTGGCATTTATTTTCCCATGAGACAGGGCTGTAACGATATCTGATTTTCACCAATCAATAACACAGGGTTACAAAAATAATTTTTTTGTAAGTTGTCTGTGTTTTTTCAACTGATTTAAGCCAATTTTGCACCACTGAATCCAAAAATGACATCTGTTTCTCTCGATCAGGTGCTAAGTAAAAACCTGTATTCACTTAGTACTGTGCATGTACTTACCTTTATATAAAGGTAAGTACATGTAAATTGAATGTTACGTCATCATTGTCCAAAATTCAGAGAATTTCAAGACATAAAGAAAGAATTTTGCATCATATAAAGCGAAAATACGTATAGAACAACATGTGGCCATAATTCAAAAAAGTTGACCTGACTGAGCAAAACCAATGTGATTTTTGGATTCAGCGCGTCAAAATTGTCCTAAATCAGCTAAAAAAAACTTAAGACAATAAATTTGGTGTTGACCAGTGTAATTATTGCCTGGGCTATCCACGTAGGCAGCAGCAACACCTGCAGAAAATTTGAAAACAAAAAATAACTAGAAAAGCACTCGGAGAGCGCAGACCTCCACCAAGGCAGCTCAGTCCCCCATGCTGTGATCTACTCAAAAATTTAATTGCATTTAATTGCTGGACTTGGGAACTTATTATTCTGTATATTTTTTCCAATCACCCTGACTAGTTATTGTGGAGCTACATGTGCATATGCTCAAATAGCCCTATCTCTCAATGATAAAGAATCCTTTATAAAATTCCTGGATCCAGACAATGATCCGGATCACTCCCAAATCTAATCATTTCTTCCTTGTCCCAGTTCGGACATTTCCTGAAAATTTCATCAAAATCTGTCCATAACTTTTTGAGTTATGTTGGTCACAAACAGACAGACAGACAAACAAACCCAGGCAAAAACATAACCTCCTTGGCGGAGGTAATAATCTTATTAATCACCTTGATTACATTAGATTATACTTTATTTTCTGGTGGAACACCTGTGAACCTGTGCAAAGCCCTGAGCAGCGGACATGGAGCGTTGGACCCTATCCATGACAGGGAGATGATGGAGGAGACAGTCAGACAGACATGGGGGAGAAGCAGCCACTGAATAGGGCAGACACTACAGTGTAGAATCCGCAAACTCAGGACCGGCAGTTTTGTTAGATACCCCGACCAGCCATCTTTACACAGTCCTGTCCAGACATAGCGTGAATAACCTGAGCAAGGGAGGGTGCGGAAAACATCATGAGGTGCTCATGGACATTTTACTGGGAGACTGTTTTGTGTCTTTATAGGAAGGCCGGAGGTCTAGCGGAGTGGTGGAGCCAAAGATTGGTGGCTTATCTGGATAGTGGGTGTTAACTACAAGAGTAAAGCTGGACACTGAATTGTGTCAGTATTGTAAATATGTTACAATGAGGTCAGTATGCCCTGCCCATCTGTTTCACACAAGCAGTGCTTCTGAGGTTTTTGTGAAGAATATTCTGACTAGCATTTGTTATTATGTTGACATGTTGAAATAATAATAAACCTGCAGTTGCAGAAAGCGAGCACATTTATCCACTCCCATGTTAATAAAAGCATGAAAAACTTGAAGAAAAAAAAGACCAAGTTAAGGTACATTATACAGGAAAAAAGTGATTAAAATGTGATTATCGCAGCTAACTAACAATTTCAAAAGATTAATCACGATTAAAACCTTTAATCGTCTTTCACAACTAATAAAAATATCATTATTTATAAAGGTAGCTCATCTTCTTGGTGTTGGAGTGTGTGTAGCAGCTGCTCTGTAGTCACACAGAATGAAAAGGCTCATCTGTGGCCTGTAACAGCTCCATAAATTACTGAGGGTTATTCTCAATCACTGAGCCCTCATAATAAATAAATGCATTATGAAAGTGTGTCTGTGTGTGCACTCTGTGTAGGAGGATGACTCATATTGCATCAAGGTGACCTAGAAACTTGCACCTGTACCACCCTTTTCCAGGGAAATTACTTTGGAGCCGAAAAGGTAAATCACACATTTCAGTACATTCATATACACCATACCCACACAATTACAGTGAGAAACTCATCATTGCAATAATAATTATGGCTGTTTCACAATCTGATTTTGGTGGAATAAAAGAAGGTATGCTAACAGGAAAAAAAAAAACAATCATGGCACCACTGCTGATTTATTCACAAAAATATATCTATATATTAATAGTGAAAATAGCCAGGTTGAGTTATCTGAGCCGTGATTCAGGCACCATTTTAGAGCAGCTCATCGATCAGGCTTTATGAAATATTAATACAGACCTCCCACCAGTCAGCCAACCAGCAAAGAGGCACACTGGTCCCAAAGGGAAAAAAAATCAGTACCACTCAGCCAGAGGAGAGAGAGGAAGCTAGAGGGAGAAGACAGGGAACATGTGTGCCCATGTATGTGAAGGAATGAAAAATCTGTGAATACAAGGGAGCAGCAGGGGAGATTTTTTATTTGGAGAAGGCACTGAGGGTGCTGCCAGTTACAGTCACAGAAATACAACCACCTCTCTATGAGCTGATGACAAAAAGCCAAGAAGGATCTTTTGAATGTGAATCAATTAAAAACTATTAAGCAGTCAGTGAGCACAGGCTTCCACCAAGGCATCACAGTTCCCCTCATAGTGCAACTACACCAGTGTATAATCGTGCACATAAAAATGATTAAACAAAGCAACTCATGTAATGCAGATGAATTGAAATCTGTTATTACTACACTGAAACCCTGAAAAGCATAAACTTGCACTAAAAGAAAAAAATGTGCTAGTGCATTTACAAAGGCTACTCTTTAAAGATCTCCTCTGACCCACTTCCAGTTATTGTAGGAGGCTGAAATCACACATGTATAATAATATATATCTCTATAGGTCATGTGGTAATTTGCAACTCTGAACTCCTAAGAGTTTCTCTTTTACAGTTGCTAAGGTGGAGTAAGGTGTGATAATGGACCCAGTTGAATGCAGAGCGGTCAACAGGTTCCTACACTTGACAGGCCGCACACCACAAGAAATGTTCCATGAGATGAAAGAGACTTATGGAGAGGATGCTCCATCGTATGATGTAATCAAGCACTGGCGTCAACAATTCAAGTGTGGCTGGACATCAGTGGAAATGGCACCCATTCCCAAGTGACCACAGTGCAGCATTGATTAAGACACCATCTGGCAAATGGAGGCCATCACTTCAGAAGATCGCCGCCTTACCATTCACTGACTAGCCCAAGATGTCAACACCAGTCTGAAGTCTATGGAAAAAAAATCATCAATGACCATTTGAACATGCAGAAGTTGTCTGCACAATGGGTCTCCCAGTTGCTCACATCTTTCCAGAAGCAGGAGCAAAGTCACGTGCTCCCATGTTATTTTGGCCATGTGTCAAGAAAACCAGGACTTCTTCAACAGACTTATCATGCAGGATGAAAGATGAGACAATCATTATGATCCAAAGACTAAAGCCTAATCGGAGCAATTAGAGGCATTATATCTCATCACCGCAAGGCATATGTACAACCCTCAGCGAGCAAGGTCATGCTCACCGTTTTTTGGGACCAGCATGGAGCACTGATGACAGATTTCTTGGCAAAGGGTACCACAATTACCAGGACTTACTATGCTTGACTGCTGCAGAAATTGTGCATGACCATCAAAACTGAGAGGTGTGGCATGCTGACCAAAGATGTCTGCCTCCTGCAAGACAATCCTCTGATTCACAACTCACATGTTGCCCAGATGGAAGAATGGTCCTGCGGCTATGAAATCCCTCCTCACTCCCCTTACTCTCGAACCTTACACCATCTGACTTCCATCTCTTTCCAACCATAAAGCCATTTTTGAAGGCCAAGCACTTCCAAGATGAAGAAACGCTGATTAAAGTCACCGCTTCTGACGCAGCCTGCAGACTTCTACAAGTGAGGTCTCCACAGCTTTATAAAGTGATGGGAAAAGTGTGTGACCCTTGGTGGTACTAATGGAGAGAAAGACTATGTCACAAATTCCCTGTGCGCTTTTCCACAGCACACGGAGGAGGAGAAGGATGGATGGATTTAAACGCAGGGTTTTCACCAAACACACATTTATTGACAAAACACAGTTCAAAAATAAAGACTTACAGGTAGGAAAAAGATGTACACAAAAGGCTGACGCAGGAGCGGACAGCGGGCAGACCACTGTGTAACGTGGCCACAGGAAAATAATACAAAATAGCACACATGCGCTCGGGAGAACGAGGAAGACTTTACGAAGCTCAACTGACTCAGGGAAGCAAACTGGGCAACAGCCTAAGCGTAGCAGTAGAGCTGCGGGGAGAAACGCTACCAGATACGTGTAGCAGCTAACCGCACAGAGAAACGCAAGACAATTTACTCACAGGCAGGAGCAGTCCAAGAAGTCCAATTCTCCCATGGAGTACAAATAACAAATCCTTCGGGACGTGACAATCACACGACGGGAAACGACCGTGTGACTCGTATAATGGTCCAGCGGTGTTTGACTAGCAAAGAGTTGCTTAAGTACAAACACTGCTGGCCTAACAAATAAGGAACACCTGGGCAAGGTGCAGAAAAGATAATTACAGGGGCACACAGCTGACTGTCAGAGAGAGGGGTGTGTGGTCGGATTGGCGAATGTTAGACAGCGCCCACCAGAAAGTGGATCAAACAACTGCCTAACGATCGCCGGCCAGAGCAGCAGCCAAACATAGAAATAATGACACACAGGACAGAAATCAAAACACAACATTAGACCAAGAACGATGAGAACCGAGCCCGCAGGAGAACACAGGCTCGGTTTATGACAGAGCCCCCTCTCAAGGGGTGGAAACCAGACACCCACGGTAACGTCATAAAGACCCCCCACCCCCAACAGGAGCAACAGCAACAAACAACATGAAGCTGGGTGGGAGGTAGGGGGAACAGGAAGGAGGGAACACAATAACCCACCCAGGGCCCACAATTAACCCCCCCAAGTCCACGGGCGTTGGGGCTCAGGAGACCGCTCAGAGTCCCAGGCCCAGCAGAAGGTCTGGTGGACGGAGTCCGGCGGCCTGCCGGAAAACATGAGCCACCAGACCCGGGGAGTAAATTCCTCTGGAGGCCGGCCAGCGTCATTTAGCCAGGGAGAAGGGGACCACGGCATCCTCCGGGTGGTCTGCAGCACCCTCGGCGGTTCCAACTTGGGACACAACTGCACCTCCGGTGGTCCCCGACTGGGCCAGCTACACTGCACCCGCGGTGGACCCCGACCGGGCCCGGCTCCGCTACACCCGCGGTGGACCCCGACCGGGCCAGCTCCGCTACACCCGCGGTGGACCCCGACCGAGCTGGCTCCGCTACACCCGCGGTGACCTCCGGCTGAGGTTCAGCAGCACCCACGGTGATTCCAACTTGGGACACAACTGCACCTCCGGTGGGCCCCGACCGGGCCGGTTCTCCTGCACCCGCGGTGGACCTCGACTGGGCTGGCTCCGCTGCACCCGTGGTGGACCCTGACTGGGCTGACGCCGCTGCACCCGCGGTGGACTCCAGTTGGAGCACCGTTGCACCAGCGGTGACCCCCATTGGGGGCCTCACTGCTCCCACGGTGGCCTCCCCAGCGAGGGAGGTGGTGCTTCTCGCGCCACCTGGCGCTGGACCCCTTTCCTTAGTGGCTTCCGGTGAGGTCAGCTGCTCTCCTGCGACCCTGGCAGGGAGCTCCGAACCCAGAGGGAGAGAAAAAGAGACCGGGTCAGGGTCGCCGGCAGCGGCAGAGCCCGGTGAGACGGCCCCGGGAGCTACTACGAGATGCCCCGGGCCCTCCTCGCCATGAGTCGGGCAGTGTGACATTGACATATTCAGGACTGACACAATGGAACACACTTGCCTGAACTCGGGCTCCACCGCCCTCCAGAACTCCGGCAATTTGGGGTGTGTCGACTCCGTCGTCTTGTCCGGTGCTGTGCCCCTGTCGACCTCCTCTGGGACCGCCAGCCTCCCGTCATCGTCAGTAGGTCACCCCGGTGGTGGCAGCTCCTCTCCGGCAACCCTAGTGAGGGGCTCAACAGGCATGGGAGAGAAGGAAAGGTTAGGGTCGCCGGCAGCGGCAGAGCCCGGTGAGGGGAGCCCAGGTGCGGCCGGAAGCCACACCCGACTCTCCTCCCCAAGAGCCAGACAAGATCTCTCAATCACAGGCAATTGAACTACAGGAGAGATAACTTGCCTGTGCTCGAGCTCTACCGCTGTCCAGGACTCCGACGCTGCCGCCGCCGCCGCTGCCAGTCCAGGTCCCGTCAGCTGGAGGTCTGATCTGGGGAAGGACTCTGCTGCAGCGATCCCCGCAACAGGCGTGATGGTGGTTGCAGTCCTGGTGCTCCGACGTTCCTCCTCGACCCAGCTGTTGACTGCGGCGAGCAGGCTCGCCCACTCCTCGTCCGACGGAGAGTCTGGGGGCTGAGCAGGCGTGGGGGGGGTGACCCTCACAGCTGGGGAAGCGCGTCCTCGGACCTCCCTCTCACGGCGCTCCTCTTCGACCCGGCAGTTGAGTGTGGCGAGCACAGCTGATCACTCCTCGTCCGCCGGCATGGCTACAGGGAAATGCCTCCGTGCGGGCCCCTGGGCAGGATCATCCAGGACCTCAACCTCCTCCATCATCTTCTGACGGCTCAGTTCTTGGACCAGCAGGCCCTCAGGAATTAAGGGAGGAGACACGGAGAGGGGAAGGAAACAATGATTAGTTGCAGCTGGAGGAGAGGCCCCAGTGGACTGCTGATACTGGGCCTCTCCCTCGGGAGACAAGCAAGATTCAATGTTAATGAATGGTTTTGAATGAAAAAATACTTGTCTGTCATCCCGGTCGATGATATCCACAGCTGCAGACAGCAAACACTCATCCATCCCCGTGCCAGCGATGACGTACTGTAGACCACTCCGCAGACTAGTGGAGGAGCCGTCTCCCTGACGATGGAGGTAGGCGTGGCGGGGGTGAATTCAGTGGACCTCACGGCAGCTGGAACAATGGCAGTCACTGTCGATGAGGAGGGCCTCTCCCGGCGTCTTGCTGTGGGATGCCGCTGTCGTGATGGAGCTGGGGACGCATGGGCTGAAGCTAGCACTTTGGGCTGAGCTGAAGAGGAAACAGATGGCCAACAAGGGGAACAGCTCCACTTTGGCTCAGCGGGAAGTATTCTCGCAGATAATCCGGGAAATGAGCGCTCGAGCGTGCAGACCGTGGAGAGCAGCTCCGTGTATTGTGGGTACCTCCAGAGGCCAGGATGCACTTTGAGAATGTCCATAGCCCCAAGCAAACACTCCCATTTATTCTTGGGACAACGGGACATGACAGCCTCCTCCACAAAGTCCTGGATGAATTCCGCTGCCCACTCCTCTTCCAGCGTGGGGACGCCAGCTGCCAGTCCTTCCTTACGGCAATGAGGTTGGCGAGCCCTGGGCATGATGAGCTCCAACAAACGGGTGAAAAGGGAGAATGTTCAAAAAGTGGAAAAAGGTTTGTGTGAGTGTAACCCGCTAAATTCTTTTAACTGGCTGGACCATTCTGTCACAAACTCCCCATGCACTTTTCCACAGCGCATGGAGGAGGAGAAGGATGGATGGATTTAAACGCAGGGTTTTCACCAAACACACATTTATTGACAAAACACAGTTCAAAAATAAAGACTTACAGGTAGGAAAAAGATGTAAACAAAAGGCTGACGCAGGAGCGGACCGCGGGCAGACCGCTGTGTACCGTGGCCACAGGAAAATAATACAAAATTGCACACATGTGCTCGGGAGAGCGAGGAAGACTTTAGGAAGCTCACCTGACTCAGGGAAGCAAAGTGGGCAACAGCCTAAGATAGATAGATAGCCTTTATTGTCATTATACAAACAAATGATTTGTTGATGATTTTTTGATGATATAGATGGTGACATCCTATAAGTACCTGGGTGTTCATCTGAACAATAAACTAGACTGGTCACACAATACTGACGCACTCTACAAGAAGGGACAGCGCAGGCTGTTCCTGCTGAGGAGACTCAGGTCTTTTGGTGTACAAGGGGCGCTGCTGAAGACATTCTATGACACGGTGGTGGCATCAGCCATCACTTTTGGAGTGGTCTGCTGGGGCAGTGGCATTACTGCAGCCGATAGGAAGAGACTGAACAAACTGATCAAGAAAGCTAGCTCTGTCCTGGGGCAGCGCCTTGATCCGATGGAGGAGATGGGAGAGAGAAGGATGGTGGCTAAACTGTCATCTCTGCTGGAGTCCGAGTTCCACCCTATGCAGGACATACTGAATGCACTGAGGAGCTCATTTAGCAGCAGACTACATCATCCCAGGTGCACAACCGAGAGGTTTCGCAGGTCCTTCCTACCAACGGCTGTCAGACTGTACAACCTAAGCAGGGCTGCTCGCAGAGATAGCAAAAAGACATAAACTAATAGTTTTTTGAATGCAAAAGATGCAATAGACTTACACAATGGTCCCCTCCGGCATACAACTAGGAAAATACCGGTTGCTATGGAGGGTGAGAATATGTATGGGCACATAATCATACCATGTAGGATAACTAAGTAGACGGTTATGCTGTTTCATCCCATCTAGCAACAATGCTTTGCACTGTGTGTGTTTATATATTTACATATTTATTCCATCTAGCTACAATGCTCCGCACTGGGTGTGTTTATATTTATATCTATATATTTATTCCATCTAGCTACAATGCTCCGCACTGTGTGGGTTTATATATTTACATATTTATTCCACCTAGCTGCAATGCTCCGTACTGTGGGTGTTTATATATCTACATATTTATTCCATCTAGCTACAATGCTCCGCACTGTGTGTTTATATATTCATATATTTATTCCATCCAGCTACAATGCTCTGCACTGTGTGTCTGTGTGTGTATATATACTGTATATTTTATAGTAATATGTACATATGTATATTAGCTGCTCTTGCTTGCTTGCTTTTTTTTCTTGCCTTCTGATTGTTGCTCTGAGTGTTGCTATCCCTGTGCTGTTGCAATCCTGGAATTTCCCCGTTGTGGGACTAATAAAGGCTTATCTTATCTTATCTTAAATGTACAATGAGATTTAAGCATCTCCTTCAGTGCAACATATATAAAAGAGAAAAATAAAAAAGCATAAAAACAATAAATTCCTGCAATAAATAATGTATAATGTGTACAATGTACGTAATCTAAGATAAAATAAGTTATATACACAATATAAAAATAAAAATATTAAAAAGATTGCACAGCATTCTGGACCGTAAAATGTCAATTACACAGTGATGTGTTTAGAGGTATACTGAGAGGGTCAGGGAGGGTTGGACTGAGAATTCAGACCCATGATGGCTTTTGGAAAAAAAACTGTTCTTAAGTCTATTTGTCCTGGCTCTGATGCACCTGTAGCGCCTTCCCTGAGGGCAACAGGTCAAACAGGTCAGCTCCAGGGTGGTAGATATCCTTGATGATGTATTGTGTTCTCCTAAGGCAGCGGGCGGTGTAAATGTCTGTCAGGGAGGGGAGGGGGCGGCCGATGATCTTCTGTGCTGCCTTTACTACCCTCTGCAACCTCTCCCTGTCTACCATTGTGCAATTCCCATACCCCACTGTAATGCAGTATGTGAGCAGACTCTCAATGGATGAGCGATAGAAGGTCAGCAGCAGGGTGGAGTTGAGGTCGTACTTCCTGAGGACTCTCAGGAGGTGTAGCCGCTGCTGAGCCTTCTTAATAATCGCCGAGATGTTGTCTGTCCAGGAGATGTCAGAGGAGATAAGGACGCCGAGGTACCGGAATGTGTGGACCCTCTCCACACACTCGCCGTTAATGAAGAGGGGGGCTGGGTCGGTATTGGTCCTCCTGAAGTTGACAATGATTTCCTTGGTTTTCTTGGTGTTCAGAGCCAAGTTATTTTCTAAACACCAAGTTGCCAACTTCAGGACCTCCCCCCTATAGGCTGTCTCGTCCCCTCCAGAAATGAGTCCAACCACCGTGGTGTCATCAGCAAACTCCACGATGAGGTTGTTGTTGTAGGCCGGACGACAGTCATAGGTGTAGAGACAGTACAGGAGGGGGCTCAGCACACAGCCCTGTGGGGAGCCAGTACTCAGCGTCCGTGTGGAGGAGAAGTAGGAGCCAAGTCTCACAGTCTGCCACCGATTAGTGAGAAAGTTCTTTATCCAAGCACATGTGAGAGGTGGCAGTAGCAGCGTAGCAGTAGAGCTGCAGGGAGAAACGCTACCAGATATGTGTAGCAGCTAACCGCACAGAGAAATGCAAGACAATTTACTCACAGGCAGGAGCAGTCCAAGAAGTCCAATTGTCCCATGGAGTACAAATAACAAATCCTTCGGGACGTGATGATCACACAACGGGAAACGACCGTGTGACTCGTATAATGGTCCAGCAGTGTTTGACTAGCAAAGAGCTGCTTAAGTACAAACACCACTGGCCTAACAAATAAGGAACACCTGGGCGAGGCGCAGGAAAGCTAATTACCGGGGCACACTGCTGACTGTCAGAGAGAGGGGGGCGTGGTCGGACCGGCGAATGTTAGACAGTGCCCACCAGAAAGTGGGTCAAACAGCTGTCTAACAATCGCCAGCCAGAGCAGCGGCCAAACATAGAAATAATGACACACAGGACAGAAATCAAAACGCAACATTAGACCAATAACGATGAGAACCGAGCCCACAGGAGAACACAAGCTCGGTTCATGACAGACTAATAACTCTGAAGTTTTGTTTCTCTCAGTCCATGGGAAATGAGTCGGGGGTAATCTTAAATAATGGCCCTCGTTCATTTACATGCTTCTTACATGTAAAATCCTATCCTCTACATACATAGAGACTTTTTCGTCACTCTCCAGAACAGTAAGTGGCAGCATTACTGTCAGCTGCCCACCAAACAGGAAGCAGGAAGTGGCTGCACTGTTAGCGGAAGCATGTTATCCGAGTGTGTTTTTGTTCTTTTTTCTGAATATTGGATGAAACTACTTTGGAATGGTGTTTGATTCAGGCTGTGTGTCCATCAAAGACATTTTTTCTGCTCTGGGCAACTATTTTGTATTCATTCTCTATGTAGTTCAGCATTTTCAGCGCTGAGTGCCTTGGTGCTAAAATGCTCTCAGCGGTAACTGCTTTTTGTCACGGCACTCAGGGCACTGACAAATGAAAAAAGTTCAACTTTTTACAGCTGCACTCGTCAATATCAAACCTTTCTAACCAGCCAATCAGAATGAAGGAAAGGCGGGACATAGGATGCAAGGACACGGGTAGAACGATATGTGGTGTATCCAGTAGACAGAGGAAGGAAGACAAGGAGACTTGGTGGTGGAATGAGGAGGTACAGGAAAATATTCAAAGGAAAAGGTTAGCAAAGAAAAAGTGGGATAGTCAGGGAGATGAATAAAGTAGACAGGAGTATTTGGAATCTTGGCACATGGCAAAGAGAGAGGTAGCAAAGGCAAAGGAAAAGGCATATAGTGAGTTGTATGAGAGGCTAAACACTAAAGGTGCCTGCCTTCACACCAAACACGAACGGGTGAATTTTTTGCACAGCACAATTACATTATAACTTGATGTAAACACACGAATAGACATGAATTCACCTTTTGAGGGACATGCAGACAGGCGAAGTTGCCTTTACAACTTCCGCAGAAGTGTTCAACCTGCTGTGAAAATCCCCAAAATAATGTCATGCTTAGGTTTACATTATCCAATAGGGGGCTCACCTGAAAAAGCTGTCCCCATCTCCAAAACTTTACAAATTGATAAGTGTTTCCGTTGCTAGCTTGCTAGCCTTGTTAGCACATCCATGGCAGGAATCCGTGGGTAATTAACCCTGACATCCCGATTCAGCTGAAGAGCTTGAGATCCTTCTGTCTCCAGGTGAGAGCCAGTCTCATTTTCAAACTAGTTTACTCTCCAATGTTGATACTTTACATGTGCTCACCTCTTTCCATTGACTTTGTATACATCCGCGCCGCCCAGTCGCATTTGGTGTGAAGGCACCTTAAGGAAGGAGAAAAGGACTTGTATCGATTGGCTAGACAGAGATATCGAGCAGGAAAAGATGTGCAGTAGGTTAAGTTGATTAAGGACAGAAATGGTAATGTACTAACAAATGACAAGAGTGTGTTGAGAAGGTGGAAGGAGTACTCTGAAGAGCTGATAAAGAAAATGAGAGAGGAAGATGGATGAAGGAAAGATAGTGAACAAGGAAGTCCCAAGGATTAGTGAGGCGGAAGTGAGGGCAGCTTTGAAGAGGATGAAGAATGGAAAGGCGTTTGGTCCAGATGACATACCAGTGGAGGTATGGAGATGTTTAGGAGAGATGGCAGTGGACTTTTTAACCAGATTGTTTAACACAATCTTGGAGAGTGAGAGGATGCCTGAGGAGTGGAGAAGTGTTTTGGTACTAATTTTCAACAACAAAGGTGATGCTCAGAGCTGTAGTAACTACAGAGGCATAAAGTTGATCAGTCACACTATGTAGATATGGGAAAGAGTTGTTGAAGCCAGGTTAAGAGGACAGGTGACAATCAGTGAGCAGCAGTACGGTTTCATACCAAGAAAGAGTACTACAGATGCAATGTTTGCTCTAAGAGTGTTGATGGAGAAGTATAGAGAAGGTCAGAAGGAGTTGCACTGTGTCTTTGTGGATCTAGAGAAAGCATATGATAGGGCGCCAAGAGAGGAAGTGTGGTACTGTATGAGAAAGTCAGGCGTGGTATAGAAGTATGTGAGGGTGGAGCAGGACATGTTTGAGGGCTGCAAGACGGTGGTGAGGTGTGCTATAGGAGTGACAGATGGGTTCAAGATGGGGGTGGGATTACATCAAGGATCGGCTTTGAGCCCCTTCTTGTTTGCCATGGTGATGGACAGGCTGACAGACAAGGTCAGGCAGGAGTCTCCGTGGACCATGATGTTTGCAGACGACATTGTGAGCTGTAGTGAGAGTAGGGAGCAGGTGGAAGAGAACCTAGAGAGGTGGAGGTATGCTCTGGGCAGAAGAGGAAGGACAGTCAGTAGAAGCTAGTCAGAATACATGAGTGTGAATGAGAGGGAGGCAGGTGTAATGGTGAAGATGTAAGGAGTAGAGATAGTGAAAGTAGATAAGTTTAAATACCTGGGGTCAACCATCCAAAGCAATGAAAAATGCACAAGAGAGGTGAAGAAGAGAGTGCAGGCAGAGTGAAGTGGGTGGAGACGAGTGTTAGGGGTGATTTGTGACAGTGTCATGTGTGGGGTTGTTTTCAACCCCACCCATGATCTGTGGCTGTAGGTCTTGATTGTTGCTTGATTATTTCCAGCTGGCAGATTATTTGAGCCTGGCTCGCTGCCAGTTCTACGGCCACGCCTCCTCCTCTCGCTCTTCCCTCGCCAGACATTCACCAACTGTGTGTCATTACCACACATGCACGCACGCACGCATTCAGCAAACCCTTTCACACACACACACACACACACACACACATACACACATTCTGTCATTCATGCACCTGCTTAGCCACACTGCTGTGTCCACTTAAGATAAGATAAGCCTTTATTAGTCCCACAATGGGGAAATTCCAGGATTGCAACAGCACAGAGATAGCAACACTCAGAGCAATAATTAAGAAGATATGAAAAATAAAAATAAGAGCAGTGAATATACATACGTACACATAAATATATAAATATATATACAAAGTGCGGAGCATTGTAGCAAGATGGAATAAACAGCATAACCATTTACTTAGTTATCCTACATGGTATGAATATGTACCCATACATATTGTCACCCTCCGTAGCAACTGATATTGTCCTAGTTGTATATACTGGAGGGGACCATTTGTGTAAGTCTGTTGCGTCGTTTGCATTCAATACTATTAGGTCGTCACGTTTTTTCACGTCACGTCACTTGCCCTCATTAGCAATCTGTGTACTTATGTGAGGCAGTGTGATCAGTCAGTGTGGCGACTTAGTCAACATTGGACATCCAAGCTCGCTTGTGGTTGGCTCCTTTCCCGTTGGACTATATGGTGTTGTTTATTCAAGAGCTTTCTTGCTCCGATGTTCATGTAAGTCATCCTTAAATTATGCCCTTCCTCTCCGCTCCTGTTCTGCCTGGAGCGCGTGTGGCATTTCTCCCTAGCCAACATAGTTTGAAGCCGGTTGTCTCATCATTACTACTCTGTTTGGACTGTTACATGGACATGCGGTGCTTTTCTCTTCTCTGTCAATACACACGCTGACTTTACTGCACATTGAGCTTGAACCAATTTATTTGTTCGCTGCGCAAGTACGCAGCGGACATGACAGACAGAAGGGTAGCAGGAAGAGTGAAAGGGAAGATTTACAAGACTGTAGTGAGACCTGCTATGGTGTATGGTTTGGAGGTGGTGGTGTTGACAAAAAGACAGGAAATGGAGCTGGAGGTGGCACAGTTGAAGATGCTAAGATTCTCATTGGGAATGACTAGGAGGGACAAGATTAGAAATGAGTATATCAGTAGGACAGCTCAGGTTGAGTGGTTTGGAGACAAAGTAAGAGAGGCAAGGCTGAGATGGTTTGGACATGTGCAGAGGAAGGATAGTAGATATACTGGACAAAGGATGTTGAAGATGGAGCTGCCAGGCAGGAGGAAAAGAGGAAGACCACAGAGAAGATTCATGGATGTTGTGAAGGAGGACATGGAGACAGCTGGTGCTACAGAGGAAGATGCAAGGAATAGGGTGAGATGGAGACATAATCCGCTGTGGCAACCCCAAAAGGGAGCAGCTAGAAGAAGAAGAAGAAGAAGAAGGGACATAGGATGCACGTACACAGAGAACGGGGGAAGAACCTGAACTTTGCTGTATCAAACAACCCAGTACTCTTTCAGCTGACACTAAAAGGATACCATGATCAAAATTTGAAAGCAAATGCTTGGAGGAACATGTTCACATCTGTCAGCGTGCCAGGTTTGTGTTGGTGCCTTTGTCACAGTATTTCTGTCTTACAAGTTTGTTGCAGTAGATAATATGGATACTCTGTGAATTTGTACAGTTGGTGACTGCAAGAAAAATGGAAATAGCTCCAATGTGTTCATATATCGACAGTCATTTATGAGTACAGGAAACTGTGCGTTGAGCATATCTCAGCTGATTTATGAAAATAGATGTAAAAATAAACAAAATTTTGACCACAGACTATTCTGCTCACCTCAGAAGGTAGATGGGCTTTCTGTAATTAGTCTGCATCCAAGAAATTATCAACCGGCTGATGTCATATACCCAGGCTCTTGTTTTCTTTTCCGTGTCCTCATATTTTACATCCAGAGCTGCTACCAATGCCAGAACACATTTCCTGTCCATCATTATTTAGAGACTGCTATTAAAAAATAAATAGAAAGTCTCGATGGGAAAAGCGGAAGTGCTGAGCTGTGAGTGACAAGCTGTTGCTAGGATACAGGGTACAGACTTTTTTTCCAGAGAGCAGTCCAGCGACAAAAAACACGTTTGATGGAGACACAGCCTGATATTTGACCCACTGAAACCATCTAACTGGCAGTTAGTCAACTGCAAGAGGATTAGGTACTGTATTAGTTTGTCTGTTTTGTTTTTAGCTTATCATATACAGGCAGCACAATTCATTATGGGTAACCCAGGAGGCTACATTTGAAATCTGAGCACTCTGGTTTGGAGCAGACATCACCCTCTGCTGGTGACAAAAAAAAAAAAAAAATCTGACAAGCATCAATACACCCCTGGGAATCCTTAACAAAAAATCCTGGACACTGATATTGATTTCTATCAACCTCAAAATCTAATCATCTGGTCCTTGGTTACATTTCCAACTTCTCCTGCAATTTTGTTTTTTTTTTTAATCAAAATCCACAACATTTTGAGTTATGCTGTTAACACACAAAAAAAACATGAAAAAAAACCACACACACACACACACACACACACACACACACACAAACCAAACTCCTTTTTATCTCTTCTATTTTCTTTAATCTCCTTATTCAAAGAAAAAATTAAAAATGGCTACTCACCAGATTGCCTACGCTCAGCATAGCCTCAAAGTCGGGGGTCATGGGGTAGTGCTCCATGGCCATGAAGAGGGTGTTGAGGACGATACAGATGGTGATGGCTAAGTCAACGAAGGGGTCCATTACTATCAGGTTCACAATCTCCTTGATCTTAATCCACTTGGGGGAGCACTCCCAGATCAGGAATGTGTTAGAAAACTTATACCAGCACGGCGGACACTTGCGCTGAGACTCCTCCAGTTCTGAAGACATAGTGCGGATCATACATCAAAACCAAACATACTTGCGTGCAGGAGCATAATGCATGCAATGGTATAATATGACAGAAAAAATTGTATGCCTTGTATGTATCTGGTACTGTTGGTAATGCAAAGCAGATAAGCAGGAAATTCATGTCAAACTAATCAAACAATGAAGAGCAGCCCTAGTTAAAGAATAATGAGAGAGCAGGTTAAATAGCTGGGTTAAAGTGGCAGTACCCTCCACTAGTGTGTTGGTAATGACGCTCATGACACTGTTGGCCCGCTCTTTCCGCCCAAAGGAGGTATTGAGCTGGTCCACAGACACCATCAGGGAGCCCGACAGCTTCTTCTTCACCTCAACCTCAGTAGTTGGCTGTCAGGAGGAGAGGAAGAATCAAGCACCCATGGAGAGGACATGAACACCATCCCACAGCACCACCGGTGGCCGGCAGAGGGAAGTGCACAACAGCAATGGCAGGAAAAGTAGTTGTGGCTCATATTTTGGGGGGTGGGGGTGGGGGCATGTTTCATTCTCATCTATCTGAATGCTAGTTTCAAGGAAGATGTGTGTATGCTGTAAATGCATGCAGATCTCAGCCAAAGTGGGAGCATTGGTCTACGGCTACTTGACCTAATTGTGTTCCAATGTAATTAGCTCATCCCAATTAGACAATAATAAATGGATTGTGAGATTTTGTTGTTGTTATTGTTGTTGTTGTTGCAGGGGAGAACTGCTTCTGCATGAATGCATTCTCAGTCCTGTCATGCAATAATGGAGGCTTTGCTGCCATTGCAATATAATCATTAGGTTATTTACAAAATGTCTCCCAAATCTGGCCATTTTTTAAACATTACTTGCACATTACTGCTACTGCTTCTTACTACTTTGAAACCATACAACTTATATTGCAACCACCAAGTCAAAAGCATTGTAGAGATCATATGGAGGCAGGTAGTTCAGATTCATCCACTCGTCATGCATGAGCATGCTCCAAGTCAAAGAGAAGGAGAGGAAATTACAGACATCATAGCCATTGTTTGTCTAGTCTATGTCATGCTTCTTATTAATTTAGGATTTTAAACTACCATGCTAACTAGAATGAGACACGACTAATCTACTAATGTTGACCAGGGAGAGTTTGGAAAACAGAGAAAGGTAAAGACAGACAAGGACAGCAGCCCTCCTTTGTTTTTTAACTATAATTTGATGGCCTAATAGGATGGTGTGTGCT
Source organism: Pholidichthys leucotaenia (assembly GCA_020510985.1). Classification (NCBI taxonomy): domain Eukaryota; kingdom Metazoa; phylum Chordata; class Actinopteri; order Cichliformes; family Pholidichthyidae; genus Pholidichthys; species Pholidichthys leucotaenia. The sequence continues at coordinate 344,759,222 of CM035843.1, forward strand.
GCTTTTACACAGTATCTGCTCTGGGTGAGTATCGGGGAATAAGGGAAGCAGATAAAAATGTCAGTGGCTCTACAGTGGTGGTCCCCTCTGTTTCCTTCGCCTTCTACTGTAGATCTACCCACACAGGCTAGAAGAGGACCGGAATGCCTGGAGGAACACATCAACACACTGGAGCATGTTAACGAATCATTATTATATGCTGTTTGTTAACAAAAAAAATATGCTTTATCATTAGAGTGAGCATCAAACAGGAATCAGACTTAAAAATCTCAGAATTCTTAAGCAAAATCTAATAGCTGCTGAATGACAGAATCATGTCTGTGCAATAAAGTATGATCCCTGTCTGAATAAATGTAATACTAACATATTCAAAACAGTCATCATTCATTTCAAAAAAATAAAAATTGCCTGGAAGTCAGTGACAGACCCAGTTCTACTAAGCTTATACTATAATGATTGTTCATTTTCCCATCCTTTGCCTACTGTTGGAGGGCAGCATACACTGCATGGGTGGGGGAGGGGAGGCGCGAGCGCTGAGCCAAGAGATACATACGGACTTGCAAAGATGACAGAGGATAGAGAGCCAGAAAGAAACGTAACGGACGAGGAGGGGGGCCATGCCTAGATAGGTCTACTCATTGACTTCCTTACACTTTCATCAGAAGCTGCCTTATCTATTTTCACCTCAGGCAGAAGGCGTCCACCGGGCCCAGGGCCGATGAGAGACACCACGCCGTTGCAATCCACCGTGCTGTTTCTCTTTCCATGGAACGTGTAGCTGCTCCGCCGGTAAGGGCTGAACAGGGAGCCGCGGCGCTCCTCACACTCCTCGACGGTGCTGTGCTCATCGTCTGCAAACTCATTCTCCGAGCCCACATCCTTGCTGCGGCCCTTGAAGCTGAAGATGCTGCTCTTGCTGTTGTGGCGTGAGAGGAAAGGTGAGCCGGGTATGCTGAGGAGGGACTGGAGGGGAGGGAGGAAAATGAAGATGAGAAAGGGGAGACATTTTGTGACCGACGTACTGTAGGTCTGGATGGTTCAAGACATAACTGCAACATCATCTTTTGTAATGTCTGCCTTCAATTTGCAAGGTCAGGGTCAAAGACAAAAAGGTTTCATATTCTGCCAGATCAATCGTGTGACTTAATAAATAATAAGAAATCCCGTAAGTATGTCCGTAATATCCTGAAATGTTGAGGTTACATAACACACATTCGTCTCAGACAACATGATGCCGCATGTGAGCCACGGCAGGAGGAATCTGGCCAGCAGTTTGTACTGATCCCAGATATATTACAATTGAACACAAAGATCAGCTAAAATCACACCTTCATACCACAGTCCGTTTCCTTTGTAGCTGATCAATACAGTGAGCACTGTATGCCATATGAGTGACGCTCACAGCTGCATTAAAGGTGTTGCATAAGCATGGCGTGCCACATTATCTTATTTGGTGAATACCACACTATAAAATGCAATGTAAGAACTGGTGGAGCCCAAGTGAGTTTTAAACACAGAACCATAATTGTGCCCTCTTGAAAGATTAATACAGCCACTGTGAATAATTCAAAATCCGGGGTCACAATTGTAACTGTTGCGTACGCACAAAACAGGGCTTAAACGAGACGTATCCTGCTTCCACAAAAACACTTGAATGCACAGACAGTAACTTCAGCGCATCTGCGTGCTCTTCTGGAAACTAGCAACAAGTTGATGAAGGGAATTTCAGACATTGGACATTACGACTCCACACTCGATTTCAACCGCATTATATTTTAACTGCGATTAATCGCAGAGGGAAACGGGTAGGCGCAGAGCGAGTGTAGATAGGCACAATGCACAATAATAGTTATTTTTTTCAACACATACACTTCTTTACCTCAGAATAAGTTTTAGACCATGTTCAGCCTGGTTGCCATGGCAATCAGCCTTGACCATACCTTGACAGCACTGCCTTGAGAGCTCATGGTGTGTAAAAATCCAAAGGAAGTCAACACGATATTGTCAGTATTTTTTTTTTTTATTTTGGAGTGACAAATAAGTTTTTAGGTGAGAGACAGGGGGTAAAAGAGTGAGACTCACTCCCAGAAAGTGAGAGTTGGCAACACTGAGGTAGTGCTGCTATCTATACACAGTACCCTAGCTTAATAGTTAATGCTGTCTAAATGTACTAATCTAGTAGGAAATATGAAAAAAAAAAAACATACTAAACTGCTCATGCCCATTTGAGTCCATTGGACTGATAATATATAATCTTAAATTTTAAGCGTCTTAGCCTTAAAAGTAACTCAAAAGCCTATGAACTATATAGTGACCTCAAAACAACAATAAAAAATAGCTTTTGTACACTGCTCTGCTTTCCTGTTGCTTGAATCTGGCCATTGGGACTGTAGATCACATTTAATCAAACATTAAAACAACCAACCGCAGTGAATTACTCTCTTCAGCTAGCCTCGCTGTGCACAAGGCAGCAGAGAGAGAGAGAAGTCAAACAAAAATATGTGAGGGGCGCGATTAAGCATTTTATTCCTCACATTGGGACAAATGTACCAATACATTGAATATATATGATGTAATGGCCAGCCCTACCACAAGGTGTGACTTAATCCCAAATTTCCAAAAGTTCAATAAAGCATCTTTAAAGACAGCCAATACTGGCAGCAATATCAACAGAAATACGATTTTTTTCCCCACCTGGGTCATAATGGAAGACTTGCGACCCAGACGATTGTCAGGGAAGCGGAAGCGGCTCCTTTTGCTGCCGTCGTCTGACTCTGATTTGACAAACTTCTCGCTGTCGCCTTTCTCCTTCTCCTGTTCTTTCTGTCGCCACTTTTTCTTACGGTTGCGCCGCTCTTTGGCACTCTTGGAGCTCAGCTTTGACATCTCAGAGGAACTACAGGACAGGCGCCCTCCTCCATCATCCTCAACCGCATCCTCTGACACTGTGCCTGCAGAGGTTGCCATGGCAGCAGTCTGGCGAGGAGGAAGCACAGGAGAAAGTCAGAACAATGATATAACAAAAATGTCTGCCTCGATCTTGTTAAAAACTGACCTGGGCTTCTTCCTGCTGTTTCTTGAGCTGCTCCAGCATGGCCTTAAATTCTTCTTCTTTTTGCGCCGCTTCTTCCATGGTGGCCTGGTTCTGCTCCTCATAAGCCATGGCTACCACAGCCAAGATCAGATTCACCAAGTAGAACGACCCCACGAAGATCACCAGGACAAAGAAGATCATGTAGGTCTTCCCTGCTGCCCGTAGGGTCTTTTAGAAAGCAGTGGGGGGGGGGGGGAGAGAAAGGAAATAGCACATTCATGACATCTGACAGATGACCTCAACCCGCAACTCAACCTACATGCCAGCTTCATCTCTTATCTCTCAGAATGACTCATCAAAAATAAAATGTCAACTGTTGGAGTGAAAAACAAAAGGGCAGCTTGGCCAGAGAATTTCTGAGGGGGAAACACAGACTCAGCATAAATGTCTCTTTCTCTCCCTGAGGACAGCAAAGTCAAAACTAACACAACCTTCACAGCTAAATTTCTGCTCCTGGTGTGGAAGAAATTCAATGTATATACACTGTAATATACTATATTCCATGTACATTGGTGAAGGGAAAAAAAAAAATCAGTCACCTATGACTTCTCTACAAAGGGTAAATCTGAAGCCGCTTTTCATTTTCATCCCCAAAGTTCCCTTTTCAGGACCCACTTTAGCTCCCACTCACACACAGACTTAAATGACTGTGAACGCTTCATGACAACATCTGCATCACAACTCTCGCAACCACAAGTGTTACTAGCTTTTGAGCACACATCTGGTTAGTAAATGGTCAGTGCAATTCCTACTCAGCAAAAAAAAACAAAAAAACAGCTGCAATTCCCTAGCCAAGCAAATCTGAAACAGCCCAATCTACATGGCTATCATGTCCAAAATATAACAAATTAACCCAGGATGATGTCAGATATATTAGCTATGGATTAATGAATCAGGTGAGAACACAGATGTCTATTGGAGTGAATAGACTATTTAGAAATAACCATAAAACACTAAGCCTACTGCCCAGTAATACTGTTAGTGTGTGAATTTAAACACTAAAGGGGGGAAAGCCACTGTGGTGGGCAACAAAGTGGGAACTGCACCTCGAAGTAGTAATCTGTGAAATGTAAACAATATTTGGGCTGTACTGCTGAGGAAGTGCTGAAAATGAACTCCAACCAGTGTTTCCTCAGCCCTTCTTCTCTTGAAAGTCCAAACAAATATTCCCTAGATGTGCAAAAAGCAGCTTTTCCTCGACATGGTGAAAGACAATACAATTTCCCTGGATTAACTCCTAGTTTTTATTGAAGGCAGGGAGCTGTTGCATTCCCTAATGGCCCCAAAAGCTATGCTATCGAGGGCAATTTGCCCCTGGTAGGGTCTCCCAAGGCAAACTGGTCCTGAGGAAAGGGTCGAACTGAAAGCAGTTAAGTGGATCCCCCATGAAAAAAAAAAAAACAAGGATCCAGTGTTTCATGGCAGCAAGTGCCTGGTGACCCAGTTTCTGCCCATAGGACCCAGCCAGGCTCAGCCTGAACTAGCCACATGAGTCTGCCCCCCAGTGGGCTCATCACCTGCAGTAGGGATCATGGATGGATGGATGGATGGATGACTAGGTTTAAGTAGTTAGGTGTTAACTAAATGGAAAAGGAAAAACAAATCCAAATTAAAGCTGCAAGCAGCTGTAGGCGAGCCCTCGCCCCAGCATGCCCGCGGACCCCGCTGCCCGTCTGACCCAGCAAATTTCCCATCGTTGTGGCAAGCGCTGCGTGAATAATAAAGAAATCCATTTGGCGAAGTATTTTCTTGTGAGCAGTATGTGGCGCTACAACTTTGTCAATGATTTTTTGTAGGAGCGTGCAGGGTGGGCCTAAGATCCATTGTAGCAATTATGGGGTAAATTGGACAAAGTCTGTCCAAGTGACAGCTATCGACGTATTGCCAGGAGGGCAACTTTGGTGTGTTGCCGTGGCAGCACTTACATGTTAGGTACATGTTGTAGACCCATATAGGACTACAGAAGAGAGTCACCTTGACTTACATTCCACATTTCGTGACGTTCAGATTTTCCCAACCTTCCAAAGTAAAAAACGTACGGAATGGTGAGGAGTGGGTTTCCATGGCAACTGTGATGATCACAGGACAAAAGTGACTTCCACTGAGGGTAATCCAGTGTACTCTGAGAAACCTCTGAAAATGTCATGTCATTTTGACTACTGGTCTTTGAGCAAAAGTTGATACAATTCTGTGCAGTACCTCATGTCAGCAGTAGGGGGTAGTGTGACAATTTTGTGAATATTGATATACAGACGTGTTCAGAGTGGTATTAGCATAATTTGTGCAAAGTTTGGTCCAAATCAGATGAGGATTGTCTGAGCTGTAACTCTCATGTTTTGCATGGTGAGGGAGCCACTGAAGCATGCCGGTCACCATGGAAACAGTTCTGTACTATGTGCATGTACTGTCAATGAGTCCTAGTCATTCCTTCATGTAATTTTTTAACTTGGTGAGAGAAAAATAAAAAAAACAGTTTTCAGCAATTCTTCCTTTTATCACTAGGTGGCGCTACAACTTTTGTTAATTATTTTTATATAGACGCGTTTGGGGCGGGACTAATATCGATTGTAGAACACCTGGTGAAAATCGTACAAAGTTTGTCCAAGTTACAAGTGTCCGTTGTTCTAACCACAAGGTGGCGCCATAACTTTTGTAAATTATTTTTACATAGGAGCGTGCAGGATGGGACTAATATCCATCATAGAAAATTTGGTGAAAATTGGACAAAGTTTGTCCAAGTTACAAGTGTCCATTGGTCTAACCACTAGGTGGCGCTATAACTTTTGTTAAGTATTTTTATAGAGGAGCGTGCAGGGTGGGACTAATATCCATCGTAGAAACTTTGGTGAAAATCGGATAAAGTTTATCTCAGTTACAAGTGTCCGATGTTCTAACCACTAGGTGGCGCTCTAACTTTTGTTTATTTTTATATAGGAGCGTTAAGGGGGGCAGCGCAGTGGCGGAGTGGTTAGCACTACGGCAGCACAGCAACTCACCCTTGGCTGGGGGATCCCGGGTTCAATCCCAGCCCCCAACCAACAGTGATCTGTGTGGAGTTTGCATATTCTCCCTGTGTCTGCAGGGAGAACATGTAAACTCTGGAACATGCAAAATCTGTGGGTTTACTCCGGGATTTCCCCGGTTTTCTCCCACACGCCAAAAAACATGCAAGTTAGGTTAATTGACATCAACTGCAGATTCTAAATTGTCCTTAGGTATGACTGTGAGAGTGAATGGTTGTCTGTCTTGTCTGTTTAGGCCCTGCGATGGATTGGCAATCTGTCCAGGGTGTACCCTGCCTCTCGCCCATAGATGCTGGGATAGGCTCCAGACCCCCGTGACCCGAAAAGGATTAAACGGAAGAAGATGGATGGATGGATGAGGAGCGTTCAGGGTGGAACTAATATCCATTGTAGAAAATTTGGTGAAAATCAGACAAAGTTTGTCCAAGTTACAACTTTCTGATGTTCCATGGCGAGGAGTCAACCTTCGCCATGTCGCCCTGGCAACACTGCCCTGTCAGTTATGTGTTGCCCACCCATATAGGACTACATATGACAGTCACCTCAACCTATGTTCCAGATTTCATGACTCCAGGCCGTTCCCAACCCTCCCAACAAGATCACGGATTGAATGGTGAGGAGGGCGTGTCCATGGAAACAGCAGTGACGCCATGCTAAAGTTGATGTGCAGTTATGATCATCCAGGTGGTCTGATAAACCTCAGAAAATTGCACACCATTCTGGAAAGCAGCACGTGAGTAATAAATAAAACAGTTTTCAGCAATTCTTCCTTTAACCACTAGGTGGCGCTATATCTTTTGTCAGGTATTTTTATACAGATGCGTTTGGGGTGGGACTATTGTCCATTATGGAAACTTTGGTGGACATCGGACAAGTTTTGCTCGAGTTACAGCTGTTTGATGTTGTAAGGGGCGGAGTCAAACTTTGCCATGGCACCCTGGCCACAACTTTGAGCGATCTACTCTGACTTATGTTGCCTGTAATGCCCAATGCCTATAGATGCTGCCATGCAAAAATGAGCTCAATCTGAGTAGGTGCCTAGGAGGAGTTCGTTCAAATGCGAGGGGTGGTTTTTGGCAAAATTGGAGGCGGTGCGGCTTTGAGGCAAGATGGCGGACTTCTTGTTGGCCGTGGGTAAGGGTCATCGTTATGTTTTTTGCGTGTCTTGAAGTGTTGCACACCTCACCCAAATTTCGTTGTCTGTTCAGCAAACTTCAGTGTCACCGGTCTCCATTGACCTTGTATGTTTGGCCCCACCCACAAAAAATTGGGGTGGAGGGGGCACATATTTTTTCCAGTTTATAAAATTTTTCACCAGGTCTGAGGTGTGTGTGAAAAAAATCGCATTTTGGTTAACGTTTAGAGGGTCAAAAATGTGATCGTTGGGGGTAAAAAAGAAGAAGAAACGCAGCCGATACAGTAGAGCTCTCGCCCACTGACGATGTCAGTGGCTCGGGCCGTAACAAGGCATCTGATGCAGGTCAGAAGCCCTGGATTCTGTGCAGGCAGAATTTGGGCTGTTTGACTTTGCAGGCTATACAGTATCACAAAAACCCTATACAACACACTAAAACAAAGGGGAAACCCTGAAAAGGAAAATTGGGACAATTTAAGATTCTCAACTTGAGCCAGAGGATGTTAACTATACAAAAAGAACCATATGAATTTGGATCATCTTCCTTGTTGAGATGATCCAGAGCTGCAACATTGAAATCAATCAGACATTTTTCAATGTTAAAACACATTGCCAACAGTGATGAATGATTTTTTGATAACTCTACACACTCAAAGAAGTACTGGCTGCTCTGTGAAATTCAACCCCAAATTCTTCCTTAACATGTTCCCACTGCTCAGCCCATTTTGGCTCCCCCTCCTAAAAGCAAATTGCTGTCTTCGGGGAGTACAGCAAAAACTAGAGGACTTCCTCACTCATCAATAATGAACATGGATGACATGGATTGCTAAGAAGAGCATGCAGCACAACATTTGGCCCAAATGTTCTCTTTGTGTCCCACAGATGACTAAATCTTAAATGTAAAAATGTGCAGGGGTATTATCAGAGAAGAAGTGTGACCAGTAAAAGGATATCTGCTTTTCATTTATGAACATTTGGGGCCCTTTTATGACAGTCTGACATTCGCGGACATTCGCGCTGCACGTTGCGCAGGTGCGTTCATTAGTTTCTATCAGTGCATTGCCTGGTTTTCCACTGTGTGCCCTCACCACCTAATTAGGAAATGGTTTGGCACCAAGTTTGGTGCATTTTATTTAGCCTTTATTTAACCAGGTTAGTCCCATTGAGATAAGAGATCTCTTTTACAAGGGATACCTGGTCAAGATAGCAGCAACACAGTTAAAGCATTAAAAATAAAAAGACAGACAATAAATAAATCAGCTATAAAAACATACTCATATAAAACACTTGCACATAGAAAGCCTTGACTCCACTGATTTCACTAGAGATTTAAATTCAGTCAAAAGTACTGTATGAGGTTTTGTAGATGTAGCTCAGAGTTTCTTGTTCCATGCATCAGGAGCCGAAAACCTAAAAGCTTTCTTTCCCAATTCGGTTCTTATTTTTTGAAGAACCAATTGCAGGTAATCCATTGAGCGGAAATTGTAGCTTCCTTGAATCCGTGTTAAAAATGAACATACTGTAAATACAAAGGAATTCTACTCAGAATGGCTTCATAAATGAACATATGTTAGTGACAGAGGTGATGACCAGATAATGACGACCGGTTGAGAACACAATGATGAGTGAGGGGAGCACAGTTTGTAATGAATCTCAAAGCCCCATGATAAACTCTGTCCAACAGGTGAAGACAGTGGGCCGGTGCATTCATGTAAAGTATTATGGTCAGAACATGGCTGTGACCATGTCCTTGCTTTTGGTTGTGTTGGACTTTCTTTATTGTTATTACCTCCGCCAAAGGGGGAGGTTATGTGATCATCGGTGTTGGTTTGTTTGTTTGTTTTTTTGTTTGTTTGTCTGTTTGTTTGTTTGTTAGCAAGATAACTCAAAAAGTTATGGACGGATTTTCATGAAATTTTCACAGATTGTCAGAAATGGGGTGTCCTACAGATGATTAGATTTTGGTGGTGATCCGGATCACCGTCTGGATCCAGGAATTTTTTGTTTGTTTGTTAGCAAGATAACTCAAAAAGTTATGCACGGATTTTCATGAAATTTTCACAGATTATCAGAAATGGGGTATCCTACAGATGATTACATTTTGGTGGTGATCCGGATCACCGTCGAGAAGAAAACCGCCATTACGGAAAATGCCATTTTCGTCAATAACTAATGAACCACTAATCCTATCATTGTGAATCCAATTGCTTGTCATATGTTTTCATGGTCAAGGAATCTGAAAACGTACACACAAACACTGTATGGGGGGAACTGTGGCGCTTGGTGGAGGTCTGCGCTCTCCGAGTGCCTTTCTAGTTATCACTGTCATTATCATTGCTATCTTCTCAGTTACATTGGCATGGTTTATATTTTGTTGTCTCTCTCTTTATCATCATTTCTGAGTTGGCTCTTATTTTGACAGTGCCTTTTGTTTACTTCCGGTTTAGCGTAATGCATTCTCTGTTCAGTTCCGTTCTCGCTTACGTTGATAATTTATCACAGCTGTTCCTTGTTTGTTAATTATTGTTTTTCTATTTATTCATGCCGTCCTTAGTTCTCAGTGCAGCATCCATGTGTCTTCCCCCTCTCCTCACTTTGATGTGTGTTACCAGCCAGACGGCTGTTTGTGTTGTCCAGCCCTCAAGCTGTGTCCTTCATTAACACCACAAACTTCAGTCTGGCATGTGGGTCCGTCATTATGCCCTGACGGGGCCAACATGACATAAAGTACATCTCCATAATCATTGATGGGTAGAATCTTCTTCTTCTTCTTTTAGATTTGATAGGCGGTTGGCAGCCAGTTTATAGGTGCATTACCGACACTGACTTGATTATCATCACTCTATATCTTTGTATAAGTTCTTATAAGGAGTTCTGAACAACTCCCTATGTGTGAAAAAATTATCAGTCCTTGGACTGTGTCCTCGGCAGCGTTGGTATTAAGGTGCATTTTATTCCGATGCACTTTTCAGCTGCAAAAAGCAAGTATAAAGTCAGCAGTGTATTATCAACCATTATTTCAGCAGCACGTTCAAAAGGTATGAATGTGCATGTATCCCTGTTAATACACTGGCCGGGGTTCAAGTCCCGGCTGGGTCATGCCAAAGGCCATATAAAAATGGAACTTCCTGTCGTCTAGCTTGGTGCTCAGCAATAATGGAACAGAGGAGGGAAATGTTGGTTACCCAGCCACAGGGGGTGCACAAGCCAGTGTACTCCCTGTGCCAGTTTCAAGCCTGGATAAAATGGGCAGGGTTGTGTCAGGAAGGGCATCTGGCGTAAAAACCCTTGCCAGATCAAAATGCGGATCGTTGCATTATAAGGTGATGATACGCTGTTGCGACCCCAAAAGGGAGCTGCTGAAAGTAGCTAGAATTTCTCACTGTCCATTCTTTTGACAGATTGATTTAGTAAAAAATCTCTCATAATCCTTTACCTGGTCTTTCATTCATTCATTCATTCATTGGCAATGTGTGTACCCCACCTCTCACCCACAGATGTTCGGACCCCTGTGACCTGAGACGGAACGCCGAGAAAATGAACGAATGAAATGTAAACTTACAGGCAATTACACACATAAAGCATTCTGAATTATTAAGAGTATTAGGACAGCCTCTTTGCACAATCCACCAGGCACAGAATTCGCTTTTGTACTGCCATAATAGCGAAATGGAATTGGACACACCCATTAATGAGTTTTGCACTTTAGACAATAGACTGTTGACTAGATCATTGTAATAGGGCTCTTGAGCATTCAACACCAAACCTGTCTCACAGCTGCATGTTAATGCACAGAGGATACAGCAGCAGAAAGCGTTAGAATTTAAAGTGAATTTCAAAGATGGGAACAAAAATAGCAATGTGTGTGCTGGGATGCGCTCATCAGGTCTCATCTCTTTCTCTCTCCTATTGGCCGTGCTGTGATCCTGAGCTGTTAATATTTCATGCTTCCTTCCTTCTACTCGGCCTCTCTGTGTGGAGGCAGGAGTGTCTCCACCATTTCAGAGAGGCTTAGTGTTGAACAGCCTGACAGGATGGCAGCACCCAGGCCACAGCATTCACCTGAGACAAGTCAAAGTGAAGCCAGAAGGGAGGTAACATGGAGGTGTGGAACAACTAATACTACTAGACATACTGGCAAATAAGACATCAACAGTGGCTGATATTTATCTGGTCCAGTTCAGCTGTGGGGCACTACTTTGGTCTGAAACAGGCAACAGCAGACTACAGCTGCAAATTCAGAAAACATCTGGGACTGAACCATTTTTAAATATTTTGGCTCAGTTATTTTTTTTTTTTTTTTAACCCCTCATGGACCGTCACCTTATCGTGGTGGGGGGGTTTGCGTGCCCCAGTGATCCCAGGAGCTATGTTGTCCAGGGCAATTTGCCTCTGATAGGGTCTCCCAAGACAAACTGGTCCTGGGTGAAGGGCCAGACTAAGAACGATCCAACAGACTCTCATGAATTGTATATCAAGGATTCAGTGTACCCCGCCCGGTATGGGGTTACCGGGGCCCCACCCTGGAGCCAGGCCTGGGGGAGGGGCTCGAAGGCTAGCGTCTGGTGGCCGGGTTTCCACCCATGGGACCTGGCCGGGCTCAGCCCGAAGGAGTTACATGGGTCCGCCCTCCAGTGGGCTCACCAACTGCAGGAGGGATCATGGGGGTCCAGTGCTATGTGGATCAGGTGGCGGTCAAAGGCGGAGACCTTGGCGGACTGATCCCAAGCTTTCTAAACTGGCTTTTGGTACGTGGAATGTCACCTCTCTGGTGGGGAAGGAGCCTGAGCTGGTGTACGAGGTTGAGAGATACCGGCTAGATATAGTCGGCTTCACTTCAACACACAGCTCCGGTTCCGGAACCAGTCTCCTGGAGAGGGGCTGGAGCTTGGCCTTTTCTGGAGTTGCCCCGGGCGAGAGGCGACGAGCAGGGGTGGGTATTCTTGTATCGCCCCACCTTGCTGCCTCTATATTGGAGTTTTCCCCGGTGGACGAAAGGGTTGCTTCCCTGCGCCTTCGGGTTGGGAAACGGGTCCTGACCATCATTTGTGCCTATGCACCAAATGATGTTTCAGAGTACCCACCCTTTTTGGAGTCTGTGACTGGGGTGCTGGAGGGTGCTCCTCTTGGAGACTCCATTGTCCTACTGGGGGACTTCAATGCGCACGTGGGCAACGACAGTGAAACCTGGAGGGGGGTGATTGGGAGGAACGGCCTGCCTGATCTGAACCCGAGTGGTGTTCAGTTATTGGACTTCTGTGCTAACCACAGTCTGTCCATAACGAACACCATGTTCAAGCATAAGGGTGTCCATATGTGCACCTGGCACCAGGACACCCTAGGTCGCAGGTCGATGATCGATTTTGTTATTGTATCATCAGACCTGCGACCGTATGTCTTGGACACCCGAGTAAAGAGAGGTGCAGAGCTGTCAACTGATCACCACCTGGTGGTGAGTTGGATCCGATGGCAGGGGAGGAAGCCATTCAGACCTGGTAGACCCAAATGTATAGTGAGGGTGTGCTGGGAGCGTCTGGCTGAGGCCCCTGTCCGGGAGGTCTTCAACTCCCACCTCCGGAAGAACTTCAACCACATTCCGAGGGAGTCTGGAGACATGGAGTCTGAATGGGCCATGTTCTCCACCTCTGTTGTTGAAGCAGCGGCCCAGAGCTGCGGCCGCAAGGTGGTCGGTGCATCTCGTGGTGGCAACCGCCGAACCAAGTGGTGGACACTAGTGGTGAGGGGGGCCATTAAGCTGAAGAAGGAGTCCTATCAAGCTTGGTTGGCTTGTGGGACTCCCGAAGCAGCTGAGGTGTACCGGCAGGCCAAGCGGAGTGCAGGTCGGGTGGTTGCTGAAGCAAAAACCCGGGTATGGGAGGAGTTCGGTGAAGCCATGGAACAAGACTTTCGGTCGGCCTCAAAGAGATTCTGGCAAACTGTCCGGCGGCTCAGGAGGGGAAAGCAGCTCCCCGTCCACACTGTGTATGGTGCGGATGGGACACTGTTGACTTCGACTGGGGACATCGTCGGGCGGTGGAAGGAATACTTCGAGGATCTCCTCAATCCCACTGATACGCCTTCCACAGTGGAAGCAGGGTTTGGGGACGAGGGGGATGACTCGCCTATCACAGGGGCTGAGGTCGCCAAGGTGGTTAAAAATCTCCTTGGTGGCCGGGCCCCGGGGGTGGATGAGATTCGCCCTGAGTACCTCAAGGCCCTAGATGTTGTTGGGTTGTCATGGTTGACACACCTCTGCAACATTGCGTGGAGGTTGGGGGCAGTGCCTTTGGCATGGCAAACCGGGGTGGTGGTTCCTCTCTTTAAAAAAGGGGACCGGAGGGTGTGCTCCAACTTTAGAGGGATCACACTCCTCAGCCTCCCTGGGAAGGTCTATGCCAAGGTACTGGAGAGGAGAGTCCGGCCGTTGGTCAAACCTCGGATTCAGTAGGAGCAATGTGGTTTTCGTCCTGGCCGTGGCACATCAGACCAGCTCTTTACCCTCTCGAGAATTCTCGAGGGTTCGTGGGAGTTTGCCCAACCAGTTTACATGTGTTTTGTGGACTTGGAGAAGGCATTTGACTGCGTCCCTCGTGGATTTTTGTGGGGGGTGCTTCGGGAGTATGGGGTATCGGGCTTGTTGTTACGAGCTATTCGGTCTCTGTACGACCGTTGTGAGAGTTTGGTTCATATTGCCAACACTCGGTCGGAGTCATTCCCAGTGAGAGTTGGACTCCGCCAGGGCTGCCCTTTGTCACCGATCCTGTTCATAATTTTTATGGACAGGATTTCTAGGCGCAGCCAGGGAATGGAGGGTGTCATGCTTGGTGACCACAGGATCTCATCTCTGTTGTTTGCAGATGATGTTGTCCTGTTGGCTTCATCCAGCAATGACCTACAGCTCTTGCTGGGACGGTTTGCCGCTGAGTGTGAAGCGGCTGGGATGAGAATCAGCACCTCCAAGTCCGAGTCCATGGTCCTCAGCCGGAAAAAGGTGGATTGTCCTCTCCGGGTTGGGGACAGGCTCCTGCCCCAAGTGGAGGAGTTTAAGTATCTTGGGGTCTTGTTCCCGAGTGAGGGGAGAATGGAGCGAGAGATCGACAGACGGATTGGAGCAGCATCTGCAGTGATGCGGACGTTGTACCGGTCTGTTGTGGTGAAGAGGGAGCTTAGTTCTAAGGCAAAGCTGTCGATTTACCAGTCAATCTACGTTCCTACTCTCACCTATGGTCACGAGCTTTGGGTAATGACCGAAAGAACGAGATCGCGGCTACAAGCGGCTGAAATGAGCTTTCTCCGTAGGATTGCTGGACTCACCCTCAGAGATAGGGTGAGGAGCTCAGTCATCCGGGAGAGGCTCAGAGTAGAACCGCTGCTCCTCCACATTGAAAGGAGTCAGTTGAGGTGGTACGGGCATCTGATTAGGATGCCTCCTGGACGCCTCCCACTTGAGGTGTTTCAGGCACGTCCCACTGGGAGGTGACCCCGGGGCAGACCCAGGACTCGGTGGAGAGACTATGTCTCCCAGCTGGTCTGGGAACGCCTTGGTATCCCCTCTGAAGAGCTGGAGCAGGTGGCTGGGGAGAGGGAAGTCTGGGCTTCTCTGCTTGAACTGCTGCCTCCGCGACCCGGACCTCCGGAAAAGCGGTAGAAGATGGATGGATGGATGGATATTTTTTTAATAAAGCAAACTTTTTCATCCTTCAACCTACAGTATAATTTTAAACATCAGTATCGGTATCAGTCCAAAATTTCACAATTGGTGCATTTCTACTTTAAAGGGTTTAGTTATTGACTCTTTCAGGCCAGCCTCCCTTTAAACCATTTTTCCTGACTGGCAAATGGGGCTGCTGTGCCCACATTAAAAAAGCAAAGCAACTGAGAGTAGAAAAAAAGTCTAAAAACTGACCGGAGAGTGGCTTTGCAGCTTGTGGCTCACTGAAATTACTTTTACACCAGCTGAACCAGCATTTTAAACATATTTAAAGATTAATTTTAACCTGCACAAATCTGGGCCATACGTTCTATTATTCTGAAAGAAATAAATGTAATTGAAAAATTAAAAGATAAATTGAAATTGAATTGAAAGTTAAAATTTGTTTATTTATTTGTATTGTTCAGGATGAATGTAATATTGATTCATTTCTAGAATTCTTTTGAATGGATTGTATGAGTTCATTTTCATTTATGTTTGAGTTTTGATACTTCTGATCTTTTTTCAGTGTTGAATATTATATTTCAATATAATTTCAATGCAATTTCAATATTTTTTTTACAATTTCAACCATATTTTTTAGTTTAAAACCTTCACTTTCAGATTTTTTTTTTCTTTTTCAAGATCTGGCTTTTGTACTTGATGATCCTGTTGTGAGTTTTCCCATCCAATTTCACTATGATGGAATGGGGGTGTCGACCCTCAGTTTGGCATGCTTAAAATAATTTGGCCTTGGGGAAAAAAAAAAAAGAAGAAAAAAATCTGAAGAAACAGATGAGTTGTGAGGATAGCTATGTATACACTATATGTGGGTGTGCTGTGAAGCACTGCAGTCAGCTGTGATTCATGATGAGGGTCCAGCATGGCCGGTGTGAGGTCTGCTGTCTCTGACTACCTTATGATTATTATGAATAATCTCAGTCTATGACACAGGCTTGCACAGGATTAATTAAATTATTAATTGTGTGTAAAATGTATAAAATTGGCCATGATAATGGTGACCTTCTACACAAAGCCAATTTCTTAATGGTGTCGATGTTTAATGACCCTATTTTTATAAGACAAATGTGTCTGTTAGAAAGACATGGCTGACAGTGAGAGTAAATTGTTGAAAATTAATATTACTTTATATGCTAATACAGCACCATTAGAAGTTGTGTTTACTGACAACTGTTTGTCATTGAAAGATATTTTTTAGCTGTGACAGAAAAATGTGAAGGCTGTGACACTGAGGGTGATCTATTGTAAATTTTACTTGTAATTCCAGTGTCCACTTTATAGCACATATCAAATAATGATTACCTAGTATTGTCTTGCATTTTATCTGAGTGTGGTAAACTCACCCTTGGCCGGGGGATCCTGAGTTCGATCCCAGCCCCCAACCAACAGTGATCTGTGTGGAGTTTGCATGTTCTCCCCGTGTCTGCGTGGGTTTACTCCGAGATTTCTCCGGTTTCCTCCCACATCCCAAAAACATGCAAGTTAGGTTAATTGGCATCAACTGGGGGTTCTAAATTGTCCTTAGGTATGGATGTGAGAGTGAATGGTTGTCTGTCTCTCTGTGTTGGCCCTGCGATGGACTGGCGATCTGTCCAGGGTGTACCCTGCCTCTTGCCCAAAGATGCTGGGATAGGCTCCAGCCCCCCGCGATCCGAAAAGAATTAAGCGGAAGAAGATGGATGGATGGATGGATGGATGAATGGTAAATCTTTATGACTGTTCACCTTTCCCCATCTGTGTGCAGCTACACACAATCTCCACTGCACTACAACTGAAAAAAAGTCAAAACATCTGAACCTGAAAACCTTCTTTAAACAGCCAGTTGTGATGTTGTTGACTAGAGTGGGGGAAAAGTGGGACTGATATAGCGTAGAATGACGTACAAACATGCACTGAATAAAACTGAACATATTCAGCATGTTATGTGAAAACTGAAATGACAGGAAAAATAGATTATGACAGAATTTTTACAACTCTGTCAAAATGACAGATGTTGAGAAAGCCTAATGCAACCACTGAACACCATCTACTGGGTTGTAGTGATGTCTGGGTAATGAACAAGGAGCACACAGAAGTGAAGGACTGGTTCTTAGCCTTTTTTGTTTTGTTTTGGTGAATTAATACAATTTGGAATGATGGGAGGTATTTCTCCGCAACACAGGCAGGCACTCCATATACTGCTGCGACTGAATATTTTGGTGGTTTTTATGTTTTGCAGCAAACTGAAGCTTGCACTCATTTTTGCCACTCAGTACTGCATAACTGCAATGAGTTCTGGTCCATGACATCATGTGCATAGCCTCTATTTCTATGAATTTTTACTTAATACCCACAATCTAGCTATGCTGCTGACAGACAAATGAATTACTAAAACTATGGGTGTGGCCCTCGGTTAAACAGTCTGAACCCATTGACACATATGCCTTACCAGCATGTAAAGGTTTTCCCAGAAGTCCTGTGTCATGAGTCGGAAGAGAGCCAGGAAGGCCCAGCCAAAGCTGTCAAAGCTTGTGTAGCCGTAGTTTGGATTCCTCCCAGCTTTCATACATGTGTAGCCCTCTGGGCAGCGGCTAAGGGGTAGCGAGAGAGAGCGAGAGAGAGAGAGAACAGGGCATCCAGCAGAAAATGACTCAGCACTGTTTTCTAATGTGGTCTGACTACAGGCAGACAGTAGAGCTACACCAGGTCTTGGTGGGATCACAGCCATTAGGAGGAGGGTAGAGAAGGAAACTCACCCAGAGTCAGAGCTGTTCCCACAGAGTAAAGCGTCCAACTGGTTAGGCAGGATGTAGAAATTTGCTGAAGAAAAGACAGTCAAAATAACCCATTTTTGTCACATTCAATCATAGCCTTTTATTCTGTAAACCCATTTACACCTATTTTAAACCTCAGTTTGCTCATACATGTTCACTTCAACTCTGTTAATTTCAAACTTGTTCCTCATGTCTACCAGGGGCCAAAATAACATCATTCCATCTAGTGGGATGACTCACACCCCGAGACTGCTGCCCGGTCTTCACTTACTTTCATTCATGATGTATTCATCCCAGTCAAAGCCCTTGCTTCCATTAGACAGGTAACTCTCTGTGGTGTTGATTGGCCAGATCACACACTTGTGGCGCAGGTTACCCATGAAGAGCTGCAGACCAATGAGGGCAAAGACGCTCAAGCAAAAGACGGTCAGGATCATCACATCTGAAAGCTTCTTTACAGACTGGATCAGGGCGCCTACGATGGTCTTCAGGCCTGGGGGGCAGTTGCACACACACGTACACAAACCACACAGGTGATGCAAAAGTTGCTTTCACTCCAGGTGTTAATCTGTGGAGCGTCTGCTGCTGAAGCAAATCGTCTTTGTTTTTTGTTTTTTTCCAATGGCCAATAACTCCCTGAATTTAGGTAAATACTTTTAACTGTTCAAAGAAAATAGACAATCAGCAGCCAAAATGTTAACACAAATCTACGATAACAGAACCAAACAAAGGGGAGAATTTCAATGAGTCAAATTTTAGCTTTAGGTATTAAATCTGAGTAGTAATACATCTGGGACAAAACTGACATTACATACTGTACATTACATCTCTAGCAACAACAAACAGCAACTATTTAGGAGCCGTCCCACTCTTTTTGGATTCATCCAGACGTAAAATTTTGTAGCATAAATCCAATCAAAATAGCTCTTTACAAGAGGAAATTTGCATTTCACTGCCAATGGTGGAAGGAGTCAAAAAGGGGGGGGAAGGCTGTAGAAAAGTGAGAGAGAAATCCAAAAGGAAGAGAGCACAGCAGCACAAAGAGGAGCCATGAGAAGGACAGAGGCATAGGCAAGGTGGGGGAGGGGGGCTGAAAACCACATGCAGGTCATTTAAACTCCAAGGCTGAACAGGACCAGTTCAATGCCGGCGCCGGTGTGGGCACCTTCTTGAACTGTCGTGTGTTTGGTGTCATTAGGAAAGCACTGACTCCCCGTACCGCGACCCTGCAGGCTGTCTCCACCACAGATCCACTAAAGACAAAGTTGCTTTACCTTCCTGACAGGAATCCTCAGGGCAGCCTTCACACGGGACCATGAGGAACTCAAACATGGACGAAGGATGACCCACAACCCTTTTCTAATAATCCAGTATGGGTACAGTAGGCTTTACCGGCTGTACATATAGTGTGATATGTGACATTTTTAAAGAATTTCTCAAATTTAATTTGCCCGAGTCTGTAAAAACAAGTGAGAAGTTACAATAACTGAATCAAAATACCCTTTGTTATGCAGAGGTGTATGAGAAAATTCCACAGGGAAAACGAACAAAATATCATATGGAGCTGTGTAAAAACAGTTTTATTCTCCTGAATTGCACAAGAAATATTACGATCAATTAATTCAGAACTGACTATTTTAAATAGCATTGTATTTTCTAATAACAGTGTTAGTAATTGTGTGTATGGTCAAATCAGGGGTCTGCAACCTGCAGCTCCAGATCCCCATGCAGCTCTTTTTAGAGGTGATGGTTGATCTATTATTATCCTCAGACAGAATCAAATTAGCTTGTTTTAAGCAGGCTAACGCACACCTTTACTATGAAGTCTGAGCTATTTCTGGGGAAAAAAAACCCAAACAAACAATGATGGAGTGGCTCATTCACACGACAATGTCACTCTATATATCAGGGGTGTCCAATCAAGACCCTGCAGGTTTTCTCTTCTACCCAGTCTCTTCAGCGAGTGTTTTCACTGATCAGCAATCAGTGGAAAGAAGTTCAATGGAATCTGCTTTTGAAGACACTGGTTGGAGGTAAAGCCTGCAGGGTCTTGCCCCTCCATGCCACATGATTGGACACCCTTGCTATATATGTACAGTATATAGCCTTGGTCCAATGAAAGTTGAAATAACACATACTTATATCTTGCAACCCTTTAACATGATCATGTGCATAACGTGGGTGTAGACCAGGGGCAGGACAATCATGTGCTATGGAGGGCTATTCCACTGCAGGTTTTCTGTTCCACCCAGTCTCTTCAGCGGGCGCTTTCACTCATCGGCAATCCTTGAAGCTGATGAGTGAAAGCATCTACTGAAGAGACTGGGTGGAAGCGTAAACCTGCAGTGGAATGGCCCTCACTGAGGTGTAGACCCAACTGAGGATCACTGTGCGTGAGTTTGGTGAGATCTGAGCCAAAGCCAAGGAGAACTAGTGATCCTCCACCAACTGTAGACAGACCAAGAGAAGGACAGCAGATGTAGCCCCATGACATTAGCTCACTTTGCCTCATTTGGCCTTCACTGGAATAAGCTAAAAACTGCATGGAGATATAAAGCATATTTCAGCCTTAATATTCAGGTAAACATTAGTAATAGCCATTTTTTTCACTTGATTATAATTTTTTTCTATACATTTGAGTTTCTTGTAAATTTGCATTTACAACTTTTTACTTAAAAATGTTTCTGAAATTTGCAGGTTTTCTTTGAAATTTATTCAGCTTTTCTAATAAATTTGTCCTTTCTTTTTCCCTGCAAAGAATTCCTGGTAATGGGCAAAAGTGCTGCATGAAGCTCCAGAGCCGCAGGTTGCAGTCTTCTGCTTTAGGGGAGTATCTCACTGGGCTGTGACAGCGAGTGACTAATTGGAGACAAAAAAACTTGCCACAAATATGCAAATTAGTAAAAAATTTCACTTGAAATCACGCCAAATTGGCACATTTGCATATGTATATTGCAAATGTAATATTGCACGAATGTCACACAAACCCCTGGTGTTTTTTGGGCCGAAATTCACTGGGGGTTTGTACAGTGTTAGGCCACCACTGCCTAATAGTTAGGCAGTGGTGGCCTAATGGTTAGGGATGTGGACTGGTCAGAAAAGGGTCACGGGTTTGATCCCTGGACCAGCAGCATCAGATCTGGGTGGGTCAGATAGCATAGCAGTGTTTGCCCACCCTCCTTAACCCCACTGTGGTGCCCTTGAGCAAAAAGGACCTTAACCCCAACTGCTCCAGTGATGCTGCTCCGTGGCCACAGGTCAGTCTGTGGTTGTACTGGGCTGCTCCCAGGTGTGAATGTGAACAGGGTGTCCTTGAAAAAGAGAGGTTGCCTCTCAATGGAACAACCCTGTATAAAGGTTAAATAAAATAAAATACATGCTGTGTGTGTGTTGCACATTTGCACTTACAACTGTCCTGCGACGGCCGCACAAATCCTGTGCACCACTCACATGAGTTATCCGTGACAATTGTGAAATCAGGACCATATTTCCCAATTCCAGCAGTCATTTTATCGTCAAATGTCAAGTGAGATTGACTGCAGAGAATTAGTGCAGAGACTGCTGGATGAGGAGGCTGCCTCAGAGTCCTCCGCATCAGACACGGCAGGCCCTGGGACCGGTTCTGCTTCCACTTCAGGGGCCCATGGGGCAGGAACAGCAGCCCCCCATCTCTAGCCTCACCTTTCTTTCACTTGGGTGGCATGGTGACACTGTCGGTCAAAGTTGTGTCAATGTGTGCTAGAAAATGACCAGGTCTTTTGCATCTGTCTCACACATAGAATGTCTTGTCCTTTTTGTCTCCAATTGGTCACAATTTAGTTTCACATGTCCCCAACCCCTCGCAAAGTTGTCTGACTTTTCTTACACTTTCTGACTGGTAGAAACTAAACTGAGAAGGGTTCGGGACAGGGTCAAGACACCCACGACGACTCTGTGACTATTTTGAGAGAAAATCTGTCACAGAAATTTTTTGAACACGTTCAAAATTTCTATGAGGCCATGCAACTCATGAGAGGAAACTGCAAAGCCCCTGTGAACATTTTGAGAGCTTTTGGAAACTCCCTTGCGAATGTTGTTCTCCAACTAGTCGTGACTGAGATACCACCCGTAGTCTCATGAATTACTTCCAGTTTTTGCAATTATCTTTGTGCAAGAACTGTAAATACCCTAAAAATACACTTAAAACAGACAAGAGTAAAATAAGCCTTCACTTGTGTCTCATCTGAGTAAAGACCAACACTGCTCAACATTCGCCGATAGAAATCCATGGTCAGTTTGAATCCTTTGAAACGGTCACTCGGTTATTGAACTGCCCCATCTGCATTCCCACCCTCTACAATCTGTGCACACTTTCTTTTTATAGGTAGTACTGCATATCATTCAAATAGGCCAATAAAAAAGACAGAGACAGAGAGAGGAGGGGAAAAATCAATAAACTTAAAGAAAGAGGGCAAATCAAACTTTCAATGCCATTTGTCAGCCAAGCTTTTGGTAGGCTAGTATTATAAAAGCAAGTGACCGAAAAGCATCATGCAGCATAAGAGATATGTTCACAAACTAGGCTTGGCAGTCTTCATACATTAATAATAGGAGTATTCAGTGGGGTTTATTCAAGATGTTCACAACGCAGTCAATCAATATATATCTACCAGTTTTGGACACCATTAACAGAAAATTTTCCAATTTCCATTTCAATCACTAATTCAAATAAATAATTTAGTGTGCTAGAGTCTAAGATCTGTTCTTGTATTATTTGAGAACAATGAATAATTATTTGATTTTTGCCCTTACGACAAATTTATTTTCAACAGAAGCCCAGACCAGTGACAGCAGCAACTTCCTTTTTTAATTCTGTTTTCTTGAGATCACACTGTAATAAATGTGTTATCATGGGATAACAAAGCTTATTTTCCTGTGATCACAGCATAATGTCCCATAGTGTACAATTTCTAACACCCCCAAGGATATGTGTGTTTGTTTGTTTGTTTGTTTGTTTGTTTGTTTGTTTTAAAGCCACATAACCATTTCTGTGTTATTTTACAGCTCCTCAAAACAGCTGTCTTTCAGGTTGTGTCTGAAACAGTTGTTCTTTAGCTTCCTCTTTAATGTTAATAAGTCTGTAATCTCACTGGATAAAAGTCTTCTCAGTGGACCAATCACAAGTGAGGAGGCAGTCAGAGGGCATTTGTTTAAAGCAGCACTATGTAATTTTCTTGTTCTGAGTAGGAACACTGAAAAGACTACAACTATGGCAATTATGACCTCATTCCCAACAGCCAGTCACAGGGTGCTCAGTAGTTAGTGGCTAAAGTTGTGCCCTGTGGTTGGCTGTTGAGGCTTAGGCCATATCCGCCATATTTATAGTCTTTTCAGTGTTTCTACCAAAAATGGATCTGTTTCAGGCAATGCGGGTCCATTCAGACTATGTGGAAGTGACATTCACCCTGTTAAAGTTTGATGTACCATCAAAATTAGTTTTGAAATTTGATTTTAAGGTAAAAATCTTACAAAGTGTTACTTTAATTAACAGGCAGTGCTGGCTGGTGTCTGACGTCATATTATCCAGGAAGTCCAGTTCACTAAATTCTTTAAAAGTTTAAGTAAATAAAGGTAGTGCGTAATTTGACATGAAGTGTTTTAATATTTTAACAGTATACATCTAACCCATGGACATACTGTATCTGAACAGGCTAAAAGCCATGAAAATACCATGTTGCACAACATATGTCCTTTAAAGCAACACTATGCACAATTTTCACCTTAAAATAATGTTTCCAAAATTATTTTGATGACAAATCAACTTTTGACACGGTGAATGTCACTTCCCCTATAGTCTGAGTGGGCCCTACAGTAGCTCTGTTGTTGGTAGGAACACTGAAAAGACTACAACTATGGCATCAGTCCCAACAGCCAATCACAGGGCACAACTTTAGCCACCAACAACTAAGCACCCTGTGACTGACTGCTGAGACTAAGGTCATAGTTGCGACAGTTGTAGTCTCTTTAGTGTTCCTACCTGGAACAAATTACACAGTGCTGCTTTAATGCATTACAGAAGATAATGTATGAGATCACAAAGATTTATGGAAAAATGAAAAGACTGTGGGGTTCATGATCACACAAATGTGGCCATATAAAACTGGGTGGGACTTTCTGGTACAGCACTTAGCTGGTTTGTCCTATTTAAAAGACAGGGACTATTTTGTGTCGATAGGTCACTACAAATCTGAGCAAACAAAAATAACCTGTGGAGTTCCCCAAGGTTCCATTTTAGGACCTTTGCTTTTCAAGATCTATATGCTCCCACTAGCTCAAATCATAAAAAACAACAAAATATATTACCATAATTATGCAGATGATACACAAATTTACATGACTGTCTCACCAGGAGACTATGGTCCAATTAAAACCCTGATCAAATGCATTGGTCAAATTAAAGAGTGGATGTGCCAGAATTTTCTTCAGTTAAACGAAGACAAAACCGAAATAATAGTTTTTGGAACAAAAGAAGAAAGACTCAAAGTTAGTACTCAGCTTCAATCAATGATGCTAAAAACCAGCAGCCAAGCCAGAAATCTGGGTGTGGTTCTGGACTCAGACCTGAATTTTAACAGCCACATTAAGACAGTAGTGAAGTCAGCCTATTATCAGTTAAAGAACATAGTGAGGATTAAAGGTCTGATGTCTCAGCAGGATCTAGAAAAACTTGTCCATGCATTTATCTCCAGTAAACTGGACTACTGTAATGCTGTCCTCACAGGTCTCCCTAAAAAGCCCATCAGACAGCTGCAGTTAGTTCAGAACGCTGCAGCTCGAGTCCTCACTAAGACCAAGAAAGTAGATCATATAACTCCAGTTCTCAGATCTTTATATTGGCTTCCTGTCTGTCAAAGAATAGATTTCAAATTACTGCTATTGGTTTATAAAGCTCTGAATGGTTTAGGGCCAAAAATACATCTATACAAACTTCTCCTACAATGTACTGTAACTTTTACTTCTTGCACATTTTCTGTCTTATTCTGTCTTAACTTGTTTTTGTTTCTCTTTAATTT
This sequence comes from Pholidichthys leucotaenia, assembly GCA_020510985.1. NCBI lineage: Eukaryota > Metazoa > Chordata > Actinopteri > Cichliformes > Pholidichthyidae > Pholidichthys > Pholidichthys leucotaenia. The sequence goes on from CM035843.1 coordinate 344,783,990, forward strand.
ACTTTTTAGTTTGCTTTTCAATTCTTAAGTGTAATTAATTTATCCCATGAAAATAAAATTAGTCTTGTTATCCCATGATAAAGCAAGAGTTACCTTGTGATCCCCCCAAAGAAGGGAATGAAAAAAAGATAGTAGTAATCATTTCCACTCTCGGCTTCGATACTTTTCCATACAGAGGGACATAATATTTTATTCCACTAAAGTTACTAAAATTAATGAGTTGAAGCTATTGTTAATAGAAACACAGCTGCCTTGGAAACAAGCCTCACACTGAGAGTGCTGCTGGGGCAGAAGAGAGTGCAGGCACTTTGGAGGGCCCTAGAGGAGACTGCAAAGCCTATCAAAAATGTATTAGTACCATTTTTGATAATTTTGGAGGAAAAATAAATCAAAAAATAATTGTCTCCAATTTTTTCTTTTCTTTTTTTTTTTTTTTGCTGTTGCTCAAATCATAATTGTAATCATAATAATAGTGAGTAGAAAAGAAAGGGTGAGAGGATCAGCCTTAGTGTTTAAACTGAGTCTCACCTGGAATGACAGAGATAGTTTTCAATGCTCGGAGAACTCTGAACGTTCTCAGCGCAGATACATTGCCCAGGTCCACAAACTCTGTTATATATCTGAAATAGGGGAAGGATCACACACAGAACAAACACGATGACAAAAACCACACACGCCAAGAGCACAACAACACCACCACCAAACCAGGAGGAAACGACGCCACTCACAGAGCCTGTCCACTGAAGGAGAAGGGTGGAAGGTAAAAGGAAAGAAAGACACACACACCTAACACCGACCCCGCCCCACCACCCACCGCCCCATCCTGTCTTACCTGGAATTACAGAAATAGTTTTCAATGCCCTCAACACCCTGAACGTGCGCAGAGCTGAGACATTGCCTAGGTTTACAAACTCTGTTATATACCTGCAGGATCAAACCACAGTTACAACAGCTCATTATTTACAGTACATGCAGATCAGATCAGGTGAAGAGATAAATTCACACACTGATGGGCTTTATGATGGCTCTACATACAATGTTTGGGTCTCATATGGAGGCAGAGGTGGGTAGAGTATATTGAAATTGTACTCAAGTAAAAGCATGTGCATCGATTTAAAAAAAATGTAACTAAATAATTACATATTTTTCTATAATTAATTGTGATTAATAGCCAAACTTGTGTAAAAGAATATGAGAAAAAGAAGTATACTTTAGCAACTTTTAATAGCATTTTTATTTATTGAACATATTTGTGACTCATATTCTACAAAATTAGTTGGTTTTCAGAGGACCAGAGCCAACTTCCTGAAGTATTGTTACATTCATATCAAGCAAATGCCCTTTACATAAAATACTTGATAAGCATGAATGTATATCAAATTAAATAACTGTACAATTTATACAGTATATCAATTTGTAATATTCTTTTTCATTTCAGTATAAAGAGAGAGTTGATTTCTCTGCATACCTATCATTTTTATTATTGGTGTCACATTTCCTCTTATTTTGAAACAGACAGGAAGTGCTTCTTCTTTAACATAACTTTCATCATTATCTCAACCCGAGGTTGTGATAGCTGAAAATTGTCCTTCACTGACAAATTTTTTTCAGCCGTGACAGAAAAATCTATAAGCTGTCTGTCATTTTGACAGATTACACTGGAAGTGTTCTAATTAAAAACAATTAAAATAACAGGTACCAGTGACGTGTGGTGAGTTTCATTTCCGGTGAGGCTATGACGCTTTCAGGGTCAGGTTTACAAATCAAATTTTATAAATAATTTTCACAAAAAAAGTGTAAGACATTTTATTGAATTACCTCTAAATGGAATACAAAGAAAAGGCAGTATTAAAAGTCCATGTTTTTATTTTATAACTCTCCTTGAGTGTAGACAATGTGCAAAGAACATTGGTTACACAAGTACAGTATAATATATTAAGTTATTTTGCAAACAAGTTTTTTTGAGCACAAAATTCATTATACTTTGTTTTTGGCCAAGGAATAATGTAAATTATAGTGGCTCTGAGAGCTGCATCTCTCTATGTTGCAGCTCCACAATTTACACTGATTATTACAAATTATTATTAGTATTTACAACTACTATGCATGCATGGTCTTACCTTTGTAAATGAAGTAAATTTGCCTATCTTTCTGGACAAAAATTGCTGTGACTTGGTTAGAAAATGTCCTTATCTTCCTTTATTTAAAAAAAATAACCTGTGCTTACAGTGTTCAAGCACACCCCCTCTCGTTGGAGCAACAGTACTGCGCAGCCTATGACCGTGATTTTCAGCCTCGCCTGCCTCCCCTGACCACAGGTCACTGCTAAAAACAGAACAACCTTGTCTGTCCAAATGATTATAAAAACGTCTAGCACAACCTCTGATCTCAAACCCAAAAAAGTACAAATAAACGGAGGAATTCTTAGTTGATTTCCAGAGCTCCTGACCTTAATAGTGATTTAGAAACTTTTGTTCACTTAATATTTGAATGCGTGCTTCTCTCCGCTCACTCTGACAAACTCGCCTGTTTTCAGACTTTTGAGTGAGCAGCCCAATCAGTGATGCACACCAATCAAGTTATGTGCGTGTGTTCGTGTGCATGTGTGTGTGCGTGTGCTTGAAGTGGGGTATGTGCACAGGATGATGTTGCTCTGAGTACCTGAGAACCAATTTAGTGTGGTGTAAATTCAAATGCTGAGAAACAAGACTACTCTTGTTTTAAGCTGAGCCAGCTGCTGAGACAAACCAGTCACCATTGCCGACACCACCTCAGGGATTGCCCTGACAGCGTCAAGTTTTTTTTAATGTGTTAATTGGCCTATATTAATTGAAAAAGTTAATGCACTAATTATCCCAGCCCAAAAAAGTACCATTACCCTAGCATATTATTTAGCAAAGGAAAAGGAAAAGTAGTCACTGAAATAATTACATGAGTATACGAGTAAAAAGGATTTACTAAGAGTTACTTGAGTAGCAAGTAAGGGCTTTTTTTTCTCACAAATTTGTATGATTTTTCTCTGAAATTTGATTTGCATGAATTTTCTTCTTTTTTTCAACGTAAAGCTTCAACTTTTTAATCATAAATTTGCAAATTTCTTTTCAAAAATTTGTTTTTCCTCTTAAATATGGCTTTTTTTCTAATACACTTGAGACAATTTCTTCTAAAATTATAACATTTTCTAGTAATTTTCTAACATTTTTGTGATAAATTTATTTATTTTCTTATTTACTTTTCTTCATTTGTAAAATTGCTATTTTCTCCCACCAGTCTTTTGGAGGTTGTTCTATTAAACTGTCTAGTGACAATAAAATGTAAACTATCATCTGTGCCTTGTAATATGATCCAAATCATATATAAAGAAACACACTGTAATGGATTATTCACTAACATGACTGAAATGCAGCAATTTACACTATTAAAAACATTTCTAACCAGATCTTAAATTACTCAAATCAAAAATAAATGTACATGTTTTTCCTTCATAAATGTATTTGAATAAAAGCAGAGAATATTCTACAACTACTCTGTAAAGTACAATTTGAGAAAAAGTTACTTCAGTACATGAAGTACTTGAGTAAAGGTACCTTCATTACTACCCACCTCTGCATGGAAAAATGTAAATATATTATCATTGATGCTACGAAGTGACATAGTCGACGTGGGAAGATACTAAACGCTCTGTAGGATATTACAGACACCACAAGTGGGGAAGAGAAAAGGTGATTGAGAAGGAGTCAGATGGCAAGAGGAGGATAAATTGGATGAGTGGGACTGAGGTGAGGGTCAAGGAGGCCGCAGTGTCGGATGGAGACCTTCGATTCCCGTGAAGAAAGAGCAAAGACATCTCAGATTGGTGGAGGAAGCACAGAAGATGAGCTATCAAACAGCATGTGAGATACACAGAGAGGTTGCCACCACAACCCCAAATGTCTTTATCCATACATACATTTGTGTGCGATTTCATCATCCACAGAGCCTGATCACAAATCGGAATACTTACGCCATCGAAATGACCATGAAATCCAGCCAGTTCCATGGATCTCTTAGGAATGTAAACCCATCTATACAGAATCCTCTGGCAGTGATTTTTACAAGAGACTCAAACGTATAAATTCCTGTGAATGTGTACCTGAAAGACAAAGGCGTTGACAGAATCAGTTCACCGGGGTGGATCAAAGCGTGCTTGTTTCAAAGTGCCTGCAGCCTCATTAGCTCTTAAAACACCCAGGAAATGCCAAAGTTAGATCAAACTGTTATATACAGTTTATCATTTTAAATAAGCCAGCATGTTATTTACAGAAAGTGCTACGTAGCACGTGGCGTCATGACATTTAAGCCCAATTTAAGCAAATATTTCTGAAAAAATAAAAAACGTGTGTGGGGGTGGGGGGGAGGATAGGACAAGTTTAAACAAGTGTTCTGAGAGATATAAGAGTGTTCTCAATGCATGCCATTTGGGTGTTAATACAGGACTGAAAAATCATATGGGTGTGCTAAGAAGTTAAAAGCTTCCTGTACTTGACCGGATGTGGGAACGTTTTTATTTTAGCTAAATCCAAGAAAAATCAGTTTTCATGACTTCTTTGTATCTGATCACTACCAATATTTCTCCTTTATACAGTCATGTGAAAAAATTAGGACACCCCATTAAATAGTCAGTTCTTTATTAATAAATGTTCACATATTTATGTCTAACCTTGTTTTTGTTTTTATTTGTGTTTTGTTACATTTATTTTTAGCCATTTTAAGTGGAAATGAATGTGGGGGTGTCCTAAAAAAAGATGGGGGGTGTCCTAATTTATTCCTCACTATTTGTTTAGAATTATATTTTACAGAAAATTTGAAAAAAGTCTAGTTGTATTACATGAATCTCCCAGTATTTTTAACATTGATATTAACCTGTTGCACTCCTGTGTACCGCGGACGGGCACGTCTCTGCGTCCTAGAGCGCACGAGGGCGCTCTCGTGCGCTCTAGGACGCACGAGGGCGCTGCGCCAAGAACGCACTGAAAAAAAAAGCTGCATTTCCGTTCTTCCACTACAGACACAGCCGCGAACAGATCAGATATGATTGACCTCTCATTCAACTAATAAGAGCCTTGAATTGGGTTTCTGAAACCTTGAAGAGCCAATGACTGAAAACCTAGCAAGAAGGACCCGCCTACCAACACTGCGAATGCAGCGAGCCAATTGAAGCACAGAAGTTCGAAAGCTGTTTTGTGTAAGGCTGGGTGAAGAGAGACTGCTGCAGATGAAAAAAGGACCCGCAGGAAGAACCGTCACAGACCCAGCAGCACGGAGACCACCCACAAGTGCGACCTGTGTGACAGGGACTGCCATTCGCGCATCGGCCCGTTCAGCCACAGGCGGTGCTTTTTTTTTTTTATTCCAACAGAACAGACGTTTAGGATTCTCTTCCATGGTCATCATAGACCGACGGAGGCCGACGACGAAGGTCGTAAATCATTTGCCAAAACTGCAATCATGGAAGCGCAAAACCGCAATAATGGAATTATGTTTTGACCGGGTCGCAAGACCAGAACCACGAGAACGGAACAAGGGACCAGCATCGCGTTCGTCTGACAATGAGGAAGAGAAGTTTGCCAGGACACTGCTGTTGTGAAGAGGTAAGTGTTATAAGCTAAATTATTCTTTATCCCTGAAAATTGTAATCAAAAATGACTTTTGACCAATCGGTAAATTACAACTGTGCGGCGCACGAAGTCCGAAGTCCGTGTGCTGCGGTACACGGTTCGTGTGCCACGTCCGGACCGTGAAGCCCCCCCCCCCCCGCCGCTACTCTTCTGTAGCGAGGGGGGGGGGAAAGCCGTGGTGACTGTGACGCGGTTGCCACATTGCCACATTACTATTCCGTCATGTAGCGATGGCTGATGTCCGTCCTCTTTAGCGAGGGGGGGGACAACCCCCCCCCAGACACACACACAGCCCTGAGTGTCACCTTTCATTAGAGCCCAAGATGAAGCTTCTATATTGAATCATTCAAAAGTTACAGACGTTTTTCCAAACTGTGCCATTTGGCACAATTTGGCACAGTTCAAAAACGCCTGGGAACTACCTGAGGAAAAAGCTGTGTAATATATTCATTTTTTGTGGTATTGTTACAAAATTTTGACCTCAGCTGGATAACACTTGGTTCTACATTTCTGTTGCATTTTCCAGCCCGGATCTGAAGCTGTGTGTTATTTGCAAGCATTTGTATCCAAAAAAACACCCAGGCCAAATTTATTTTCTTCAAGTTCAGTATGTTTAGATGACTGTAACTCAGTGGCTGGAGCACTTAGAGAGATTATGACTATTTTGCCAAAAAAATTCAAAGTGTTTTCATTTAAATGAGACCAACCTCATGAAGATGCTGCAAAGGGTTGAAGAACAGCTTTCGATTTACTTTGGGCACGTTATTTTTTGGCGTTTTTAGGGAAATTGACCGGAGTGCAAGGGGTTAAATATCCATATGTCCAAATATGTTTTACAAAAAAACAAACAAGCTTATACAGGGTGTCCTAATTTTTTCACAAATGTATGTGTTGTTTTAGCTGCAGTATCACAAATATAAAATTAACTTGTCTACAAATCAAAACAGTATTATACTGTACATGTAAATTCCTATCACTGATACACACTGTTTGTTACTGTAACGCATTAACTGTAATGCATTAACTGTTGCTCCATGCGCCACAATAACTCTCCTGACATATTCCCTCAGCATTAGATCAATATATTAGAGAGAAAATTATCATAATTACTGTCGAAGTGGCCCAATATTAAACTGAATCTCCAAACATAAACTGCTACTGATGAGTTAAGCATCTGTTACCATGGGGATCTAGCCAGGTAAAAAATGAACCATTTTCTTGATACTGAAAACTGATTTTAGGTTCAGCATGATAAGCATTTAATTGTGCCTGACAGTACAACTGTCTACACTGAGACAAAACAGCATGTTAACATACAGTAAACTCGACACACAACTGTACTCAGCTGGGGATGGTGGGGTTTGATCAGATATTGTCTGATTTTGACATGACAATGGCATTTCATAAGTTATGACATAAGTTAGAGCTCAGTCACCAAGACTGAACCTGTGAAAACATGTGAAAAGTTTGTTTGCAAAAACCAATAAACATCACTTCCAAGAAAATTTCCCTCTGTACAACAAACAGCTGTTCACATTACCTACTTATAGAAGTTCAAATTGTTTTTTCTAAAAATCTGCTATATCGGCTGTTATATACACTACGAAGCTCATGGTTTTTTGTTTTTTTTTTTTCAAAAGCCGATAACCGCCGGGGACCCTGTTTTTACAAAACCAGATAACTCCACACACGGCCAATCAGCACTTGGTATTTGGGTGACATCACTCAATGGTGCAGCGAGGATCAGCCAATCGTGTGTCTAGATGCTGAGATCAGCCAATCATATGTCTTTCTGCTGCAGCAGTGTTCTGCAGAGACCCCTACTTAGGTCGGCTCACTTTCCGTGATTTCCCTGCCATTTTTTTTTTTTTTTTTTACAATTTTGTTGCATTTTATGTCAAATATGGATAATTTTAATGAAGCAGATGAACCAGTGATGCGTTCACCAGACAAACTTGTCTGTTTTTGCAAAAGTATGTGTTGTGGACTTATCTGTTTTTGCGGTCATAAATTGCCAAAAAATAACAATGAGTTGATATTCAATTTTTTGCTTCATTATGTCTGAGATACTCATATTTCAAATGACCATGTCTTAGAAGCTGAATTGGAAATACTAATACATATAAACCAACAGATGAAAAATTGTTTTTTTTCTCATTATTAAAACAATTGGACTTATCTGTTTCTGCAAACAAACTCTTACAGTGCATCTAGAGAGTATTCACAGCGCTTCACTTTTTCCACATTTTGTTATGTTACAGCCTTATTCCAAAAGGGATTAAATTCATTTTTTTTCCTCAAAATTCTACATACAATACCCCATAATGACAATGTGAAAAAAAAATTTTTTTGAGATTTTTGTAAATTATATAAGAAAAACTAAGAAATCATGTGTACATAAGTATTCACAGCCTTTGCTCAATACTTTATTGATGCACCTTTGGCAGCAATTACAGCCTCAAGTCTTTTTGAATACGATGCCACAAGCTTGGCACACCTATAGTTGGGCAGTTTCGCCCAATATTCTTTGCAACACCTCTCAAGCTCCATCAGGTTGGATGGGAAGCGTTGGTGCACAGCCATTTTCAGATCTTTCCAGAGATGTTCAACTGGATTCAAGTCTGGGCTCTGGCTGGGCCACTCAAGGACATTCACAGAGTTGTCCTGAAGCCACTCCTTTGATATCTTGGCTGTGTGCTTAGGGTTGTTGTCCTGCTGAAAGATGAACTGTCACCCCGATCACTCAGTTTAGACAGTTGGCCAGCTCTAGGAACAGTCCTGGTGGTTCTGAACTTCTTCCATTTACATATGATGCAGGCCACTGTGTTCATTGGGGCCTTCAAAGCAGCAGAAATTTTTCTGTACCCTTCCCCAGATTTGTGCCTCGAGACAATCCTGTCTCAGAGGTCAAAAGACAATTCCTTTGACTTCATGCTTGGTTTGTGCTTTGACATGCACTGTCAACTGTGGGACCTTATATAGACAGGTGTGTGCCTTTCCAAATCATGTCCAATCAACTGAATTTACCACAGGTGGACTCCAGTTAAGCTGTAGACACATTTCAAGGATGATCAGTGGAAACAGGATGCACCTAAGCTCAAGTCTGAGCTTCATGGCAAAGGCTGTGAATACTTATGTACATGTGATTTCTGTTTTTTTTATTATTAATAAATTTGCAAAAATCCAAAAAAAAAAAAACTATCAGGCAGCCATGTTGGCAGGGAAGCTGCAGGGGGAATTCTATTTCATTAAAGCCGAAAATTATATAAAACTGATTCAAAACTGATGTGACGCTTTTTCAATATTCTGTACTGAAAGACCTTCAAAATTATATTTAATTTGTAGGAAGTGTGCAAAAACTGACCCGGGAAAAGACGATTTTGGCTAGGTTGAAAACTCGCATTTGATCGGTCGGGAGTTATGTCTTCCACAAAAACATAGGTATTTTTTAGAAAGTATATTTTCTAAGCTTTCCAATGACATCAGGCACTCATGGGGCTTTTCTCGGGACTGGCCGCTAGCAAACAAAGAAAGAGTCATGGTGTATGACTTCTCGTGCCTCCAGCTTGTAATGACGCAGTGCACATTCAAGCTGATTAGATCACTGTACGGACCACCTGGATGCTGCTCACCTCCTGTTTCCTTTCCGATGAAAGAAGTCTCCAAAGAAGAGAAAAACAACCAACTTTATCATTGAGGCTGCTGGCAGGAAACCAGCAAAGCTGGTGTTCGTGCTGGAACAAGCTAGCTGGCTGCTAACACGTAAGCTAGCTGCGTAACCTTAGCTCCTAAGGCTTTTCAAGAACGATGCTGAGATCCAGACTTCACCAACATTCAAGAGTGTCACTTGCTTGGGAAGTCTTAATTCTTCTAAACAACTAAAGAAAATGACGGAGTAGTAACCCGAGGTTTGCTGTTGTGATGCCAAAATGTCAGAACACCGGCTAATCAGTCTGTGGCTTTGAGGGAGTCTACAAATCAACTGCTTATTGTTATCAATGAGGGATAACAATTAGACACCAAGACAACGATGTCTAACTTCATCTGAAAGCACCTGGACAGGTGAGTGTGCTGAATAAAGCCAACTTTTACCTAATGCTAAATCAAATTAGATCACATATTTAAAAAAAAAAATGAGAGCAAAAACAGAGAAAAATAAACAGGAGAAGTTAAGTTGAGGACTCTGTGAATAATTTTTGGGCTGATGTGGATAAACATGGATGATGTTGTGAAGATGAATATATTTAGCTTTGTACATGTCTGGATAGGTCATGCTAGCCCACTTCTCCGTGTCTTTTGGCCAGTTTTGCTTTGGAATGAAATCGGGAGCCTGCTTCAATTCAATTAAATCTAATTTGTCTGTCTGTTAATCTGTCTGTCATTATCAGGAGTTTGATAATAAATTTTGGACGCTTTCACATTTTTTCACTCCATTATACTCTACAGTTATTACAGTTATCCCCCTCAACATGTCCGCTGATCTTCTTTCACCCTACCGGAAGTCACGTGATCGAAAACTATGAATTATGTAATACCGCGCTATGGACAAGCCTACTGTGGAGGAAAATGAGCAACCGCAACAACCGCGGTGTTCACTTTTTTGTGTGTGAGCTAAATCTCACTGTTCACTGATGTGCCCCTATTGATTATTAAATTGTTAAATGTAAGTGTATTTTCATTGCCAACAGCATGTTTGTACCCGATACTAATGGCGGCAGCATCGTGTGGGACACTCTCTTCAGACGGACTCCAGCAGGCAGTGGTAGAAGCATTTGGACTCCTTGCTTAATACAGTCATGACAGTGAACACTGAAAGGGCACAAAGCATGTTATTTCCTTCTGAGCAGAGTGTTTATAATTGAGATCCGAGAGCGAAACAACTACTGCAGAGTGCATTGCTTGTTTGAATGTGATTTTTCAGACAGCGGCAAAAATCCAAAAGTCACGGAGACAAGAGCCATGCAGGGCTGTATGGAGGCTGTCCTGTATTTAAATTACTAGACCACGGGGTCCTAAAAACACCTGCAATAATACCACGTCCTGCGGTGTTGAGCTGTCCACTGTCACCGCAGGGGAAATTCCTCTACCGCGACAGCCATAGCTGTAACATAACAAAACGTGGAAAAAGTGAAGCGCTGTGAATACTTTCCAGATGCACTGTATATCCACCTTTGATGCACATGGGTAAAGGTTTTAATGTGTAAATGGAAATACAGTATATGAGAAAAAATCCACCTGCCCACACCTGCGTACTGTATATACCACTTGGGTCTACATGTGCTTCCATCTTCTTCCATTTACGCATCATGGCTACATGCCTCTACGACCTCTGCATAGGTACAGTCTGTGTGACTGAGCCCTAAACACTTTTCCATAATTAGTAATTGACATAATAATCTGAACCAGTTATGATTTGGACTCCAATGTCTTAATCATAAGACATTGGAGTCCAAATCAAAAAAGAAAACATCTGGGTTGTTTAGAACCAATGAGTGATGATACGGAGTGAATATTCCACCTGAATGAATTTGTTTTGCTTCTGCTCAATGTTTTCTAAAGTGCCCAAGACATGCATTTTTTCCACGTTCACACAGTTCTCAGAGGTGTTATAAAATGTCTGTGACATACTTTGGTCAGAACCACTTGGGAATTAAATAATGCAGCACCATTTTCCACACAGCAGAAGGAGCCTTTCTCAGAACGAGCTGTTTTGGTGCATTTTGCTATTGAGAGCTGGGGTTGACGACACAACATTAGAGCTAATGTTAGCTGGTTAGCTCACAGCTCCAGTGCCAGTGTTGCCAGATACACGATAATTATCATATCTATATGATAGTTTTAGGGCCTATACGATATACGATTAATGGTTTTTATAAAGGCCAAATATACGGATAGTTCTGGCATTTCTGTGCACTCCCCCAAAAAACGTCATTTTTATTTATGTGAACACCCACACATCACCAGAAACTTATGCTCATAGCTGATCACCTCATACCTAGTGATGTTACGCTCAACACCACCCACTCGACACTGATTCGAGCAATATAAAGCAGAAGTGTCATGAGCAGTGCATCGAGTGCTGTTTCAGCATGCTCACAGTCACATGACTGGAGCAAGCAAGGCCTCGTTATGTCGGTCACATCGTGTGACTTGAGGGCTCACCGGAAGTTTGAGAGGGAATTAGGTTTTTTGTTTGCTTCGTATTCTTTGTTCCTGCCATCCAATTCTGAATAGACCTCAGATGGCCAAATGCTCAAAAAAAAAAAAAAGTATTGAGATTTTTTTCAGGTTTTCCACTCAGATGCAGCTCTGACAATCAGTCACCAGATGGCAATCTTTATTAGATGTTTCATAACACTGTGTCACTCATGAAGCAATTGTCTCCAAGTTGCTCATTGTTTCATAAGGCCTCAGTTTCAACATCACTACTCATACCCGGCTGGTTCCTCCTCACCACCAAATGTGCCAATCACATCAGCAGTGCTTAGCTCATGTTTGTTTACGCAGCTGCACTGGCACCACAACAATTTTTTTTTTTAAAAAAAATCAGTGAGCACGAGTTCGGACTCGGAGGAACAAACTAACAGAAAAGAGTCCGGCATCATAGACATGGACACGGTAAGAAAACAAAGCAATTCCACAGAGTACAGCAGCTTTATTGTCTGCCAGGGAGTTAGACCCTACATTTAAGGACAGAAGCAGTGGTGATGCAAAGAGGTGCAGTTCACTGTGTGGGTGGGTGTGTTTAAGTGTGACAATTCATAAAGCAGTTGTTTCATTCAAATGGCCAAGCCTCTGCATTTATTCTTTAGGTTACTGCAGCCGTTCCATACATATAGAATAGCTTTGTTTTTAAATGTATTGTCCTAGACTGTGATTTTTCAAGTTATTTTAGAACATATGATAGTTTGGGTCAAAATACGATAATTTTAAAGTGACAGTACAATATTTCTTCATTTCCCATCTGGCAACACTGTCCAGTGTGAAACCCAGCCTGAGCTAACTGACATACAGTAAATTAGCCGAAAATGAGATTGCACAGCCAAAATAAAACGTTATCAGAGACAGCAGTGTGTAGTTTGAGTGGTTGATAGGATATGGCCAATCCCTGAGTTTAATAAGCACAAAGACAAGTTACAACTATGAATGAGCAAGTTGTTAACTCTGCTGACAGCAGCTAATCATCACTGGCCTCCTCCAGAGTAAAACAAATCATAATAAAATACATTAATAGTTTCTAGAAATGAGATATACTGTATCGTCAATTGTTGGTAGATGATCCAGCTGGCAACACAGATGTCTTGTGGGATGAATAAATGATATAATAGAAAGTTTAAAAAAAAGACCGACCACCATCAGTCAGCCAAGCTAATGCTAGCAATGACAACATGAAAAGACCCCCCCCCAAATACATGGAACCCCTTGTTAGATGTTTTTGAATATCAAATGAGTCCAAGATATTGATGAGTTAAAGCTTCTGTATAAATTTGAGGTCAATCCAATCAGAAATGTAGACACTATAGTGGCAACAACATGTTGTCAAATTAATGAACGGACGAATGAACAAACAAACCGGATGGAAAGGTTGAAAACATTATACCCCACACAAGTTGGGTGAGGTACAATAAAAGTAAAATAAGCCAGAATGATGTACGATATGCTATCATCTGTGATTTAATGACCCAGCAGGACATAAAGATGTCTAGTAGGGTTGCTACACTTTATAGACAAGAGGCATAAAAACTCCAGAAGACTAAGCTAACTCCAAAGTAGAGTTGTCAGTATGTATATTCAGATGACCACTCAAATAAATCAGCCACTACTACATCAAGTCTGGTAAGAAAAGTCTCCTTCATGAGACTTGTTCAAAATTAATCATTATTAATTAAAAGAATTGCAACAGAATAGATATACCTCATACTTTGAGCCTTTGGGCACTTTTAAGATGATAATTCATTGCCTATGTTTACATGCACACTAATAAACTGATTATAATTGAATTTCTGGAGTTATCTGATTATTCAAGTAGTCATGTATACAGAATAATCAGGGAAAGGCCATTATCACATTATGAGAAATCACCTTAACTCAAGCAGTTTACTGCCCAGTAATCTGTTTATTCAGTGCATCTAAACACATCACAGCTGATTATTACCATTATCTGTTTATTCAACATTCTCAAGTGTATTGTGACCATGTAACCCAACTGCTGTAACGTTAAAAATAAGTCAGAAAACGTGGAAAAGTATGCCATGGGCCCTTTAAGTGAGTTGTGTCTCTTTGTTGTTATTCAACAAAAGTGGTGGCCAGGTACAAAGAAAAATTATATACAGTACTATATTGTTCTATAGGCCTGGGTATACAACATTTTGATTTTACATATATGGTGATATTTAGACTGATTTTTTTAAAAGGAAAATAACTCTTAAAGTGCAGCAAACACAACATTTTCATTCAGATGTTTACGATTCTCCAAGATTTTTTGAAATCTGACCTTAAACAACTTTACTGTATTTCTTTTCAAACATGTACAAGGAACTCACAAGTTGACACAAGTTGGCACAATGCATTGACACAGATACACATGCATGCATTTATAAAACAGCATTAACACTTTAAAAAGTATACTTACTCTACTTGTTTTGACCACTCGGGAGGATCACTAAACGTCATGAATATACAGTTGGTCAAAATAGTACACATAATGATCATGCTGAAAAGAGTGAGGAGTAGGTTAAGGAAAATATGGTTTATACAGTGGAAGCAAACACAACCAAACTTTAAAACACAAGAAAGAATTTACCTAAACAGTAAGATAATTTCTATGGTTCTTGCCACCTTAACAGACCCCGCTCATGCAGTAAACGGTTAATGTCATAAAATCTTTGCAAAGCACTTAACAGAAGTTGGTTAGTTATGTGGATGTCACACAAAGGCCATTATTTTACCCATGAAATATTTACATGGTTTATGTGTAGTGAAAATACAAAATGTAGCACATTTTAAAGCTGCAAAGCTTTGAGAGAAGAGAGATCTGCAGTCTAAGGAAACAATGAAAATGTCAGAATCAGCATTGAAGCAGACAGAGATCAGTAATAGATCTGACCCGAGGCATCATGGGAGGAAATTAGGGAAAATGCTAAAACGGTTGTCAATCTCAATTATCAGGTAACACTCACCTATACCAACATAGAACAAATGCAACAATTATCCTTGTGAATGTTGGAAAAATCAAACATTATACAAAACTCTACACTTCTGTTTACACTCTGCATGTAATCGCATTTGTTTTAGATATTTGACAGTTAAATTATTTATTTTGACATTGATGAGTGGCTCTTTTATATTAGAAAAATCAATAATGTCCTAAAGGACTCACAAAGGTGCTACAGAGGCTGTCCGACAGTCCCACTCACCCTCAGGTTATCCTACTACATACAGGGAAGACAAGGCACTGAAACAGAGGAGAGAAAAATTCAGAGGCTTCTTTGCAAATTATGGTCCCTACTACGACGTTCTAGTCAACAGTCTATTGTCTAAGGTGCAAAGCTCATTTATTTCACTGTAACAGCAGTACAAAAACAAATTCTGCATATGGCGGATCGTGCAAAGAGACTGCTCTTAATTATTCAGTGGTGTGTTTGGGGCATAACGTGAAATAACCAATCGCTGTCTTGGCTCTCATTTCCTTTAATAAACAGGGGCGCACGATCGAGGACGTACTACTAGCATGACGCACTTTAAATGAAACGACAAATCAGTTTTGTGCTGAGGACACAAAGTGAAAATGGATTTAAGGATCATCCACACCGCTTGCCTGATTTACTAAGATCCCAAACAGCAAGGACTAACTGTAAAATTATGTGTTTAATGGGTGTATTATAGGGTTGTTTTTTTTACTGAGGAAAACTTTCGTCTTCAACTACCGGTGCAAACTTGAGGACATGGGATTTTCCATGCCTCACTTTATGTTTTTGCCTTCAGAGTTCAAAAACTGCCTCGCAAACACAAAAGGAAATTAGATCCATCAGAATTAATGGTGTTATTGAAACTGGCAAATAATCATGAAAATAACATTATTTCCCACGACCAAGTAACACTCTCCTGGATCAAATGACACCTATTTCCTGGTGTATGTCACACACTGCAAAGGTCCAGTGGTTATATTTTCTTTTAAAAAGTGACCCAAATTCTGGTCACCTAAGGAGAGGATAAATACATGAATGCTTAATGTGTGTATTTGTACATATAGTGCATCCAGAAAGTATTCACTGTGGGCGACACACATTGTGGGCTCACGTTTCCACAGAGACAGGACTGCATGTGTATTGAGGGTGTCACGTCTGCAAGGACAAAGAACTCGAATCTGCAGAAGATAACAAGGAGGTGTGAGATTTGTCTCTTTGTCCCACAGAAGATGCCCCGGAGAGATTTCCGGTTCATCAGGAAATGAGAGACAATGGTGAAGATTCAAAGGGATGCTTTGTGACTGTATGTTTACTGAAAACACCATGTGACTTGAATTCTGATGCTGGAAACATATAAAAGGGTGATGAGATATGATTCTTCCTCTTTCCTGCTTTGAGAATGCTAGAAGCTGTGTTCTGTCAATAAAGCTGGTTTACGACTAAACTCAGCCTCATCATTTGAGCACATCTTCTACACTGGTGACCTACGACGAGAAATGAGCAGACAGAATTCTCCCGAGCGGGGCTCGGCGGAAGCCAGCCTGATGGCCGCCTCCACGATCCGGCTGCCCGATTTCTGGCAGCACAGCCCGCGCTCATGGTTTAGCGCAGTCGAGGCGCAGTTCAACCTCCGGAGAATCTCCAACGACGACACAAGATTCTACCACGTGGTAGCGAAGCTGGACAGCAACACGGTCCAGAGTGTGGAGGATCTGGTTAATCATCCACCAGACAGCGACAAGTACAGCGCATTGAAGGACGCGCTGATCAGCCATTTCACCCCTTCAGTCCAACAACGAGCAGAGGGACTCCTGACGTTGACGGAGTCAGAAAACGATAGACCTGCGGACCTGATGGTGAAGATGCTGAAGCTCAAAGACTCTGAGGATGTCGAATTCATTTTCGCCCACCTTTTCCTTCGGACCCTGCCGCCAGCAGTGAGAGTGGCCCTGGCAGAGTCGCCCCGATTGGCCAGGCGAGACTACCATGGGTTGAGCAAAGAGGCGCAGCGGTTGGTCGACGCCCACAAGCGGAACGCGGTTTCGGCCGCGGCGGCTAGCCCGGGAACGGCGTCCGGAGACAGCGCAGGTCCAGCGGCCGCGGCGCCAGACGCACCAACGACGGCGGCGACGGGAGCCAGACGACGCGGAGCGGAGGACGGCCCGTGCTTCTACCACCGCCGTTTTGCAGAGAGAGCGCACAGGTGCGTCCCACCGTGCAACTTTAAGCGCCAGGGAAACGCCAAGACCGAGGGCCGGTAGCAGCTGCGACCCTCGGCA
Source organism: Pholidichthys leucotaenia (assembly GCA_020510985.1). Taxonomy (NCBI): domain Eukaryota; kingdom Metazoa; phylum Chordata; class Actinopteri; order Cichliformes; family Pholidichthyidae; genus Pholidichthys; species Pholidichthys leucotaenia. Next base: position 344,801,114 of record CM035843.1, read on the forward strand.
ACGAGAACAGGCTGCTTTACCTGACGGATGCACGCTCGGGGAAACAGTTCCTCGTGGACACGGGCTCTCAGCTGAGTTTCGTCACACCCACCTACGCGGAACGGCTGATGCCTTCTAAAGCTCCCTGGGTGTCAGTGTCAGCAGCGAACGGCTCCACGATTAAAACGTTCGGTGAGAGGACCATGCTTCTGTCCTTACAGGGCCGTTCATTTGAGTGGACATTTATTGTAGCAGCAGTCAGTTTCAACATGTTAGGGGCTGATTTTTTGTGCTCACATGGTTTATTGGTTGACCTTGCTAATAGACGTCTGATTAATGCACTGTCCTTTCATTCTATTCCCTGCACAGCTCGGGTGGCCCCGCCGACTGCACATGCCAGCGTCTCAGCTGCGGGTGGTAAGTTTCACACATTGCTTGCTCAGTTCCCAGCACTCACAGTCCCCACGTTTTCGGCAACGGTGGCTAAACATGGGGTGGAGCATTTCATAACCACCACCGGCCCTCCCGTTTTTGCAAAAGCTCGGCGCTTGGACCCAGCTAAACTGGCCATCGCGCGCGAGGAGTTCACTAATCTGGAAAAACTGGGCATTGTTAGACGCTCCAAGAGCTCTTGGGCTTCGCCGTTTCACATGGTCCCAAAGGCTGACGGCTCGTGGCGACCTTGCGGCGATTTCCGCAGGTTGAACAACGTTTCAGCTCATGACCGCTACCCAATTCCGCACATTCAGGATTTTTCTGTTCATTTGGCGGGGGCGCGCATTTTTTCTAAAATAGACTTGGTGCGCGGTTACCACCAGGTTCCAGTGCGCGCGCAAGATGTACCCAAAACAGCGGTCATAACTCCTTTCGGCCTTTTTGAGTTTTTGCGCATGCCTTTTGGCCTCAAGGGGACCGCGCAGACTTTCCAACGCATGATGGATGCAGTTTTACGCGAACTTCCTTTCGTGTTCGTTTATTTGGACGATATTTTGGTAGCCAGCGCGTCCGAGGACGAGCACAAAAAACACCTCACAGCAGTTTTTCGGAGGCTGGCAGAGCACGGGTTAATAGTTAACCCAGCGAAGTGCCAGTTTGGGGTGGCGCAGATTGATTTTTTGGGACATCGCGTTTCGGCAGAAGGAGCGGTTCCTCTTCCAAATAAAGTGCGTGCCATAACGGATTTTCCGCAACCTCAAACGGTCAAGGCGCTTCAGGAGTTTCTAGGGATGGTTAATTTTTACAACCGTTTCCTTCCAAGCGCAGCACGGCTCATGCAGCCATTATACACCGCGTTAAAAAAAACAAAAGCCCACAAATAAAGTTGAATGGTCTCCGGAGCGGGAGCGTGCTTTTGCCCAGGTCAAATCAGCCCTGGCAAACGCAGTTTTGTTAGCGCACCCAGTTCCAACGGCCCGCATGGCGCTCACCACTGACGCTTCCGATGTAGCGGTGGGGGCGGTAGTTGAACAATTTGTGGCAGGTACCTGGCAACCCCTCGCGTTTTTCAGCAGGACTTTGCGCGATAGTGAGCGTAAATACAGTGCGTTTGACAGGGAGCTTTTGGCCCTACACTTGGCCATCCGTCATTTTCAGTTCTGGTTAGAGGGGCGACGTTTCACCGCGTTTGTGGATCATAAACCGCTAACGTTTGCGATGGCCAAAATTTCAGAACCCTGGTCAGGCCGGCAACAAAGGCAACTAGCCGCAATATCGGAGTTCACTACTGATATTCAGCATGTCGCGGGTAAACACAATGTTGTGGCAGACTGCCTCTCGTGCGCGGTAGCACCACCAAGCCCCATAGGGGCAGACTCTGTAGCCGTGGCCGCGGGCCAGGGCAGCGACGCGGGAGCGCGCGCAGCCCCGGTCTGTGTTGGGTTAGATTATGCAGCCATGGCTGCGGAGCAGGTTAACAGCGCGGACGTGCGCACGCTCCAGTCTGGACCAACAGGGTTAAGGCTGGAGCACAGGGAGCAACAAAGTGGTATGCCCCCACTAATCTGCGATGTCTCCACGGGACGGCCCCGCCCCGTGGTGCCAGCCGCGTGGCGTCGCCGCGTTTTTGACTTGGTCCATTCTCTCGCGCACCCGGGGGTGCGCGCATCGATTAAGTTGGTGGGGGAGAAATTTGTTTGGCCCGGGTTGCGCAAACAGGTCAAGGAATGGGCGGCAGCCTGCGTAGCGTGTCAGCAAGCCAAAATACACAGACACACTAAGGCCCCGTTAGAACCTTTTCACATCCCCGCTAAGCGTTTTGATCACGTGCATGTTGACTTGGTGGGCCCGCTCCCATTATCACACGGGCACACACATCTTTTGACGATGGTGGATCGCACCACGCACTGGCCAGAGGCGATTCCTCTGACATCAACCACAGCGGAAGAAGTTGCGCGAGCATTTTTAGCAGCGTGGGTTGCGCGTTTCGGCGTACCGTCGGACATAACGTCCGACAGGGGTCCCCAATTTATTTCCGAACTATGGTCATCGATGGCCCACAGCTTGGGGGTGAAGATTCATCGCACTACCGCGTATAACCCCCAGGCTAATGGTTTATGCGAACGCTTTCACAGGTCATTAAAAGCAGCCCTCAGAGCGTCGCTGACGGATACAAATTGGGTGGACAAACTTCCATGGGTTTTATTGGGGTTGCGTTCTGCACCTAAGGAAGATTTGCATGCTTCCCCGGCTGAATTAGTTTTTGCACAACCTCTCCGTTTGCCGGGGGAATTTCTCCCCGATAATCCCGCACCAAATGGCCCCCCTGCTCAGCCGTGGCAGAGCGACTCGGGAGCAAACACGCTCCCTGGCCCGGTCCATCACAGTTTACCACACATTTTTGTGCCAAAGGTTTTAAAAAATGCAGAGTTTGTTTTTGTTAAACATGATGCTCAGCGTCCAAGTTTGCGACCGTTTTATGACGGACCGTTCCGAGTGCTGGAGACCGGGCAGAAGCATTTTCTGCTAGATTTAGGGGGCAGAAGGGAGTTGATTTGCATAAACAGGCTCAAACCCGCCTTTGTTTTGGCTGATGAGGAAGTGCAGCTCGCGAGGCCCCCCCGCCATGGCAGGCCGCCGAGAGGACATTCTCCAAAATCTTCACAGAAAGGTGCTAACAGCTTTAATCCACAGGTGCAGAGAGATGTTGCAGGTGCAGCCAAGCCAGGTTGCAGCAGATTCGGCAGAAAGTTAAAGCCTAGGCAGTTGGTGGATTGATTAGCGATGTATGGAGTGTTTTGCCTTACTAGACGTTTGGGGGGGGTAGTGTGGGCGACACACATTGTGGGCTCACGTTTCCACAGAGACAGGACTGCATGTGTATTGAGGGTGTCACGTCTGCAAGGACAAAGAACTCGAATCTGCAGAAGATAACAAGGAGGTGTGAGATTTGTCTCTTTGTCCCACAGAAGATGCCCCGGAGAGATTTCCGGTTCATCAGGAAATGAGAGACAATGGTGAAGATTCAAAGGGATGCTTTGTGACTGTATGTTTACTGAAAACACCATGTGACTTGAATTCTGATGCTGGAAACATATAAAAGGGTGATGAGATATGATTCTTCCTCTTTCCTGCTTTGAGAATGCTAGAAGCTGTGTTCTGTCAATAAAGCTGGTTTACGACTAAACTCAGCCTCATCATTTGAGCACATCTTCTACATCACAACACTTCACTTTTTCCACATTTTATGTTACAGCCTTATTCCAAAATGGATTAAATTCATTTTTTTCCTCAAAATTCTACACAAAATACCTCATAATACCAGTGTGAAAAAAGTTTTTTTGAGATTTTTGCAAATTTATTAAAAACAAAAAACTAAGAAATTACACGCACATAAGTATTCACAGCCTTTGCTCAATACTTTGTTGATGCACCTCTGGCAGCAATTACAGCCTCAAATCTTTTTGAATATGATGCCACAAGCTTGGCACACCTATCTTTGGACAGTTTTGCCCATTCTTCTTTGCAGCATCTCTCAACCTCCATCAGGTTGGATGGCGGGTTTTTTTCTCGGTGCACAGCCATTTTCAGATCTCTCCAGAGATGTTCAATTGGATTCAAGTCTGGGCTCTGGCTGGGCCACTCAAGGACATTCACAGAGTTGTCCTGAAGCCACTCCTTTGATATCTTGGCTGTGTGCTTAGAGTCGTTGTCCTGCTGAAAGATGAACCATCGCCCCAGTCTGAGGTCAAGAGCGCTCTGCAGCAGGTTTTTATCCAGGATGTCTCTGTACAATGCTGCATTTATCTTTCCCTCTATCCTGACTAGTCTTCCAGTTCCTGCCACTGAAAAAGATCCCCACAGCATGATGCTGCCACTACCATGCTTCACTGTATGGATGGTATTGGCCTGATGATGAATGGTGCTCGGTTTCTTCCAAACATGATGCCTGGCATTCACGCCAAAGAGTTCTATCTTTGTCTCATCAAACCAGAGAATTTTGTTTCTCATGGTCTGAGAGTCCTTCAGGTGCCTTTTGGCAAACTCCAGGCAGGCTGTCATGTGCTTTCTACTAAGGAGTGGCTTCCGTCTGGCCACTCTAGCATACAGGCCTGATTGGAGGATTGCTGCAGAGATCGTTGTTCTTCTGGAAGGTTCTCCTCACTCCACAGAGGAACGCTGGAGCTCTGACAGAGTGACCAACGGGTTCTTGGTCACCTCCCTGACTAAGGCCCTTCTCTCCCGATCGCTCAGTTTAGACAGCCGGCCAGCTCTAGGAAGAGTCCTGGTGGTTCTAAACTTCTTTCATTTGGGACCTTCAAAGCAGCAGAAATTTTTCTGTATCCTTCCCCAGATTTGTGACTCAAGACAATCCTGTCTCAGAGGTCTAAAGACAATTCCTTTGACTTCATGCTTGATTTGTGCTCTGACATGCACTGTCAACTGTGGGACCTTATATAGACAGGTGTGTGTCTTTCCAAATCATGTCCAATCAACTGAATTTACCACAGGTGGACTCCAGTTAAGCTGTAGAAATATCTCAAGGATGATCAGTGGAAACAGGATACACCTGAGCTCAATTCTGAGCTTCATGGCAAAGGCTGTGAATACTTATGTACATGTGTTTTCTTAGGTTTTTATTTTTAATGAATTTGAAAAAATCTAAAAAAAAAAAAAAAAAATTCACATTGTCATTATGGGGCATTGTGTGTAGAATTTTGAGGAAAAAATTAATTTAATACATTTTGGAATAAGACTGTAACATAACAAAATGTGGAAAAAGTGAAGCATTGTGAATACTTTCCGGATGCACTGTAAGTTCACCTTTCATTCCAATCCAGTCCGGTTTTATTTCCAAAGCACTTAAAAACAACTACAGTTGACACAAAGTGCTGTAATTCAGAAATAAATAAAATGTGATGAACATGTAAGACATAAAAATAAATAAAAGACAACAAAATACAACTAAAAAAGTATAAAACAAGACAGGTAAAAATGACATATAATAAAAGCAATAAAACAAGTAAAATCAATGTCTCATGCTGGGTTGAAGGCCAAGGAGTAAAAATTAGTTTTAAGGGGTCATTGACTGCACATTTTCCACATTTTAATAGCTCACACGTATCTTAATGAAATGTTGGTGACATATTTTGTTCACATTTTCTATAATCTTTTTAATTATTGAAGCAAATTTGTTTTTTATTTTTCCTGGCTTTCTTTAAATGCTCTGATTAAAGGCCTATCACATTAAGAAGCATCTTTCACCGTTTCAACTCCACCCTCCCTCTTACGTCAGTTAACCATTATAGCTGACTAGCTTCTAGCCTTCCAGCTCGATTTAGCAGCGCTCTGGTTCACTGGTCCACAGTCGATTGTGTATCTCGCGTCAGTCCGGTCTATTTCCCAATAAACTTTGCCGTGATTCCACAACAAATCGCTAACACCGCACGCTGGATGATCACCGCAACCCGAGGCGAGCTACCGAACAAGGGGATCTGAAAGGGCAGTGTGGCTCTGTGGCACTCTGCTGTGCTCTCACAGCCAGCTGAAAGCTGGAGCAACTACACTGCCCGTGGGAGCAGAGCGGATCCATGGAGGATGGTGGGGTCGCTGGGCATGAGAGCCAGCAGCATCTGATCCTGGAACATTTTGACTGGAGGGAGCCAGAGGCTTCATCATGATTCTTCGGCAGTTCACACATACCGGTGCTATGCCGATAACTCCCCTTGGCATAACACCAGACAGTAGCCCTGGTCACAGGCCATAAAAGTGACCGGTGTGCCGTGGCAGGCAATCCACCGTGGAATCACGATGAAACCACTCGGAGATGGGCCGACCTTCAGGTCTGAAGAAAACAATAATATAAGTCACCCTCGGTTTGAGCTTCCTGTTAACAGTGTTCGCTTGGGGGCTAATAGCTCAGGGGCTAAGAGACTACCTTGAGCACTACTTCCATATACATGACAGACAGCTAGGTGGGCCAATAATAGAGCAGTGGGCTGGGACGGCAGTGGGTTGGCTTTTACTAAACGTGACGTTAACGATTTCCACAAAAAAGTCAAAAACGTTTTTGGGAAACAAAAACAAGATAAAGTTCTGTGTGTGTTTTTTTAAGAGAATTGACTGTTTTGAAAATTTTTGGATAGCTAGGTGACCAGTAGACTCATTTCCGACAGTTAAAACCGACAAACACACCATTTTTCATTCAATGACCCCTTCTTTTCTTATATAGTGCACACACCACTAAGAGAGAGAGAAATAGCATTTCAGTTCTCCTGTATGTCCTGTACGTATAGAAGTATTGACAAATAAAAATCTTCGAATCCTAAGTTTTAAAAACTTATTCATTCATCTTCTTAACGGTCCTTTATATGTCGCGGGGGGGGGGGGAGTCTATCCAAGTATCTGTGGGCAAAAAGCGAGGTACACAGATTGCCAATGAATGGATGAATGAATGAAAGCTCAGATAAGGGATTATGACAGATTTTTATGAAAAAATTGCATCAAAACAATGGACACTGAGAAATTCCACCCCCGGCATAGTAACAGACATACATGCACATTCACGCTTTTTAAGTGTGCTGTTGAAATAGCGGTTCATAATGCCCTACTGACTTCAGGCTTGCTTTATGCAAATGAAAAGCATATTGGAATAAAATGCACTTTAATGCCAAAGCGCCAAACTTGGTGCTGTTCCTCATCGCACATAGTCATTTCATAATTAGGTGGCAAAGGCACACAGCAGAAAACTAGGCAAAGCACTGACATAAAGTATGAAAACACAAGGTGCAAAGCGTGGCACAAATGCTCGCTTCAGACCATCATAATAGGGCCCATAAGTGTAATACAGTTATAATACAGCAGTGTTTCCTCTGGCTTAAAGACCTTGGCACGGTGGCAACATATTTTTCCAGTGGGGAGGGGGACACATGACACTATTGTAACCGGAATATGTTAATTTTATACTATTCATTTCTTTTTTTTTATTTTGTACAGTAATTTTGCATATGGAACTTACCATTTGAAGTATTGTACAACCGAGGCTTGAATGTTGGAATATTGGGCCAGTTGGGGTCCCATCCAGATGTCCTGTGTTTGGACTTTTTACTGGTGTCATCATTCCCTCCTTCCTTTGCTCTCACCTCTCCTGGACCCTCTGCCTGAACACTTTCCTCTCCTTGGCTCCTCTCTTCTGTCTCTTCTTGCAATCTCTGAGCTCTGTCTAATTCAGATTCTCTCTCTGTCTATAGTGGTATACAAACAGGTTAGAAAACACCAAGTGTCACGTTTTGTCCTGCAGGATTTTTTTGTCATGGTTTACATAAATGACAAAAATATGTGTATTTTTTTTATTTTATTTTTATTCTAGTGTTTCTTTTTTTCCATTGAGAAAGAGTAGAGAAAAAAACATTCATAATAGTAATGTACTCAAGCACACTTAAATTATATGATTAGAGGTGGGTATAGTAGCCAGGAATTCTACTCATGTAAAAGCAGTGCTTTGAAATTAACAATTGAAAGTAGACAACCAAAAATTTCTAGTTGAGTTAAGGGTACAAAGAGCACCCACTTAAAAACTTGAGTAATGACTTCAGTCTTGACGGTTTGAGGTTTTTCTCCAAAATTTATTTTCTTATAGTTTTCCATCTAAATTTGCAACCATTTTCCTCATTTGTAATTTCCTCTTGTAAAATTATGACTTTTCTTGTATATTTGAGACTTCATCTCAAACTTGTGGATTATTTTATAGCTAAGTTTTGTCTATTTTTTATAAAATTAATGAGCTTGATTTTTGTTTTTGTTTTATAAATTTGAAACAGATTATGGTAAAATTTTGACTTTTTTTCCGTATACAATTTACTTTTTTTTTTGCAGAGCCAGAATAGAACAATAATTTTGATTTCAAAGAAAAAATATTAATAAAATTATATTTAATGAAATAAATTAACTCAAATTACCAAAGATGCAGTTATTTCTGTTATATTTCTATATATTTATAGTTTTTCAGAACTTTCCTCACCAACCAGACAGCAGGAAAAACTTGCCTTATTTTGAAATCCAAATGTTGGCACATTTAGTCTGTCTGCAGGCTGATGGATTAGAGTCACTGACTCTGTGAATTTTGGTTATCTTAACTTGCCAGGTACATAATAATGAACATAAATTAGTTAATATTGTAGTGGCTGGTGAAGTAAATCCTCAGTAATTCATCAGTCACTCTTGCCTTTCCCTGCATATGAAGCCTATCCACACCTGTTTGCTAAGCGACTCTTCCTTATTGCTCCCGTTACCAGAGGGTTAAAACCACGATAAATGCCTCCAGTGCTTATATACCTCTTCTGCTTTTTTTCCACATTAAAAGTACTTTAATAAGCTCATGCTTCTCTCGGACAGCAACACGAGAGAGACACTCTGCCTTCTGAGTGGAACGGTCACGCGGGTGGGGCGCTTCCGAACTCCGACGCACGGATGACTGTCACACGCGTTGTTCATGTGCGTGCTTGTGGCGCTTCACTCCTTAAATTATTTTTCTTAAATTTATATTTCCTTAGCGTAGCAGCATAGTTTCAGGGGTGGAGCCCACCACGTGGAAATGTTATCAGCGGAAACTCTGATACAGTTTCAACCCAGTTTTGCCCCATTTTATTTTATGTCAAATTTATGAAAATGTCAGAAGAAAGTACTAGTGCATCTAAAAAAATAAAATATTGTGAAAAGGTTATTTTTTAATTCAGTTAAAAATGTTAAACTTTAATTTTCTGTATTCATCACATATAAAGTGAGTTATTTCAAGCCTTTTTGTTTTAAATTTTTATGTATATGACTTAGTTTTTGAATTAAATTATGAATTATAATATTCACCCCTTCATGGATTGCTACTTCATTGTGGTTGGAGGGGTTGTATACTCTAATTATCCCAGGGGCTATGTTGTTGGGGGGCAACTTACCCCTGGTAGGGTCTTCCAAGACAAACTGGTCCTGGGTGAAGGGCTCGACAAAGTGTGGTCCCGTAGATCCATATGACAAAAAGTTCCATCAAGGACCCAGTGTACCCAGTGGAGCCACATGGGTCAGCAGGAGAGATCATGGGGATCATGGTGCTATGTGAACCAGGTGGCAGTTTGGACTACTCTGCTTGGACTGCTGCCCCCACAGTCCGGACCCCTGGAAAAGTGGTAGAAGATGGATGGATGGATGGATGGATGGATCATGATAATACATTTTTTTAGATACAGTACACTAGTATTTCTATGAACTCCCAGTCTTATTTTATAGTTATCGCAGCCGGAATTTCTATTTTGCAATAACATGTACTGTTTAGTAGTGTTTATCGTGTGATTTGCCCTTTTCCTTTCTCCCAAAAAGACTACATGAAAACTAGCATGCTGTATTGTTTGAGATTGGGTTGTAGGTGTAATGATAGCAGGGACGGAAATGTGAACAAAGTGCAGATCCTGATGATTTTCCTTTAAACAGAAAAAATAGTGTCCAAAGCTTGGTTGTGGATGTGCTGTCTAGTTACTGTAGTGCAGTCAATGGAGTATACATGTATTTGAGTATTTTAGCCTCTTTTTAAGCTTACTGCTGTGCAGAGGTCAGTAGAGTAACCAGAAGTTGTACTCAAGTAAAAGCAGTGTTTCTTTATGACAGGGGTATCCAATCATGTGCCATGGAGGGCCAAGACCCTGCAGGCTTTACCTCCAACCAGTGTCTTCAACAGCAGATTTCAATGAATTTCTCCCCACTGATTGCTGATAAGTGAAAACACCTGCTGAAGAGACTGGGTAGAAGAGAAAACCCGCAGGGTCTTGGCCCTCCATGGCACATGATTGGACACCCCTGCTTTATGACATTAAACCCTTAAAGAGTCTGTGACATAATTCAACCAAGACATCATTAGAAAGAAGAACTACTGTGTTTTTATTCTGTGTAAACAAAAAAATTCAATAAAATTTTGTTTCCATATACTACCATAATTTACATCGTGATGCAGAAGATTGCGATGTTTGTTTGTTGAAACTGGGTCAAATGCTGCCGCCATTTTGTGACGTAATGAGGTGAACCAATATATAATAGTAAGTTGTATATATAGAGCACCGGGATCTGATATGGAAAAATTTAAAAATGGGATGGAAAAGATGTATGCAAAAATAAGACAAAAGGATATCTTTATTTGTGGTGACTTTAATATAGATTTGATGAAAACAAAACAACACAAACCAACTGAAGATTTCTTAGATACAATGTATAGCTTAACCTTATTTCCAAAGATTACAAAACCTACAAGAATAACGACACACTGTGCTACCCTGATAGACAACATTTTTACCAATGTTATTGAATATAATATGGTGAGTGGTATAATAATAAATGATATTAGTGACCACTTGCCTGTATTTGTTTCTTTAGATGTTAATTATGGGGCTAATGAGAGTAAGAATAATAATAAACTATGTAAAAAGATTATCTATAAAAGAATACGAACAGAAGATAGAATCAGGGATTTAAAAGAAGACTTAATGTTACAGAACTGGGATGTTGTCTATAGAGAGAAAAATGTGGACTTGGCATATGATAAATTTATTGATATATTTAAATTATTATATGATAAAAACTGTCCAATTAAAGAAATTAATAAAAAACACATATACAAAAATTGCCCATGGTTAACCAAAGGGTTACAAAATGCTTGTAAAAAGAAAAATTATCTCTATAAAAATTTTATTAAATTAAGAACTAAAGAATCTGAAAAAAGATATAAAACATATAAAAATAAATTAACTGATATAATACGAACTAGTAAAAAATTATATTATAGGAAAATGTTAAATGAAAATAAAAATAATATAAAAGGAGTCTGGGATATATTAAACAAATTAAGGAAAAATGGAACTAAGAAAATGATATATCCAGAGTATTTTACTGATAATTGTGGTGATATTTATGATAAGAATATGGTAGTAAATAAAATGAATAAATGTTTCGTAAGTGTTGGGCCAGAGTTGGCAGCAAAGATTCCAAATCAAGGAAAAGACACTGTGAGTGAGACTTTAATTGGAAGTAACCCTCGGTCAATTTTTCTTACAGCAGTGGATGAACTAGAGGTAAAATCTGTTGTTGAAAAGTGTAAAAATAAATTATCTACTGACTGTGATGGTATTGATATGGCACTAATAAAAAGAACTGTTGATGGTATATTAAAACCATTCACATATATTTGTAATTTATCATTTCAAACTGGTTCATTCCCGCAGAAAATGAAAATAGCAAAAGTAATTCCATTATTTAAGCAGGGAAATAAACACCAATACACAAACTACAGACCAGTATCACTTCTCCCACAATTTTCAAAAATTCTGGAAAAACTTTTCAACAACAGATTAGAAAACTTTTTAAATACACAGGATGTGCTGAATCAGAACCAGTATGGGTTTAGAGCCAAGAGTACAACATCATTGGCGATAATGGATGCAACAGAGGAAATAATAAATGCATTAGATCAAGGAAAATATGCAATTGGTGTGTTTATAGATTTTAGAAAAGCATTTGATACAATAAATCATTCAATACTTCTTAATAAATTGCAAATGTATGGTATTAGGGGAATTGCTCTGAAATGGGTTACAAGTTATCTATCTGAGAGACAACAATTTGTGAAAATGGGAGAATATCTGTCTGGGTGTATGGGAATTGCCTGTGGGGTCCCCCAAGGGTCAGTATTGGGCCCCAAATTATTTAACATATATATATAAATGATATATTCCAAGTTTCTAAATTATTAAAAATAATATTATTTGCTGATGATACTAATTTATTTTATTCTGGAAATAATTATAATCAACTAATCCATACTCTAAATAATGAATTAAATAAGCTAAAAAAATGGATGGATTGTAATAAACTATCACTAAATATAGATAAAACTAAGGTAATGATATTTGGTAATTGTAAAAATAAAGAAGATATACACATTCATATAGATAATGTAGTTATTGAAAAAGTTAAGGAGATCAAGTTTTTGGGTGTAGTACTGGATGATAAAATTAGTTGGAAACCACATGTCAGATACATACAAAATAAAGTTGCAAAAAATATTGCAATTATAAATAAAATTAAGCAGGTCCTAGATTATAAATCACTTCATATTTTGTATTGTTCATTAGTACTTCCATACTTGACTTATTGTATAGAAGTTTGGGGTAACAGTTATAAAAGTAAACTTAATTCATTGTTAATATTACAAAAAAGGGCAGTCCGTGTTATACACAAAGTTGGGTACCTCGAACATACTAATTTATTGTTTTTACATTCGAAGTTATTGAAATTATGGGATCTGGTTCATTATTACACAGCACAATTAATGTTTAAAGTTAGTAAAAACCTCTTGCCACACAATATACAGAATCTATTCAGGGAGAGAGAAGGGAAATATAATTTACGGGGGAATACAAAATTTAAAATTCACTTAGTAAGATCTACACGGAAGAGTTTTTGTGTGTCTGTGTGTGGGGTAAAATTGTGGAATGGGTTGGGGGAGAAACACAGGCAATGTCCCAACATCCATATATTTAAATCAACATATAAAGAAATGATTTTTGAGCAGTATGAGAATGAAGGGCAGTGATGTTACATTGTGTCTTCAGTGAGGGAAGGTTGTTGTGTGTTATGGTGATTGTGAAGGTGATGGTGTTGTTTGTGTTTGCATTGAACATGCCAGAATTGTATGTTTATTGTTGTTGTAATATTGTTGGATATGGACTGTCATTGTTGTGTCATTTTTGTTGTATAAATTGACTATGGGTGTATTACAGTGAATGTGGTTGTGGGATAATGATGATTATGAGTAATACTGTAATTTGTTTGGTGTGGAGAAGGGGTGGGACTGTATAAGCCTTGGCTTCTTCCCACTCCTTTTGAACATTTTATTTTGGTTTGTTTTTTTGTTGTGTTTTGAACTCTCTTTTTTTCTTTCTTTAACAATGTTCAAATAAAAATCAATCAATCAATCAATCAATCAAAACCAAAGATGTAAACAAGCACAGATGAGTACACTGAAGCGGAGGAAGTTGTGAGTGATTTCAGCGAAGATTTGAGCGATTTGTCGATACTTTTTGAGGGAGAAGCAGGATCGAATGATGAAGAAGAGCGAGTTGGTTCTAACGAAGGACTGCATCCACATTTATTTGAATCATATCGTTCAGGAAGCAAAGATGACTCGCACGTTTCAGAGGATGAAGGGTCCAACGGTGAAGGGTTAGAGATGGACATCAGTCGCCTCCAAAACACTGAATGGTAATATACAGATAGATCAAAATTTCCCCGATCAGGTGGTCAGGGAAATTTTTAAAAAAAAATGCTCAGATATTCAGTTTCGGTAGGCAATGTTTTCATTTTATAAAAATGAAAACTGAAAAAAGTAATATAACGTTTTTTAACACAAAGTCGTTCCATTTGGAGTAAAGTCAACACTCGGCTTCAAAATTCATAGGGGAGGATTTTACTTTCAGCGGAAAAATATAATAAAATCGCGATCGCCTCATGTGGGAAAAAAAAATCAATTACACTAACTCTTTTCTGGGCAAGTTTTGACACTGTTGCTTCTCTGCGCTGTTTTGATATGTTGATATCGCCTTGAGTTGTGGGTTTTCGTTTGAAAACCGTAGGTATGGCAGTCGGTTTTAGAACCCGTTTGTAACAAACTTTCAAGCCTAAAGATTCCTGTATAACGGGCGCCTCCTCAAAACTGTCTGCAGTGGAATGATCGCTACAGAGTACAGAAGATGGTGTTGGTTGCCATTTGTCCCTTATTCTCTGTACTTGCTTTGCCCATTTTTTAAGAAGATCTGGATCTTTTGGGAATGAGAACAGGCTTGTACGTTCACTGGGGCAATTAGAACACCCAGCCGCCATGCAACGTTTTGGCATTTCTTCGCTGATATAGAAGCTAAACAGCTTGTTTACATTGACAGCACACAGATCAGCGAGAGGAACTTCACCTCATGACGTCATATCCAGAAACGAGGCTCGTCTCAGGATATTGCATTAGTGCAATACGGCGTTAAATTTGAATTTACTTAGAAATATTTTTCCACTTATTTAGCATTCAAAGTCAACAGAACCAACTATGTGGACGACTGAAGATAAATTCATACTGAATATTGATCCATAGTTCCTACATCGTGTCACAGACACTAAGTATGAGTATCCCCAATTTCTACTGAATCCCTTTGCAGTCAGTTGCAGCTACAGTGCAATCGCAACCTTGTAGCACTCCCAACAGGCTGTGTTTGTGTTTCAAACCAAAACACATCAGAACAAGGTTCACATGACAAGATCACGTGAGAATTATATAAAATAGTGGGAGACCATTCATTCAGATTTATGTGCTCTAATAATATCCAAGCAACCTTTAAGGGCCCTATTTTGACAGTCAACAGCTGACTTTTGCGTTAGACTTCCAGCCGTATGCCAGTGTTTTTGTTAGTTTCTGTCAGCGCATCATCTATTTTTTACGCTTTGTGTCATGCCATCTGATTACCAGTAGACAGTATGCCTGCTTTGAGCTGGGAGGAGGAGAGTCATTTCAAAGAGGTGTGGGGGCATGCAATCTCATGCACACAGGTACTATGGTGCATGTTATGACAATGTACTTTTGATCAGGAAAAAGCACGTCTGACATCAGAAGCACATTGTTTTATGCTATTTCAGTGGCATGTTTTGAAATCGTGCAGCTCTTGAGCTCATGAGGAAACAGCATGTGTTGGGATTTTCTGTTATTTTAATGGAGAGAGTTGTAACAGTTATAATCACCCAGTTTATTTATATGATGATACACCAAATAGTTTTTTTTTTTTATTCCATCCACACTCTCATTTTAATTCCAGACTTACTGTTGGGGTCTACAGATTAGGCATTACTGTATGTTTTTTTAGGGGAATGAATGAATGAACAGGGAGAATGTATGTGTGTTCTGGTGAGGATGCGGCAGACAGGGGGAAGCGTGTTAGTCTGAAGATTTTTATTCCATCCACATTTTTGTTTTCATCACGGACTTATTAGGCATTATTATGTTTATTTGTAGGGAAATGATGGAATGAATGAAGGAATGAATGAACAGGGTTTTATTTTTCACTGTAACTCCCCAGAGAAACAGGAGATGTGTCCACATCTGCGACCGCATGCCCCCGAGTTTCCAGCCAAGCCAAGGCTGCCAAGGAGTATCTTAGTCTAATATTAAAATGTGTTTGATGCTGAAACATTTCAAGGTAACCGGAGTCGTAGCCTAGTTGGTAGAGTATCCGCCTCACAACCGGGAGGTTGTGGGTTCAAATCCTGGCCGGGTCATACCAAAGACCATATAAAAATGGTACTTTCTGCCTTCTAGCTTGGTGCTCAGCATAATAGAATGGGGAAAGGAAAGCTTTCACTACTTACAGTAGCTGTGTGGCCTAGGGACAGTGAAACGGAGATAGGCATCGCCCCATACACCACATGGTGTCTCACATGCTGTGGAAGGGATTAACTTAACTTAACAAGGCTGCCCACATGGCGCTCCTACGATCGGGGTTCTCGAGCTGCGGGTGCCCCAACCGCCACCCATCAGCCCCCGGGAGAGGCCACCAAGAGTGGGCTCACTTTGTGGCAGGGGTCAGTGGCAGACAGGATGCCATGCCAGATCTCCTCCCTCCCTCTGGGACTGGGACAGAGGGCCACAAACCTCGGCAAACCCTCGCACAAGATGGGGGGGACCCTCGATTGGCAAAAGCAACAGGAAAGGGAGCACTCCATGTTTCCATGGGCTGGGAGCGACTGCTGCACCACCGTTAATGATCCTTCTGTTTTATGAAAGTTTGCACAGACATCATCCTCTTTTCCTGAAGTTTCATACTCATTCATGTCTATGTGTTGCATTCGTGCACGCACATGAATAACGTGCATGACCGTCATCCGCGCAGAGTTTAGAAGCGCCCCACCTGCGTGACCGCTCCAGTCGGCAGACAGAGTGTCTCGCTAGCATCACTGTCCAAAAGAAACATGAGCTCATTAAAGTACTTTAAACATGGAAAAAAAGCAGAAGAAGTATATGAGCAGTGAAGGCATATATCATGGTTTTAACCCAGGAGCAATAATGGAAGGGTCGTTTAGCTAACAGGTGTGGTTAGGAGCTTGAGTAGGTTCATTTTGTCTTCTTTTTAATTATTAGTTTTTTGTTTTTCTTATTTCAGACAAGAATAAAAAGGAGCTGTTTTTGCCTTTAACTTAGTTAATATTAATTAACTCATTATGTTCATTATGCACCTGGCAAGTTAAGTCAATTACTTTAATCCGTCAGCCTGCAGACAAACTAGACATGCCAACATCTGGATTTCAAACTGCACAAGGTTTTTCCTGCTATCTGGGTGGTGAGGAGATTTCTAAAAAAAAAAAAAAAACTATAAATATATAGAAATATTATAACAGAAATAACTGCATCTTTGGTCATTTAAGTTAATTTATTTCATTAAATACAATTTTATTACCTCCGCCAGGCCGCAGGCCAGGAGGTTATGTTTTTGCCGGCGTTTGTCTGTCTGTCTGTCTGTCTGTCTGTCTGTTGGTCTGTTGGTTAGCAAGATAACTCAGAAAGTTTTGGGCGAATTTCCATGAAACTTTCAGGCGTTGTTGGAAATGGTACAAGGAAGAACTGATTAAATTTTGGGGATGATCTGGATCACCGTCTGGATCCAGGAATTTTTTAAAGGATTCTTTAACATTATGAGATAGGGCCCGGAGGTAATGTGTAGTTCAGTGCTTCCGCCAGCAGGAAGCACTGAACTACATATTGAAGCTCGTCAAGCTTGTGACAGAGCCGCTAAAATGCAGCATACACTGAATGAGAGCCCACAGGCTGCTGCTTCTCACTGTGCTAAAGACAGAGACAGTACACAGCAACATACACAGGATGAGGGGCTATCCCCAGATGCTATTGAAGCGCGTCGACCTTAGTTTTATTTTATTGATTTTTTCTTATCACCTCCGCCAGGAGGTTATGTTTTTTTTTTTAAAAGAAGATTGGAGTTAATATTGTTCTATTCTACACTACGTATATGTACATATTTTTAATTTCCTGGAAAGAAACGAAGTTAGAAAAATTATGTTAATGGTAGCTTTTCAATATCCAGAACTTATTATTAGGAATAAATTTCATGAATGTGTTCTCCAACTAAAGACTTGTACATGTTGTATCTCTTGTTAAACTAGAAAAGCACTCGGAGAGCGCAGACCTCCGCCAAGCGCCACAATTCCCCCCATACAGTGTTTGTGTGTACGTTTTCACATTCCTTGAGCATGTAAACATATGACTAGCAATTGGATTCACAATGATTATTTGTTTATTTGACAGGGACAGTGCAATAAACACACAATTAATCAATGACAATCAATCTGATAGTGATAGGATTAGTGGTTCAGTAGTAAAAGCATTGCCTCCTTGGCGGAGGTAATAAACTGAAGTGTTGCTGTTGTGTCCATCTCCTCCACTGACAGATGCAAATTGGGTAGACAGGTTGCCGTGGGTTTTATATTATATTGTAACGTGCTGCTCGACATGGCGACGTCCCACCGGGAGGTTCGAACTCACGCTCCGGAGTCCCGCACTGTACTGTACCTGTGTCGCCAATAGGGTCAAGCCACTTGGCAAGCCAAGTAGGGTGCTCATATTGAGTTCGCTACAATATTATTTTTTGGGGGGGTTGCGCTCCGCGGCAAACGAGAATTTAGAGGCTTCGCCGGCAGAGAGCTCGTTTTTGCGCAGCGCCTATGGCTGGCTGGTGAATTTGTGCCAAATGCGCAGCTCCTATGGCTGGCCGGGGAATTTCTGCCAAACAATCCGTCGGCGGACAGTTGCCCGTGTGAGGTTTTGCGGCAGGCCCAGGCCATTCATTCATTCATTCATTCATTCAAGGTGGTAAATCCCTGATGCAGTCACTTTTAGCATTAGAGTGAGACATATCAGGCGCAGCATTACTGGCGCCGGGATTCCTCTCTGTTCCGGAGCCGCTGGACAAAAGAAGGTGCGATAATGGTTGCCGTGGGTTTTATTGGGTTTGCGGTCCGCGGAAAAAAGAGGATTTGGAAGCCTACCCCGGCAGAGAGCTGGTTTTTGCGCAGCCCCTATGGCTGGCCAGGGAATTTCTGCCAAATAATCCGATGCCGGACAGCTGCCCGTGTCAGCTTTTGCAGCGTAGTGCAAACACAGGCACTCTGGCGAACCCTGTTTTCTGTGTGCTTTTGTGCCTAAAACTTTGAAGAAGGCGGAGTTTGTGTTCATCAGACACGTCGACCAGCGCCCTCTATTGCGCCTGCGCACATGTTGAAAATGGCTGTATGTCACAGTGTTGAAAAATGCTTTAAAAAATTCCTCTATCCAGACGGTGAACCGGATCACCCCCAAAATTTAATCAGTTCTTCCTTGTACCATTTCCAACAACGCCTGAAAGTTTCATGGAAATCCGTCCAAGACTTTTTGAGTTATCTTGCTAACCAACAGACAAACAGACAGACAGACAAACAGACAGACAAACACACAAACTCCGGCAAAAACATAACCTCCTCCTGGCCTTTTCGGCCTGGCAGAGGTAATTAAATAAATTGTATTTGTGTAGTTCAAATAACATTTTTTTTGTTTTCTTCACCAATCATATGACATACAGAAACACATGATACAGGAAAGAACAATAAAATTAGTGTAGAATATTTATGGTATAAATCACAATACTGGGGGGGACTGTTGCTCTTGGCGGAGGTCTGCACTCTCCGAGTGCTTTTCTAGTTAGCATTTTTTTTCTTTGAAATCAGAGTTAAATTATTGTTCTGTTCTGGCTCTGCAAAATTATAGTCAAAAATGTAAGTTGTTATGAGGAAAAAGCAAAAAAAAATTACCACAGTCTGTTTCAAATTTATTTTAAAAAAAAACAGTAATTTTATTTTTAAAAAAATAGACAAAAATTTGCCATAAAATGACAAATTTATAATAAAGTTTCAAATATACAAGAAAAGTCAATTTTACAAGAGGAAATTACAAATTTGAGGAAAATGGTTTCAAATTTAGATAAAGTTACAGAGAAAAGTAGGAAACTATAAGAAGATTGTTATAAATTTTGGAGACTGGTCATTACTCAAGTTTTTAAGTGAGTGCTCTTTGTACCCTTAACTAAAAATTTTTGGTTGTCTACTTTTAATTAATATGACACTTGATATTTTCTAACCTGCTTGTATACTACCATGGACAGAGGGAGAACCTGAATTAGACAGAGCTCAGAGAGGGCAAGATGAGACAGAAAAGATGAGCCAAGGAGAGGAAAGTTTTCAGGCAGAGGGTCCAGGAGAGGTGAGAGCAAAGGAAGGAGAGAAGGATGACACCAGTAAAAAGTCCAAATGCAAGACGTCTGGGTGGGACCCCATCATCATCATCATAGCAGTCTGTCGGGGGTGACAATGACTGTTTCATTTAGGTCTGATCAGATTCCTCCACACAGCTCTGTCCTTTGCCTTCCGCTGCCAGGATCTCCTAACCTTGATAACCCGGGCGACGTCCGAGCCGGTATGAGTTGCTTTCTGACTGACCATTTCATGAAACTGCTTGCAAAGTATTTGAGTACCACTAGTTTTTGCTGGACTAGCGGCACATTCTTGGCAGATAGAGGTATTATCAGTGGCAAGGAAAGGCCAAGACAAACTGACTCCAGTATCTGTTGTAGTGACTGACCAGATGATAGGTTTGTTTATCTCTGCTCTTTGTGCAGTGCATGTCATGATGCACCGACTGGCAAAAGTCCACCACAGACCTTGCGACAGATGTGCTTATCTGCCAGGATGTCCAGTCTCACCCTGTGTAACTGGGAGTGGTCCACCACAGACCTGTGACAGATATTGTTTTTAGTTCTGCCAGGATACCCAGTTTCACCCTCCACGCCCTCAGAAGGGTGGGGTTGCCGGTTGAGTTGCCGACGGCCCGACCCATGAGACAAGTAGTACCGGTTTTCATGGTTATCTGGTAGCAAGCAAACCAATGCCTGACCTGACATATCTACACTCAAATCAACAATTTTATTATTACATTAGGTCCTCAAACTCAAAGTCACAATCAGCGGGCAGCAACAAATATTCCAACATTCAAGCCTCAGTTGTACAATACTTCAGATGGTAAGTTCCATATGCAAAGTTGCTGTGCAAAATTTAATAAAAAGAAATGAATAGCATAAAATTAACGTATTCCAGTTACAATAGTGTTGTGTTTTTTGCCCCCCCCCCCCCGCCAAAATATGCTGCCACTGTGCCAAGGTCTTTAAGCCAGAAGAAACACTGAAATAACTACCTGGACATCAACTGTGATTGATGTCTTCTTTATTACCAGGCAGCATTATTATCACGTGAATTTTCACTCACGCACATGCCCTTTGGCCATCTTAAACAAGCCGTCATGATCAGAGTTCACTTTACATAATGTGCCTCTGTGCATTAAAGGGATGGGCAGAAGTGTTTTGGATTGGATTATCCAAAACACACCTCTGAATAATTAGACTACCCTCTTTTACACCTTGCACCCGGCGGAAAATTTGTTTCTGCATTGCTGTGATAAGGAAATGAACTTGGAAACGCCCATTAACGCATTCTGCATCAGTGAGAACTGATTATGAACCGAGTCATTGTAATACGGCCCAAAATGTTAATTCTGTGAAGTGTTTGTATTTTAACATTTTTATCTTTTTGACACAGTGGTGGAGGAGTAGACTTTAGACATTAACGGCCAATCCTTAAATATTTTTTAATGAGCAAACATACAGTAGATACTGTGGCATTCCTTTGAGTGCTGATATGGCATCCATCAAAAATGGACTTGGTGTGTACAGTACTTTTGGCAATCCGTTGTGGAGAGTTGCATCTGTTCCGCAGCATACCATACCATCTCGAGTGGAGAGTAGAGCATTGACTAGAATGGAAACTATTTGCTGCAGTGACTGCATCACAGCCGTAATGGATCGCAACCGGAGTCAATGGAATCAGGGGTTAGAGCAGCAAGCAAAAAAGTTACTCGAGTCAGAGTAACAAAGTATCTAGTTAAAAACTTTACTTGAGTAGTGATTTTACACTCAATAGTTGGTGAAAATTTTCTGATAAATTTCTGACATTTTTCTTTTAAATTTACACCTCTTTTCTCAAAAAGTTACAATTTTTTACAAATTTGGAATTTTTAATCATAAATTTGCTGTGTTTATTGTACATTTGCTGCTTTTTTGTCACAAAATTGGAATTTTTTTCTTCTACATTTACATAAATTTGTGATTTTATTCTTGCCAATTGGTTTTTGTAGAGATGTTATGCTGAAGATAAAATATACACTAGCCACATGTGCCCCCTAATATAATCCAAATTATTATTAAAGAACACTAATAAGTCAAACATTTCCTTAGTAAAAATAGAAAACGATAATTTAACTCTGATGGGGAAAAAAAAAACGAGAGAAAAACATGACTTACACTCAACTCAAATCAGTGAAATCAAAATTAACTCAAACCACCAAATGTCAGTCCCTCCAGGATTTCGCGGGATGTTTTCATGATTGTTGCAGTCCAAAAAGCCTGAATTTGTGGGAGTTTTTTAAAAAAATTGTGATAAAAGTTGTGATGCTTTGAGAGGTTTTTTTGCACTAAAAGTTGTGGGAAGAATTACAAATTTTAAAGCGGATGCTTTTTTCCATAGTTTACTGAAATATTCTATATAACCACAAGAAAAGTGCAGGATTGTCAACATTTCCTGTAAACAGTAATTTGTAAATTAAGAAAAAACTTGTGCTATACAGAAAAACTCTTTTGGCAGATGCCTCTTTCTTTCTCAACTCATTGAGAATGAAGTAGCTACTCAAAAATTTGTCATAAACATGACCAACACTGTAGGCTACTCTTGCTGAGAACTTTATAAAAAGGATGAATAAAATAATTATCCATTACAACAGCTAAATTGCATTGAATGGATATTGAAGAGTACACATAGATTTGGAAATTATGCCAGCACCTTCATTTGAAAACTCCTTAACCGCAGCGGTCTCCAACCACTCAGTACCAAGCACAGAGAAAAAAGAAATAATTTATTCTATTGCTCTGTATTGTCTATCGAAGTCTGTTTTTCTGAAAAAAATTACTGAATATTCTCTGTCTTTCCGTGCCTGACTCCTACTTGTTTGTCTATCTGCTGCGTGCCTTGACCCACACCTGTCTCATCAGATACTGATCTTTCCTTTACCAGGAGTCATACTGGAAGGAGGGACTCTCCTAGGGGGTTTGCTGGCGGCATGCACTGGTCCTTGTTCAGACCGGAGATTCACAGCTTTAAAGCTCACTGACAAGATGTAGTAATGATTTTACCTCTAAAGATGTATAAAATGCTCCAGCACTGGCTGTAGTGTTAGATTTGATCATTTGTTTGTGGCTTTATGCCGTCTCGCCTCACGCGCACTCCCGTGACGGGGTGGTTTTCAGGCAGGCGGACTTTTTTCAGGACAAACCCGGAACTTCATACACACAGTCAGGATGGAGATGTGGGGAGACATCCACTGGTGGGCCAGGGGAAACGAAGGAAGGGATGGTGTGGGAAAACTCACGGGTGAGTGTTTTTTTAAATCACACACCCTGTTTTTTGCTGATGTGTTCCGTTAATACTCACTGTAAACACGGAAGTGAGTGCGGTGCAGCGATGCATTTGATTGATTAGACTGAGCACTTGAGCGTCACTCAGGGACAAATTTGATAGGTGAAATTGGTGGTGGTTGACGAGGACTGGCCAAAATTGCGGGAGAGTTGCAGTGATTGAACAAAGTTGCAAGGTCATGCAAAAGATGCGGCGAATCTCTGATTTTGCGTGAATTAGTGTGATTGCGACATCATGAAATTCTGGAGGGACTATTATTAGGGATGTTAATGATTAATTGACTTTTGATTAATTGTCGATAAGAATTTAGTCGACTAAATTAAATGAGCTGTCAATGGATAACTCAGAAGTTCTTTTCAATGGGAGCTTATTCTATGAAAGATAGTGGCGTCGCCATCCAGGCAGGGGCGCACGCGGTCACCCACTGCCGCATTTCAACCGAAAAAGAAAAAGAAGACCCCAAGCCCCCAGAGCGCATGCGCTGTGCAGAGTGAAAAAAGTAGCCCTACCGGGTTACGTCAGAGAGCCACAAGTTCCATTGGCACGCAAGCTTGAAGATCTACCTGTCTGCTTCAAACAGTATGATATCTCAGCAATCACTAGACTGTTTCAATGATCTCTCAGTGATTTTCCAGTGATCTCCATGGTCACCATGGTCTCCTCAAAGTTTTGACTCAGTCCAAAACAATCTCCCAATGATCCCCAAATTGAAGTGATCTCTCAATGAACTCTCTAGGAGTGCTGCATGAACTGATCCATTTTCTAATGATCTCTCTGCAATCACTGCTGCAGCCTTTCAATAAACTCTATTGGTCTTTCATTGAATGCTCAGCAATACCTCACTGATCTCTCAACCATCTCTACCTTCGGGGTGGAAGGCATTAATTGAAAGATCGTTGAGAGATCATTGGGAGATCAATGAGATCGTACCCACCTCTGCTTCTGTAAATTAAATCTGTGTTATACTGGGTTTTTTGCTAGAAACTTTTTTATTCAATCAAGAGTTAGTCACATTTTGATTTTCACCTCGTTGTTAATCAATTTGCAGATTTGACCAGCTGCAGCATGCCTCCTATAAAAACAAACCCCTTTCACCTTTTGAGTCTTAGACAGCTCTCCATGTCACATGTACAGCCCAACCACGTTCATCCTGACATAATGCAGAGATAATGGGGCCTACAAGTTCTAGCTTAGTTTGTCGTTAAGGATGACTCATCATTTATACTCGCCTTTCCCTTCTATGTTAAAATGGCTACTGGATGGAACATATTCGTCCTTTCTTGCGGTATCCGTCACAGGAGACATCAATAGCAGTGTGAAGCAGGTCATGAATAATACACACATACAGGAAAGTTTTTTTGTTGCTGCCGTCAAGGCACATTTTCAAAGGATATGAATGTATCAAAATTTTAATAGCTACTCGCCTAACGGGATTAAAAGGACTTATGAAGTACAAGGCAGGTGTGGCACTAAAACGGAAGATTGTCTTCCCTTTATTTATCACTATAAACGTCTGTGGAGAGAAGAAAACAGGGACAGAGATGCAGAGAGAGAAAATCAGTCAGCTGACAATTATAACAAATACACAAATCACAGTAGAAAAGCACATCAGAAAAGCTAATGTTGATGCTTTGTGAGAATGTTCCTGCATATATACAGCAAATAATGCCTA
The DNA here is from genome assembly GCA_020510985.1 of Pholidichthys leucotaenia. Classification (NCBI taxonomy): domain Eukaryota; kingdom Metazoa; phylum Chordata; class Actinopteri; order Cichliformes; family Pholidichthyidae; genus Pholidichthys; species Pholidichthys leucotaenia. Next base: position 344,825,886 of record CM035843.1, read on the forward strand.
CAAACAAAGAATGAATATGTTTGCTTTCACAAAACAAAATAAAAACTGTGCAAAGTGATTCTAATGTTTGTATGTTGTCCCACTCGCTAAGTGCTGTCCTGCCCACTGTGGCAGGTTGAAAAAGAAAAGGAGCAAACCAAGAGGGGCTGGCAGGCCACTTTTCTGTGGATAACCTCATAATTGTTTGAATAAAACATGGCGATTTGCATGAAACTTTAATGGAACTGTGCATTTGCACAAGTGATATGGGCCCTTGTGCTTTTAACAAGGCGTCCCTCGCTACATTAAGCCCCGCAGAGACACCGACAGCGGAGGGAGGAGGAAGAGGAGGAACAGGCAGGAAGGAATGAGTTGGGAGACAAATGGTAAAAGGTCTCACTGAAGTGTCACATGACTTTGTGTAATCTATTCACTTGTAATGAACATGAGCCGCATGTGTGTAAAGTTGTTGAGAAAAAATATGAGCATGTCAGGGAGAAAGACAAGAATTACACACAGTTATCGTCAATATTGATCTGACTAAAACAAAGAGACGACTGGTATAAAGGCAGCACAGTGATTAGATAATTATACTGGAATGTCACTATAATAGGTCAGAGGAGCAGAGACTTCCCGAGGGTTAATACTGTCATCCCGTTAAGACAACGGCCACATAAAATGACACACTTGGAAATGCCCCAGTTGCCAGTAGCATGATGATTCTGAGCACATATGCCAGCTGCATATTTGTGACTGACAAACAAACACAGAAAGTGGCATTTGCACACAAACCAGCATGCAAAAACCACAATAATGAGTAACCAATATTGCCACGCACATACACACACACACACACGACTGCTATATATGTAGGAAGTCTTTTTTTGTAACGCATGACTAAACTGCTGCAAAGCTACTGAAAATTTCATAATCCAGAGCAGAGCAAAGAGGAGAGCAGAGAGGAGGAGGAGGAGGAGGAGGATGAAGATGGAGAGCAAGTGAAGCGGGCAGGCAGAAAGTGTAGCAGCAGCAGCAGACTGAGGAGAAGCAGGGCAGAAGGAGGCAGAACAAGGGAGCTGGGCAGAAGATGGAGATGAGGAGGAGGAGGGGTAGGGGGATGGGCGGGAGACAGAAAGCAAGAGCAGCCTCGACACAGAAGCTCAAGCCAGCAGGCAGAGCTGCAGCATCTGCATCCATGAGGGCCACAGCAGCCATTCACTGAATGCCCCTCATCCGACCCCTGATGCAAACAGCAACTGGGCTGTGTTTTGTGGCCCCTTCAGCCAAGCAGCCCCACATTCACAGATCCATTAACAGAGCAAAGGAGCAGGGCTGGAGTGGTCTGCTACAGTGGATATAAAAGGTCTACACACCCCTGTTCAAATGCCAGGTTTTTGTGATGTAAAAAAAAAATGAGACCAAGATAAATCACTTCAAAACTTTTTCCACCATTAATGTGACCTATAACCTGTCATCATCAACATCATAGCAGTCTGTCATGGGCAACAATGACTGTTTCATTTAGGTCTGATCAGATTCCTCCACACAGCTCTGTCCTTAGCCTTCCGCTGCCAGGAACTCCTGTCGTTTTCCAGCTTCTTCAAGTTTCTTTTTACAGTGTCTTTAAATCTGAGCCTTGGTCTACCCTGATTGCGTTTGCCCTCGCATAACTGTGAGTAGAGTAACTGCCGAGGGAGACGCTGGTGGTCCATCCTCTCAACATGTCTGAGCCATTTCAGGTTTGTCTGTATTAGCATGTCCTCCATTGATGGTAGACCACAACCCAATTATAAAACAAACTGAAATCTTTTAAGCGGAAAAATATAAAATAAAAAACTTACAATAACCTGGTTGCATAAATATGCACACCCTGTTATAGCTGGGGATGTGGTTGTGTTCAGAATTAACCAATCACATTCAAACTCATGTTAAATGGGAGTCAACACACACCTGCCACCATTTAAAGGGCCTCCGATTAACCTCAAATAAAGTTCAGCTGTTCTAGTAGGCTTTTCCTGACATTTTTATAGATACATCTTACAGCACAAGCCATAGTCCACAGAGAGCTTCCAAAGCATCAGAGGGATCTCACTGTTCAAAGGTATCAGTCAGGAGAAGGGTACAAAAGAATTTCCAAGGCATTAAATATACCATGGAACACAATGAAGATAGTCATCATCAAGTGAAGAAAATATGGCACAACTGTGACATTACCAAGAACTGGGAGGCTGCCAAGAGGCGGACAGCAACATTGAAGGAGCTGCAGGAATTTCTGGCAAGTACTGGTTGTTTAGTACATGTGACAACAATCTCCCGTCTTCTTCATACAGTGAGGAAAATAAGTTTTGAACACGTCAACATTTTTATCATTAAACATATTTTTGATGGAGCAACTTGTTGTGATACTGAGTATGGTTGGGGAACTGTGCTCGTGCTTTCAGTTTGTTCCAGTTATTTTCTGTACTTTCCCCATCTCAGTTTTATTATTGGATTTGAATATGGGTTTATTTGTATTATGTTACAGTATCTCACTAAAGTGAGTACACCCCTCACATTTTTGTAAATATTTTATTATATCTTTTCATGGGACAGCACTGAAGATATGACACTTTGATTCAATATAAAGTAGTCAGTGTACAGCTTGTATAACAGTGTAAATTTGCTGTCCCCTCATGTCTAAACCGCTAGCAACAAAAGTAAGTACATCCCTAAGTGAAAATGTCCAAATTGTGCCCAAAGTGTCAATATTTTGTGTGGCCACCATTATTTTCCAGCACTGCCTTAACCCAATGACTGCCACAGGCGCTCTGTTGCGCCATAAGCCCCTAGTGGTCAAAGTTTTTTCAAGAAAATATTCAGTTCAGATGTCAGAGATTTCCAAGGCTATAACTTGAAAGTGGTAAGAGATAATGGCTTACTGTCAATTAGAAAGATGTAGAATATGATCCAAAGTTTGAGAGAGGAGTAAATTTATGCATCTAATTTGCATAATGCCACGGCAGCCATATCAAATTACATAACTTTCAGTCAAAAGTGGACTTTGGACATATTTACACAAAGAATGGTCTTTCTTTTTGTCACCGTTTCTTGTTTTGGGCATTTTTTTTTAATCTTATCTTCAAAGTATATGAACCAGAAAATCAGTACAATGCAAACAAACCAAGACATTCGTCACAAACCAAGACATTCGCCGGGCAGCTCGCTCACTTCGTCCTTTTGCGGCATCCTGGTCATTTTTTTCTCTTCTGTCGGTCATTTTATTTTTCCCCCTCACATCCAGAAACTGTAATGATTATTCCACCTCAATTTTACGTTTATTCCGCCGCTATTTATCTTATATGACAGCACGGAACCTTCGCGATTGTTCTCTCCAGTCACTTGGCGCTGGGGGCAATGGCAGGTGAACATCAACCAGCTTCACCCACCCTCTGTTATAACAAAATGTATATATTTACCTTCATAAGCTAAATAATCTCTTTTTAGAATCATAGTTGGCAAATTTGGGAGCAAATGCCTCCTCTGTGACGGTGATGGCAAACATCAACATTCATTTACAAACTCTTCTTCTGTGGTGTCAAGAAGTGAGGTTTTAGGATGGTTCTATGGCCGCCATCAGTTCTCCAAGGCAAGAGCATAAGTTATACATGTCTGCCACCTTGTCAGGTGGAATTCTTAGAACAACTGGGGAGTTTTCGGCCACCTTTACCCTCAGTCTCTTTAGCAAGGCAGTGGTCATCTTGGAGGTGTGCTTGGGGTCGTTATCATGTTGGAATACTGCCCTGTGGCCCAGTTTCCGAAGGGAGGGGATCATGCTCTGCTTCAGTATGTCACAGTACATGCTGGCATTCATGGTTCCCTCAATAAACTGTAGCTCCCCAGTGCTGGCAGCACTCATGCAGTCCCAAACCATGACACTCCCACCACCATGCTTGACTGTAGGCAAGACACACTTGTCTTTGTACTCCTCATCTGGTTGCCGCCATACACGCTTGACACCATCTGAACCAACTAAGTTTATCTTGGTCTCATCAGACCACAGGACATGGTTCCAGTAATCCACGTCCTTAATCTGCTTGTCTTCAGCAAACTGTTTGCAAGCTTTCTTGTGCATCATCTTTAAAAGAGGTTTCCTTCTGGGACGACAGCCATGCAGACCAATTTGATGCAGTGTGCAGCGTATGGTCTGAGCACTGACAGACTGACCCCCCACCCCTTCAGCCTCTGAATCAATGCTGGCAGCACTCATACATCTATTTTCAAAAGACAGCCTCTGGATGTGATGCTGAGCACATGCACTCAACTTCTTTGGTTTCATGGCGAGGCCTGTTCTGAGTGGAACCTGTCCTGTTAAACCGCTGTTTGGGTTTGGCCACCGTGCTGCAGCTCAGTTTCAGGGTGTTGGCAATCTTCTTATAGCCTAAGCCATAGAGCAACAATTCTTCTTTTCAGATCCTCAGAGTTCATTGTCATGAGGTGCCATGTTGAACTTCCAGTGACCAATATGAGAGTGTGAGAGTGATAACACCAAATTTAACACTCCTGCTCCCCATTCACACCTGAGACCCTGTAACACTAACCAGTCACATGACACCGGGGAGGGAAAATGGCTAATTGGGCACAATTTGGACATTTTCACTTGAGGGTGTACTCACTTTTGTTGCCAGCAGTTTAGACATTAATGGTTGTGTGTTGAGTTATTTTGAGGGGACAGCAAATTTACACTGTTACACAAGCTGTACACTGACTACTTTACATTGTATCAAAGTGTCATATCTTCAGTGTTGTCCCATGAAAAGATATAATAAAATATTTACAAAAATGTGAGGGGTGTACTCACTTTTGTGAGATACTGTATGTGCCCTTTGTCTCTGTTTGTTTTGAGTTGTTCTGTTATCTTAGTTAGTTATTATAGTCTTGGTTATTTATATTATGTGCCTATGGCCATCTTGTTTTGTAGTATAAATTACGTATATCATCCTGTGTTTTTATATGAGCCCTCTCCACTTTCACCTCTAGTTCTTTCTTTGTAGTGTTATATTAGTTATTATTGTTATCTGGTCCTTGCCTAGGTGGGTTGTCACCATTCTTTGTTTATTATCTGTATCATGATTTATCATTCATTCCGGTCTGTACTTTTATTTTGACAGCATTCTTTATTTACTTCTGTTGCTCCTAGTTCAGTTTGCGGTTGTCACAGCTGTCAGTATTTTGGGTTATTATCCTCACTCCTGTTATCCACACCTGTATCTAATTTTGGTTTAGTTCTCTTTGCTTATTTAAGGGATGTCACCCCGCAGCTCAGGGTAATGTCCTGCTTCACCCTTTGTTATCCAGACATGTGTCCCACATCTAGTGTACTTTGTTTATTCTGACGTGCATCCCATGTCTCAGCCTCAGCACTGTTCTACCTCCTTAGCAATTGATGGAAAAATTCTGTTACACTGAGTTATATAATAATAATAATCATAATGCATCGATTTTATATAGCGCTTTATCATATATATACTCAAAGACGCTTTACAAATAGGTACATTATTCATTCACTCCAGACAAACAATGGTAGTGGCAAGCTACTTCTGCAGCCACAGCTGCCCTGGGGCAGGCTGACGGAAACGTGGCAGCCAATCTGCGCCAACGGCCTTTCCGGCCACCACCGAACATTTTATACATTTATACACATTCATACCCAGTGTTATGGACACTGGAGGCAAGGCGGGTGAAGTGTCTTGCCCAGGGACACAACGGCAGGATATCTGGGGAGAGCGGGATTCGAACCGCCAACCATCCGGTTATTAGACGACCTGCTCTACCTCCTGAGCCACTGCCGCCCCTAAAATGAAATTTATGATATGATATGAAATTTATAATATGAAATTTTATGAATTTTTTTTCCTTATAAAGCTTAATGTGTATACCTAGGAAATCCTGTTACCATATTTGGAGTTGCTGAGCAGTGGAAAAAAAACAGATTGAAGGATGCTGATGTAAGTGTGAATGTTCAGTTCTATCACTGACTGTTCAGCTTACCACTAGTGTTTTCTGCATGGACTCCGCAAATACAATCTTAGTCATGAATGAAATATCAAGAGGCTCAGCAAACATTATCACACTGACTCATTAATGAACTCATCAAGAAGAGACCCCACCCCGATGGTCCTTTGGATATATATTAGTCAGAAACACTCTGTTAGTTAAGCCAATGCACTGCAGCAGTCTGTGATAGCTGTACTCTATATTGTCTTCCGCTGATCAGTGCAAATTTTATTTGCTGAAACTTTGATCCTGCCTAATTTTTGATAAAGAATTTTTCCAACATACTTGGCGCCCGAGCACAGGGTCTCCAGATTTCCCTCTCCTCCTGTTTCCGGCGTTTTTGGACCGAGACAGCTAGTGCACAACTGTGGAAGAAGACCTCCCGACTCCAGCGGGTCAGCTTTGCGGAAGTGAGGCAAGGTCCGGAGACGCTGGGAGCGGACCGGAGGGTGACGGAGCCGAACTGCAGGCAGATTCAAGTGAGTAAATTTAATTATTAATGACTTATAAACATTTCGTCCCAGTTCGAGTCTGCGGTTGATCTGAAAAATACACGTAAAGAGTTGAGAGTTAAGAGTTAAGCATTAATTACCGTAGATCTAAGTCCGTTCGGTAAAGCTTAACTGTGCCCCGGTTAGAGTCCCTCAGTGAAGTGCATTTCTATTGAGTAAATGGGTACAACAGCGCGCAGGGGAATATCACGGAAGGATACCCCGGAAAAAATACAGCGGCAGGATACCGCAGAGTGATATTAACAGCCGAGAGAGACAGAAAGCAAGAGAGAGAGAGAGAGATTTTGATTTTTAAAAGATCTTTAATAAACACACTTGTCCATCAGTCAATACAATTTCTATATCATGCTATGTTACACAGAAAATTAATCCCCCAAAAAACGCCCCAAAAAAAGCTGTCCATCATGAACTGAACAGAGGACATTCTCCAGGGACCAGAGGGTCCTGAAACCTTCCACATCCCCATTCCCCATAAAAAACTGAAAGTCCAGCCTGATTCTGGCTTTAAGTAGCCTCACAAATAAAATTTTGACATCAACATCATTCTCAACATTTTCAAGTTTTCTTCTCCGGCTTACATAGATAGCCAACTTTGCCTGTCCTAAAACAAAGTTCAGTAGTTGACACTTCTGCTTAAAACGACGATTGTACATAAAACCACAAATGAAAACCTGCTTAGAGAAAACTTCCTTAAAAATATGAAAAAGTTTTGTGAGAAGTTCAAAGAGGCCACTCAGGCGCTGACATTCAATAAAACAATGAAAAACAGTCTCCCTAGAGGAACAAAAAACACACTGATCACTGACACTGCTGTTAATCACAGAAACAAAAGCATTGACAGCTATAATACCATGCAGGACCCTCCACTGTAAGTCTCCATGCCTCTTAGGGAGAGGGGCTTTGTAAAGAGCCCTCCAGGCAGGCCGATGCCCTTTTCCTAGTTTAAAATAGGCTCTCCAAGGAGTGTCCACACAGGTGTTCAATCGGTCCTTGTTGAGTGCCATCACCACCAGTCTGTAGAGTGCCTTACCACTGGCTCCTCCAAAGTCCACACCAGTGGGAGCACAGAATGCCAGTAAGGAGCAAGGAGCGACGTCAAAGTCCATATAGAGCGTGAGAGAGGGAAAGGGGTCAGTGCTTTCTGGCTGCAGCGTGCCATTGCTAAAGTCCAAGAGTAGGGAGTGCTCAAGTCCATGAAGCTCCTGTTTCCAGTGTGCAAGAAGACCATCGATGAAACGATTCGACCTGACACCAAGATGAGCTGCTAAAGCTGAGGCGTTGTTGAGGCCAGGACCAGCCAGTTCCACCACTTGCTTCAGAGTGAGAATGTTCCTGGAACACAGCCTATCAAGGAAGGTCCTTCCAACTCCCGGCAGGACACCAAGGCGACCACCAAAAACCAGCGGCTCCCTCAACAACCAGTAGAGGGAATCGCATGGCCCTCTTTGTTTTTTAAAAAGAGTCCACACTGAAAAGAGACTGCGGTAAAAACTGGGTAAAGACAGTGCATTAGAGTTCTTAAAATCCATTAAAAACACAGGGAGGTCTAGCCCAAGCCCAAGGACTCTCTGTAAAATAACACAGGCCAAAGGCCTCCATACCAGGTCCTGGGGGCCCGTCAGCAGTCTCTGTATGAAAGTCAGTCTAAAAGCAGCACCTCTACTAGCTAAATGAATCACTCCTTGCCCCCCCTCCTCTTTGGGAAGAAATAACAGGGCTTGAGGAACCCAGTGGAGTCCACCCCCCCAAAAAAAGTCCACCAAAACAGACTGAATTTTGGACAACAAACCAGCAGGGGGGTCCATGCACATGAGGCGGTGCCACAGGGATGAGGAAACAAGATTATTTAAAATGAGCACTCTTCCTCTAAAAGATATTCTTGGCATTAGCCACTTCCACTTGTTTAGTCTCCCGTTAATCTTCTCTATGACCCCATCCCAATTTTTTTGCTCAAACTGCTGATTTCTAATAAAGACACCAAGATACTTAAAACCTCCTTTTTTCCAAATCAACCCACCCGGCAGCGTAAGCTGATTTTCTAGTTTCTCCCCCACCATCAGAGCCTCGCTTTTTCCCCAGTTTATCTTTGCAGAGGAAAGTTGGCCAAAAAGATTGACACTCCTAACCAGAACGTCAATGTCACTCTGCTTGTTTAGCAGAATGACTACATCATCTGCATAGGCCGACAGCTTGAACGTGGTGTCACAGCCAGGAAAAGTAACTCCTGATAGATCCCTTCTCAGGCAGTGAAGCAAAGGCTCTATGGCGAGGGAGTACAGCATCCCTGAGAGAGGGCAGCCCTGCCGAACCCCCCTCTGGACTTTTAAAGGGGCAGACAGGCCCCCATTTATCTTCAGCACACTCTCAATGTCACTGTACAAGACCCGTATCCTGGCTATGAAGCCTGGGCTGAACCCAAAAGCTGTTAAAACTGTCCATAAATATTGGTGTTCAACCCGATCAAACGCCTTTTCCTGGTCAATTGAAATCAAACCAGTTTCTACCGCCAATGAACCAGAGACCTCCAAAATATCCCGAATTAAAGTGACGTTGTCACTAATCAGCCTGCCAGGCACACAGTAAGTCTGGTCTACATGAATGAGCTCGCTCATCACCTTTCTCAGTCTTCGGGCCAGAGCTTTTGAGAGAATCTTGTAGTCTGTGCAGAGCAGAGAGACTGGCCTCCAGTTCTTTAGGCTCTGGAGGTCCCCCTTTTTCGGCAACAGTGTGATGATGGCCCTCCTGCAGGTCGTGGGTAGGGTCCCCCTTTCCAAGCTATCTTGGAGAACCTCCAGCAGGTCTGGACCAAGCAGGGGCCAGAATTCCTTAAAAAAGTCCACAGAGAGACCATCTATGCCTGGTGATTTTCCATTCTGGAGGCTCATTAGCGCCGTATGCAGCTCAGACAGAGACAGTGGAGCATCCAAGCCGGCAACAAGGTCCTCTGAGAGCACTGGAAGACCATCAAGGAAAACCTGGCCCAGTGACGTGTCCTCCCTCCACTCTGCTCTAAACAATTCACTGTAAAAGCTAGCAGCGTGTTTCCTGATCTCTGCTGCTGTGGAGATTGTTCTCCCGTCATCACCCAACAAGGAGTGAATGAGCTTTCTCTGTCCATTTTTCCCCTCCAGTCCAAAAAAGTACTGGGAGGGCGAGTCCATCAGAGCTACATCCATGTAGCGTGAGCGGACCAGAGCACCCTGTGCGGTGACCCCTAGCAAGCTAGCCAAGGCTGACCTTTTTGACTTGAGAGCCTCTAAGTGCTCCTGTTTTCCTGTAGAACTGAGCAACTCCTCTAGTTCTACCACCTCAGTCTCCAGAACTTTCAAGGATTGGGTCAAGCTACGAGTGACATTTTGAGTGTACTGTTGGCAGAGTTGTTTTATCTGGGCCTTACCAAAATCCCACCACAATTGGAGAGAACTAAAAGAGGGTTTTTGTTCCCTGTGTGACTTCCAAACATCATGAAAAACCTCTTTAAAAAACACATCATTTAAAAGTGTATTGTTAAAATGCCAAAAAGCACTCTTACACTTTACATTTTCAATAAACACAGAACAAAACAGCAGGCAGTGATCAGTGAAACCAACAGGACAGATACAACTATTTTTAAAAACACTCATTTGATGTTTAAAACCATAAAAACGGTCTAACCTAGCCATAGATAAAAGGTTATCTTTGACATGGCTCCAGGTGTACTGCCTCTGGTCCCCATGATGTGATCTCCACACATCGGCCATTTCATGTGTTTTCACCAGTTCTCTCAGCCTATTGGCAGAAGCAGGGTGAGGCTCCAGATGGTTCCTGTCTAGTCTGTGGTTTAATGTACAGTTAAAATCACCCCCCAGAAATAAAAAACTATTTGGATCACAGGACTTAACCGTATCCGAAAGCACGTCAAAGACCCTGATCCTCTCTGCTCTCTGTGTTGGCACATACACGTTTATAAAAACGAAGTTCACGTTTTCAAACTGTACCTTTAATAAGAGGAAATGACCTCTCACCACCTCTTCTACCTCATAAGAGACAGGCACACAACCCCTAGAGAAAAGTACAGCCACCCCCCCACTGCTACTGGATTTGTGGCTAAAAAAAATGCAGCCATCCCACTCTTTTCTCCAAAGGCTCTCAATGTCCACAGTGCTGTGAGTCTCCTGGACCATCAGCACGTCAAGTTTCTTTAAATTAAAAAGCTTGTATAAAGAGGCCCTTTTTACATCATCCCTGGCCCCATTAATATTGAGAGTGCCAATTCTAAGGTGGGGCATTAAAAAGGATAAAAATAGGGTACAGTAAAAAAACACACACATAGCATAAAAGGGAAGAAACAAACTAAGAGTCAACATGACTGTTAGTAATTTGCAATTTCAGTTTAGCAACCAGTTTCTTTAAACGATAAATTTCCTGATCAGTGAAAGTCTCATTCCCATCATTCAGTTTCATAAATTTGCGAGCTGATGCCACGAATAACTCCAGATCTGGAAAGTAATTTTCCACTTTCACAGCTCTGCTCCCCTTAGTCACCTGGAGAAATTGCCTAATTTTAGTAAAACAATAGGAGCTTTGCTCCTCCTGCGTCTGCGTCTGCATCAGTTCAGACTCATCTCCACTTTCGTCAGAAGCGCTCTCATTCAGTAAATCTAAATTCCCAACCCTACTAGATTTAGCAGAGCTCTGCAAGTTTTCCGCACTTTTCCTTTTTTGTGCAGCTTTAAAAGGATCCTCTTCAACAAAACTACATTCCTGCATTTCTTCATGAAACGCAACGTTTGTCATGCAGTGTTTGCTCTGTGTGTCCGCTACAGCCTCAAACCGCTCCTCCCCCGCCTGCAAAGTCTGTTCATTCACGTTCCTTCGTTTAACTGCACTTTTACTTACACCCTCCACCTGTTTACCCCGGGCGACAGGCTCGTCACAATGATCAGAGCTGCCGCCAGACAGAAATTCCCCACCATCACTGTTTGGGGGGGCAACTACCGCGCCCGCCGCGGCCACCCCAGCAGAGGCGGCCGCGGCCGCCCCAGCACAAGCGGACGCGGACGCGGATGCGGACGCCCCCGCAGAAGTAGAAGCGGCCGCAACTGCGGCCGCGACCGCCCCAGCAGAAGCGGGCGCCGCAGCGGCATCCGCCGCACCACATGTAGCGCTACCCTCCGGACCACCAGAAACAGCGGCGTCACCTTTCTTACCGCCAGTGCTCTTTGTGTTCGCCTTTTCAGGACATGACCTAATAAGATGGCCTTCTGCGCCACACGCAAAACACTTCATGGTTTCAGATGTTGCAAACACCAAGTAGCTAAAGCCGTCAATCCTGAAATTAAAAGACGCGTTCAGTTCAGCAGAGCTGTCTTTCAACACCATGAAACACTGCCTCCTATGACATACAACATGCTTCAGCAGGGGTGATTTACTACCCAGAGAGACCATTCTGATAGGGGACACAACCTGGCCAAAACGGGACAACTCTCTAATCAGCTGATCATTTTTAACGAAAGGAGGAGCGTTTGAGATGGTGATCCTCCTAGACGGATTCGCCAGCGGTAAAACGGGAGTAAAAGTGTCACCTATGACCACTCCCTGTGCCACCACCTGATCAGCTTTCTCAGTCGAATCCAGAAAGATCACAATTGCGCTGTTCATCCTCGATGCTGATTTTATGCTGCCATGCCCAACCACCTGTCCTACAGCGAGGCTGGCCTCCTCCACAGAACAGGGAACTGTCGGGAGGATTCTCACACCATGACGCCGGGTTAAGCGCTCAAACTCCACACCACCATCAATCACCGGCATGATGCCGGCTGGGAAAAACCGGCAGCAGAAGCTACCGTTCCCCAACACACCCACTCCAACACTCACACCCCAGCACACACACACTCAACCCACTATATTAAACACACACACCTCAAACACACAAGATAGAGAAAAAGTTAGAAAATACAAAGTTTAAAGTACTCACTCGACACCACTCCACACCCCTGCTCCCACAAACGCCCACGCATGCGCACGAGAGAGAGAGAGAGAGAGAGAGAGAGAGAGAGAGAGAGAGAGAGAGTTTTTGAGTTTTAAAAAATGCTTTTATTGCACAATTCAAGAAAATGTAAGCGCACCAATAAAACAGACAAAAAAATAGAGAAGATAAAGGTTATAACAAGAAATAACCTTAAAATAATGAGAAATAACTTTAATAAGGAATAACCTTAATATAATAATAACTAAAATACCATAAGATATAACTTAAAATAAGCTTAAAATAGAATAAAATAGCCTTTAAACTAAAATAAAATAATAAATTAAAATAAATAACTGCAGTTTGTTTGTTTGTTTGTTTTAAATAAACTAGTGCATACCTGTGCTTGCCCGTGCATACCCGTGCATGCCCGTAGAAACCAAGTATAAGCATTTCTGCATGCCCGTAGAAAGTTACTGTTACCATGGCAACAGTAACCATGGTGATGCCTGCCTTTGATCTTTGACATGGTACCCGTGCATGCCCGTAAAAACCAAGTATAAGCAAGTATTTCTGCTGCATGCCTGCCTTTGATCTTTGACATGGTTACCATGGCAACAGTAAACACGGTGAAAGCTGCCTTTGCTCTTTGATGTCACCACTCATTCAGTGATGCCTGGCTTTGATCTTTGATGATGTCATAGGACTGATGCCTTCCTTTGATCTTTGATGATGCCATAGCAAGTCCAATGATCTTTGATGATGTCATAGTGAGTCCTATGGTGTTTGATGATGTCATAGCAAGTCCTATGATCGTGAGTGATACTTGCCTTTGATCTTTGATAGCGTCATAGCGAGTCCTATGATAGTGAGTGGTGCCTGCCTTTGATCTTTGATGATGTCATAGCGAGTCCTATGATCTTTTAGCAAGTCCTATGATCATGAGTAATGCCTGCCTTTGATCTCATAACAAGTCCTATAAGATAAGAGAAGCCTTTATTAGTCCCACAATGGGGAAATTCCAGGATTGCAACAGCACAGGGATAGCAACACTCAGAGCAATAACATAGAAGATAAAAAAATAAGAGCAGTGAATATACATACAGTATGTACACATAAATATATAAATATATATACACAGTGCGGAGCATTGTAGCTAGATGGAATAAACAGCATAACAGTCTATTTAGTTACCCCACATAGTATGAATATGTACCCATACATATTGTCACCCTCCATAGCGATTGATACTGTCCTAGTTGTATACTGGATGGGGACCATTTTGTGTAAGTCTGTTGCGTCTTTTTTTTTTTTTTTTTTTTTTTTTTTTTTTGTTACTTATTTGCACCCGTAGGTAGACTTGGTTTGCAGTCTGGTGACAAGCCACCGGCTGCTGGTCGCTGCGTGCGCGAGCGCCCTAAACCTACATGTTTTTGGTGTGCGGGAAGAAACCGGAGAAATCCCGGAGTAAACCCGCGCAACACGGGGAGAACATGCAAACTCCACACAGCTCACTGTTGGTCGGGGGCTGGGATCGAACCCACAATCTCATGATCCCCGCGATCCCCCGGCCGAGGGAAAAACTGTGCTGCCACAGTGCTAAACCACTGCGCCACCGTGCAGCCGTGCAGTCTTTTGCATTCAATACTATTAGGTCGTAACGTTTTTTTGCTATCTCTGCGAGCAGCCCTGCTTAGGTTATAAAGTCTGACAGCCGTAGGTAGGAAGGACCTGTGAAACCTCTCGGTCGCGCACCTAGGTTGATGTAGCCTACTGATAAATGAGCTCCTCAGTGTGTTCAGTATGTCTCGCATAGGGTGGTACTCGCACTCCAGCAGAGATGACAGCTTAGCCACCATCCTTCTCTCTCCTATCTCCTCCACTGGGTCAAGGCGCTGCCCCAGGACAGAGCTAGCTTTCTTGATTAGTTTGTTCAGTCTCTTCCTATCAGCTGCTGTGATGCCGCTGCCCCAGCAGACCACTCCAAAAGTGATGGCTGATGCCACCACCGAATCGTAGAAGGTCTTCAGGAGCACCCCTTGTACACCAAAAGACCTGAGCCTCCTCAGTAGGAACAGCCTGCGCTATCCCTTCTTGTAGAGTGCATCGGTATTGTGTGACCAGTCTAGTTTATTGTTCAAATGAACACCCAGGTACTTGTAGGATGTCACCATCTCAATGTCTGTTCCCTGGATGTTTACTGGTGCTGTGAGGGGGTGTCCACCACCAGCTCCTTAGTTTTTCTCGCGTTGATCTGGAAGCAGTTCCGATGGCACCAGTTCACGAAGTCCTGGATTAAGTCCTCTGTACTCAGCTTCATCTCCATTGGAGATGAGGCCGACGATCGCAGAGTCGTCAGAGAACTTCTGTAGATGTAGTGTGTTGTGTTGTGTGAGAAGTCCGCAGTATAAAGGGTGAACAGGAAGGGAGCCAAAACCGTACCTTGGGGGGGCCCCGTGCTGCCGATGATCATGTCGGACACACAATCCTGGGCTCTCACAAACTGTGGCCGGTTTGTGAGGTAGTCCAGGATCCACGATGACAGGTGCTGGTCCACCCCTGCGCACAGCAGCTTGTCCCTCAGGATCATCGGTTGGATGGTGTTGAAAGCACTGGAGAAGTCAAAGAACATGATCCTCATCATGTTCCCAGGCTTCTCCAGGTGGAACAGGGAATGGTGAAGGAGGAAGATCACTGCATCCTCCACCCCAATGCCATGCTGGTAGGCGAACTGGAGTGGATCCATCGCTGGTCCCATCGGGGGCGGAGGTGAGCAAGGAGCAGTCTCTCCAGGGTCTTCATCGGGTGAGACGTCAGGGCCACTGGTCTGTAGCTATTCAGGTCTCTGGGGTGGGAAGTCTTTGGTACGGGTACCACATAAGATGTTTTCCACAACTGTGGTACCCTCCCCAGCTTCAGGCTCAGGTTGAAGATGTGCTCCACAATCCCACACAGCTGGTCTGTGCAGGACTTGAGGAGCTTCACGCTGATGCAGTCTGGACCCGAGACCTTCCTCGCCTTGATCTTCCTCAGCTCCGCCCTCACCTGGGTATTAGTGAAGGTCAGGTTGGGGTCTGTGTGCTGGGAGTGGGGGGTGTTGGTGGAGGGGGGTGGACAGCAGGTCTCGATGACAGTAGAGGCAGCAATGGTTGTTGTGCAGGCGGAGGGGAGGGCGGTTGGTCAAACCTATTAAAAAACAGGTTCAGATTGTTCACCCACTCCCTGCCCCCCGTGCCCTGGGAGGAGGTAATCTGGAGCCCAGAGATGGTTTTGAGGTTTCTCCAGACCCCGCCGATGTCGCTGTGTTGCAGCTTGTCCTCCATCTTCTTCCTGAAGCTGTCCTTACCTTCTCTGATCTTCCTCCTCAGCTCCCTCTGTACGGACTTCAGCATCTCCCTGTTCCCCAACCTGAAGATCCTCTTCTTCTCTCTCAGTAGTAATTTTATCTCAGGGTTGATCCAGGGTTTGTTGTTCGAGCAACACCGTATGATCTTGGTGGGTACGGTGTTGTCCACACAGAAGTTGATGTAATCTGTGATGGTGTGAGTGAGGCCATCAATGTCCTCACCATGGGGATTGCAGAGCTGCTCCCAGGCAGTGGTTTCAAAACAGTCCTTTAGAGCGTCCATTGCCTCCTCAGACCATATCTTCACCATGCACACAACCAGAGGTTGTCTGTGTACTAGGGTTTTGTACACCGGCAGGAGATGAATCAAGTTGTGATCCGATCTCCCGAGTGGGGGGGAATGGTGATGAGGTGTGCGCCTCCTTAATGTTTGCATAGAATAAGTCCAGTGTTTTAATGTCTCTGGTGTGGCATGTGACATACTGGGTGAATGTGGGCAGAATGGGGGACAGTGAGATATGGTTAAAATCACCGGAGATGAGGAGGACAGCATCTGGGTGTTGTGCCAGCAGCCTGCCAGTGACTGAGTGGATGGCGTCACACGCTGCCCCAGCGTTCACCGTCAGATTTGCATAAATAGCAATGCATATCACGTGTGAGTATTCCCTCGGGAGATACACAGGCCACATGCTAACAGCTAGCAACTCCATGTCTTTGCTGCAGTGTTGCCCTTTAACCGTGATGTGTCCCGGTTTACACCAGCTGTTATTGATGTACATTATCACTCCTCCGCCCCTTGCCTTCCCACTGCCTGGTGTCCGGTCTGCCCGTATTGCGTGGAAACCCTCCAGTTCGATGTTAGCATCTGTTGCTAGTTCTGTTAGCCACATCTCAGTAAACAACATCATGCTAATCTCTCTAAAGACGCTCTCGTAGCGGGACATGGCCGCTAGCTTGTCAGTCTTATTGAGTAGCGATCATACGTTCCCCATAATAATGGATGGGAGGACGGGTCTGTACCTTATATTCCTCACCTGCCGTCTTACTCCAGCTTGACATCCACGCCGTTTCCGTCTTATTTCTCCCGGTATTTCGAGTTTTTGCGTTAGCACCATGGGCCGGTTAAGTGCTAACAGCTGGTCCCTGTTGTACTGTCTCCTGTTATAAACAGTGGCTCCGTCCGCCGGCTCAGGAGACATTTGGGGCGATCTGTGTGCCCGTGATGGATAAGGTGTCGCCGGATCAGAAAAATGTAGCGAGAGAGGCCAGATAGTAAATAAGAAATAGGAAGAAAAACTCAGAATTGAGCCGCTGTTGCAAAAAGGCAGCCAACTCGTGTGGTGCTGGAAGTATGATCTTTTTGCGAGTCCTGTGATCGTGACATCATGATAGATGGACAGATAGAGACCTGCCTTTGATCTTTAATGATGTCATAGCGAGTCCTATGATCGTGAGTGATGCCTGCCTTTGATCTCATAGCGAGTCCTATGATCTTTTTGTCAGTCCTATGATCATGACATCATGACAGACAGAAACCTACCTGCCTTTGATCTTTGATGATGTCATAGTGAGTCCTATGATCGTGAGTGATGGCTGTCTTTGATCTCTGATGATGTCATAGCAAGTCCTCTGATTGTGAGTGATGCCTGCCTTTGATTTTTGTTGATGTCATACCAAGTCCTATGATCGCTTAGCGAGTCCTATGATCGTGACAGACACACACACAGTCCTATGATCGTGACAAACACACACACACACACAGATTTTCTTGAATTATTGATGATGTCATAGCGAATCCTATGGAAAAACGTGACTTAGCAATGATGATATAGAGTGAAGTACGTGGCAGTAATGCACCTGTAAGCTGGTTGCCAACCGCCAATCAAATCTAAAAGAAGAAGAGTCCTATGATTGTGATGATGCCTGCTTTTGATCTCTGATGATGTCATAGCGAGTCCTATGATTGTGAGTGATGCCTGCCTTTGATCTTTAGCGAGTCCTATGATCGTGAGTGATGCCTGCCTTTGATCCTTAGTGAGTCCTATGATCGTGAGTGATGCCTGCCTTTGATCTTTGATGATGTCATAGCGAGTCCTATGATCTTTTAGCAAGTCCTATGGTTGTGACAGACACATGGTGTCTATATGACGTCATATAGATGTCATATAGACATCATAGGCACATCCTATGATCTTTTGGCGGGTCCTATGGACGTGACAGACACACAGACACACAGAGATTTCTTGAATTATATATAGAGTGATGATAACATCTCTAGGGTTTTACTTTGATGGAATATGGGAAAATCTCAGAGTGTGAGCCCTTACAGCAATTCCCAAATGTGAAAATATGAAGCAAAAATATGGTGATGAAAGTGCCTGGCTGGTGCCTATCTGGTCTGAAATGGGTTTTCCAGATGGAGGATCATTAGGTCTCCATCAATTACATTATCTGAAAGAAAAGTTAGATGAAAAAAAGCAGAAAATAAGAATGTATGATAATTAAAAGAGAGCTCCTTCCATCTAAATAAATTATGACATCATGTACATGAAAAGTAAATTAGTTTCATAGGACATTGTGTGAGAATGTGTTTGTATGAAAATGTGTGAGAACATGTACACAAGAAGTTATAGAAGTGAAAACAAAAGCCTATTTGCTAACTATATAGTTGATATTTATTTTACCAACAGTATCTGGTTTGAATCAATTAGAGGTGTGGGCTATTAAATGCTCTTATGACCCCAAGCATTACAACAAAGTCAGAAGGATTTGAAATTTAAAAAAAAAAAAAACACACAAACTGAAATTAGGGCCCTATGGATGTATTTTTCTTTAAATGAATGTGCTTTCTTCTTTTGATTTTTTATTTTTCTCTTCTCGATATACCTTTTTGCCAAGTTTTGAATTTTAGTAATAATTCTGTAGCTCACATTTTACATTTTATTTCCACTTTTTGTTGAACTTGTGACTTTATTTAAAGTCTAAGGATGCAGAAATTCATATGGCCCTATGAATCTAAGCAGAAAACATGTTTTGTTTTATTTTATTTTGGTTGATTTTAGGTTCAGTTTAGTTCATTGTGGTTCATAAAGCAAACATAATAATATCATTTATCAAGGTATATATTACAACCTAATTTACCCTTTTCATTGCACTTAATAATCTTGTAATTCTACACATTTTTTCAAGGAATCACATATTTTAATTGTATCAAGAGAGTAACCTCACAGACTGACACCCAAAACACAAAAACAGTGACATTTTATTTAAGTCCTAGTTTTAATTTCCATGTGGATGATATATGAACAGAATATACGTCTTAGGAATCTTTTTCTCCTTTGTATATTTTTTTTGTTTTAGGAGCAAACTGAACTGTGGCAGACCAGTGCAATCTTTATTGTCTCATTGCCTCCCTCACCCCAGCATCATCACCCAGTGTCAACACCGACATCATCATCAAATCCATCCATCAACCAGCACTACAGCATACACACTTCCTGAATGAGCAGCTCTCTGGCACAACGGACTAAGAACTCTCTTGCTAAGTCAGCGGCAGGTGGCTGAAGGCAACAACAGGCCAGTATTGCTTTGCTTGTGGCAATTGCCTGTAACCAAGAACTGCTGAGTGACAAACATGACTCCACCTCTGTGTACTTCGTTTGTGGCAATCATCTCCAAGAACTGCTGAGTAGCATAACCCCACCTCTGGAAGTGGACCATGGACATTCTCTGCTCTGTGTGTGTGCCAAAGAACTCTTTTAACAGCTGAGAGCCGAAGAATGGACAAAGACAACGAAAAGATGGACATTCTCTGGGTGCCGAAGAGAGGGACGAATGGACACTATTTGACATGGCTTACTAGCCCAACAGATAGGATAAAAAAAAAACCTGTAGTAAAACACACCTACACCAACATTTTTTTTGTTTTGTTTGTTTTGTTGTTTGTTCTTCCTGTCAAAATGATATACTTTTATACGTAGGACAATAGCCAAAGTACATACACATTTGAGATACAAGTAATCACACCTTTACAAGTACAAAAGAATAATAACGATAATAATAATGTCCTCATGCCTAACTGATTACACCCTAGACAGATTACAGACCAGAACTGAAGTATACAGATGAGTGAATGTGTGAATAAGTGAAAGAATGCTTGATGAGCAGCAAACCAGAGAGAGAAAAGTTTTTAAACCACCGGTGTTGATAAATTTTAACCAAACATTATGTGCAACATTATTTAAAATGGCAGCCAACAAATTTGAGATAATGGTTAACCTTTTAACATCTAAACATACAGTACTTCTAAAGTGTAAAAGTACATGCTTATATTTGAATTTCAAAATGATAATTACTAAAAGTTTTATCTAAACCATGCATGGAATAAATATATTTTAAGATCAAAATGACAAAAATAGAAACTGAAGAGCTTGTCCATTGCCTGAAAACTAAGAATCTTATTTTTTTTATTTATTTTTATTTTTTTTTATTACTTATTTTGTACCCGTAGGTAGATTTGTTTTGCAGACTGGTGACAAACCACCAGCTGCCGGTCGCTGCATGCGCAAGTGCCCCTTAACTCCCTAACCTGCATGTTTTTGGCATGTGGGAGGAAACCGGAGAAATCCCGGAGTAAACCCATGCAAACACGGGGAGAACATGCAAACTCCACACAGATCACTGTTGGCCGGGGGCAGGGATCGAACCCACGATCTCACAGTCCCCACGATCCCCCGGCCGAGGGTAAAACTGTGCTGCCACAGTGCTAACCACTGCGCCACCGTGTAGCCCCTTATGCATACCCTTCTCAGATTTCTGCCTTCAAGGGTGACTACAAAATAAATTTAGAAAAATGACTGGGGGGGGGGGGGGGTTCGTTACAGGACAAACTTAAGCATGAATTATGGAGAAAATCTTGAAAATTGGCATCCAGAGGAGGCAGTCCTGTAAACTGTATGATCAATTGATTTCATAAAATGTTATTCAACAAAATAGAAACTATAGTCTAACAAGTATTTAGAGTATTTTGACTACATGGCCATAAACTGAAATAAGTAAATTATAATTTGTTTTGTAAAGCAAAGATTAATTTGAACTATGTGATCACATGCAAAATTTAAAACAAAATGATTAATAATAATACATCAGATTTATATAGTGCTTTATCATAGACACTCAAAGATACTTTTACAAGTAATTCATTCACCCCAGACAGACAATGGTAGTGGCAAGCTTCTACTGCAGCCACAGCTGCCCTGGGGCAGGCTGATGGAAACATGGCTGCCAATCTGCGCCAACGGCCTTCACTGAACATTTATACACATTCATACCCAGTGTTATGGAGACTGGAGGCAAGGTGGGTAAAGTGTCTTGCCCAGGGACACAACGGCAGGATATCTGGGGAAAGCGGGATTCGAACCGCCAACCATCCAGTTACAGTATTAGAGGACCTGTTCTACCTCCTGAGCCACTGCCGTCCCAATTATTAAGTGACTGTATTTCAAATCTTTAAGATAGATAAAATTACGTCACAATAACGACAACAAGTATGATACCCGGATACAAAAATGTTTTTCTTTTGCTTTTTTCTTTTTGAGACACTGAAACCTTAGTTTTATTAGAATGTATGTCCTAAGTGACAGTGATATTCAGGGTTTCACAAGATGTTTTGACACCATGGTTAAGTAAAGATAATATTGACGAAGGATCCTTGCTATCAGCATGCTTAATCAAAATGCAGGCACCCCTGATGACACACTGTCAGTGGGAGAAGGCCTCAAAACCTGACTGAAATATAGTTTGATTCTAAAGTAAACTGACTATTGACATTTTGAAGCTTGACATTTAGAGACTGGACTTAGATGACCTGATTATTAAGTTTAGAATGACTTCAGATGACACTGATAATCTACCTTCTTCTATCTTTTCTGTTCTTCTTTCTTCTTTTGCTTGATGTCTGTTTGTTTTGTCCTGAATTATTTATTTGGTCTATATTTGTCTACCTGCCCTTGGGGTGATGTAAAAAGAAAAAAGGAAGAAAAAAGGGGGGGACAATATCTGGAATATACTTTATGAACAGTTTCCTTATTTGTTGGCATTTTTTTTTTTATTTTTCCCTATATACATGAAAGAAAAACCCACAATGGTCACAGAAATAACTTGAATCTGACAAAAGTGGTAATAAATAAAAATTCTATGAAAATTAACCAATGAAAATCAGACAATGCTTTTGAATTGTGGTTCAACAGAATTATTTTAAAAAACAAACTCATGAAACAGGCCTGGACAAAAATGATGGTACCCTTAACTTAATATTTTGCTGCACAACCTTTTGAGGCAATCACTGTAATCAAACGATTTCTGTAACTGTCAATGAGACTTCTGCACCTCTCAGCAGGTATTTTGGCCTACTTCTCATAAGCAAACTGCTCCAGTTGTCTCAGGTTTGAAGGGTGCCTTCTCCAGACGGCATGTTTCAGCTTCTTCCACAGATGTTCAATAGGATTTAGATCAGGGCTTATACAATGTTCAATAGGATTTAGATCAGGGCTCATACTGCGATGGACTGGCGATCTGTCCAGGGTGTACCCTGCCTCTCGCCCAAAGATGCTGGGATAGGCTCCAGCCCCCCCGCAACCCGAAAAGGATTAAGCGGAAGAAGATGAATGGATCAGGGTTCATAGAAGGCCACTTTAGAATAGTCCAATGTTTCGCTCTTAGCCATTCTTGTGTGTTTTTAGCTGTGTGTTTTGGGTCATTATCCTGTTGCAAGACCCATGACCTGCGACTGAGACCAAGCTGTCTGACACTGGGCAGCACATTTCTCTCTAGAATACCTTGATAGTCTTGAGATTTCATTGTACCCTGCACAGATTCAAGACACCCTGTGCCAGATGCAGCAAAGCAGCCCCAGAACATAACAGAACCTCCTCCATGTTTCGCAGTAGGGACAGTGTTCTTTTCTTGGTATGCTTCATTTTTGCGTCTGTGAACATAGAGCTGATGTGCCTTGCCAAAAAGTTCCAGTTTTGTCTCGTCTGTCCATAGGACATTCTCCCAGAAGCTTTGTGGCTTGTCAACATGCAGTTTGGCAAATTCCAGTCTGGCTTTTTTATGATTTGTTTTCAATAGTGGTGTCCTCCTTGGTCGTCTCCCATGAAGTCCACTTTGGCTCAAACAAAGACGGATGGTGCGATCTGACACTGATGTACCTTGACCTTGGAGTTCACCTTGAATGTGTTTAGAGGTTGTTCTGGGCTCTTTTGTTACCATTCGTATTATCTGTCTCCTCCTGCGGCCACATCCCGGGAGGATGGCTACAGTCCCGTGGATCTTAAATTTCTGAATAATATGTGCAACTGTAGTCACAGGAACATCAAGCTGCTTGGAGATGGTCTTATAGCCTTAACCTTTAACATGCTTGTCTATAATTTTCTTTCTAATCTCCTGAGACAACTCTTTCCTTTGCTTCCTCTGGTCCATGTTTAGTGTGGTAAACAGCATGTCACCAAACAGCACAGTGACTACTTGTCACCCTTTAAATAGGCCGACTGACTGATTACAAGTTTGTAGACACCTGTGATGTTAATTAGAGGACACATCTTGGTTGAACATGTCCCTATGGTCACATTATTGTCAATCTTTTCTAGGGGTACCATCATTTTTGTCCAGGCCTGCTTCATGAGTTTGTTTTTTAAAGTAATTCTGTTGAACCACAATTCAAAAGCACTGTCTGATTTTCATTGGTTAATTTTCATAGAATTTTTATTCATTACCACTTTTGTCAGATTCAAGTTATTTCTGTGACCATTGTGGGTTTTTCTTTCATTAACAGAGGGGTACCAACAATTTTGTCCACAGCTGTATTCACTTTGAGACAATATCATAAGTTTGGCAAATGTTATTAATTTAGAGACAAAACTGATTAAATTTTGGTTGGTTTAAAATACATTGCTATAAAAGAAGACACTTAATGTTTGAAGAATAAAAGTTATTGGGAATTAACAATTATTGATATAGGTTAAATTATTTGGCAAGCAAACAAATTAAATTATAGCTAATTTAAGTTTATATATATATATATATATATATATATACACATATATACGTATATACACAGTATATATATATATATATATACACTGTATATATACGTATATACACAGTATATATATATACAGTATATACTGTATATATACAGTACGTATATATACATACACTACCATTCAAAAGTTTGGGGTCACTTAGAAATTTCCTTATTTTTGAAAGAAAAGCACTTTTTTCAATGAAGATAACTTTAAACTAATCAGAAATACACTCTATACATTGCTAATGTGGTAAATGACTATTCTAGCTGCAAATGTCTGGTTTTTGGTGCAATATCTACATAGGTGTATAGAGGCCCATTTCCAGCATCTATCACTCCAGTGTTCTAATGGTACAATGTGTTTGCTCATTGCGTCAGAAGGCTAATGGATGATTAGAAAACCCTTGTGCAATGATGTTAGGTCTGCAATGCTGTAATTGCTGCAAATGGAGGATTCTTTGACGAAAGCAAAGTTTGAAGGAAAAAATTATTATTTCAAATACAAATAATTATTTCTAACCTTGTCAATGTCTTGACTGTATTTTCTATTCATTTTACAACTCATGGTGGTAAATAAGTGTGACTTTTCATGGAAAACACAAAATAATTGTCTGGGTGACCCCAAACTTTTGAATGGTAGTGTCATGTACGCCCCTTCGGGGCAGAAAGACATACCCAGGCACTGAATTGCATTCATGACATTTTATTAAAAAAAGAACAGAAAATCCAAAAACTCTGCAGAACACAAAAAAAATACAAATGAGGAAGACTTACAGTTTGCGTTCCAAAGCCGGCATCGCTCTGCAAACGTGGAGTAATACAGAGGAACATTCGTGGGAAGATTCATTCAATAGAGCCACGAAGACAGAATGAACAGTGGCATATAAGTACTAGTGGGGAAACAACGTAAATGATCACAGGTGTGGGTTCACCTGAGCGGGGAAAGTGGGAACCATAATAGTGATTGGGATCAGCTGGTAATGATGAGAGAGGAGCGTTTGGACTGGCAGTCTGACAGACGACGCCCACGCAAAGCGCAAACCCAGAAATGTCATCTGATAGCTGTCAGCCCACAAAACAAATATGAGAAATAAACATAAACAAATACAGACTAGATAGTTACAAATGAAACAGGACATAGCCGAAACAAGCTGAAATATAAACAAAGAAAACAGAAAGCAGTAAAACAACTCAAAGAGGCATAAAAAAATACAACAAATGAATATACAATTACAGAGAAGGAGCCATGAGACTGGGTCCGGCAGAACCTCCAGAACCCAGCTCATGACACTTACTGGTTGCATGAACACTGACTGAAATCCTGAGCTTAATCTGCCACCTTTAATCCATCCCGCCATAGACACAACTAATAATGATGACTAACCTATAAGCTTGCCTTGTCACGTCAACCGTTGAAACATAACATTGCACAATAACACATTTCAAATGAATTGGGTTTAGATTGCATACAGGTAAGTGGTAAGTATTTGGAGATATGGTTTTGTTTTGCTTTCTCCATAGGTAAAAGCAGTAAACAAAACAAAACTAAGAAGATGCTTCTTCTATTGGCGGAGTGTGGAAGGAAACTGAGGCAGATAAGGAGGGGCCCAGATTGCCATTGTTGGGACATTGTGAAGATGCTGACGCCTTCATTTCAACGAGCAATAATTCAAGTGTGATTATACAACGGAAAGAGGATGTTGGCTTCATCCAGCAATGACCTACAGCTCTTGCTGGGACGGTTTGCCGCTGAGTGTGAAGCGGCTGGGATGAGAATCAGCACCTCCAAGTCCGAGTCCATGGTCCTCAGCCGGAAAAAGGTGGATTGTCCTCTCCGGGTTGGGGACAGGCTCCTGCCCCAAGTGGAGGAGTTTAAGTATCTTGGGGTCTTGTTCACGAGTGAGGGGAAAATGGAGCGAGAGATCGACAGACGGATTGGAGCAGCATCTGCAGTGATGCGGACGTTGTACCGGTCTGTTGTGGTGAAGAGGGAGCTTAGTTCTAAGGCAAAGCTGTCGATTTACCAGTCAATCTACGTTCCTACTCTCACCTATGGTCACGAGCTTTGGGTAATGACCGAAAGAACGAGATCGCGGATACAAGCGGCTGAAATGAGCTTTCTCCGTAGGATTGCTGGACTCACCCTCAGAGATAGGGTGAGGAGCTCAGTCATCCGGGAGAGGCTCAGAGTAGAACCGCTGCTCCTCCACATTGAAAGGAGTCAGTTGAGGTGGTATGGGCATCTGATTAGGATGCCTCCTGGACGCCTCCCACTTGAGGTGTTTCAGGCACGTCCCACTGGGAGGAGACCCCGGGGCAGACCCAGGACTCGGTGGAGAGACTATGTCTCCCAGCTAGTCTGGGAACGCCTTGGTATCCCCTCTGAAGAGCTGGAGCAGGTGGCTGGGGAGAGGGAAGTCTGGGCTTCTCTGCTTGAACTGCTGCCTCCGCGACCCGGACCTCCGGAAAAGCGGTAGAAGATGGATGGATGGATGGAAGAGGATCATCTGCCTGAAACCACGCCACAAAGGTCCTGTTGATGGCCTTCACAGCTGTCAAGGTTGCAGAAAGATCCACACCAGGAAATCAACCATTGCAAAAAGGTCCTGAACCCAGGACTCATCAACAGTGCCCACTAACCACTAGTGAGCTCTTTTGCTGGTCACCTGGTGAGGTGATTGAAACAGTGGAACAAAGAATTGTTAAAAAAAAAAAAAAAAAAAACGGTTTTCGACATCATAACTTGTAACTACTTTTCTTTTATGATGCATTTTTGGGCATCAAAGGGGGAGAATGATGGAAAAATTCTATGTTGCACTGAGTTATATGAAATTTTATGAATATGATTTTTTCCTTATAAAGCTTAATGTGTATACCTAGGGAATCCTGTTACCATATTTGGAGTTGTTGAGTAGTGGAAAAAACAGACTGAAGGATGCTGGTGTAAGTATGAACATTCAGTTCTATCACTGACTGTTCAGCTTACCACTAGTGTTTTCTGCATGGACTCCACAAATGCAATCTTAGTCATGAATGAAATATCAAGAGGCTCAGCAAACATTATTACACTGAGTCATGAATGAACTCATCAAGAAGAGACCCCACCCCGACGGTCCCTTGGATATATATTAGCCAGAAACACTCTGTTAGTTAAGCCAATGCACTGCAGCTGTCTGTGAGAGCTGCACACTGTATTGTCTTCTGCTGATCAGTGCATATTAAATTTGCTGAAACTTTGATCCTGCCTGATTTGTGATAAGGAATTTTTCCAACAGCAATCCTGCCTGTAAGTTATGATCCAGCCTTGTTATATTTTTGTGCTTTTGGATTAAACCACTGCAACTCACAGTCCACGGTTTGGGTCTCCATTCATTCCACCCCTGTGGGCCGTTCATGATACAACTGACCTGAGCTCTTAATCAGATATCAGTAGCAACCCAAATAATCCATACATACAAAGAAACCAAGGCAACTGTGTTCACAAAACAAGTTATATTTAATAAAGTAAAATGACACAGGGAATAAGTATTGAACACGCTTGGGGAAATCCATTTAATATTTAGTAGAAAAGCCTTTGTTGGTAAAACCTAGGTGCAGGCATTGCTCAGGAGCGATTTTAGCCCATTCTTTCACACAAACTTTCTTCAAATCTTGAAGGCTCCGTGGGTGACTTCTGTGAACTCTGATCCTCAGTTTGTGCCATAGATTTTCAATTGAATTCAGGTCAGGTGACTGACTGGGCCATTCTAGCGGCTTTATTGTCCTTCTCTGGAGCCAGCTGAGAGTTTCCTTGGCTGTGTGTTTGGAATCATTGTCTTGCTGAAATGTCCACCCTCATTTCATCTTCACCATCTTGGCAGATGGCAACAGGTTCTTATCAAGGACGTCTCTGTACATTTGCCCATTCATCTTTCCTTCAATTACAGTATATGAAGTCTGCCTGTACCATGTGCTGAAAAACACCCCCATACCATGATGCTCCCACCTCCAAACTACACTGTTGGTATGATGTTTTTGGGCTGATGTGCAGTGCCATTTCTCCTTCAAACATGCTGTGTGTTGTGGCATTCAGAAAGTTCAGTTTTGGTCTCTTCTGACCAGACTATATTCTCCTAGTATTTTTTTCTGGCTTGCCCAAATACTGTGCAGCAAACTTTAAATGAGCTTCACCATGCTTTTTCTTCAGCAATGGAGTCTTGCGAGGTGAGCAGGCATAAAGCCCATGTCAGTTGAGTGCATTACTTATTGTTTTCTTTGAAACATCAGTACCTGCTAACTCCAGGTCCTTCTGGAGCTCTCCATGAGTGGTCTTTGGCTCTTGCATAACTCTTGTGATAATTGCTTTGACTCCTCTGTCAGAAATCTTGAGGAGTTCCTGGTTGTGGCCGGTTTATGGTTAAATAATATTCTTTCCATTTCCAAATGATGGCCCCTGACAGTGCTCACTGGAACATTTAGCAGTTCAGAAATGTGCCTGTAACCAATGCCATCATTATGTTTTGCAACAATAAGGTTGCGAAGGTCTAGAAAGAGTGCTTTGCTTCTACCCATCATGAGTTCTTTGTTGTGTGACAATCTTCTTCTTCTTCTTCTTTTAGATTTGATTGGCGGTTGGCAACCAGCTTATAGGTGCATTACCGCCATGTACTTCACTCTATATCATCACTGTATATCTTTGTATCAGGAGTTCTTATAAGGAGTTCTGAACAACTCCCTATGTGTGAAAAAATTATCCGTACTTGGACTGTGTCCTCGGCAGCGTCTGAAATTCACAGACCTTTTTAAAGGCTATCAGTCAGGACTCAACCAGCTGAAATTAATTTGCACTGATGGGGGATGAGATAGCTTCCTAAATTCTGATGGATTTCAGTTGGTTACTTGGCTTTCTATGCCTTTTTGCATCTCTTTTTCTTCATGTGTCCAACACTTACTCCCTGTGGTATTCCACTTCATTAAATATAACTTGTTTTGTGAACACAGTTGCCTTGATTTCTTTGTATGTATGGATTACTTGGGCTGTTACTGATATCTGGTGAAACTCTCAGGTCAATGGCTCCATCAGAAATATGTTTAATGAGAAAAAAGTTGACGTCTTCAATACTTATTTTCCCCGCCGTATGTCTGGGCTATGGGGTAGGGTGGCAAGACGGAAGCCTTATCCTACAAAGAAAAACATCCAAGCCTGGCTACATTTTGCAGAAACACATTTCAAATCTCCTAAATGCAAGTGGGAAAATGTGTTATGGTCCCATGAAACCAAGGTTGACCTTTCTGGCCTTAATTTTGAAAGGTATATTTGGCGCAAACACAACACTGCTCATCACCAAAAGAACACCATACCTACAGTGAAGCATGGTGGTGGCAGCATCATGCTTTGGGGATGTTTTTCTTCAGATGGAACTGGGGCCTTAGTCAAGGTGGAGGGAATTATGAACAGTTCCAAATACCAATCAGTGCTGGCTTAAAACCTTCAGGCTTCTGCTAGAATGCTGAAGATGAAGAGGAACTTCATCTTTCAGCACGACAATGATCCAAAGCACACATCCAAATCAGCAAAAGAATGGCTTCACCAGAAGAAGATCAAGGTTTTGGAATGGCCCAGCCAGAGTCCAGACCTGAATCTGATCAAACACCCCCCACCCACCCCCCCTCATAAATGGCGACCACGTGGAAAACATCTCCGCCTTCAGGTTCCTGGGCACCCACATCAAATCTGACCTCTCCTGGACTGTCAACACCAAGGCCCTGGTGAAGAAAGCCCAGCAGCGGCTCCACTTCCTCCGTGTCCTGAGGAAGCACAACCTGGACCAGAAGCTGCTGCTGGCCTTCTATTGCAGCTCAGTGGTGAGCGCGCTCACCTACAGTCTGGGAGTGTGGTACGCCAGCTCCACGGCAGAGAACAGGAAGGCTGTGCAGACGGTCATCAACACCGCCCAAAAAATTATCGGCAGCCCTCTGCCCTCCCTGGAAGACATCTCCAGAGCCTTCTGTCTCAGAAGGACCAAAGCCATCACAGGAGATCTCCCACATCTTGCCCACCACCTGTTTGACCTGCTTCCCTCTGGATGATGGTTCAGATCGATCAGGTCCTACACCTCCAGAATGACAGTTTCTTCCCCTGAGCCATCAGAACTGCAAACAGTCAGAGGCCCCACCCCCTCCCTCTGAAGACTCACATGCACAGAAATGAGGACCTTTTAATTATCATTGTAACTCACATGTCTTTGTACTCCTCACTTTCATGTGTATTGACCCATCCGTGAAATCACTACTGTACATATTTTCCAAAATCCTTGGGCCATTTTACTCTATTATGTGTTCTGCACTTCGCACTCTTATGTACATCATTCCACCCGTGAAGCCACTACTGTACCTGTGTGTATACCAGTGGGCTATTTGTTGTTTTTACTTTTATTTTTACTCCAGTCAGATGGTTGACTGTGCATCCTGTAACTGTTTTATTTTCAAATTCTTCTCACTTACTTTATTACGCAGTAGCCAGGTGGAGCACCCACAATTTCGTTGTGCTGTACAACTGTACAATGACAGTAAAGTCTATTCTATTCTATTCTATCTGTGGGGTGATCTGAAGAGGGCTGTACACAGGAGATGCCCTCGCAATCTGACAGATTTGGAGCATTGTCCCCATATGTTTCAAAATTGCTACCATAATACCAGTCCAAAAGAAGCTCGTCCCATCCAGCTACAACAATTACCGGCCTGTAGCACTGACCCCCATCATAATGAAGTGCTTCGAGTGGCTGGTCATGAAGAACATCAAGTTCATCCTCCATCCCTCCCTTCCATGACCCATCTCAGATCCACAGAAGATGCCATTGCTGCTGCTCTCCATCCAGCCCTCACCCACCTGGACTCAAAGAACTCCTACAGTATGTGCGAATGCTGTTCTTGGACTTCAGTTCAGCATTCAACACAATCATCCCCCAGCACCTAATATAAAAACTCAGACACTTGGGACTCAAAACCTCTCTCTGTAACTGGCTGCTAGACTTTCTCACAGGGAGGCCACAAAACGTGCAGGTCAGCAGCAACACATCCAAGACCATCACACTGAGCACAGGGGTCCCACAAGGGTATGTACTCAGCCAGCTGCTCTTCACCCTGCTGACCCATGACTGTGTACCAGCCTACAGCACCAACCATATCATCAAGTTTGCAGATGACAACGGTGGTGGGCCTCATCACCAACAATGAGGAGGCCAACTACAGAAATGACATGAGCCAACCGGTCCAGTGGTGTAAAGACAATAATCTCTTCCTGAACATGGGAAAAACTAAGGAGATTGTGGCCGACTTCAGGAGGGGACACACACAGCATCCCCCGTGATCATCGATGGAGCAGCTGTGGAGAGGGTGAGAAGCACCAAGTTCCTGAGGGTGCACATCTCTGAGGACCCCTCCTAGTCCAACAACACCACATCATTTTCCAAGGCTTAAACTTGCCTCCCTTTCCTCCACAAACTGAGGAGAGCACAGGTCCCACCCCCCCATCACGTGTTCATTCTACCAGGGCACCACTGAGAACATCCTTACCAGCTGCATCACAGTGTGATATGGAAGCTGCACCGCCTCCTGCCGGAAAACACTACAATGCACAGTGAAAGTAGCCAGCAAGATCATCGATACCCCTCTGCCCCCTCTCTCAGACATCTACCTCACCCGCCTCACCCGCAGAGCCATCAACATTGCAGGTGACATCTCCCACCCCTCACACTCCCTCTTCAGCCCCCTGCCCTCCGGGAAAAGGTATCGGAGCCTCCGGGCCCACTCCACAAGACTGCTAGACAGCTTTGTTCATTGAGCCATCAGGACCCTGAACTCTGTCCACCACCACCCCCACCCGGGACCATAACACACTCACCCACACAATAACTACCTCAGCTGTTGGTACAGAAAGACTGGCACACCAAAATAATACATCTGCTGCTGTATGTCTCTGCACTTTACTGCAACCATTTGCACAAATGCCATATCTGCTGCTGTCTGTCATTACAATACTGATCATGTGCTGTCCTATCTGTCACTGTCTGCACCTACACTACCTCATCGAACTTGCAACGACGTGTATTACTGCTCTACTTTTTTCTGTATATAAGATTGCTGGGTTTTATCATTTATCTTTATTTGCACTATGGGATGTCTAGGTCTATCTTTTGTCAGTATTTGCACTACAGGTAGCATTACTGTACATAGACTACTGTTGTTGTTTTTCCAGCCTTATTCCTTTATTTTTATATTGTGCACACGACTGAAGACAGAGAAACACTGTTTCAGTTCTCCTGTATGTCCTGTACGTATAATAGTATTGGCAAATAAATCTTTGAATCTTGAATTTTTGCAAAGAAGAGTTGGCAAATATTGCCACATCAAGATGTGCCACGCTGACAGACTCATACCCAAAAAGACTGAGTGCTGTAATAAAAGCCAAAGGTGCTGCAACAAAGTATTAGTTTAAGGGTGTGCATATTTATGCAACCAAGTTATTGTAAGTTTTTTATTTTTTTATTTTTCCCCTTAAAAGATTTCAGTTCGTTTCTCAATTAGGTTGTACAGGTTATAGGTCACATTAATGATGGAAAAAGTTTTGGGAAATGATTTATCTTGGTCTCATTTTTTTACATCAGAAAACCTGGCATTTGAACAGGGGTGTATAGACTTTTTATAGCCACTGTAAGTGCTAACCTGCTCTTTATCTTTTACTGTCATTTTACATGCTAAAACATTTGAGTGATGTCTTGTGTCTCTTATGAAGGCGTGCTTAAGTGTTTCTGAAACTGTAAAATGTGCAGCTAAGATAACATGTATGACAGTCACCCACTCATAGGACAACAGAAGAGTAGATAAGAGACAGCCGTACCCTGTTGCACACACAAACGTTTTGGGGAAGTATATATTTCCTCAGTAGGACTGATCAGACTTAAAGCAAGTATGATTAGAATATCTAGAGAAGCATGGTTGTATACTCTCCCAGACTGCAGCAGGAAGGGAAGCAAATGTTCTCATGCATCCTTGCGCATGTCATCCACTTCCTCTCTGTCCTCACTTCCTCCAATCCTTCTCTCTAACCCCTTTCCTCACCTTCCCTTGAATTGTTTCGCAGGCCTCACATAGCGAGGCTGAGCTCAACCGCATCCCGGCCTTCACCAACCACTACTTAGGCATTGAAGGCTGGAAGCTGCATCATCACCCAGCCAGCCTATCAGACTCCCGCCTCATCATGAAAGAGCTTCAAATTAAAAAAAAAGTTCACATTTATTTTTCCATATCTGCCCCACCTTTCCCCTAATCATCCCTGCAAGGTGCCTATCCAGAACTGACCTTCCACCCCACAGTGACAAAGACATACTGCCTGACGCTCTACCATCAAGGTCACCACATAATGTGACTTCACAGCCGCTCAAGCCGCCAGGTCCAAAGCAGCACCCGTTCCCTTCGGCATTTGAAAGAGACTCGATTGAAGGGCCATAAATTAGATTTACAAAATGCTGAGAGGCCTGCAGCTAAAATGCACACAAGCGCAAGGGAGGCTCTGTCATCTGTGACAGTAACACGTGAACCACATCCATCCATCCATCCATCCAAAATCACAAGCAGGCTGTTGGTGAAAAATCAATGGTCTCATATACTGGTGAACATATTTGCCACGTGTCATCTGAATCGTGTCTCCTCTTTGTGCACTGGACTGGTGCGTTACATAACAGTCAGCGTGCACTGTGTAAAGACAGGGATGTATAAAACAGACAGACGGAGAGAGAGGAACGCAGAAACAGATACTGTGCACCTAAACAAACACACAAGCAAAATATCAAAACAAATCTATTCAGTTAATGACAACGATGACTAAACACATTATTACCAGCTTGTTTTTTTCAGGTGGGACCTGCTGTATTTACAAGTGCCAAGTTGCACGTTTCTGTCAAAACGTGCAGCAGGACTTAAGTGAAAATGCACTTCGAGGAGACCATTTTGCACAAAAATGCCAATTTTTGTTATATAACTCTGTTAAAAATAGGCAGCAAGCAATGTTACTTTGGAAGGTTTTTAACTTTCGCTGCACTGTTAAAAACAAACTCAACTGAATGCCCATTGCATCTTGATCCTTGTTGAGGGGAAAAGACAACCATTTTGTGATGAATTATTCCGTTTTGGCAACAACTACTATGAAGTCACAGCTCAGGTTTTCCAAAATGACTGAATATTGCTTTGAGAATTTTAACTTTCCTCAGCCCTCACTTCACCACCTTTTATCTCTAACTAGCAGGTTGTTCTACAAGAGAACAAGGTGGTTGACAGGTGCACACAGTGGTGATATTCAAAGACTCTCAAGGTCACCTGTTTGTCCTCACACTGAGCATCAGGACGTCAGAAAGCCCAGAGGGACACGTGTCTCCTCTTAGACAGCCACAGCCTCCACCACCTCCCCCTGCTGCTGCTGCTGCTGCTGCTTTAGTCTCATGCCACAGATTAATTTTTGAACAATTAGGAAAGTCTGTCATGTGGAACAACAGTCTTTCAGCAGTGACTGCTTCTGACCTTTTCCCCAAAGCCCCGCAAGCATGCTGGAGACACAGCAGCGGCCCACTCAGCAGCTAAAGAGCTCGACTCCAACGTTCCCCAAAGGTCTTCAAGGAGGAAAACGTAATTACTTTCTGCTGCCTCATTACTGAACTGAAATGACCGTAAACACAGAGCACACCTGGAAGTCAACCGTTACAAACCAAGCAGCGTCACACACGCCCAAGTCATAGCGGGTTACTTACCTCATCATCCTAAAGCTGCTCATCACATGAACCGCACATACATGCAGAGTTGATTCTAGAGTCTCTTGAGACCGTAGGCAAAGGTTCACAGGGGGCTCCTCCAACCAGGGTTCATCCCCCTTATATAATAAATAATCTGACACTAATAAAAAATGCTAAAGGTAAACATTTTTTATTAAAAAATTTGCATTAAAATTGCACATAAGTATCTTTTCAAAATAATAATATAAACAATAAACATCAGGACCAGCAGAGGCAGGACACACTAAGCTGTTCTGCGCTAAATTAACTACTGTATTATTTGCACTACTTAACACTGTTTTGCTTTCTTTTCTCCTCTTCCTCCTTTTCTCCTTTCTTTTGTCACTGCCAGACATATAATTTCACTTCATTTTGATACAGCCACTCTCATTTGTTTGCTTACATAAGACATGCACCAGTAGTTGCTAGAGTGAGAGGTGGGGGTGGGGCCCTGCAAACTCTCCACACTGTCACTGCTGTACTGATTCAAAGTTGGTCAGCTCTCGGGGGCCCCCTTCTGGCCTGGCTGAGGCCCCAAGCATTTGCCTGCCTTTCCTGCTGGCAGGCAGCACCTCTACATACATGTAGTATATACTGTACGTTAGAGGTCATCTGGTAGACCACAGCTGGGCAAAGAAACAACTCCAACATGTGTGCTGATCGGCTTGGACTGGAAATTTAACAGAAACACCAAATAAAAATAGAAGAGCTCTGAGACTGCAAAACCCTTGCAAGGAAGCACATTTACCATCCTTTTAGCACTTAAGAAAAATAAAATTGAGTACCACCAAAATGTTCTGTGCGCAACACCCCAGGCCTCAAAAAAACAACAACTTCTAAATGCATTCATTACTTTCTAACAGACAAACCAAAGCTGGCAAAAACATAACCCTTCTACATATACTCTTCTTAAACATATTTAAGGTACCACGTATCAAATAAAGAATGACAATAAAATAATAACACTATAGAGATGAAACAGGCTATACAAAAGAGCTAAAAGATCACAGTAATGTAACACGCTCATGGTTTCTCTTCTGACGTCTAAAATTTGTTTTGGTCACATATTCAGCTAATATTTACAGTTTTGAAAGCCTGAGCGAGAGGGACAAATACAACAACTGTAGACAGTGTTTGGTGTACTTTTACTATGCAGTATATAACCAGCAATTATTTTGCTATTGGCATAGAGTGAAATCAATCAAATCATGTGCTTTCACAAAAAAAAGAAAAATCTGAGCTTTTAAGAGGTCTCAGGAACATCACATCATGTTGATATAAATTTGTCTGTTAACTGAACTGATTTGTTTATTGAGGCGTATATTTGGGGAACTTTTTTTTTTGGTGTGTTTTATACAGATGGAAACAAACACTGCTGACATTATTTTTCTCATGTTTTGGTCAGTTCCTAAAATACTGAAGTTGGTGCATTACACTGCACTTGTTAAGCGTGTAAGTTCAGGTGCATGTGTGTGCGCTGCCAACTCACTTTCTGATTATTCACGTAGAATGGGTCCAGGTCATCCAGTGGCACCGCCACCATTTCTGACGGGATGTCCCCATAGATGTAGGGGAGGCTCTTTCCAGCCTCCAGGTCACTGTTGGGTTTGGGCTTGTTCTCGTCGTCATCATCGCGGTAGCTGCTGTCCTGCTTGGGCGGCTTCTTGTTCTTCGCCTCTTGGAAGCGCTGCTCAAGGACCGCATAAGATTCCCTAGTAAACTTCCTGAAGCTATCAGGTCCTGGCGGTGCGAGAAGGGGTGCAGCCATGTTTTCATCCTGCAGCTACTTGGTCTTTGGGTTTGTACCATCCACAGTAGCTCTGCAGGGGGACAGCAAGACAAATTATGTCATGGTGGGAAGCACTACAAAACTGGCTGCCTACTTTGCATCATTTAAATACAGTATTATTCATTTGCAATTTGCTTGCTTTGCTTTTACCAAAAGTGGTTGAGGCAAAGGATAAATAACACCAGAGCAGAAATGAAGGACCAAAGGTGCTCCAGGACTGGGAATGTACACATATATTGGTAATATATGGGTTGATATTGTAGTGATCCCGAGCACAGGTCTGCCCTGTGCTCGAGCCACTTATTATTTTCCCTTTTTCTGTCTGTTATTTAGTCTTGTTATTATGGGAATTACTTTGTGCTTTTATTTTGACAGCGCCGCGGCAGCACTTCCGCCTGTCACGCTGCTCGTGGGCTGTCACAGCTGCGGGCGCTTAATCCCTCATTATTTGTCACACCTGTTTGTGGTTTGTTTGGCACTATTTAAGATCGCAGTGGAGATCCATTCCTCGCTGCGATCTCACACCCTTTAGGCTGGAGTCCCCACGCCCGCCTCCAGTCTCTTTCCAGCGTTAGGTTTCGCCCTCGCTGTATTATGTGTAAGTGACTTTTGATTCTTTGTATTTGTTCAGTTATTTTGACCCATCGGGGTCATGTGTTATAGTTTATGGGTTTTGCCCCTCGAGGTGCATTATTTTGTACTTTTGTATTAAAATAACAAAACTCATTGCTGGCTTTTGGCGTCTCATCTTTGCCCTGCAAAGGGCAATCATAACAGTAGATCGCAGCCACATGAGGTGCCAGCCTCAGTGAGTTTTGTTTTTGGCTCTGAATTTTTTTCCTTCAGCAGGTGCCAGCGTTTCTTTTTCGGGGGGAGGTTATGGAGTAATTTGCCACATGGTATCCTATGAGCCTGGGGTTTGAGCTCATCCAGGCTCTAATGGAGATTGATGACCTCCTGGCCATAGCTCGCAATCTTTCCCCCCATGGTACCTGGGCCTTGCAGAGGCGGCTGCTAAACGTCATCCTCGCCTTACTGAGCATGCTGAGGGCAGGGAGAGAATGGATGAGCTATCGGCGCTCAAATAGAGGAACCGTCAGCTGGACCAGAGATCCTCCAGGAAGCCTAAGAGGGGGCCAATGGGGAAGAACTCCCGGTCCTCGGCTCATGAGGAGGTCCCTGCTATGGCCCCAGCTCCCGTGGTTCCATCGCCGAAGAGCTGTCTTCCAGCACAGCGGAGGAGGAGGGCAGCCGGGGGTCCCAGCAAAGATGAATTTTGGGCAGTTGAGTTTATCGGGGACCGGATGGTTGAAGCTCTCTCTTCCGTTATCCCGGGCAAGGTTCTGAAGAGCGTGGTGGCTGCGGTTAGGGTTTTGGAGGCTCATCCTGGGTTAAATAATTATCCTGAGTTCGCTGAGCTGCTGGCCACAGTTTCAGGGCAGCAGCGGCGTTTCCCCAACTTGAATTTAACCTAGTCTCCAGCCAGAAGACATCACCATCCTATACAGAACCCATCTCCTCCCCGGGACACGGCTGTTCCGAAGGGGAGGGAGTATAATGACCGGGTCAATTCACTGCAAGGTTCCCATTTGGATCCAGCTACTGGCTGCCGGAAAGACTCCCGTCTCCCAGCCAGCTGTTTTTCCCTCGCCACGGCAGAGAGGTGTGACAGCTGCTTCAGCCTCTGGGTCTTCGTTGTCAGCTGTTTTGCCAGCTCCCCTACCCCGGACTGCCTTAGCTGCTCCTCCCTCCGCTACAGCGCTTCCTCCAGCTGTTGTGAGCCCAGTGACTTTTTTTCCGGCTGCCTTCATCACCAATCTGCCAGGAGTGGCTCCTCCTCATCTTCCTGGGGTTCACCTGCATCTCTGGAATGGGAGGGGAAAGAACAGAACCTGCTGCAGCAGTGACCACCGTACCCCAGGATGACAACCAAGTGATTCTTCATTCTCAATCTCTAACTGATGAATTACCTTGTCTGATTCCTGGGGGTGGGGCTCAGGTCATGCAGTCCCCTGAGCTCTCACCACCTGCTGCAGCCACAAATACGCAACCTGCTTCCTTTGTGTATCCTCCTATATTCCCCGAGTGTCCGCCGGTGCCAGGACTAAACTGCCGGAGGGAGGAGGGGCCTGCGGCCCTAGTGAACCTGGTTCCAGCCCCGCAGCCGTGAGATAGACAGAGGAGGAGGTCAGCCTGGCAGTTGGAGTCTGAGCCGACGACGAAGCGTCCCCAGGTCTCCACTGAGCAGAATCCTGTTCCAGCTGGGAATGGATCTCCGGTCGCCACGCAGAGCGAGCCATCTGCGTGGGCTGCAGCGCCGGGGGGTCCAGAGACTGCCGAGATCATCATGCCTGCTGTTGGGGCCGCCACAGCAGAGTTGGAGTTGGACCTCCAGGAGGCCGGGCCAAGTGGATTGCCATCCGGATCGATGGAGTCCTGGACAGCGGTGGAACTTGAGCTCAGGCAAGTACTCTCCTTTGTTTTCATTATTTCTGTATTGGAGAGATCTTGTCTGGCTCTTTGAGGGGAGAGCCAGGTGCTGCCATCAGCAGCATCTGTGCCCGCCTCGCCGGGTTCCACTGCTGCCGGTGACCTTGACCTTGTTCCTCTACCCCTTGTTTCTGAGCCTTTTCTCAGGGTCACCGAGGAACGTCCTGCCACGTTAGAGGTCTCCGTGGGTTCCGGTCCACTGCCTAAGGTCTTCGTGGGTCCAGCTCCTCAAGCCAAGGCCATCAAGAGTGCTGCTACGCCTCAAGCTGAGGCCATCATGGGTGCTGCACTGGGGCTGAAGGCTGCTGTGGGTCAGCTACAAACTGCTGGTTCCTTCATGGTTTGCTCCCTGCCAGGGATCCGCAGGGGCTACCCGTCTCCTCTTCTGCTTTCTGGGGGAGGTGAGCGGGGCTCCGTAGTCCACTGGCCCAGCAATGCGAGGAGGCCACCTGAGGGACCTTTTTGCCAGACTTGGTGGTTCTGGAGGTCTGGTAGGCCACCCGACCTTTTCCTCGTGACAGTTGGGTGGAGCTGGGACTCTGGGGGACCACCAGGACAATTCTCTCTTTTGACTGATAATACATGTCTTAGTGTTTCTGTATTTCTTTTTTTTTTTTCCACAATATTTTTTATTGAACCTTTTTTTACAAACATGGCACAAACAATCAAACACTAACACTAAAGTAATTCAAAAATTTTAAAAAAACAAACACTAACTACAAAAAAAAAAAATACTAAAAACACCAACAACCACTAACAAAGGCAAGTCAACAACAATGCTCCTCTGTTTAGTCTAGGTAATCTATTACATAAGAATACATAATATACATTCACCAGTTTGGAATTTGCAAGGTCCACACATATCATTCACCTTCTTCTTCAGAAGTTATGTTTAATTTCTTTACATAATCAATAAAAGGTCTCCATATATTCTCAAACACATTTTCCTTTGATTTCAGTATATATGTTATTCTTTCTAGTGGAAGGTTTGTTGACATCTGTCTTAACCACTGAGTCACATCTGGTCTATGAGTCTTTTTCCACAATAGTGCAATACACTTTTTGGCATTAAGCAAACCGAGGTCTATGAATGTTCTTTCACTCTTATTAAAGTTATGGTTTTCTGGATACAGACCCAACAAAAACAGTTTAGGGTTCAATGTGAATTGTTTTGAAATTATTTTTTTCAATTGTTACCCTCACCTCTTCCCAAAACATTCTGATTTTTCTACATTCCCATACACAATGAAATAGGGTTCCTTTACTTTCCATACATTTTGTGCATGTATCTGGTATGTTTTTGTTATATCTATTTAACTCCAATGGTGTAACATACATCCGCATTAACCATTTAAAATGTATCAATTTAAGACGTACATTTATTGATTTGGTTTGAGCTTCTGTACAAGCCAATTCCCATTGTTCCTCTGAAATTTCAGTTTGCAGATCTTCTTTCCAATAATTCAGTCTTTTCTGTGAATTTTCACTTGAGGATAGTGTCAATGAGTTATAAAACTCTGAAATAATACCCTTTCTCTTACTATCTTTCGTCAAAATTTTTTCCAAGGATGAATAAGTAGGTCGGGTGAGAGCATTATTTTGATATGATCAAATAAAATTTCTAAGCTGAAGATATTTAAAAAAATGTGTTCTCTTAAGATTGAATTTAATCCTCAGTTCTTCAAAAGACATTATGTTTTCTGAACGTGACAAATATAAGTCTTGAATCTTTTGAATCCCTTTTAAATTCCATACTTTAAATACAGCATCCGCTCTCCCTGGTGTAAAATATTGATTACCCCATATTGGGCTAAATTGTGACAGTAAGTGTGGTTCTTTTAAATATTTTTTGGTTTCACACCATATTTTGATCATGTGCTTTACAATTGGTTTTTTAATTTGTTTCTGTAATTTTTTAGCCGAGTCTGAGTATATGAATAATGGAAGAGGTAAAGGTAAATTGTATGATTCCATTTCAGTCCAGTGAGGAAGATCATTTGATGAAAAATAATATGTCATAGACCTCAGTTGTGCTGACCAGTAATACAACATAAAGTTTGGACATTTCAGACCTCCACGATCAAATGGTAAATATAGTAAGGACAGACGTAATCTAGCCTTCCTATTGTTCCATATAAATTCCACTAACTTTTTTTTAATTCTTGAGAATAGATCTGAAGGTGGTGGTAAAGGAATGTATTGAAATAAATAAAGTATTTTGGGTAAGATATTACTTTTAAGTATATTACTTCTCCCGATCATCGACATTGGTAGTGACATCCATCTCTGAAGCAACTCAATATCTGTCATTAAGGCTTCATAGTTGGCACTGGCGACTGATTCTAGCTTAGGCAAAATTTGAATTCCTAAATATTTAAACTGATTTACAACATTGAATTGATTTACCTCAGGAGCTGGGTGATTTCTCTGGGTCTCATTTAGCATTAATATTGAAGATTTAGTTTTATTTATTTTATATCCTGATATTTCCCCAAAGTTCTTTATCAAATTTAACAAGGTCGGATTTGATTTTTTTTTTAAATTCAACATAAACAAAATTATGTCATCAGCATACAGGGAGATTTTATGTTCTGATGGTCCTACTTTAATTCCATATATTTGTGGATGTAAACGTACTGCCATCGCTAAAGGTTCAATTGCCATAGTAAACAGTAAAGGAGAAAATGGACAGCCTTGTCAACATCCTCTGTTGATTTTTATTGATTTTGAGATATTGCTGTTTGTTAGGATTTCTGCTGTAGCATTATTGTATATTATCTGAACCCATTTTATGAAATTATTTCCAAGTCCAAACCTTTGTAGGACTTCAAAAAGAAAGGGCCATTCGACCCTA
The DNA here is from genome assembly GCA_020510985.1 of Pholidichthys leucotaenia. NCBI lineage: Eukaryota > Metazoa > Chordata > Actinopteri > Cichliformes > Pholidichthyidae > Pholidichthys > Pholidichthys leucotaenia. Next base: position 344,867,724 of record CM035843.1, read on the forward strand.
TCAAAGGCCTTTTCGGCGTCCAATGATGGGAGAGCTGTATCCGGTGCTTCTTTATTGGAATAAATAATATTAAATAGTCTTCTTACATTATGGAAGCCTTGTCTTCCCATTATAAAGCCATTCTGATCTCGGTTAATAATATTTGGTGTTATGACTTGCCACTCATCAGCGGCGCCAGCCGCGCGCACACCTGCTCCTCGTCAGCGGCGAGGTATTTAATCCACTCTGCCCTGGGCTTCGGCCTGAAGCCGTCTCTCTACTTCGGCCCCTTTGCTACTACGGATCTCAAACCGACTAGTGAAGATATCCTGGGTAAGCTCCCCTTACCTCTCTCCTCTAGCCTTCCCCTGTGCACAGGTGGACATTCCCGGCGGCGGACTTCATCATCTCGCCGTTGGCTCTACGCTGCTGCCACAGGTACCGCAGGTCGCTGTCTCCCGGGCTTCGCCCTTGTCGACGCCAGCCACCTGTCATAACCAAGTAAGCCAGCTGCCATCATTATTCCCAGTATTGGTGTGGTGCCCGTTACCCTTCTCCCTCTGCTCTCTCCCACAGGGTTGTCCGGCTGTACGGCCTCCTGCCCCCGTGCCTGACACAGACGCCACCACCAATACATTCTTATTCCACAGACACACAGCCATACACTTCATTGTTGCTAATAAAGCTGTTAAATCTATCCTGAGCCTGCGTGTGTGTCTCCCGGGCCGTGCATTATGTCAGTACGGCTTCAGCAGAGCGGCTCGGCAGACAGCGGGCTCGCACGCCGTCTTTCCACCCTCGAGGCTCAGGTGGATTTAATAGCTCATCAGCAACAGGTGATATTGAATCAATTAATTATCATTACTAACCGATTAGACCGCTTGGACCCCCAGCAGCCGTTCCCCTCGGCTCGTCCGGGTGGCGTGGCTCCTGCGGCTCCGGTGGCCGTCCAGCCTGCTCCAGGTGCGCCAACACGGCTCACACCAATCCCCACTCCTGCTCGCTTCAGCGGTAAGCTGGAAGGAGCTCGGGGTTTTATTATGCAGTGTGAGTCCGTGTTTCTTCGCGTTCCCAGAGATTTTCCCTCACACCATAGCAGAATTGGCTATATAGGCAACCTCCTTGAGGGTCGTGCGCTTACCTGGGCTTACGCCATTATGGTGAAGCCCAGCTACGCCACCCTCACCTATGGCCAGTTCGTGCAACAATTTCTGGAAGTGTTCAATCATTCGCGTTTGGACAGTGTCCAGGTCGACCGCCTTCTCAGACTCCAACAGGGGAGCCGATCGGCGGCCGACTACGCGATCGACTTCCGGGTTACCGCGGAGGAAGTTGGCTGGGAAGAGCGTGCGCTCTGCGGCATCTTCCTCCGCAGCCTAAATTCCGGTCTGAGGGATGAGCTGGCTGGACGGGATACCCCGGAGACGCTGGCGGAGCTGATTTCTCTCACCATCAGTTTGGATAACAGGCTGCGCGAGCGTGCCTCCGAGCGGAAGCAGTCTTCTCACTCGCGGGGCGCCTCTGCACATCTGCCCCAAGCTCGCCACCTGGCGTTGCCGCCGCCGGAGGTCTTCGAGGAGTCGGAACCAATGGTGACAGGCCGGACAAAGCTCCCCCTGGCGGAGAAACAGCGCCGTCGTGACCTGGGCCTCTGCATGTATTGCGGAGGTAGCCAGCACACGGTGGAGCATTGTCCGGAGAAGCCAAACGAGGTGGTCCGCGAGTCACTGTAGGGGGCCTCGCGGACACTAATCGGTTAAGTCCCCTCACACATTTGACGCTGCCCATCCGCTTCTGTCACAACCTCACTGGGCACCTCACACATGCACTGGTGGATTCAGGCACGGAGGGTAGCTTTATTTCACAAAGCCTGGCAACCCGACTGGGCATCCATTGTCATTCCCTCGACACTCCTCTCGCCCTGGTTAATCTCTCCCGAGTTTCCCTGGGAAAAGTAACTCACCAAACTTCCCCCGTTCCCGTGATCATCTCTGGAAACCATCGGGAGGATATCTCCTTTTACGTCCTGCCCACCTCAGTAACTCCTGTCATCCTCGGTTATCCCTGGCTCCGCCTCCACAACCCCGCCTTGGACTGGAAGACTGGGAAGGTGTCAGCGTGGAGCACTTTCTGCATGGGTACCTGCCTCCAATCCGCGGCCTGCGCCCCGTCCTCGCCTCCCACAGCTCAGGACACCGCGCCCCCGGATCTCACCCTAGTGCCCTCAGAGTTCCACAACCTGGGTGCCGTTTTCAGTAAGTCCAAGGCGATGTCTCTGCCCCCTCACCGGCCCTACGACTGCGCCATTAACATCCGCCAGGGGGCGCCCTTACCCTCAGGACGCCTCTATAGTCTGTCAGCGCCGGAGAAGGAGGCAATGAACAGCTATCTGAAGGAGTCGCTCAGTGCTGGGATCATCCGACCGTCCTCCTCTCCAGTAGGTGCAGGGTTCTTCTTCGTGGGAAAGAAGGACGGATCTCTTCGTCCTTGTATCGACTATCGAGCTCTCAACGATATCACGGAGAAGGACCGGTACACCCTGCCCCTTATGGACACTGCCTTCCACTCCCTCCAGGGGGCAACCTGGTTTACTAAGCTGGATCTCCGCAGCGCTTACCACCTCGTCCGGATCCGGGAGGGAGATGAGTGGAAAACCACCTTCCGAACCTCAAATGGGCATTTTGAATATCTCGTGATGCCGTTTGGGTTAACCAACGCTCCAGCCGTCTTTCAGCGCCTCATCAATGACGTCCTCCGGGACTTCATCGGCCTGTTTGTATTCGTCTACCTGGACGACATTCTCATCTTCTCCAGGTCCAGGGATGAACACCGGGTCCACGTGAGGCGGGTCCTGCAGAGACTGCTGGAGAACCGTCTGTACGTCAAGGCGGAAAAATGTGAATTCTACGCCAAAACGACTTCCTTCCTGGGGTTCGTCATCTCCCATGACCAGGTGCTTCCGGACCCAGCGAAGATCAAAGCAGTGGTGGATTGGCCCACACCAACTTCTCGGAAGCAGGTTCAGCAATTCATCGGATTCGCCAATTTCTACCGCCGCTTTGTCCCGAACTTTGGAGCCATCGTCGGGCCCCTGACCCGCCTCACCTCTCCTAAGACCCCGTTCCGGTGGACTGAAGAGGCCGCTTCGGCCTTCCAGGCGCTGAAGACGGAGTTCTCCTCCTCCCGGGTCCTCAGCCAGGTCGATCCCGCGCTGCAGTGCATTGTGGAGGTGGACGCTTCGGACACGGGGGTGGGGGCGGTGTTGTCCCAGCGGCCCCCAGCCAATGGAGTCAAGCGACCCTGCCCCTTCTTCTCTCGGCGCCTGTCCCCGGCGGAACGAAACTACGACGTGGGAGACAGAGAGCTTCTTGCCATCAAGCTTGCCCTTCAAGAATGGCGTCACTGGCTGGAGGGGGCGGCCTTGCCTTTTGTGGTCCTCACTGACCACAAGAACCTGGAGTACCTGAGATCTGCCAAGCGTCTGAACGCCCGCCAGGCGCGTTGGTCCCTGTTCTTTGCAAGGTTTAAGTTCAGCATCACATATAGGCCTGGCTCCAAGAACGGCCTGCCCGACGCCCTCTCCAGGCAATTTGCCCCGGAGGCCGCAGAAGACGTTGCTCACACCATCTTGCCCAGGTCGTGCGTCGTGGGGGCTGTTACATGGGACATAGAAGACAAGATCCGGAGGGCGCAGGAGTCAGAACCGGACCCTGGCGGCGGACCGGAGGGGAGGCTCTTCGTGCCATCTGCCGTCCGGGGGGACGTTATACACTGGCTCCATACCTCCAAGCTCACCTGCCATCCTGGAGCTTCGCAGATGATTGACCTTCTCCAGCGATCCTTTTGGTGGCCAGGCCTGCGGAAGGATGCCGCCCGTTACGCCCGGGCCTGTCCCGTCTGTGCTGCCAATAAGTCAGGTAACGCTCCCCCTGCGGGTCTGCTCCAGCCCCTGCCCATCCCTGGCAGGCCCTGGTCGCACATCGCTCTGGACTTCGTCACCGGGCTCCCTGTCTCCAACAACTTTGACACAGTTCTGACCATTGTTGACTGTTTTTCCAAGGCCGCTCACTTCGTGCCCCTACGTGGACTTCCCTCAGCCTTGGAGACGGCGGACCTCCTCATCCAGCACGTGGTCAGACTGCATGGAATCCCGGTCGACGTGGTCTCCGACCGCGGCCCCCAGTTTTCTTCAGATGTCTGGAGGTCATTTTGCAACGCCCTGGGAGCCAAGGTAAGCCTCTCCTCCGGCCATCACCCCCAGTCTAATGGGCAGTGTGAGCGGACTAACCAGGAGCTGGAGGCTACGCTCCGCTGCGTTACTTCATCCAAACCCACGTCCTGGAGTTCTCACCTCGCCTGGGTGGAGTACGCCCACAACACCTCTCGCTCTACGGCCATCGGGATGTCGCCCTTTAAAGCATCCTTGGACTATGATCCACCCCTGTTCCCCGCGCAGGAGGGCGAGTTGGCTGTCCCCTCTGTCCAGGCACATCTGAGGCGGTGCCGTTCCCTTTGGTCCACGGCGCGTAATGCGCTTTTACGCACGGCGGAGCGCAATAAGTCAACGGCGGACCGACATAGGAGACCTGCACCTGCCTACCAGGTGGGACAGCAAGTTTGGGTATCCACACAGGACGTAAACCTAAAGGGTGAGAGGAGAAAGCTGGCCCAACGGTTCATCGGCCCTTATTCCATAACCAGAATCATCAACCCGGTGGCTGTGCGTGTGGCTATTCCCTCCTCCCTCCGCATCCATCCCACCTTCCACGTCTCCAAAATTAAACCGGTGGTCTCTGACCCCCTCTGCCCTCCACCTGCGGCGCACCCCGCTCCCCGGATGATTGGTGGCCATCCGGCCTGGACCGTCGCTGACATCTTGGACGCCCGACGCCGGGGTCGCGGATTGCAGTACCTGGTGGATTGGGAGGGCTATGGACCCGAGTGGAGACAGTGGGTGCCTTCCTCGCTGGTGTTGGACCGGTCACTCATTTCTGAGTTTCATCGAGCGCACCCGGAAAAACCATCGCCAGGAGGCGTTGCTAGAGGGGGGAGTACTGTTATGACTCGCCGCTCATCAGCGGCGCCAGCTGCGCGCACACCTGCTCCTCGTCAGCGGCGAGGTATTTAATCCACTCTGCCCTGGGCTTCGGCCTGAAGCCGTCTCTCTACTTCGGCCCCTTTGCTACTACGGATCTCAAACCGACTAGTGAAGATATCCTGGGTAAGCTCCCCTTACCTCTCTCCTCTAGCCTTCCCCTGTGCACAGGCGGACAATCCCGGCGGCGGACTTCATCATCTCGTCGTTGGCTCTACGCTGCTGCCACAGGTACCGCAGGTCGCTGTCTCCCGGGCTTCGCCCTTGTCGACGCCAGCCACCTGTCATAACCAAGTAAGCCAGCTACCATCATTATTCCCTGTATTGGTGTGGTGCCCGTTACCCTTCTCCCTCTGCTCTCTCCCACAGGGTTGTCCGGCTGTACGGCCTCCTGCCCCCGTGCCTGATGCAGACGCCACCACCAATACATTCTTATTCCACAGACACGCAGCCATACACTTCCTTCTTGCTAATAAAGCTGTTAAATCTATCCTGAGCCTGCGTGTGTGTCTCCTGGGCCGTGCATTATGTCATTTGGTAATATTTCTTGTAGTCGTTTTGCTAAAATTTTACAGATTATCTTAAGATCAGCATTTATAGGCTTATTGGTCTCATGTTTTCACATTTATTAGGGGGTTTACCTGGTTTTGGCAACAGTATAATTAAGGCATTATTCATGTATGGTGGTAAATTACCATTTTGAAATGCTTCTAAAACCATTTCCAAAAGTGGTTTTATTAATTTATTCTTAAATTTTTTATAGAGGTCAACTGGAAGACCATCTGGTCCGTTTCTGTATTTCTTGGCTGTAGGCATGTATTATTCAGTTATCTTGTTCAGGTTCATGCATTTATTTTCACATTGGCATTTCCAATGGGGAAAAAAAAAGAAGAAAAAGAAGAGAGAAGTTCTCATTTTGAACCTGTAGTGCTGCAATTTGTTATATTTTTTGTGTTCTAGTTCACTGCTAATTTTTTACATGGACTTTTCTAAGAGAAAGGGAAGAGTAAATTAATCTATTTTTGTCTACCATATAAAAATCTCAGTTTTCTGACAGAAATGAATGAGAATTAAAATTGCAAAAGTTATTTGATTTTGTGTGACAATAATAATCAGTGGAGATGTTAAGAGGAACGCTTCACACACATTCTTTATGCAGTGTGTTGGTGTTTTAGGTCCTAAAGCACAAGAGAAAACAAATTGTGTGTTTAAGTGATACTCAAGGACGTAAATTTTTAGCTCACTCCGTTAAAGGAAATGAGCTGATACCATTTTGCTGTGTCTGTTTGCAAGTGTGCATTTCTCAAGATTCACTACTAGGCAATTGCTTGGTTACTCACCAAAACGCATTTGGGTTGCACTTAAGGTCAAAGATGACAAGAATATGTTGTTTCAATTTTCGGTAGGTCTATTTTATGTAGATCTAGAGAAAGCAAAGTAAAGACACGTGGTGACCTGAATGTATGTTATTAATGTATTGAACTATCCCCAAACTTCAAGAGGCGCAAAAGAGTGGAAAACAGGAATTCCCATTTGCAGTTTATGGATGATATTTTGGTATATGTCTTAGTATCTTGCTGTTAAGCTTTTTGAGGTCATTTTTTTTCATTTCAGTGTCGCTCCCTCCAGGCCTGGATTCCCCCTCCACCCTCCCGAGGCTGGTTTTGATAGTTCTCCTGGTTGGAGGGGGGTTCCTTTTTCCGAGATGTTACGTTGGGATGCCTGGGAATCCATCCCTTAAAGCGGGGGCACTGTAGTGATCCCGAGCACGGGACAGACCCATGCTCGAGTCATTTATTATTTTCCCTTTTTCTGTCTGTTATTTAGTCTTGCTATTATGGGAATTACTTTGTGCTTTTATTTTGACAGCGCCACGGCAGCACTTCCACCTGTCAGGCTGCTCGTGGGCTGTCACAGCTGCGGGCGCTTAATCCCTTATTATTTGTCTCACCTGTTTGTGGTTTGTCTGGCACTATTTAAGATCGCAGTGGAGATCCATTCCTCGCTGCGATCTCACACCCTTTAGGCTGGAGTCCCCACGCCCGACTCCAGTCTCTTTCCAGCGTTAGGTTTCGCCCTCGCTGCATTATGTGTAAGTGACTTTTGATTCTTTGTATTTGTTCAGTTATTTTGACCCATCGAAGTCGTGTGTTATAGTTTATGGGTTTTGCCCCTCGAGGTGCATTATTTTGCACTTTTGTAATAAAATAACAAAACTCACTGCTGGCTTTTGGCGTCTCATCTTTGCCCTGCCAACGGCAATCATAACAGATGTTCACCTTGCTAACTTGCCTATCAGCAAATAAGACACAGTATCTTCAGAAGCAGATATTTATCCACTGTGCTCCAGCTTTGTGGTACTGATTTTGCCCTGAAACAGACAACAGTGGACTACAGCTGCAAAATCAGAAAACACCCAAGACTGAACCATTTTAAAGTAATTCCATTCAGGTTTTTTTTTTTTCATAATGCATATTTTCTCTCTCCTAGACAATGTATGAAAACAAAAACAAAAGAAAAAAAAAAATTGGTGCATCACTATCCAGGACAGTTTTTCCTTGTACAGCCCATTTTACTTTGTATCTATTTAAACAGATTTAGAAATATCAACAGTATTTATATTCATACACTGTAGCATATTTCATTTCAATGTCCTGTCCAGCTGTAAAATGTACAGGGTGTCCCATAAGTCGGGACCCATCGGGATTTCTAATATCTTTTGTTATTGTTGCCGGTAACCCATGTCACTGAATGTGCCACACAATGGTGGACACTTTGAACACATTCTGAGCTAAACTTATGACACATTATGTAATAAATTTTGAGATGGGGTGGGGGGGATGAAAAGTTCATAGTGGTCAAATTTGACCAAATGTGGTTTATTTTTCAACATAGTCTCCTTCTCGGTCCACACACTTCTTCCATCGGTGTTGCAGTGGTTGGATCCTTGCGGTTGAAAAATAAACCACATTCAGTTAAATCTGACCACCATGAACTTCTCAGCCCTCCCTCGTACTTTGTAATTTTGTTGTTTTTCCCTGTGGGTCCAGACTTATGGGACACCCTGTACTATGAATGCAATTATTTTTTTTTCATATTTTTCCTGTATGCAAAAGGAGGTTATTACAAAGAAAATGTGTATTTTAGGCGATTTTATTTAGAAAAAAATGACCTGCAAAAGAATAGTCCGTGCATTAAACTACTATGATGATTGAAATGCTTTGTTTTGCCATTTAAAGTGTCTCCTTTTGAGTCTTCTTTGCAATTGTAAAATGAGCTGGTTTTGCCAAGAATGTAACCTTAATGAATCTGTTTTAACTACAGCGCATAGCTTAATAAAACATTTTACAATAGTTGAATGTAAAGCAAAAGTTTGTGGTAAATATGATTTTGTATTTTCAGTGTTGGGGCGAGATGTGAAGCTGTCTGGATGGGATAGAAACCCATTAAAATGTAACATTTTCACATTTTGTGCTTTTTTTTTTTTTTTTATAAATGACTTCAGAAAGTGATGCTGCACAGCAGCGCTAAAATATCCACTGCATTTCATTCCCATCTGCAACATCAACCCTTAAAGCTGCGGGAACGAGCTGAAAGGTGACTTCACATCTGCCAGCGCAACGAAAGCGTTTCATTCCTTCCCTCTGCACTGTTTTACCTCCATTTGACACGCACATTAGAGGAAGGTGTGCACATCCTGAACAGGACATTCGGCCATATTTGACTCACAGGGCCTCCTGCCCCCCACCCCCACCCCTTACATAACACCACCTAATTAAAATGCTCGACGTGCAAAAAAGGTGATATCACGCAGGAGACACTGGGCTCTTCTGTCCCGATACGGGAAGGGTGGAGAATGGGGGAGAAACAGGGAAAAAAAAAAAAAAACCCACACATGTGGGCCAAGACGCCTGTTTTAAAATGGACCCCAGAACCTTCCCGCTGCTCCTCCGGCGCTGTCCGCTTCAGCACCACACGAGCGCGCGCACACACACACACGCCTGCACGCACAGGGAGGTGGATCGGGCTTTTTTTTTTTTTTTTTTTTTTTTTTTTTGCACCCGTCCAGGCCTGCAGTTTATCCTTCATTTCTCCTCGGTCTTGTTAAACTCAACTTGTCTATTTTGGGGGGGGCTGCGCACAGATCGGCCACAGCTATACGGCGCCGCGCAGAAATTATGCACAACGCGGCGCACACGCAGGAAGAAAGGGGAGCAGCTGCTATTCGGTATATTTGCGTTTAATTATCGGTCCAGGTCCCCCTCTGGCTCACCGACAGACTGCGCAGAGAGGTGGCCCGCCACAGCCAAAACTGGTCAACGCCGGGTTGGTGCAGTGGGTGGTTTGTGCACGCGTGGAAAATATCGCGCAACTCAAGTGCACTTATTCACATCGACCTGCCGCGGTTAATAGGTGCAATAGGTGCGTTTCGTTCATTATAAAAGCGTTTTATTTCTATCATTCCTTCCCCCCCCCCCACCCACCCACCCCTTTCCCCGTGCGCTTTTTTTGCACGTCTTGGAAGATGTGCACCACACCCGAGTATGCAGCGTCGACTGCCAAATCAATACAGGCTGTTATCCGTGTGCACCCGTTAACCCAGGTTAGGGAACAAAAAAAAAAAAGAAAAAGCAAGATGCGCGACAGAAGGTGAAACACGACGATTAGTGAGCAATAGAAGAGGCGCAGCAGAGCTAAAAAAAAAAAAAAAAAAAAAAAAAAAAGACAAGCACCTGGAGGAATTCAAATTTCTTGGCGATTGATGATGAGAAAGATCAGGCTACTTACATGACATCTTTTCCGAAGCCTCGTGGACTCTCAAGTGCATCATCCTTTAATCCAAAGGTGTATAAAAAACGCTGAATGCAAATGCAAAAAAAAAAAAAAAAAAAATATATAAATATATGATTATATATATAAAGGCTTTTCTGGGACGAAGTAGGCAGACGGCGCCCTACCTGAAGAAGAGCATCAGAGACATTTTTCTCACCGCTGCTAACCTGATAAATCCCTCTCCATCGACTGCAAAACATACATGCACACATGTACATTCCCCTTCCTATGGACCGCGGATAGACGCCGGGGACGCGCAGACACCCTCCTCCAGTGTGTTCCAGAAAAAAGAGCGAGAGAGAGGGAGAGAGAGAGAGGGAGAGGTGCGGGGCTCTGTGCAGCTCTGCGACATTCAGGCTACGCAAGGATAGCCCACGGACAGGGAAAAAAAAAAAAAAAAAACACCAACACACACCAGCCTCCCGCACCCAAACCGCTCTAAATGAACAATACTCACTCAGTCGGCGTCACAGTGAGCCCAGGGAGCGGGAGCGGGAGCGCAGACGCGGGGAAGACTGAGGAGAACTGCGGTCGTCGCCATATTGTTGCTGCCGCCTCCCCCCCCCCCCCCTCACAGCGAGCCGTTTCCCTGCATAATTGATGACTCTCGGCAGAATGTTGAGGGAGTGTCGCCTCAGAAAACCACAAAGGTCATTTAGCCACCCCCCCACCCCCCGTACACACGCGCGCGCACACACGCGCACATCAGCGAGGTGCCCCCAAGATGCCGGCTGCCGGAGCAGGTGTGAGTGCGCAGTGCAGGAATTTGGTGTATCGGCATCCTGCCGGAGACTTTTTCCGGGGAGCCTCTGCAGAGACAACCGGGTGGAAAACTGATAACAGAAATATGATGGTTTAACAGAACTTCACGTCCATTTTGTGCTCACGCTGTCACTGGGGTCGAAGCTCACCATACTACTACTACTGATTAATCGACTAATTAGTTGGTCTCTTAAATATACAGTCATGTGAAAAAATTTGGACACCCCTTTAAATATTTAGGTCTTTATTAAAAAAAATGTTCATATATCTATGTCTAACCTTGTTTTTGTTTTTATTGACATTTTTAATTTATTTTAGCCATTTTAAGTGAATGAATGTGGGGGTGTCCTAAAGAAGATGGGGGGTGCCCTAATTTATTCCTCACTATTTGTTGAGAATTACATTTTACAGAAAATTTGAAAAAAGTCTTTAATTCATTTTTAGTTGTTTGGTTGTATTACATAAATCTTCCAGCATTTTTTAACACTGACATTAAATATCCATATGTCCAAATATGTTGAAAAAACACAGGCTTATACAGGGTGTCCTAATTTTTTTTTTCACACACCTCCTTATAAGAACTCCTTATACAAAGATATAGAGTGATGATGAGCGTAGAATAGTGATGATGAGCGTAGAATAGTGATGTTGAGGAGCCGCACCTCGGACACAGTCCAAGGATGGATCCTTTTTTTCATGGCGGTAATGCACCTGTAAGCTGGTTGCCAACTGCCAATCAAATCTAAAAGAAGAAGAAGAAGGCTGTATATATTTAAAGAAAGGTTAAATATGCAGACCACCATGATACAGAGTGATGATATAGAGAGAAGTACGTGACATATCGGCTTGCTGAATACCTCAGTAAGCCACCGAGAGTCCAAAAATGGATCATTTTTTTCACACATAAGGAGTTGTTCAGAAGTCCTTATAAGAACTCCTTACACAAAGATATATGTAGAGTGATGATAATCAGGTCAGTGGCGGTAATGCACCTGTGGGCTGGTTGCCAACCGCCAATCAAATCTAAAAGAAGAAAGAAGTAGACCACCATATTCCAGATCTCAAAGTGACCTAATCAAATGGTTTATTTTTCAAGTAGTACAAAAATTATTCACCTTCTAATACAAAAACAAGAAAAGTAGCAAAATTTAAAATTGACAACCCAAAACAATCATTTTCTTAGAATTTTTACTGGAAAGGATGCATAGGTAACTAGTCTATTAATTGTTGATGGTTTTGTTTTTTTTTTTTACAATTGACTGGACTGTTCACTGGAGCTACACCATATAGAATTCATGGATGAGCACACATTAGGGCTTCTGTTGCCCCTTTGCTTTCTCTGAGCTCCCCCTGAGCCCCTGCTTTCTTGTTTGTCATACATTCACATCTTTTTTTTCTTCCAACTTTGTGGCTTGCTTTAACAATTTCCCCCTTAATATCTTTCCACTGATTTTTTTTTTTTCTTGCTTAAAAAAATTGAAATGTTATCATGTGGCACTATATAAATAAAGTTGAATTGAACTGAATGTAAATGCTCTACTTTAGTCATTTTGTGACTATTTCTCTTATCAGTTTACATCTTTATTTCTCATGAATATAGTAATTTTTATACAAATACAGTACATTATTGTTTTCATATACTTTCAATGACTGTTATTGTACATGATTTTTTTCCCTCATAAATTTCCAACTTTTGTTATGAATTAGTGACTTGTTTTTCTTGTAATTTTGCATTTTTATTTTTTTGTCACAGCAGGAAACAGAGTGCCTAATTGCACTGCAGAGAGGCCCTCTTATTTCATCTTGTATCAATTGACAAAAAATAGATAAATTATAAAAGACTCAGAACCAGTCCTTCACTTTTGTGTGCTCCTTGTTCTTTACCTACACATCATCCAAGTCAAGTAAACGGTGTGGTATTTACAGTTTAAAAAAAAAAAAGCACTCCTTGTACTACTGGGACTAAATACAGTCTTGTGAAAAAAAATTAGGACACCCCATTAAATATTCAGTTCTTTATTAATAAATGTTCACATATCTATGTCTAACCTTGTTTTTGTTTTTATTTGCATTTTTTTAACATTTATTTTAGCCATTTTAAGCTGGAATGAATGTGGGGGTGTCCTAAAAAAGATGGGGGGTGTCCTAATTTATTCCTCAGTATTTGTTTAGAATTACATTTTACAGAAAATTTGAAAAAAGTCTTTAATTCATTTTTAATAGTTTAGTTGTATGTCATGAATCTCCCAGTATTTTTAACATTGATACTAAATATGAGCACAACAGAGAACTGCCTTAGGGGCTCCGACTCCGGATTTTTCCTCAGGGTTGACTCCCGAAGCCTTTCCCGTGACCGGGTATGCCGCAAGGCAGCGGAGGTTTGAAATCAGGGTTTACCTTCCCCTAGATGGGCTACCTTCCCAGGTTGATGAGCCACCATCTACCCGAAGCATCTGGTTTTAAGGCGCCACAGAGCCGCCCTCGCCCCTTCTCCTATTAGTAAAAGCAGTTCCGCCGGGCTTAGAGACTAAACCACACGGGCAGGCTAGGAGTTGGACTTAGTTGTCAGAGGCTTTTCGAGACGCACGCCATAAGGAGCATTTTATGAGCACTGGGAGCTTAACCCCAGTGCCGCTCCTGGCTATGACAACCTTGGAACCAAACGGCGCTGCAACGGCGCTGGTGCCAAACTGTAGCAGCCCTGCTGTTCCTTTGGATTCATCAGTGACATGGAGAGGGGGGACATGCTGCATGGGCAACACCTTGTCCTCCATATCTTCCTGCCCAGGCTTGAATCCTACCAACGCCCAACGCTGGAAGGTAGAACACCGGATCACTGGAGAGGACACTCCAGCTTCGCCTTTGGCGTAGAAAAAACACGGGGAATGACAGTTACCGGTTATAAGCCACCGCTCAATTGGCATAGAGCGCGGCGCCAGGGGTTGTTCCCGACGGTGGGAGAGATCATCGGATCTCACTGGACAGCTACCGCCCGCCTCAAGCTGGGCAGCCCCCAGCCAATAAGGTGTTGTCCCGCCACAGCTTGCTTTCCTCATTGGGTGCATGGGGATGAGGAGAAGTCCAAACAGCAGGCTGAGAACCTTCGCACCAGGCAAGACAATAAAACAAAAGAGACCAACTCTAAAACTGGGAACTTGGAACGTCCGCACTATGATGACAGGACTCGCTGCTAACCTCAAGGACATAAACGACACCAGGAAGACTGCCATCATCAATAATGAGCTGAAGAGACTGGGAGCGGATATCATCACTCTCCAGGAAACACGGTTGGCTGACGCAGGCACACTGAGAGAGAAGGACTACACGTTCTACTGGCAGGGAAAGGGCAGCGACGAACACAGGGAACACGGAGTGGGCTTCGCAGTGAAGAACACCTTGCTGAAGATGGTGGAACTGGGCAGCACTGGCTCTGCACGACTCCTCACCCTCCGCCTGAACACCACTCAAGGCCCAGTCACCCTCGTCAGTGTGTATGCCCCAACACTGACAGCCACACCAGAGGCAAAAGACGAGTTCTACGAGAATCTCGCAACAACTGTCAGGACCATCCCCAACTCTGAACAACTCATTCTCCTTGGAGACTTCAATGCCAGAGTGGGTGCTGACCACGACTCCTGGCCCTCCTGTCTTGGACCTTTTGGCGTGGGCAGAATGAACGACAACGGACAGCGGCTGCTCGAGTTCTGCACATATCACGATCTGTGCATCACAAACTCGTTCTTCAAGACCAAGCCCCAACACAAGGTTTCCTGGCAACATCCATGCTCAAAACACTGGCACCAGCTGGACTTGATCCTGACCAGGCACACCTCACTGAAGAACGTGCTAATCACCTGTTCGTTCCAGAGTGCAGATTGCGACACAGACCATTCATTGGTGTGTTGCAAGGTCAAGCTGCAGCTGAAGAAATTCCATCGTGCTAGACAGCCTGGAAAGGCACGGATTGACACCAGCAAGATGGCTCAACCAGAACTTGTTGAGCAGTTTGCCTCCACCTTTGAGAAGGAACTTGGTGTACCACAAGAAGGAGAATCTGCAAAGCAGAAGTGGGAAGTGCTGCAAAACACCATCCACCGCACAGCCTTGGCTACCTTTGGGAGGAAGACCTCGAAGTCACAGGACTGGTTTGATGCCAAGTTGACCGAGATGACCCCCGTCATTGAAGCCAAGCGCTCAGCACTTGCTGAGTACAAGAAGTACCCAAACGAGAAGAATCTCCAGATTCTCAGGGCTGCGAGAAGCAAAGTTCAGCAGACTGCTCGGCGCTGTACCAACGAGTACTGGACTCAGCTCAGCCAAGACATTCAAACCGCTGCCATAACAGGGAACATCCGTGGTATGTATGATGGCATCAAGAAAGCACTTGGTCCGGCTCAGAGCAAGACGGCCCCCCTCAAATCCTCCACTGGGGTGATGATCACAGAAAAGAACAAGCAGATGGAGAGATGGGTGGAACACTACTCCGACCTCTACTCCAGAGAGAACACCGTGACACCGTCAGCCCTTGATGCCATCGACTACCTGCCATCCATGGACGAACTTGACGCTGAGCCAACCATCGACGAACTCAGCAAGGCCATTGATAGCTTGGCCGCTGGCAAGGCACCCTTTCGTCCACCGGGGAAAGCAAGCAACCCTTTCGTCCACCGGGGAAAACTCCAATATAGAGGCAGTAAGGTGGGGCGATACAAGAATACCCACCCCTGCTCGTCGCCTCTCGCCCGGGGCAACTCCAGAAAAGGCCCAGCTCCAGCCCCTCTCCAGGAGACTGGTTCCGGAACCGGAGCTGTGTGTTGAGATGAGGCTGACTATCTAGCCGGTATCGCTCAACCTCGTACACCAGCTCAGGCTTCTTCCCCACCAGAGAGGTGACATTCCACGTACCAAAAGCCAGTTTAGTAAGCTTGGGATCAGTCCGCCAAGGTCTCCGCCTTTGACCGCCACCTAATCCACATAGCACCGGACCCCCATGATCCCTCCTGCAGGTGGTGAACCCACTGGAGGGCGGACCCATGTAACTCCTTCGGGCTGAGCCCGGCCGGGTCCCATGGGTGGAAACCCGGCCACCAGACGCTAGCCTTCGAGCCCCTCCCCCAGGCCTGGCTCCAGGGTGGGGCCCTGTATGTCCATATGTCCAAATATGTTTTAAAAAAAAACAACTCACACACAGGCTTATAAAGGGTGTCCTAATTTTTTCACATGACTGCAGGTTCGATGAAAAGACCTAGCTGTTACAATCCCTGCTGTTTGCACCACTTCTGAGTCCGTGGGGAGTTCTTGAGAGATGGCTGCTATAAGGCTTCACCGCCGGGACACATCGTCAGTTGTGTACCTCAGCATCACAGGGTGTTTCGGCCATTTATCACAAGACGCCCTCCGCTGAGGCAGGCCCACCACAGGATGATCTAGCCTGGGTATGTGTCCCGTGGTTTAGTTGTTTGCCTTAGAAGCGAAGATGGTATCTCTCCTTTTCATTCCCAGCCAGCAACTGGGCCTCTCTTCTTCTTCTTCTTCTTCTTCTTCTTCTTCTTCTTCTTCTCTCAGTTACTGGTGGATAGGAAACAACTGAAAGGTGCATACCGCCACCTACTGTACAAGAGTGTGCAGCATTATGTCTTCTCACTTCCGCCTCCAAAGAGAGCAGACGCCTTTTCTCTTCTCTCTTGCTCCTGACTCATTTCCTCCTTCCCAAACTAACTGGATCCCAGCTTGCTGTCGTCTGTCTGCGTCTTACTGCTGATTATCGAAAGAAAGAAATTATGGAATTAATAAGCTGGGCTTTGAACGCAATTGACACTATCTTTTCAACGAGGAAAAGTGCCCCGGGGGAGGTTGTCTGCCCCGCAGGAACGGCTGCTGCGGGCTATTTACGGGAGACAAGTAATTGGAAACTCTTGTGCCTGACTAATCTTTTTATCGAAGATGTAGAAGATTTGTACGTCTTCGTAGTAATGGTGATTGGGATCGTTCTGATTGGATCTGGGATTGTCCTGGTGTACCGCAAATTGTTGAAGATGGATACAACCTATCAAAATGCTGGCCAGGCGAGGTGCATCCATCAAATTGAAAAAATGGAGAAGACCCTGATAGCGACAAATGGAGAACTGTCTCGGAAGGTGGATTACATCATGATTACGCTTAGGTCTATCCACGATGGACTCATCGCCCAGCAATGAAGGATTAAGTACTGAATCTGTAAGAGAATATAAAGTTCCTTCTCTGTGATCAGTACTATTCGACTTAATCTCTCCCTTACAAAAATCCTCCTGATCATCTGCAGTCTTTGTTTTTCAAAACACTGAGCTCATGGCCTTCGGACAGGCAGCTGCATGGACAATTGCCAGTAGCCAGACAAAACATCTCCTGCCAAAGAGTCCTTGTTGTTCTTAACTGATACAACACCTGCTTTCAACATTACACTCATACTGATCCACAAACTGATGATAAAGATGATTCACTCACTGCTCTCTTTGTGTCCTGTGAACTTTTTTGGTCTGCTGATTGTGCATTGAGGGCTTTTTTTTCCTTTGTAATCATAATATTGATCATACATGACCACTATTCTGAAATCAATGATTTTTTTTGCTCCTTCCTATTGTATTATTTCTTATGCTACCTGTACCCTTCTGTTGGCAGGCGCGTTTCAGATGCAGCCGTGTCACCGGAAATGCAGGTTCATTTTCTGTGTCAAGTCAAATCCCTCGTATGTTATCAGTGATCTGTTATCAGTATCTGTTAATGTACTTGGCAATAAATCTTTTCTGAGTTCATTATGTCATTTGAGCCGACCCCTAAATTCTATGACTGAATCCTGTATAACTAGTCCTCTCGGCAGTATCGACCAGCTCTTCTTCTTCTTCTTCTTCTTTGAGATTTGATTGGCGGTTGGCAACCAGCTTACAGGTGCATTACCGCCACGCACTTCACTCTATATCATCACTGTATATCTTTGTATCAGGAGTTCTTACAAGGAGTTCTGAGCAACTCCTTATGTGTGAAAAAATTATCCATCTTTGGACTGTGCCCTCGGCAGCGTCAATAGTTGTGCCAGCGGTTGGCAACCAGCCTAAAGGTGCACCACCGCCACAGACTTGATCACGTTCTCCCCACAGCCCTGTATCGACCAGCTCTTGATAACCTGTAGATCATAGGAAATGGTGATGTCCTCTGAAGATTATATGATGTCAGACATCCCATGTGATGCCATAGACATCTCATATGTCTTAGACATCCTATATGATGTCATAGACAGACTATCAAATGCCGGAATTCTTTGTTGTTCTGATGAAAGTTTCCTCTAGACCGGAACTTGCACATGACATCGGCAGTAGAGAAGTGTTTTTGTTTATTGTCAAAAAAAGGAAAGACTCGCTGCAAAGGGAAACTTTTAAGACACTAGTACATACCTGCGCATACCCGTGCATGCCCATAGAAAGCAAGTGTAAGCAAGCATTTCTGCATGCCCGTAGAGTTACTGTTACCATAGCAACAGTAACCATGGTGAAACCTGCCTTTGATCTTTGACGTCACCACTCGTTCAGTGATGACTGCCTTTGATCTTTGATGGTGTCTGACATGATTTATGACCCAGAAGGCAGACACAGATTCCAGAATAAACTCAATTATCTTTTATTATGAAGTGTGAGTGTGGATGTGTGCGTGTGTGCAGGAATGTAACAGCCGGGGTGAGGGGAGCACCGTACAGACTGGCAACTCTAGGGAAGAGCAGAGACAAGGGAGTTAGCGACAGGAATCGGGAGTGACGATTCAGTAAATGTTCAGCCTTACTGTAGGCGAGTTGGTGTGTCGCCCAGGTGAGATCCCAGAGGCTCCGGCCAGCGGGACAGTGTCTTCGGCCCCGGTTGCTGAGGAGGTGCAAGGTGAAGAGGTGAGCAGTGAGCTTGGTGAGGTGCAGGTGGAGCTCAGTCTGCCACTAGGAGGAGGAGGTCCGCTACCACAGATTTCCACCTGTGCACAGGGGAGCAGAACAAAGTGAGGAGATGAGGTTAGGCAGAGGCTTACTTGTCGTTGGGAAGGTAGGACTCCCAGGAGGACGACAAGGCAGGAAGGAATCAGAGGAGATGGAACTCCGGAATATGTAGGTGACGAAAAGGCAAAGAGGTCTTGCCAGACCAGGGAGCTTGATGTCTCCGTGCAAACCTGAGGGCAGCATGGCTTAAATAGGCAGGTTGATGAGGACAGCAGGTGTGCGCGCAGCCGTGGAGGAAATTAGGGCAACAGGCAGGCAGTGCAGATCACTACAGTACCCCCCCCCCCATGTGACACCTCTCGGCGGCCGATCCAACCTACCTGGGTACGTCCGGTGGAAGTCCCTGATGAGCTGAGGATCCAACACGAAGGAGGGATGCACCCAGGACTTCCATTCAGGACCGTAACCCTCCCAGTCCACCAGGTACTGGAGGCTGCGACCCCGGTGCCTGATGTCCAGAATGCAGTTGACCCTCCACGCAGGGTCACCATCGATCACTACCGGTGGAATTGGAATCTTGGGAGGAGGGCTAGAGCAGAACGGCTTCACCTGGGAAACGTGAAAGGTGGGACAAATGCGGAGGGAGGGGGGGAGAGCCAGGTGCACAGCCACAGGATTCACAATATGTGTAATAGCAAAAGGGGCAATGAAACGCTGTGAAAGCTTCCTAGACTCAGCCTTGAGGTTGATATTTCTAGTGGAAAGCCATACCTGTTGCCCAACCCGGTAGGGTGGAGCCGAGGTCCTGCCGCGGTTGGCAATGATGGAGTTGCGGTCCGCTGTGCGTCACAGCACAACCCAGGTAGCCTTCCACAGCCGGCGACAGCGCTTCAGATGGGCCTGCACGGAAGCACCGCAATGTCTCCCTCCTCTTCAGGAAACAGCGGGGGGTTGTAATCCAAAGAAGCCTCGAATGGAGACATGCCTATGGCAGACGAGACAGTGGTGTTGTAAGTGTATTTGACCCATGGCAGGTAGGAGCTCCAGGACGCTGGGTTGGCAGTGGTGACGCACTGTAGTGCTGCCTCCAGTTCCTGATTGACACGCTCGCACTGGCCGTTGCTCTGTGGGTGGTACCCCGAGGACAGGCTCACCGTAGCCCCAATGGCATTGCAGAAGGCTCGCCATACCTGCAAGACAAACTGGGGCCCACGGTCAGACACAATGTCCAGGGCAATACTGTGGAGCCGCACCATGTGGAGGACGAGCAAGTCTGTAGTCGACTTGGCAGTGGGAGGACCCTGCGGGGGAATGAAATGGGCTACCTTGGAGAATCTGTCCACTATGGTGAGGATAACGGTGTTGTTAGCCGAGGGTGGGAGGCCGGTGAAGAAATCAAGTGCCACATGGTACCAGGGCCTGCCGGGGATGGGAAGCGGATGAAGCAGACCAGCCGGAGGAGAGGAGGACATCTTACCGGTGGCACACTGGGGACAGGCAAGGATGTACTCCCCGACATCCCTCCGGAGCGATGGCCACCAAAAAGTCCTTTGTAATAAGGCCACGGTGCGTACCATCCCCGGGTGGCATAAGAGCTTGGAGGAGTGGGCCCAATTAATGACTTCACCCCAGACGGCAGAAGGCACATACAGCCTCCCACCTGGGTCAGCCTCGGTCTCCTGCGCTCTACGAACCTTTTCCTTAATACCCCACGAGAGGGTGCCCACGATGCACGATGGAGGAATAATGGGGTGAGAAGGCGCTTCCGCCACATCCGAAGCAAATTATCTAGATAGGGCGTCGGGCTTGGTATTCTTGGACCCCGGGCAGTAGGTGAAGGTAAAATCAAACCTGCCAAAGAACAGGGACCAGCAAGCCTGGCACGCGTTCAGACGTTTGGCCGTCCTGAGGTACTCCAAGTTCTTATGGTCGGTCCATACAATGAACGGCTGGGAGGCCGCCTCCAGCCAATGGCGCCACTCCTCCAGAGCCAGTTTCACTGCCAGGAGCTCCCTGTCCCCGATGTCATAGTTCCTTTCCGCCGGGGAGAGATGGCAGGAGAAGAACGCACAGGGGCGAATCTTGTCATCCACAGGGGAGAGTTGAGACAAAACTGCTCCCACGCTGGAGTCTGAAGCATCCACCTCCACCAAGCACTACAGAGTGGGGTCCACCTGCACCAGAATTGAAGGAGAGGAGAATAATGATTTTTTTTTCCACAATATCTTTATTGAACCTTTTTTTTTAACAAACATGATACAAACAATCAAACACTAACACTAAAGTACTACAAAAAAAAAATGCACTAAAAAACACCAACAACCACCAACAAAATCAAATCTTCAACAATGCTCCTCTGTTTAGTCTAGACAATCCAATACATAAGTATACATATTATGTTCACCAGTTTGGAATTTACAAGGTCCACACACATCATTCACCTTCTTCTTCAAGAGTTATGTTTAAATTTTTTACATAATCAATAAAAGGTCTCCATATATTCTCAAACACAATTTCCTTTGATTTCAGTATATACTGTATGTTATTCTTTCTAATGGAAGGTTTGTTAACATCTGTCTTAACCACTGAGTCACATCTGGTCTATGAGTCTTTTTCCATAATAGTGCAATACATTTTTTGGCATTAAGCAAACTGAGGTCTATGAATGTTCTTTCACTTTTATTAAAATTATGCTTTTCTGGGTACAGACCCAACAAAAACAGTTTAGGATTCAATATGAGTTGTTTTGAGATTATTTTTTCAATTGTTACCCTCACCTCTTCCCAAAACATTCTTATTAATCTACATTCCCATAAACAATGAAATAGGGTTCCTTTACTTTCCATGCATTTTGTGCATGTATCTGGTATATTTTTGTTATATCTATTTAACTCCTCCGGTGTAACATACATCCGCATTAACCATTTGAAATGTATCAATTTAAGGCGTACATTTATTGATTTGGTTTGAGCTTCTGTACAAGCCAATTCCCATTGTTCCTCTGAAATTTCAGTTTGCAGATCTTCTTTCCAGTAGTTTAATCTTTTCAGTGAATTTTCACTTGAAGATAGTGTCAATGAGTTATAAAACTCTGAAATAATACCCTTTCTTTTACTATCTTTCATCAACATTTTTTCCAAGGATGAATAGATAGGTCGAGTGAGAGCTTTATTTTGATTTGATCGAATAAAGTTTCTAAGTTGAAGATATTTAAAAAAAAATGTGTTCTATTGAGATTAAATTTGATCCTCAGCTCTTCAAAAGACATTGTGTTTTCTGCACATGGCAAATATAAATCCTGAATCTTTTGTATCCCTTTTAAATTCCATACTTTAAATACAGCGTCCGCTCTCCCTGGTTTAAAATATTGATTACCCCATATTGGACTAAATTGTGACAATAACTGTGGTTCTTTTAAATAGTTTTTAGCTTCACACCATATTTTGATCATATGCTTTACAAATGGATTTTTAACTTGTTTTTGTAATTTTTTTGCCAAATCTGAGTATATGAATATGGGAAGAGGTAAAGGTAAATTGTATGATTCCATTTCAGTCCAGTGAGGGAGATCATTTGATGAAAAATAATATGTCATAGACCTCAGTTGTGCCGACCAATAATACAACATAAAATTTGGACATTTCAGACCTCCACGATCAAATGGTAAATATAATAAAGACAGACGTAATCTAGCCCTCCTGTTGTTCCATATAAATTCCACTAACTTTTTTTTAATTCTTGAGAATAAATCTAAAGGTGGTGGTAAGGGAATGTATTGAAATAAATAAAGTATTTTAGGTAAGATATTACTTTTAAGTATATTAATTCTCCTGATCATCGACATTGGTAGTGACATCCATCTCTGAAGTAACTCATCAATATCTGTCATTAAGGCTTCATAATTGACACTGGCGATTGATTCTAGCTTAGGCACAATTTGGATTCCTAAATATTTAAACTGATTTACAACATTGAATTGATTTACCTCAGGGGTTGGGTAATTTCTCTGGGTCTCATTTAGCATTAATATTGAAGATTTAGTTTTATTTATTTTATATCCTGATATTTCCCCAAAATTCTTTATTAAATTCAACAAGGTCGGAATTGATTTTTTAAGATTCGACATAAAATTATGTCATCGGCATACAGGGAGATTTTATGTTCTGTTGGTCCAACTTTAATTCCATATATTTGTGACTGTAGACGTATCGCCATCGCTAAAGGTTCAATTGCCATAGTAAACAGTAAAGGTGAAAGTGGACAGCCTTGTCGACATCCTCTATTGATTTTTATTGATTTTGAAATATTGTTATTTGTTAGGATTTCTGCTGTAGCATTATTATATATTATCTGAACCCATTTTATGAAATTATTTCCAAGTCCAAACCTTTGTAAGACTTCAAAAAGAAAGGGCCATTCAACTCTATCAAAGGCTTTTTCGGCATCCAGTGATAAGAGAGCTGTATCCGGTGCGTCTTTATTAGAATAAATAATATTAAATAGTCTTCTTACATTATGGAAGCCTTGTCTTCCCTTTATAAAGCCATTCTGATCTCGATTAATAATATTTGGTAAAATTTCTTGTATTCGTCTTGCTAAAATTTTACAGATTATCTTAAGGTCGGCATTTAATAGGCTTATTGGTCTCATATTTTCACATTTATTAGAGGGCTTACCTGGTTTTGGCAACAGTGTAATTAAGGCATTATTCATATATGATGGTAAATTACTATTTTGAAATGCTTCTAAAACCATTTCCAAAAAAGGTTTTGTTAATTTATTCTTAAATTTTTTATAAAGGTCAACTGGAAGACCATCTGGTCCTGCACTTTTTCCTGATTTCATATTATCAATGGCTAGTCCAACTTCTTCTTGACTAATTTTAGACTCCAGTATCTCCCTATTTTCATTTGGAATACACGGTATAAATAGTTCGTTCAAAAACCCATGTAGTTTTGTTAAGTCAGATTCATTTTTGGTATCATATAATTTTTCATAGTAATCTCTAAAGGCTCTATTAATTTCTAAAGGATCTATAACTACCTGTCCGTTACTTATAATACTGGTAATTGGTGTTTTAGATTCTAATTGTTTAATCTGCCATGCCAATAACTTTCCTGATTTTTCACCTTGTTCATAAAAAGATTGTTTCAATCTTAGAAGACTCGAGGCAGCTCTATTCGCTGATTTTTTGTCATATTCAGCTCTCAAAATCAGTAATTCGTTCTCCAACCTTGGATCTCTTCCTGCATATACTCTTTCTTGAAGAATTTTTATTTTATGTTCCAATTGGACTCTCTCCTCTCGAGTCTTCTTAGATTTTGAACCTGTATAACTAATAATATGTCCCCTAATAAAAGCTTTGAAAGCCTCCCACTTTACACATGCTGATGTTTGTGTAGTATTGATGTCAAAGAACTCATCTATCTGTTTTTCTATGTATTTAACAAATTCCTCATCCTGAAGCCATTTATGCTGAAATTGCCATCTACCTGGTTCCTTTGTCAATTTCTTATCTACATATATTAGACAGCAGGGTGCATGATCAGAGATCACGATGTTATCATAAAAACAGTTTTGAATCTTGGACCTTAATTCTGTGGAGATCAAAAAATAATCAATACGTGAAAATGTCTTGTAGGTATTGGAATAACAAGAGTATGCTTTAACTTGTGGTTTCATTTCTCTCCATATATCTATCAATTTCAATTCTTTCATAAAATGATTAATGGTCATCCTACATCCATTGTGCGTACAGTCCAGTCCTGTTGATCTATCTATACCGGGATTCAATGTACAATTAAAATCCCCTGCTATTATATGTTGCCCTGTAAGTGATAAGATAAGAAATAAATTAGCAAAGAACTTTTGATCATCTATATTGAGACCATATAAGTTCACCAAATTTATATTTTCTAATAGCAAAGATCCTTGAATGATTACATATCTTCCAAATTTGTCTCCAATTACATTTTTCACTTGAAATGGGACTGATTTATGTATGAGAGTCATAACTCCCCTGGCTCGGGATGAAAATGATGAGGTGAAAACATTTCCTTGCCATCTACTCCTAATTCTTTTTACATCCTCCTCTATTAGATGAGTTTCTTGTAAAAACACAATTTTTGAACCCATGTCTTTTATTTTATTCATAACTTGTTTTTTTAAATTTTGTAGACCTCTGCAATTCCATGAAGTTAAATTAAGATTAACGCTTTGATTTATGATCAATAGGGAGTTTGGGATTACCTTGCAGTGTAAACATGCTCAAACAGAAAAGCAAAAAAATGAGTGGTTGAACATTCACCCTACAAACTACACACAAATTCCCCCTTCCCACATTTGTGGCAATCCCCCCCAAAAACAAAAGAAAAATTCCGTCTCCCGATATAGCCATCGACCGTTCCACACCCACAAGGATCAGCCAAAGCCACTCCTTCTTCATCCTCCCAATCACCCTAACTCTACTGCTTTTGATAATGTAACATTAACTCTCTTCTGTAATTTTCCAATTTAACTCCAAAATTTTATAGCAATTTTGTACTTTTTTTTTTTTTTTTTTTTTTTAATATGTAATACAATCTATATTTTGTAATCTTGTTATATGCTTCTAATCAGTTAAATGCTCAAATATTCTACCCTATATTCTGTTCATGCTTAGCTCCCACCAGTCTCTTCCTGGATCTTCTTGATGAGCTCCTGCGCCTCCTCGGGGGTCTTGAAGATGTGTGTTCTGCCCTCATATGTGACCAGAAGTCTTGCAGGGTGAATCACTCCATGACGAATCTCAAGGTTGCGCAGTTCTTTACGGATGGGGTCAAACTGCTTCCTTAATTGTTGGATTCCTGAGGCCAAATCTGGGTAGAACCGCACCTGCTGATCTTGGTATTTAATTTCTCCTTTGGCCCGCACCGCGTTGGAGATCGTCATCCTGTCTCTGTAACTGAGAAACTTCATAATTAATGTCCTCGGTGCTGCCTTGTTACCTCTCGGTGGGCCAATTCGGTGGGCGCTTTCCAAGACGACTGATGATTTTAGCTCCGCGTTGTTCAGCGCCTCCGGGATCCACCCCTCCAAAAAGGAGCATGAATCACGACCTTCGGCTCCCTCCGGTAAACCCACCAGCCTCAGGTTGTTCTGTCTGGACCGGGACTCCAAGTCCAGAACGTTATTTTCCAGATCTTTATTTTTTTTTTTCCAAAGTGCGCACCTTTATTTGAAGTCCGCTGATTTCATCCTCCGCACTGGAAATACGAAGCTCCGCCTGCGTCACTCGCTCCACGCAGTCACCCAACTCCTTTCTCATTGCATCCAACGCTGCCATAATCCCATCAAGTTTAGCGGAAAAGTCTGCTCTCATTGAGCTAATGGCAGCCAGCACTGCACCTGTGCCGCCATCATCAGCAGTTACCGCACCACCGCTAGTTTCATCCACCATATCCGCAGCTTTTTCTACTGCGCCACAAACTTTAAAGTCCGTTAATTTGGACTGCTTCGGCGATTCAATTTTTCCCCCGCTTGATTTCCCAGCCTTCGTCTTCCCCGGCATATCCTCACCCAAACGCTGGGAAAAGTTCTGTTCCAAATGAGAGAGTTATTTGCCGAATCTTTATTTCCAGGAGCAGAGCAGAGTGATACGTGTCCTTCTAGGCGGCCGCCATAACCGGAAGTCGAGAATAATGATTTTAGTTCCAAAAAGGCAGCCTCAGCCTCCTCCATCCACTGGAAGGGCACCTTGGTGGAGGTGAGACGAGTGAGAGGAAGGGCAGTGAGACTGTAATTCTTTATAAAGCGGCGGTAGAAGTTGGCGAATCCCAGAAACTGTTGTAACTGTTTTCGGGATGAGGGGGTCTGCCACTCTTCTCTCTTCTTTTACCTTAGCCAGATCGGCGATGACTTCATTGTGTGAGATGACAAACCCCAAAAATGAAGTGGATGAAGTGTGGAACTCGCACTTCTCTGCTTTAACGAACAGTTTGTTCTCCGGCAGCCGCTGCAGCACTTGGCTGACGTGCACTCGGTGTTCATCGAGGGACTGAGAAAAAATAAGAATATCATCAAGGTACACAAAAACGAAAGAGCCCAGAAAATCCCTCAACACATCATTAATCAGCCGCTGGAACCCAGCGGGGGTGTTGGTCAGCCCAAACAGCATGACGAGATACTCAAAATGGCCACTGGGGGTACGAAACCCCGTCTTCCATTCGTCTCCCTCTTGAATCCGTACCAGGTGGTAGGCTTTGCAGAGGTCCTATTTTGTGAACCAGGAGGCCCCCTGGAGGGAATCGAAGGCCGTGTTGATGAGTGGAAGCGTGTACTTGTCCTTAATAGTGATATTGTTGAGTTCCTGGAAATTGATGCAAGGTCTCAGAGAGCAGTCTTTCTTGCCCACAAAGAAAAATCCCACCCCCACCGCCGAGGAAGATGGGCGAATTATGCCAGAGCTCAGGGACTCCTTGATGTACGTTTCCATGGCCTCCCACTCCGGGACTGACAGGCTGTAAAGCTGGCTGGATTTAATGGCACAGTCGTATGGACGGTGGTGGTGGGGGCGGGGGGGATAGTGCTTGGGACTTGCTGAAGATGGTCCCCAGATCATGGTATTCAGAAGGAACCCGGGACAGGTCAGGCGGGGGGGTGTTGGGGACACTGAGAGTCACGGAGGGCAAGCATGCAGCGGACTGAAGACAGGCACTTAAGCAGAACGAGCTCCAAGAGATGATGTTACCAGAGCGCCAATCAATGGACTGGTTGTGCAACCGGAGCTAGGGGTATCCCAAAATGACCAGGGAGGTAGAGACTGGTAACACAAACAATCTAAGCTGCTCTCGGTGATTACCAGAAACAAGGACAGATACCGGAGCACTCTGTTTAAACACCAAAGCTAGAAGAGCCTTGGACAGGATGATAATCTTTAATGGTGTTTTGAACTGGTGGCAGGCAAGCCTCAGTCAGGTTGCCAGATCTTCCGAAATGAAGCTCTGCTCAGCCCCTGAATCAATGAGTGCATGTATGGAGATTTCCAGATGTTTATGAATAAAACGGATGGGCAGCAGGAACTTGGTGAGGGGATTACTTTGGAGTGGGTCCGTGAGCCCCCCCTTCCCCCCCCCGCGACGCACAGACTCCCTCTTTTGGTCGAATGGGGCAAGTAGCTAGTTCATGCTCCTCACTACCACAATATAAGCACAGACCTAGCTCCCAACGGCACTGTTTCTCAGCCGGCGGCAACTTTGACTGGCCCATTACCATAGGCTCAGGGGAATCTAGTGCATCAGATGTAGGAAGGGCCAGCAGAGGGAGCTGTGGGGAACAGCGAAACTGAGAACCCGAGTGACCAGAAGGTCTACGTTCGTTGGCCCACTCCCTTAGCTGATTGTCTAAGCTAATGGCTAGGGAAATGAGTTCATTCAGCTTGCTAGGTTTATCCAGCTGGGCTAGCTCATCCCTCAGGCTAGGGCTAAGGCTACGGACAAAAATGCTGCAAAGAGAGGCATCCTCCCACCCCACCTCCGCTGCCACCACCCGGAAGTCTATGGCATAATTGGCTACCAACTTATTCCCCTGTTTTAAGTTGAGTAACCGGGTGGTAAGCACGCTATCTCGGTCCGAGTGATTGAACACCTCATTGAACTCACTCACAAATTGATCATAGGTCAGCTTAGCATAATCAACCCTAGCCATAACCCTGTAAGCCCAGGCTAAAGCCCGCCCCTCCAGAAGATTGACTAAGTAGCCTATATGGCTGTGACTGGTGGGAAAATCCCCTGGCACCCGCTGAAAAACTATCCCACATTGTAATAGAAAGCCCCTAGCCTCTCCAAGCTTAGAGCTGAAGTGTGTGGGTGGGGCAACTGGAGTCAGCCGGGATGGTGGAGAAGGAAAAGGGATGGAACTGGCTGGGCCGACCGTGCTGCCGGGAGCAGGTGGGAAGGACTGAGGAGGCGACAGGCGATCCAGACGTGTGTTAATCTGGACAAACTGTGTAAATATAACCTGTTGTTGATGAGATAATTGGTCTACTCGAGCCTCAATGATGTTTAGCTTGTGCGCTAATGCACTGTCTGCTGGGTCGTTTTGACAAAGACGTACTGACATGATTTATGACCCAGAAGGCAGACACAGATTCCAGAATAAACTTAATTATCTTTTATTATGACGTGTGAGTGTGGATGTGTGTGTGTGTGCAGGAATGTAACAGCTGGGGTGAGCAGAGCACCCTACAGACTGGCAACCGTAGGGGAGAGCAGAGACAAGGGAGTTAGCGACAGGAATTGGGAGTGATGATTCAGTAAATGTTCTGCCTTACTGTATGACAAGGCAGGAAGGAATCAGAGGAGCTGGAACTCCGAAACATGTAGATGACGAGAAGGCGAAGAGGTCTTGCCAGACCAGGGAGCTTGACGTCTCCGTGCAGACCTGAGGGCAGCATGGCTTAAATAGGCAGGTTGATGAGGAGAGCAGGTGTGCGCGCAGCCGTGGAGGAAATTAGGGCAACAGGCAGGCAGTGCAGATCACTACAGTATCATAGTGAGTCCTGACAGTATCTATATGACGGCATGTAGACATCATGTAGAGATTATAGGAACATCATGGGCGATCCTATGATCTTTTAGCTACTCTTCTTTGGGTGTAGAGTGATATATGCTGTGTTCAAAATGCTCACTCCTTCCCCATATACTGTAGTGTACTATATAGTGAATCAGCCATCTTGTGTAGTACTGTTCGAAATCTTAACTGAAAATTTCATTCACTATATAGTACACTCCAAAATATCCTACAATGCATTTTGAAA
Source organism: Pholidichthys leucotaenia (assembly GCA_020510985.1). Lineage (NCBI taxonomy): Eukaryota > Metazoa > Chordata > Actinopteri > Cichliformes > Pholidichthyidae > Pholidichthys > Pholidichthys leucotaenia. The sequence goes on from CM035843.1 coordinate 344,897,139, forward strand.
ATTAGTGTACAATGGGTGGTCACTATATTTGCCAATATATCCCATAATGCAATGCTCAGCCAACAGAGCAGTGAAAGGAGAGCTTCACATCACAACATAAGCTACCTTAAGGTATTTATATTTACTAGTGCATACCTGTGCATGCCCGTAGAAACCAAGTGTAAGCAAGTATTTCTGCATGCCCGGAGAAAGCAGGTGTAAGCAAGGATGTAAGCAAGCACATCAGCACTTGTTCAGTGATGCCTGCCTTTGATCTTTGGCTGTGTCATAGCGAGTCCTATGATCGTGAGTGATGACTGCCTTTACTCTTTGATGTCATAGGATCAAAGGACTCTCTATGACATAGAGAGTCCTTTGATCTTTGATGTCATAGCGACTCCTATGATGCCTGAATTTGATCTTTGATGTCATAGCTAGTTCTATGATCTTTGCTGATGTCATAGCAAGTCCTATGATCTTTGCTAATATCATAGCGAGTTCTATGATCGTGATTGATTCTTCTTCTTTGAGATTTGATTGGCGGTTGGCAACCAGCTTACAGGTGCATTACCGCCACACACTCCATATATGTCTGTCTGTGTGTCTTCTTCTTCTTCTTCTAGATTTGATTGGTGGTTGGCAACCAGCCCACAGGCACACCACCGCCACACACTCTATATGTCTGTTTGTCTGTGTGTCTGTTTTAACTCATAACTTTGTGACCGATCATGAGTGATGCCTGCTTTGATCTTTGATGATGTCATAGCGAGTCCTATGATCGTGAGTGATGCAGTCCAAGGACGGATAATTTTTTTACACAATTGTTGTTCAGAACTCCTTATACATAGGAACATCATAGGACATCATGTAGACATCATAGGAACATCATAGGTGGTCCTATGGTCTTTTAGTGAGTCCTGTGATAGTGACCCGGCTGATTCGGTCTTGGCTGTGGCAGTTGCCATGGCCAGGATATGTAGAGTGATGATATAGAGTGAAGTACGAGGAGACGAAGAAGAGTGATGTCTGAAGTGAGAGTTGAGGTTTGATTGGACACAGCAATGATGATAGAAGGACTACAGCTCCAGACCACATAGAGTGATGATATAGAGTGAAGTACGTGGCGGTAATGCACCTGTAGGCTGGTTGCCAACCGCCAATCAAATCTAAAAGAAGAAGAAGAAGAAGAACTGACCCGGCCAGTGATGGCAGTGGAGGACACAGTCCAGTCACATGGGGAGTTGTTCAGAACTCCTTATAAGAACTCCTTATACAAATAGAGTGATGATTATCAAGTCAGTGGTGGTAATGCACCTGTGAGCTGGTTGTCTTCTTCTTCTTCTTTTAGATTTGATTGGTTGGCAACCAGCTTACAGGTGCATTACCGCCACTGACTTGATTATCATCACTCTACATCTTTGTATAAGGAGTTCTGAACAATTCCTTATGTGTGTAAAAATTATCTGTCGTTGGACTGTGTCCGAGGTGCGGGTGGTAAGCTTTAAGCTGGATACACAATCGCCAATCAAATCTAAAAGAAGAAGAGGTTCAGGTTCAGGTTACTTTATTTGTACCCGTAGGTAGATTTGTTTTGCAGTTGGTGACATCCATATTTACAAGCCACTAATTACATTCAACAGACACAAACACAGGCACACATCTTACAAAATAGGTAAATATAAAATATGTACAATATAATTTTTATAGCTTGTTCAACTCTTTGACATTGAGAGAGGAAAAATAGACACCATAGTCATAGACACTGTGACACATACACAAATTTTCATGAATCACTCTATACTATGGTGTCTACATGACGTCATGTAGACATCATAGGAACATCATTGGCGATGACGTCATGTAGATATCATGTAGAGATTATAGGGTCGTCTATGATGTTCCTATGATTTTCACACGAGTTGTTATACATAGGAACATCATAGGACATTTCACACATAAGGAGTCATTATACAGAGGAACATCATAGGACATCATGTAGAGATCATAGGAACATCATAGGCGGTCCTATGATCTTTCAGCAAGTTCCATGGCCATGGCACACAGAGATTTCTTGAATTATAAAGTGATACAGAGTACGTGGCAGTATGCACCTGTAAACTGGTTGCCAACCGCCAATCAAATCTAGAAGAAGAAGAAAAACAAAAAACTGAAGTGAAATGGCGTTGATGAATCTTCTGCTGTTTGTGAGCGTGTTGTTTCTGACAGCAGTCAGCACACCACAGCACAGTGAGTACAAGCAACAGTTTTGCTTTAAAGTCCTTTTTGGTACTGTTTTTCAGCTTTTTTTTTTTTAAGAAAGAAAAGTTAAATGTGCTATCATGACAAACAGGATTTACCAGTTTGATATTTATTGATTGATTTATTTGCAATAGTGTGAAAAAACTTTTCAGGGAAAAGTTTGTGGTATTAAAGAAAAATAATGACAACCTCCCCACTTTTTAGCTTTTTTCTATTCTTGCATAGGTTATAGGCTATTTTTGAAACTGGGAAGAGTGGAAACCTTTTATAATGCGGAAAAAATCTCTCCCCTTCCAACAACAAAGTTGCAAATGAACAAGAAAAAAATACAAATTTATGAGAAAAAGTCACATATTTGCAAGAAAAAAGTAGCAAATTTACAAGAAAAAATACAAATGTACAAGGGGTGCTGAAAAGTTCATAGGCTGACTATGATGCAGTGGTCAGTTTTTCAACCGCAGGGATCCAAGCACTGCGACACCAATGGGAGAAGTGCATGGGCCGAAGGGGAGACTATGCTGACAAATCACATTTGGTCAACTTTAATCACTGCATCATAGTCAGCCTATTAACTTTTCAGCACCACCACCCCCCCCAACAAGAAAAAGTCACAAATTTGCAAGAATTAAAAAATAGCACAGTTTGGGGAGAAAGTTGAAAATTTAAAGGGAAAAGTCACAAATTTACAAGAAAAATTAAGAAATTTGCAAAAAAAAAAAATAGTAAATTTATGAGAAAAAAGTTCAAAATTTATGAGAAAAAAGTAACAAATATACAAGAAAAGGGTAGCAAATTTATGAGGGGAAAAAAGTAGAACAGTTATGAGAGACAAATTTACAAGAAAAAGGTAGAAAATTTTTGAGGAAAAGTTTAAAATTTAGGGTAAAAAGTAATAAATTTACAAGGAAAACAAAGCTAATTCTTGAAAAAAGTTGCAAATTTACAACAAAAAAATTCAGCTCAAAAGAAAAATATTACAAATTTATCAGAAAAAAGGAAAATGTTAAAGTTGCTGCATTAGGAGAAAAAAATTCATGGTAATTTTTTAAACTCTCACAACACCTCATATCTTTTTTTTTTTTTTAATTCCTTGTGAGTGTGATCTTCATGAACTTCACAAATGAGTGTGGAAAAGTGCTAGCAGAAATTTCCTTTAGTTATATTGATGCTGACTGCTTGTTGTTAAACAGATGACTTAATAAAACAGCATTTCATACGTTGTTTCCATAACCTGCATTAACAGTAGTCAGAGGTGAATGCACATTCAGTTAACAATAAAAAGCAGAAATAAAAGTGGTAAATGGTTTTCATCCAGCACTGATGATATGTAGATTACTGTACATTCATAACTTTACAGAATAATTACACAGGGTTACAAAAATATTGTTTTTAAGTTGTCTGTGTTTTTTCAACTGATTTAAGACAATTTTGCACTGCTGAATCCAAAAATGACATCTGTTTCTCTCGATCAGGTGCTAAGTAAAAACCTGTACTTACTTAGTGCTTAGTACTGTGCATGTACTTACCTTTATATAAAGGCAAGTACATGTAAATTGAATGTTACGTCATCATTGTTCAAAAGTCAGAGAATTTCAAGACATAAAGAATTTTGCGTCATATAAAGCGAAAATACCCGTACATGTAAACAAAAGCGTATAAAACAACATGTGGCCATAATTCAAAAAGTTGACCTGATTGAGCAAAATCAATGTGATTTTTGGATTCAGCACATCAAAATTGTCCTAAATAAGCCAAAAAAAACTTAGACAATAAATTTGGTGTTGACCAGTGTTATATTTGATTGTGTTGAAAAGGTTGTGGCCAGCGACCCCTCTTTGGTCCTCTGGGCAAGATCAGGATAGTGGGAGGCCAGAATGCACCTGAGGGTGCTTGGCCCTGGCAGGTCAGCATCCAGCTCCACTCCTTGCACTTCTGTGGCGGGACTATCCTCAACAGCCTCTATGTAGTCACTGCATCACACTGTTTCCACGACCTCCTGTGAGTGGAACTGGTACGCACCCAGTCACATGACTTGTACATCTGTGTGTCCATAGGAGGTAAAAATTAATAACAGAGGCATAGTTTCATTTTACCATATCCTAGATCAATGTTTTTCAACCAGGGGTCATAAGACCCCAGGGGCCCTTAAAAGAACGCTCAGGGGTCCACAGGAAATTGTCTAATTTCACTTCTTAATTAGTCCAAAAAATTATTTTAAAAAATAATTTGCCGTTGTGCATTTGTGCCTGACTTGGCTCTTCCAAGTCAGTAAGTGGCAGCATAAATGCAATAATGGCTACTGTCTTCATGTGTTTTACGGAGGTTAATGATCTTGCTTGGTCATGGTGACTAGATGAAAAGAAGAATAATTTTTTTTTTTTTTTTTTTTTTTGGGGGGGGGGTGATAAACCTCTTCCACATTAAAACTCACACTCATTATATTTCTCACCCTCTGCCATCTCACATCATATAGTTATTTTCAGCACCACTAAAGGTCTTTTTTAAAACAACATAACTATAAGGTATAATTCCTGTTTTCTGCTGAAGGTTCAACAATGAACCACATTACCCGTAAGAGGAGAAAGCTGAATGCTTATAGTGCAAACCTATATAACTGCAAAAATCACCCATCGCACCATTTAGATGGGCAACTATGGTGGTAGTGAGGGCCACAAAATTTTGTCCTCACTTCCCGAGGGCCAGATTTACATGTAAACCTTCCAGGGAGGGTATTATTTCCTGCAAAGTCAAAAGTCTCACATTTAAAACTAAAAAATGAAAATGAAAATAAAAGCTACTCATTGTTGTTTGTGGTGGTGCCTTGCATGGCAGCGACCCCTCTGATTCTACATGTGATTAGGATTGTAGATAGGAGAAACGTAATTTTGTTGTACTGTACAAGATTGGCTGTATGGACTGAATGACAACAGAGGTGGCTTCTTCTTCTTCTTTATCATATTAGAATTAAAATGACTGATAAAATTATAATCTGTCCTGCAATGGACTGGCGATCTGTCCAGCGTGTAACCTGCCTCTTGCCCAAAGATGCTGGCATAGGCTCCAGCCCCCCACCACCGCCACCACCGGCCCCCAACACCCGACCCGAAAAGGATTAAGCAGTAGAAGATGAATGGATGGATGGATGGATGGATGAATGGATAGATAAAATTATATCACGAGGCTTAGCTTGCTCTTGGATTCATTGTGGGTGTGGAGGGGCAGAGAAATAGCTGTGGGTAGGTGGGCTTGTTAATTGTCTGGCTCCCCAAAATGAGGAATAAAAAAAGTTTAAAAGCCACTGGTATAAATGAACAAAAAAAATCAGCAGACCACAACAACCGTAGTCTCTGAACTTTTACTGCTGACATGGGACTGAAACTGTCAGTGCTTCAGTCTCACTCTTTAGAAAGAAACCTCAAAGCTTTGAATCTTTTTCTGCACAATTAGAAAAAAAGCCTTTGAGCTCCATGAGGCTTCACCTGCCAAACAAGAATAAATGCTACAGCTCCTCAGTATACTGAGGAGCTGTAGCATCTATTCTTTTTTAAAAGCAGCCTACTTTGTACATTTACTGCTGTTTACAGCCTATTAATGTGGTCTTAGCAGGCAAAATACCTTAAAAATGTGTTCTCCAATGATGCACTGTTCCCTTTGTGGCTCCCTCACTCTTGCTCTCTGGCTTAACCACTCTATAACTGCATTTAAGAATGCAGTTCCAAATACGGCAAACATGATATAAATAAATAATTGATTTTTGGAAATGGACTGGTGGGCCGCAGTGGATGAGGGGGTGGGCTGCATGCAGCCCGCGGGCTGCCAGTTGCTTATACCTGATTGAGATGTAATTTAAGAGCAGTGCTGCTATCCCATCGTGCATCATGCCCAAGCTTTTTATTTTGAAACTGTAGATGTCATGTGGTACAAATTGATAAATATCTTTTGGAAATTAGGTCACATTCACCTTTCACATGCCACTATATGAGCTGCGGCATTGTGAAGTAGTTAAACAGTTTTGTGCTGTGATGGCAGGTGGAAGCCTGAGTGTAAAACACTTAAGCAATGTTACACGAGAGGGAGTTATGGTATCGATGACTATAGTAACTCCGGGTGTGATACAGCTGATGCCCTCCGCTACACCCGGAGTTAGTATATTCATGATACCGTAATGACTTTGAGTGCAATATCGCTATTATACCAAAGTTCCGCAAGCACAATTTATTTTTTTTTTTTTTGATTTTGTATACTTTATTGATCCCCAGAGGGGAAATTGAGGGCATCCACCTGGATGGATGAAGCAGTCACGGTACGGCGCTATCCCTTTACCATCCACACACACATTCACACCTAGGGCCACTTTAGAATCTCCAATTAACCTAACCTGCATGTTTTTGGCCAGCAATTTGGCCAGCAAATGACAGCAATACTGGACAAAATATTATGATTTGTTTGTTTAACCAGTTATTTTGCCTAGCTGAGAAAACAAAATAGTCTCTTCTAAATGTAGCCAGTAACTGTTTCAGCATGAAGACGTCTATTATCATTTCACACATGCAAACAAATTAAATATTGTCAAGTGTAAGGCTTTTTTCAAAAGGTGGGACATCCGGGTCAGGTAAGAAATCTTTTCGAACAGTGCCTCACTGTGGAAATTAAGGTATTCAACACAGTATTGCATTTGTCACTGAGAGTTAGTTGACAGTAAAATAGTGTTAGTAATTAACGGTTACATGAACACATTTGAAGCGGAGTAACACATATCCGGTGAAACTGGAGTGCAGTTGTTGTGGATTTTAGTAATTCTGGAATCCCTATTGTCCAAGCAAATCACTCGATTGGAACTAACTGTTATATACCCTGGTAAAAAATAAATATGCTAAATATATTTAATTTAGGTATATTTTAGTGTATTTTAATATATTTTGGTAAAATAAATTTTAAGTGTGCTATTTTGGAACAACTTTTTTTGTACTCAATACATTTTAGTTAAATTTAAATTGAAATAAAGTTCAACTTTAAGTATGCTTAATGTATTTTTATGTACTAAAGTGGAACAATTTTAAGTACACTTAATGCATTTTTAATATATTATGATCTGTGACGATTTACTCATTCACTAATACACTATGATTACACTACTTTCATATTTTAAGTGCATTTATTGTGTATTAGCAATAGTCTTATAATTGATTTATAGTTTATTTAAAACCTATTTAAAATGACTCTGCAATACATAGAAATGTCATTTAAAATACTCTTTAAATATACAATGTTTCTATTGTGAATACATTTTTCGTATAATGAAAATACTTCCAAGTATACACTTAACAAATATATTTTATTTGTATTTCAAACCAAACCAAAAATACATTCAATTACAATGTAGTGCAAAAATTATAACTAAAGGTTTCGAACCTCGAGAAGTGAATTATGCAAAAAGTAGAATAATCTCAATTGAGTTAGTGCTGTCACTTCACATGACTCTGGTCTGAAGTGTCCCCTTAACGTCATTGTCTGCAAGTTGAAATAAATTTAATAGAATGCATATTACTGACCCCTTGGACCGACATTTTGATGTAAAGAAATTAATTTCATTTATTTTTTCAAAGTTCTTCCCTTTGCTGATTTCAGCCTCAAATCCATAGGCAAAAATTCAATATTTCTCTACCACACACCTAATTTTCCAAACTTGTAGACAATAACATCAAGCATATCCTCAGAGTGAGCGGCATCTGAAAAGAGCAGCCCTCTCGGAGCTTAGAAGCACATTAAGAACTGCTAGACAAGAGATAAACTGAACACATTCATCACCACTTTTTGTCAAAACTTATGTGGTGTTGCTTGGTACCTGGTAGCATGAAAACAAACGTACAAATAACAAAACTTTTTTTTTACCCTTTTTGGCAAACAGCCCTTAACAATGGGTAGAAAAAGAAACAATCAGACCTTACACGAAACATTTATGGCCTCTTATGTGAAAAATGTTCATTGTTGCTGTACTGTTATCACTACGTGTTATATACACTGTAGTATAAATTGCTTATAAAAATATTTGTCATAAGGTACAGGAATTATTTATTTTATTTAATAGTGGGTGTGAAAGGGGGCGGAGTTGAACTTCTACACCCGCTAAATTAAATAAAAGCACTCATAAAAGGGGGCACCAGTCCTGATGGACAATTTTATTAACTTTAATTTTAATTAACTTTGTACCTTAAATTACTTAATGAATCAGTCTCAAAGTTTCAGTGAGTTTTTGTCCTGCCGTGATTAGGAAACCTGTATATGCGAAAGGAAAACACTTTCAACTGCTCTCATTCACTCTTTTATTAAAATCATTCAGGTTACATGTCATGGCTGTCATATAATGTGATATTTATACTGTATGTGCTGTGTCTTTAAGACTGTGGTGACGTCACAGGTCAGAGTTGACCTTCACCGAGTGAATATGATATGAAAATGGCGATGTGTTGATGTTGCCGCCTGTTAATGTTCCCGCTCCTAGTTTTAAAAGAGAACTTTGTTGAAACCACTATTCGTGTGGACCTCAGTTCTTTACATGGTGTCAGAAGTGCTTGACGGACGCTCTGCTTCAGTAAGATGGCCTTGTTTAATCCCCCGGAAAGTTTTCCTTTTCATCGTCCAAATGAATGGGCGGGCTGGAAAGAGCGCTTTCTGCGTTTCCGGACGGCTACAAAACTGAATAAAGAGGACGGCGAAATTCAGGTCAGTTCACTGATTTACGCCATGGGCCCCGAAGCTGAAAACATCTTCAAATCATTCTCATTTACTGAGGAAACGGATCAAAAGAAGTTTGACGTTGTGTTAGGAAAATACGACGAGTACTTCTGTCCTAAACGGAACGTGATCCATGAGCGCGCTTGTTTTCACCAGAGGCTGCAGCGGCCCGGTGAGAAAGTGGAAATGTTTATCAGAGCCCTTCATGAGATGTCAGAACACTGTGACTTTGGTGTAAAGAGAGATGAACATATCCGTGACCGAATTGTTGTGGGCATCCTCGATAAAGAGCTGTCACGTAAACTGCAGATGATGGCTGAGCTAACGCTTGCCCAAACCATTCAAACAGTTCGCCAGTACGAGGAGGTTGTCCTCCAGGTTCACCAGCAGGGGGAGGCACACGCCACGGTGCAGGAGATCCAAGGAAAAACAGCAGGCAGAGGAAGATCTCCATTTAAACCAAGGAAAGGAAAAAGTGGAGAGCAAAAAGACTCATGGTGTGGAAGATGTGGAAAATTAAAACACAGAGATCCTGAAAAGTGCCCAGCCATGAAGTCAACATGCAACAAGTGTAAAAAGGTGGGTCACTGGGAAAAGAAATGTCACAGTAAATCAGTCGGAGAAGTCACTGAAGAGACAGTTTCCCAGACACCATTTTTTTTGGGCGCAGTCACAAAAACAGACAGAAATGATGACCCATGGACCATACAGCTTACAATTGGAACAACACCAGTCAATTTTAAAATTGATACGGGTGCAGATGCAAACATTATGGGACAAAAGACATTTAACGAACTAGTTCCTAAGAAGGAATTAGAGCCATCTAATGTCACACTGTGCAGCCCGGGTGGTCAGTTGGACTGTATAGGGAAATTTCAAGCCTTCACAGAATACAAAGAAAAACCATATACTTTTCCTGTGTATGTCATCAGTGGCAATAATGCAAACAATTTGCTGGGCAGAGACACAGCAATGTCGATGGGGCTTGTGAAGCGTGTTGAAGAAGTTCACAAAGCATTTGGTGAGCATGGAACACTTAAAACAGAACCAGTTAAAATCCTGTTAAAAGAGAATGCTCAGCCATACACAGTGCACACTGCCCGTCGTGTCCCTTTGCCACTTTTGCAGAAGGTTAAAGAGGAATTGCAGCGTATGGAGGAGAATAATGTGATTGAAGTTGTGATTGATCCTACAGATTGGTGCGCGCCAATGGTACCAGTCCCAAGGAAAAATGGAAAAGTGCGGATCTGTGTCGATTTAAAGAGGTTAAATGAAGCTGTACGAAGAGAGAGGTATGTTCTTCCTACTGCAGAGGAAATCACTGCAAAACTTAGTGGAGCAACCACATTCACATCATTGGATGCTGCCTCCGGGTTTTGGCAGATTCCTCTCCATCCAGAAAGCAGTAAATTAACAACCTTTATCACACCCTTTGGGAGATATGCATTCAAACGTCTTCCATTTGGGATCACAAGCACTCCTGAAATTTTTCAGCGCAAAATGACAGAAACCCTCAACGGCCTGGAAGGCGTGGCTATCTATATGGATGACATACTGGTGTACGGCGACACTCCTGAACAGCACGACCAGCGTCTCAGCAAGGTACTGGAAAGGATCGAGTCAGCCGGACTTAAACTGAACAGAGAAAAATGTAAGTTTAGACAAAACAAGCTTCACTTCTTGGGCCAAGAAATTGACAAATCAGGCGTGAGACCCGACCCTGATAAAGTCAAGGCAATCCGCGAGCTCCCTCCACCACAGAACGTGCATGACCTCAAGCGTGTCCTGGGCATGTTTAACTACCTAGGGAAATATATCCCAAATCTGTCGACAGTGGGCCAGCCACTATATGAACTGTTGAAATCCAAGTCAGTGTGGATGTGGGACCATTCTCAGCAGGAGGCATTTCAACGCATCAAAGACATTCTGTCTACTTCTCCAGTTCTGAAATTCTATGATGTGAATCGACCTACTGCCGTATCAGCCGATGCCAGCAGCTATGGTATAGGTGGAGTACTACTGCAACTGCACGATGGAAACTGGAAACCTGTGGCATACTGCTCACGTCGTCTGTCAGAGGCCGAGACTAGATATGCACAGATAGAGAAGGAGTGTTTGGCGAGTGTCTGGGCATGCGAGAGATTCGAGAAGTACCTCTGTGGTCTGGAAGATTTCAAGTTGGTTACAGATCACAAACCCTTGGTGCCTCTCATGAACAAAAAGGACCTGGACAATGTGCCAATACGGTGCCAAAGGCTACTTATGAGACTTATGAGGTTCAAACCGACAGCCGAATATGCTCCGGGAAAGACCTTGGTAGTAGCTGATACACTCTCAAGAAGTCCACTACAGTGCGTAGAAAACGAGACTGATACTCACTCTGATGTAGCGTGCTACATAGCAGCAGTTATTGATAACTTGCCAGCTACTACACATAAAATAGACACTATAAAGACCGCTACAGCAGCTGACTGTAACCTACAGTTGGTGTTGTGGTACATCAAGTCAGGATGGCCAGAATACATAGGCAATGTCCCAGCAGCTATCAGAGACTATTTTCCCATTAAAAATGAACTGTCTGAATGCGATGGAATTATCACCAGAGGAAGCCGCATGTTGATTCCGGATGTGCTCAGAGCAGACATCTTGGATCGAATACATGATGGACATCAAGGTCTGACAAAATGCAGAGAGCGGGCCTGCACATCTGTGTGGTGGCCTGGCATCTCATCTGAAATCAAACGCAAAGTCCAGTCCTGTCAGGTGTGTCGTGAGATGAGACCAGCTCAGCGAAAAGAGCCTCTCTTGTCAACCCCTCTACCTGATCGACCCTGGAAGAGACTTGATGTTGACCTGTGTGAGCATAACAAGCACACTTACCTTGTTGTGTCAGACTATTTCTCTCGGTTCCTCGAGATACTTCATCTGCCAGTAACCACTGCTTCTCAGATGATCTTAAAGCTGAAGGCAGTGTTCGCGAGGTTTGGTTGTCCAGATGTGGTTGTATCTGACAATGGGCCTCAATTCTCATGCCAAGAATTTAAAAAGTTTGCAAGGGAGTTTGACTTTTTGCACATCACCTCAAGTCCACACAACCCCCAAGGAAACGGACATGCAGAGAGGAGAGTTCAAACAGCAAAAAGAATCTTAAAGCAGCAAGATCCTTTGCTCGCCCTCATGTGCTTTTGATCAACACCCTGCACCACCACAGGCGTGAGTCCTGCAGAGCTACTTATGGGTCGAAAGATCAAAACAACTCTTCCTACACTCGAAGTGAATCTTCAGCCCCGATGGCCTGATCTGGAAGTCGTCAGGAACAAGGATGCAATGGAGAAACAGAAACAAGCATTCTACTTCAATCAGCGCCATGGAGCTAAACCCCTATCTTCGTTGAAGCCAGGAGATTCAGTCCTCACAAAGCTGGACCATCAGAAATTCTGGAAAACACCCGCTGTTGTCACAGGAGAAAGCAGCACACCTCGCTCCTTTTTTATTGAAACACCCCAGGGAGCAACTTTGCGACGCAACCGCCGTCACTTGCAACATGATCCTGAATCAGCCAGAGAGATACCCTCTTCAGCTCCAAATGACCTGCAGCCAGAGATTGTCGATCAGCAGCCTGAAACTGCAGCTGCCGCTGACACTATTTTACCAGAATCCAGTGTCAAACCGCCAGACCCAAAGCAAGGACTGTTGTTTACCCGGTCTGGTAGAATGATTAAACCTGTGCAAAGACTAGATTTGTAGAGAAAAAAAAAAAATGAAAAATGAAAAGAGAGAAATTCACGTGTTCACTGTGATAAGTGTGGTTATATGTGGTTCAATAATTAAGCCATGGGCTGTGGGGAAGGGTGAAATGGAAATGGAAAATGTTTGAATTGAAAATTGTTTTGTTCTGAAAAAAAAAAAGCTAAAAAAGGGGGAGATGTCATATAATGTGATATTTATATGTGCTGTGTCTTTAAGACTGTGGTGACGTCACAGGTCAGAGTTGACCTTCACCGAGTGAATATGATATGAAAATGGCGATGTGTTGATGTTGCCGCCTGTTAATGTTCCCGCTCCTAGTTTTAAGAGAACTTTGTTGAAACCACTATTCGTGTGGATCTCAGTTCTTTACAATGGCGTTCAAATGATGAATAAACAGATTCAGATGATAACAGCGTAATATATCACATCAACTTTCTACTTCCGCTTCTGAGAGAGAGCAGACGCTTTTCTTCCCTCTCCCTCCTAATCCTCTCCCTTCTGATCCCAGCTTGCAATGTCACTCTTCTCCTGGCTGAATCTTAATCCAAATGGAAATTATGGATCTGGAAAGCGGCTTATATGCGATTGTCACCTTTAAAAGAAGAAGCAGGTCAGGGGGAACCCAAGGGAGACTCATGGCATTGGAACTCATGTGTCTGTGTGATTCGACTGAGATTGAACTGATCACAGGATCTTTTGTTTTGGCCCCTGGAGTTTTCCTAGTGTATCGAAATTATCTGGGTGAGCTAATCAAATGCGGACCCCGGCGTAGCTCCCTTAACAAATTCAACAATTCGTCCAGCTGGGGGGAGCACTGACTGTCAGCGGCAGGATTAACATGGAATTTACTACCTGGCATGCATTGAAGAGAGAACGAACTCTCTGGACATGTTTTACCTAAGTTTCGGTAGGTGGATAACATCTGTGGATCGCTGAGTGCTCTCCAGAGAATGATCTAAAGTATGATTCAAGCCTGTATGAAATTGAAGCACAGAATCGAAGAGAGAAATTTTTTTATTCTGAGTGCACTGTGCAGATTTGACCTTGTGTTTTGGTACCCTTGTTTACATTCCTCCTTGATAAGATAACGCCAGAGAAGTGGCTTATGTCTACCCATACATCAACAATCAGTTGTTGTCGTCAGCGGATTGGTCTCTCGAGGACAATGCCCATGTGCCTTCTGCAAGGAAGAGGAAAAGAGAGACAGACTCTGATCTCTGGTCTTGTTTATAAGTCACATGATTATAACATCTATCCACTGCCTGGAGGCGCCCTCTGCTGCCCACTAACAACTGTTACACTCACACTACACAATGACATGGAAATATACACACACTGCTCTCCCTCCCTCTGCTGTGTGATTGTATCTATTGTCTGCTAATGCATGAGGGTTTTTTTCTGTGTAGTCAAAATTTGGCTCATATACGAGCGTTTATTCTGATTACTATGTTTTTTCTCTCTCCTATTGTGTTTTCCTCCCCCTCCCCTCTTTACCTCCACTGTTGACAGGCGCCTTGTATGGCGACGCGTCATTGGATGCGCCTAACGTGCGCGTCCAATGTCAAGTCAAATTCCTCGTGTGTTTACTTGTAAATATACTTGGCAATAAAGCTGATTCTGATTCTGATATTGGGTTCCTGAACATAAAATCCAGCTTTACACCTCTGCAGAACCAAGGACTTATGTTTCAACGGTAAATGAGGCTGGAATGTTTTAACAAAACAACGCAATTTTATGGGGAAAATTCATAAGCTAATTATCTAAAAATGACTCCTGAATTAATCTACAAAAATTTTAAGGGCAGTTACTTAAAAATGACTAAAGTTTTCTTCAGTTTACAGTTCCATCCTGTGGCTGAGAGACTAATTGAGCCCTGAAATACGGGCCATATTCAATTGTAATTTAATTGTTAGGACATCACGTTTTAACCCAGGAAATAGGAGAAATAAAAGTTTCACTCACACACGGCCGTAGGTCCAAGTTTCCGCGGGTCGGTACCGCTGGGTTTTGAAGTTAGGACGTCGGAGGAAGCTGCTGCAAGATGCCTCCTCACAGCCGTGGAAGTGTAAACTCAGCTGGGGGCTCTCCAGACAATGGCAGCAGTGGGTGGTCTGTCACAGAGCGGCGTGAAAAGTCCTTTGAAAAAGAGTCCAAATTTGGGGTCTCTTGTAGCAGGATCGACCCAAAGACTGAAGGAAAATCTTCTCAGTCTCTGTTCACTTTAAACTAGGCAAATTAAAGGTCCACTTTAATGGCGTGAAAAGTCATTAAAAAAAAATGTTAGAAAAACATTTACTAGGATAAGAATGGCTTCTGAGGTGAAGGAAAAAGTTTGAGAATTTGATTCTCTAAAAGGAACGAGCTCTAAAGAAAAAATGGCTTCTCCTCAGTTTCCAGAATATAAGGAAAGACTTGACAAACACACAGAGAATAAAATAAAACTTCACAGGGCCTTGAAACGGTGGAATAAAATCTTCTTCTGAGATCTAGATTACTATTCTGCTTCTTTAATCTTAATTTAGTTCCTAATCTTTCTCAAAATCTCTCTTTCTTCTTTCTGTGTTTCTAATTCTTAATTCTATTATCGCTTTGCTGTTCTAATCTTCCTGCCTGTTCTTTGTCTACCCTTTTTCTTCTTTTCTGATCTCTTTTTCTTTTTCTAACTTTTTCTGTTCTCTGCTGATCTCTGACTAAACTCAAATCTAACTTCTCTTTTAAAGTTACCTCGCCGGGTCGTAAAACTGATGATGTAGTCGCAAGACTGACCAATCGGCTTTTTCAGAAGCAGTTTGAAATGGCTGCTATCCAATGTGAGAACACTTCTTTGTTTGAGAGCAGCCAATCAAATGAAGACACCATCCCATGAAATTTCAGAGGGAAAATCAACAGTCAGTTCTTATGAAATAAATGCTCAATATAAAATCTAACTAAATTAAATGACTTGGCTAATATATGGTGATCATGCATTTATACCATTACTCCAATAACACTCATGAATATAACATTTCTTATACATAATTATAATACATGCATTCACATTTAGATCAAGATTAGAACAGCAGAACATGCAGCAAACCATGGTTGGTGATAAGAGGGATGATTTTCAGTGTCCTTAGGATCCAGAGGATAAGCTGAAAGAAACTTAATATTTAGAACAAATTAAAAATCATCCTACGTACTGAAAACACATTCCGTAGGTATCCGCTAGGAGGTACTGTTGAGCTGTAGATGATTTCCTTTAGTATCTGGGCGAAGGTACCTGGACAGCATAGGCTATAAAACCGTCAGATTAAGTGGTTTATGACTCTTTTAAAAACATTGGTTTCCTGTGAAAAGGTACGTTATCAAATGCAGTGTTCATGTTGAGAGGTCTGGTCTCCTGAGTTTTATGTTCCTTTGAGCCTTTAAAAGCAAACTCTGATCCTTACAATCTCTGCAAGAGGCAACTGTTTACATTGGGGTCCTGGGAAAGCAAGCATCTTTGGTCAGGCCTGGAAGAAGCCTGCATGAGTCGACATAAAAGCCAGTGATATTCCTGAGAAGGCAGAAAGGTGATATTCCTGTGTAATGAATAAAATGAAATTCCTGTAAACTGGAGAGAAGTGATCTTCTGTCTCGGTTTTGAGGAGACGATGATGCTACAACACTGAGTATGTTAACGTAGATTAACAGCAAGCCAAACTCGTTTTTCACGAGCCAGGAAACCGAGCGTCCTGCTCCTTTATTTTCAGTCTTCTTAGACAGCTTACAGTATTTTACAACTGTGGCTCGAAGCTCGATGAAAAGCCCGAGTGAAACTGAAAAGAAATAAAAACAGAAAATAAATACATATAATTAAGCTAGCGGGCCCCTGGGGTAGGACTAATTCCTGGAAACAAATAGACGTAATACATTAAACAAGCTAGCGGGGCCCTGGGATAAGACTAATTCCTGAAACAATATACTCTAAAAAAAAACGATGCCAAGTTCACATTTAACAACTTATAAAACCAACATAACATGCATTAACTTACAGCCATTGCTTTCGGAGGTGTAAAAAAGGGGTTTAACACACAGGAGGAACGTTTCAGACATTCGCGGGCAGGTTATATTCTCTCTGCCTTTTTTTTTCTCTCTACCGAAGTCCGTTTCTTCTACCCACAAATCCTAGCGGCAACTGGCTGTGCTTTCAATATAAAATACAAGCAAATTACTAATAACTATACAGAAATTACTTTTAACACAATTACTATTTAGATGACATGAATTACTACAAATGAACTATGATATTTTAATATGAACTTGTGAACTATTTTAACTTTATAAAACACACACTACTGAGTAGTCAGGCAGATAGGTGAAACAATTGTTCACTTCTGGATAAAAGCATGAAATTTGGCATAAATGTAGTCCAATAAGTCCTCTTTCATATAAGATTAAGACCCACTTCGAATCTTGCTTGGTACTTGCATTATTCAAGATGGTGTCCAAATATGGCCGCCAAAAAACACGTTTTTGCTTATAACTAGAAAATGTGAGCCACAAACTGTATAATCTTAATCATATCAAAAGTTACAGAGATACAAATGCTGAACAATAGTAATTGAACATTTATGGTATATGTTCATTCGAATCACATTCGAAGATCAATAATAGCATAATGAGAAACCCCAAGAAAGTTAAAAATACAAAACGCAGTCAGTGATATGCCAAATATTATGTAATCGAGTGTAACCTCATTACAACCCATGCATCAACAGAGTGAAGTGATCGAGAAGACCTCCACTAACCTTCTGCCTGGTGACATGCACCACCACAATAACACAGAGAAGTGCAGCTTAAATTTGCCCTGCTGCACTTGCTCAAGCCCCTACAAGCTTTCTTGCAACCACAGTGCACAAGCTCTTGACATACTTTGGAAGCTTCAGGGAGAGTGGTCCACTTTGGGACAAAGCCTTCCCTTGCTTCAGTCCATCCCCAATGTGTAGGACTTGGTAGATTTTGCACTGGATCCAGCGCTTGACCCCACACAGCCACCTTGATAAGCAGCTCTTTTGATATGTTCTGTTAATGCTGCCTTTGTTGGTGGAATATTTTCAAGTGACTGCGTTCCTTGTGCAAAAAGGGTCTGACGAGCTTTGTTTACCTGATACAGTGGGCAGGTACGACTGTACATTATTACCGTGTACCGTTCAAGAACAGCTTCATCCTCTGCTGTTATAACTTCAGGAGTGAAGCTCAGTTTCCTGAATACAGGTGTCACTTCAGGAAAAACTTCCCAAGCATCAAATGCAGTCTTCTTGCCCCTGCCAGCAAACGAGGAAGTAGTGTCTCAGCCACTGAAAGCATGGAAGAAGGGAAGGGCTTTGCACTTGTCAGGACCAAGGCTACCTGCCAAGCTGTTTGCTGATATGTAGGTGAAATGTTTTCCCACACCAAACGCCAGCCACAGGTCAATGTCCAGCTGATTTACATATGTAACAGCTAGAACAACAACATCTGTGTCAACTGTCCTTATCAATACATTCCTGTGGCCTTGAGCTGCACCATGGGCAACATGCAACATAAGCCTTGTATCAGCTTCTTCATGATCAGTTGGATCAATGCCAGCAGAAGCCATGTCACTTGATCTGTTGCTCACAACATTCACATCAGAAGTTGAAACAAACAAGACACCTTCCACCTCTAGAGAAGCCAGTTCTCTACCAAGGAATTGGAATAGCTCTGCTTTGTTATCGGTGCAGCGCAAAAAGGTCTGCCAGTTACTGGGAATGACAGTGTCAGGAAGCACCCTTCTTCGGATACCTTTGCCTCGAGACACTCTGGTTGCCTTTTTGAGGCTGCTGTCAAGATATCGGTCCCACACTACATCAACACGTTTCACATCTTTAGCCTGATCAATGATGTAAGGCAAGAAAACTCCCCTTGAATACTCTTGGAAAGTCTTTGCTTTACCAGGTGCAAGCATATTCACAACAGCTGCTCCATCAAAGACCTTCATGGTAACAGCTGGTAACAACTGATTTTGTGATACCCCAATGCACTGAAGCAAATCTGACTTCTTGCCTTGACGCAATTTGCCTAGAGCAGACAGTGAAGGAGGATGGGCATTGTTTTCATGTCTGAAAAACTCCTCTATGTTTCCATCATGGGTTTGACAGGCAATATAGAGCCGAGCAAAAAGATTGCAATCAGATTTCAAAGCAGACACCTTAGATTGACTGACATTGTCACTTCATAAGTACCAAACAGAGGTAGATTGTTTCTTGAAACTGTGTCAGTTAAAGCAACTGTATGCTTATTCAGTCTGTTATCAACAAACTCCTGATACTGAGCAATGCCTAATTCATGCGCTGATTTCACTGCATTAATAACATGGTGAGGCATTATTTCATTGGTGTCAAGTCTAACAAGGTCATTGCTTGTCTCTTTGAAGGGATTTCCCATGTCCTCTAATGAAACTACTAGGTTACAAACATTTTTTGCAAATGCAACCTGGACACTTGGAATTTGATCATGATGCTTGAGATTCATTGCCTTGGGCTTCAACAGAGATTCTTCTAGCTCACTAACAACCCTAGCAACTTCAGGGCCAGCAACCAACCACCTTCTTAAGGCCTTCGATCCTCAGTAAGGCCTACAGCACCCCCTTGGCCTTTGATCTTGGCATTCTCTTGTTCATGACAGTGGTCCAAAGCAATCATCGAGAAAGCATGATCTGACTTTTTTACAACAAAATTTCCATCCATGAAGTTCGAGTAAACATCAGGGTGAGTCTGATGTAGGTTAAGCATATCCCGTACATGGATGGGCAGCCATTTGGTGAAGGATATTTGGGCTTCCAAGAATCATGCTAAGCATTGCTTTCAAGGACTTGGGAATGCTTTGCTCATGACAGTCTTTCTCAAAAGAACCACTAAACTATTGTTGGTATCCAAGCATCTCTCGCCTAAGTATTTTGGCTGCTTTTGCCAAAATCAAGCTGTCAGAGTCATAATGTTTCTCTCTTAGAATCCTCAACGCTTCACCTATATCTGTTTCAAAAGCCAAGAGAACTTCTCGACCACTTCTGTAAGCCTGTAATCCAGGCACATTTGACAATAAACGTTCTTTCAGCCTTGAAGAGTTAATTTTCTGCTGAACAGAAACACCCAGCTGACTGATGCATGATTCATAAAGCTTGACCAAATCAGACAGTTTAAAACTCTGAGCAGTTTCACTTGTTTCTTCTTCAATGTATGTTGCCAGTTCTGCTAAGGCAATACTTTCAGCCCACTTTTGCTTATTTTCAGAACTGGTACTCTTTCTCTTTTGAGCATGTACTTTGTTGTACAAACGAACCAAGCAAGTATTGTGATACATTGCATCAAGTGCATGCAGGTCTGTACCAGCAAGTTTAGCGAGAAGCTTGGTATCATTTATTTCTGTTGCACACCATTTAACATTTTTCATAGACTTCCATGGTCCGTGCCCTATGCATTTTACCACCCCCATTTTCACAGAAGAAGCAAGTGTCACTGCCACTACTAAAGGTGACTTTGGAACGAGTTTTCACAGGGCTATCTGCACTCTCAGAGCTCTTTCTTTTCAAAACCCTCTCTAGTTTTAAATTGCTGAACTTGTTGAAACAAGATTTGTGCCATAAGGCTTCCTTAGACTTCAGAGTCTCTGCAATCCTTTGCCCATCATTCAAAAGTTTCAAATCAATTGTTACTGGAACTTCACCAGCCTCAGTAAATTTCATAATGTTTTCAGCAAAAGTTTCATAGCCTGAGCCATATGATGCTCTTGTGCTTTTGGCAGGACAGATTAGCTTCTCTACAGTTTCCAACTGGCAGATGATACATTTTGTAAAATCCATCACATTCACTTGACTGTCACTTCCAGAACTTAAGCAGGCACTGTCTTCTCGTGAATCCATGTTGTCTCGGTTCCTGGCATGCTACGTTAGATTAATTGGTTTCACCACCACCACTTCTACAGCACTACAATAACAACTTGGGATACCTGGAAAAAAAAGAAATCATAGTTAGGCCTGAAAAAAAAGCAATCTGGACATCCCTGTATCTCAATACTGACACTCCCACTGCTGTACCTGAAATGAACATAAGAAGTAGCATTATTGTGATTATTTGAATAAGCCATATCTCAAGAACCGTTTGTCATACAGACTTGATTTTGGGCTCAAAATGTGCGGAATGTACACATTTATATTAGTCAACAATACATTATTATGCCCTAAAAGCTCACATTTTCTAGTTATAAGCAAAAACGTGGTTTTTGGCGGCCATATTTGGACGCCATCTTGAATAATGCAAGTACCAAGCCAGATCCGAAGTGGGTCTTAATCTTATATGAAACAGGACTTATTGGACTACATTTGTGCCAAATTTCATGCTTCTATCCAGAAGTGAACGATTCTTATGAAAATTGGCCCTTATCTGCCTGACTAGAGGGCAGAACAGTTGCACTTCCTGCGTAGTGCAGCTCGCACCTCAGACACTGTGGTTCCAGGAAACTCCTCAATCACCGCGTCTGCAAAAGAAAACTTACTTAATACAGATTTTAAGTATATCTATAAACCACGTTTTTGTACTGCTATGTACAAAACACAGAGTGAGGAAACTCAAACTCTAAAAATATGCCACTATGCTGAACATAAACCACAAGAGATGGAGAATGATATTGATCCCGATAACCACTTTTTCAATAATATTCATAACCACTGTGAATATTACACTGAAAAGCAATTCAAAAGTCAAGTGCAATTAGATGGTAAACTGTCAATAATACACTTCAATAGCAGAAGTCTTAACAAAAACTTCTCACAGATTCAGGACTATTTAAAACAGCTAAACAGTAAATTCACAGCCATTGCAGTCTCGGAAACCTGGCTTAATGAAGACCAGGCTCCCCTGATGGCAATAGAGGGATATCAGATGTTTAACATTAACAGATCTCAAAAAAAGGGTAGTGGTGTTGCACTGTATGTTGATGACCTATATAGATGTAAGCTTGTAAATGAAATGTCCTCAGTACTATCAGGGATTTTGGAATGTGTTACTGTTGAGATTGACCTAGACAAAACAAAAAATCTAATCATAAGCTGCATATACAGAACGCCGGGAACTTGCATTGAGACATTCAGAGATAAATTAGTCGAGCTGTACAATAATATTACTAGTAAGAAAATGGTAGCAATTTGTGGAGATTTCAATATTGACCTACTTAATCCACATCAACAAAATGTAGTTACAGAGTTCATGAACTCTATGTACAGAATGAGTCTATATCCCACAATAACACATCCCAGTAGAATCACAGTTCACTCTGCTACACTTATTGACAACCTGTTTGTCAATGTTCTCGATAAGAAAATAGAAAGTGGATTATTGATAAATGATATAAGCGACCACTTGCCAATCTTTGCACTTATCCATGGCCACACGGGGCCCAACCCAGAAAAAATCTCAAAATCGTTCAGACACAAATCGCCAAACGCAATCAGTTCTTTTAAAGAGGACTTGCTGAAGCAAGACTGGACAGAAGTCTATGTATCAGATGTAAATGAAGCCTATGACACATTTATAAACATTGTAACCACTCTTTATGAAAAAAACTGCCCATTAGTTAAGAAAAAGCTTAAACACAAATTTGCTGACAAACCATGGTTAACCAAAGGACTACAAAAGGCGTGTAAAAAGAAAAATTTATTATATAAAGCTTTCATAAAGAAAAGGACAAAAGAAGCAGAGCAACGGTATAAAACATACAAAAATAAGTTAACATATATAATAAGATGCAGTAAAAGAGACTATTACAGTAAAGAACTGGAAAAAAACAAAGACAATATTAAAAATGCATGGACAATAATCAACAGTATCCTTGGAAATAAAAGCAGAAATACTAGCTACCCAACTAATATTCCAAAAAATAATAAATCGACTCCGAATGTGAATATAGCTTCACCTGCAGATGAATTTAATAATTTTTTTGTTAACATTGGACCTAAACTGGCCTGAGAAATACCCACTACGGCGCCTACAGGTGATACAATATGCAATAACACTGCTGTAAAAGACACCATCTTCATAAAGAACACAGACGAAAGAGAGGTCATTGAAATTGTTAAATCGTTCAAAAGTAAAACATCTACTGACTGCGATGGTATTGACATGCTACTAGTCAAAACTGTTATCGAATGCATAGTGAAACCACTGACGTATATCTGTAACCTGTCTCTTCAATCAGGTATATTTCCCAATGCAATGAAAATAGCTAAAGTAATTCCGATTTACAAGACAGGCGACAGAGGGGAACTCTCCAACTACAGACCAATTTCACTATTACCGCAATTTTCCAAGATACTTGAAAAAATATTCTATGAGAGAATTGACAACTTCATACTGAAGAATGATTTATTGTGTGAGCAGCAATATGGGTTCAGACACAAAAGGACAACAGCATATGCCTTAATGGAATTTACAGAAAAAATATCAACAGCCATTGAAAATAAAGAGTATTCAGTTGGAGTATTCCTGGATCTTAAAAAAGCATTTGATACAGTAGATCACAATCAATTATTAAAGAAACTACAAAATTGTGGTATTAGAGGGGTAGCACTGTCCTGGTTAAGTAGTTACTTAAAGAATAGATATCAGTTTGCATGTGTTAACAGCAAAAACTCAGAGTTACTGAAGGTCACCTGTGGAGTCCCACAGGGTTCAGTTTTGGGACCATTATTATTCAATATGTATATAAATGATATATGTAAAGTTTCAGAAAAAATGGACTTAATATTGTTTGCTGATGACACTAATCTGCTATGCAGTGGAAACAATTTGGAACAACTTCTGGATACACTCGGAAAGGAATTAGGAAAGCTGAAACTGTGGTTTGATTCAAACAAATTAACGCTCAATTTAAGCAAGACAAAATTTATAGTCTTTAACAACCATCACAACTACCCAGTACCCAAACTCAGTGTAAATGGTGTAGAGATTGAAAGGGTATCCGAAACTAAATTCCTTGGAGTAATAATTGATAACAAACTGTGTTGGAAGCCACATATTAATTATATAAAAGGTAAAGTATCCAAATCAATTGCAATATTACACAGAGTGAAAAATTTGCTGAATCAACCCACACTATACACCTTGTACCATTCATTAATACTCCCATACATGACATATTGTAATGAAGTATGGGGAAATACATATAAAACAAACATATCCACTCTTTATGCTTCAAAAGAGAGCTATTAGAATAATCAACAAAGCAGCTTACAGGGAACCAACAAACCCACTTTTTCTTAAACAAAAAACTCTCAAGTTGAAAGATCTGATTGACTTTAAAACCGCAATAATAATGTTCAAAGTGAAGAATCTATCACTGCCCGCAAATATCCAAAAGTTGTTCCAAACAAGGGAGAAACGATATCACTTCAGAGGAACATGTATATTTCAAAAGCCTACAGTGAGAACTACCACCAAGCAACACTGTATTTCAGTGCAAGGAGTCAGATTATGGAACGATTTTGGACCTGAATTAAAATCATGTACAAAGCTTGGACAATTTAAACAAAAACTAAAGGAAGAAATACTCCAAACATATATACAAGATGACATGTAAACTCACATAAGGATTGACATTTCCAGCCTGTGTTGTGTTGTAGCTTAGTTTTTTCTTTTTTTCTCTGTGACACTATGTCTTAGATTTGTTTTTGAATAGTAACCGCTTAACTTAGACTAGCTCAGTTTTCTTTTTCTCTCAGTCACATTTTGTCTTAGCCTTGTTTTAAATTGTAATCGCTCTTGTCTTGTTTTCTCTTTTTTCTCCTTTGAATTCTTGGATGGAATATGGGTGGGCAATATAAGCTGCGGCTTCAGCCATCACCCATTTCGGATAACTCACGTGGAATTGTATAGTAGAAGGAGTCTTTGTCTAATTGACCTTGTTGTTATATTATACAGTTTCTTTTAACCTGTAATATACTATCCGAAATAAATAAAATTCATTCATTCATTCATTCATTCATGTACTAAAATGTATAAGGAGATCGTTTCACATGACAAATCACCTAAGACAAGGAAAGAATTAGTTTTATTCACTCTACAATGTTAAGTTGTCTTAACAAGTTCTTTGTTGTCCCCCTTCCAAACAATATTGAACGAGATTGAAGTATCTTAAAAATAAAATATTAATCTGTTTCAATTATACATTGTAATTATTTGTATATTTTTGAAAAATGCTTAGTGTTTTAAGCGTACCAAAAATATGTACTGATTAATACATTTTCATTTATGTTCATTCATGCAATTAAAACTGTAAATACTCACTTATGTACTTTGAAATAAGTCAAAGAATAGTGTAATGTATTAAATGTATTGAAAGTATGCAACAAAATACAATTTTAGCTAAATATTACTTTAATATATTTATTGTATTATATAAAAATATATACTCAAAGTATGCATAAAATATACTTTAAATGTATAATGAAATATTTGAGTAGAAGTATATTTCCAATTAGATATATACATTTTATTTGAAATATATTTTTGGAAAAATATATTTCAGTATAGTGTATTAAAAAAATACTTATTACAAAGTATATTTTAAGTACAGTTACATAAATATATTTACGTTATACTTGAAAGCGATTCCTAGAAAGTACAAGTATATTCTAATATATTTAACTTGTATTTTTGAAAAAAGAATATAGTAATAATACACTTCAATATATTTTTTTTTCACCAGGGTAATCTTCATTATTATAGTTTTAAAGAGATTAAATCTGAGGAAAAAACTCTTGAATCTGCCAGCAAATGGGTGGTTTAGGATAGTGAAGTAAAACTTTGGCTTGTGTTTTAAGTGGAAGGGTGGCAATGAGTGGACAAGACAAAAACAGCAGTCAGTGATTATTATTATTAAAGGATTAAGCAGAAGAAGATGAATGAATAAATTATCATTATTAATATTCTGATTATTCTGTTCCAGACGGACTGACAGAAGCTACTTTCGTGTGGTGGCAGGACTGCGAGTATTTTCTTCTCCAGGTAGTCACATTCAGGTCCGCTCCATCCGTAAGGTGAAAATGCACGAGGACTACAGCTCTATCACATTTGACAATGATGTGTCGCTGGTGCTGCTCAGCTCTCCTTTCAACTTCAACGACTACGTCCAGCCTATCTGCATCCCTCATAGTGTCGCCCATGAGGTCATGTTGAACTTCAGCCACTGTTTCATCAGCGGATGGGGGAGCAACTACTTCAATGGTCAGTGGTAAAACACGGTGATGGTTCAATCAGAACAGCACAATGATGAATGTGAACACTGAAGAACACCAGGGCAGGACACAGTGTTAATCACTGTCCTTTTTACTTATAGTGAAGGCCAAATATTTTAATAACAGAGCTGGCTAGTAAAGTTACTTGAGTAAATGTAACAAGTTTACTGAGTAGTGTTGTTGCAGGATATAACATTTTATGCAGTTGAAATCATTATAATTACTTTTAATCCATTGCCTGTTTTTCCATTAACATAACCCATAAGCTATTATTTGCTTCAAATAAAGGTAGACTACCCAGTAATAAATAATCACTTCACAGTATTATACTTAAAGAGTAAGGTAACATTAAAAGGAAAACATACTCCTTTATTTTTAACTTTACATCTGTAAGTGAATACAATCCTACTGATGTATGAGTCAAATTTACACATTTACAATTACAAATATCACAATGTCATAGACTGATTTAAGTGTCCCAATACTGGATGTATTTATTATTTCAAAACATAGAAAAAAATGAATAACATACAGTGGGAAAATAAGTATCAAACACATCAACACTTTTCTCATTAAACCTATTTCTGATATCGAGTGAAGTACGTGGCGATAATGCACCTGTAAGCTGGTTGCCAACCGCTAATCAAATCTAAAAGAAGAAGAAGGAGCCACTGACCTGAGATTTTCACCAGTAAAGAGATTTCAACCCAAGTAATCCATACATACAAAGAAATCAAGGCAGCTGTGTTCACAAAACAAGTTATATTTAATAAAGTGGAATGATACAGGGAATAAGTATTGAACACACTTGGGGAAATTCACTTAATATTTAGTAGAAAAGCCTTTGTTGGTAATAACAGCTTCCAGACGCCTCCTGTATGGAGAAGCTAGGTG
This sequence comes from Pholidichthys leucotaenia, assembly GCA_020510985.1. Lineage (NCBI taxonomy): Eukaryota > Metazoa > Chordata > Actinopteri > Cichliformes > Pholidichthyidae > Pholidichthys > Pholidichthys leucotaenia. Next base: position 344,924,023 of record CM035843.1, read on the forward strand.
CAGGCAGTGCTCAGGACTAATTTTAGCCCATTCTTCCACATAAACTGTCTTCAAATCTTGAAGGTTCCATGGGTATCTTCTATGAACTCTGATCTTCAGTTCTTTCCATAGATTTTCAATTGGATTCAGGTCAGTGACTGACTGGGCCATGCTCGCAGCTTTATTTTCCTTCTCTAGAGCCAGTTGAGAGTTTCCTTGGCTGTGTGTTTGGAATCATTGTCTTGCTGAAATGCCCACCCTCATTTCATCTTCACCATCTTGGCAGATGGCAACAGGTTCTTATCAAGGATGTCTCTGTACATTTGTACATTCATCTTTCCTTCAATTAAATGAAGTCTGCTGAAAAACACCCCCCACCATGATGCTCCCACCTCCAAACTTCACTGTTAGTATGGTGTTTTGGGGCTGATGTGCAGTGCCATTTCTCCTCCAGACATGCTGTGTGTTGTGGCATCCAAAAAGTTCAGTTTTGGTCTTATCTGACCAGACTATATTCTCCCAGTATTTTATTGGCTTGCCCAAATGTTGTGCACCAAATTTTAAATGAGCTTCAACATTCTTTTTCTTCAGTAATGGAGTCTTGCGAAGTGAGCAGGCATAGAGTCCATGTTGGTTGAGTGCATTACTTATTGCTTTCTTTGAAACAGCAGTACCTGCTAATTCCAGGCCTTTCTGGAGCTCTCCACGAGTGGTCTTTGGCTCTTGGATAACTCTTCTAATAATTCTTTTGACTCCTCTGTCAGAAATCTTAGGAGGAGCTCCTGGTTGTGGCTGGTTTATGGTAAAATGATGTTCTTTCCACTTCCGAATGATGTCTCATCAGTAATCACTGGAACATTCAGCAGTTTAGAAATGCACCGGTAACCAATGCCATCATTATATTTTGCAACATTAAGGTTGTGAAGGTCTAGAGCAGGAGTGCCTACACTTTTTTTGGCTTGTGAGCTACTTAAAATGACCAGGTCAAAATGATCTACCTACATTTAAAAAATGCCAAATATGGCAATATATGTTGGTGTACAATGTATGCTGTACATTATATAACTGCGTGAACCCTTATAGCACAATACAATTCAATACATTACGATCATTAACTTACTCTGATGAATTGCACTGGATGGAGTCAGCCAGGGTTGCATAGTCCGAACAGTAGCTGCTGGAGTATGCTTAATAATGCAATGACTCACCCGGAACGATGCTTCAGTGGATGCCTTTGCCTTTAAATTCATCTGTGTGAAAAATGACTACTGTCCGATTAACTGAGATTTCAGTTCCTTCACCTTTCTTTTTCTCAGCTCACTTTTTGGAGGGAAGTTAGTGTTGTAGTTTTTATGAACGGATCGAAAGTGCCTCTCCACATTTCCTTTCTTTGGAAATGCAACGATAGATTGACAAATCAGACAAATACACTTCCAAAATGACATTGTGAAAAAAAATCTCCCCCCATTCCGCATAGAAGTGGTAAGTTTTTGTCTTCTTACAGGGTTCATCTTCCCCACTCATTTTTAATATCTCTTTTTTAGTTGATAGAAATTGGAAGCGCTAAGACGGTCACAATTCACTGGAGTTTACTCCAGCAAGCTTCGGCATTTTATTGTGAAGCACTTTGTGATTCTTTCTGTGAGAAGTGATATATAAATAAATTTTACTTACTTACTTACTTAGCTAGCTAGCGTGTTTGACTGCGCACGCAAGGTGACCTATGACACATAGAGGACAGGATCTCTCCTGATTGGCTGCCCTGTACATCAATCAAATGGTAAATGCCAATAAGAGGACAGATGGGAGGATAGACAATAGAATTAAAAACTTTTTATTTTTAATTTTTTTTTTAATGTCATGCAATCTACCCGCAGTGCCTTTGCGATCTACCAGTCGATCGTGATCAGCGTATTGAACACTCCTTGTCTAGAGAGATCTTTGCTTCTACCCATCATGTGCTATCAGTCAGAAGTTAACCAGCTGAAATTAATTTACATTAACGGGGGATTGGATGGCTTCCTAAATTCTGATGTATTTCAGCTGGTTTCTTGGCTTTCTATGCCTTTTTGCACCTATTTTTCTTCATGTGTTCAATACTTATTTCGTGTGTCATTCCACTATGTTATATATAACTTGTTTTTTGAACTCGGTTGTCATGATTTCTTTGTATGTATGGATTACTTGGGTTGTTACTGATATCTGGTGAAAATCTCAGGTCAGTGGCTCCATCAGAAATATATTTAATGAGAAAAATGTTGACGTGTTCGATACTTCTTTCCCTGCTGTAAGCATATGACTAATATTAAATAATTACCTATATAATCGGACCAGCTCTTTACCCTCTCGAGAATCCTCAAGGGTTTGTGGGAGTTTGCCCAACCAGTTTACATGTGTTTTGTGGACTTGGAGAAGGCATTCGACCGTGTCCCTCGTGGTTTTTTGTGGGGGGTGCTTCGGGAATATGGGGTATTGGGCTTGTTGTTATGAGCTAGTCGGTCTCTATACGACCGTTGTGAGAGTTTGGTTCGCAGTGCCAACACTCGGTCAAACTCATTCCCAGTGAGAGTTGGACTCCGTCGGGGCTGCCCTTTGTCACCAATGCTGTTCATAATTTTTATGGACAGGATTTCTAGGCGCAGCCAGGGAACGGAGGGTGTCATGTTTGGTGACCACAGGATCTCATCTCTATTGTTTGGAGATGATGTTGTCCTGCTGGCTTCATCCAGCAATGGCCTACAGGTCTTACTGGGACAGTTTGCCGCTGAGTGTGATGCGGCTGGGATGAGAATCAGTACCTCCAAGTCTGAGTCTATGGTCCTCAGCCGGAAAAAAGTGGATTGTCCTCTCCAGGTTGGGGACAAGCTCCTGCCCCAAGTGGAGGAGTTTAAGTATCTTGGGGTCTTATTCACAAGTGAGGGGAGAATGGAGCAAGAGATTGACAGACAGATCGAAGCAGCATCTGCAGTGATGCAGACGTTGTATCAGTCTGTTGTGGTGAAGAGGGAGCTAAGTTCTAAGGCAAAGCTGTCAATTTATCAGTCAATTTACATTCCTACCCTCACCTATGGTCATGAGCTTTGGGTAATGACCGAAAAAATGAGATTGTGGATACAAGCGGCTGAAATGAACATTCTTTGTAGGATTGCTGGACTCACTCTTAGAGATAGGGTGAGGAGCTCAGTCATCCGGGAGAGGCTCAGAGTAGAACCACTGTTCCTCCACATCAAAAGTAGCCAGTTGAGGTGGTATGGGCATCTGATCAGGATGCCTCCTGGACACCTCCCTCTTGAGGTGTTTTGGGCACACCCCACTGGGAGGAGACCCCAGGGTAGATCCAGGACTCACTGGAGAGACTATGTCTCCCAGCTGGTCTGGGAATGCCTTGGTATCCTCTCTGAAGAGCTGAAACAGGTGGCTGGGGAGAGGGAAGTCTGGGCTTCTCTGCTTGAACTGTTGCCTCCTTGACCCAGACCTCCGGAAAAGCGGTAGAAGATGGATGGATGGATGAATGGATGGATGGAATTACCTTTATAAGTTATAACTAACTTATTTGAAAATTTTTGACAGTAAATTACTTACATGAGTTTAATCCAAAGACTTTACATACTGCATCCTCCTTGTATGCACTTTTTAATAGGGAATGGAACTTTTAGTAACCCAAGATATAGTGACGCCTTTTGATTGGTAATGGAATTGCAGCATTATTCATTTACCTTTTGTTCTTATTAAAGACAAAAACAGAAAGGAGACGTTTTTACCTTCTTTACATGTTTTGACTGTTCACTGCAGCCTTCGTCAAAAGTGTCAGCTGATTGCTGCCAGGTGTCATTTTATCAGCTGACTTTCGTAGGCAGGGCCAGCCCGGCAGACCTGTCAGATCCACCGAGCCGGCCCCGCTTTCTGCCGTCCAATGGTCTCTGGAGAATGTGGTCCCAGGTGTGGGAAAGCATAAAGGCCCCCTCATCCCGGTTCATGGTATCTTTTCTCCGCTTCCTGATTTCTATGGCCTCCTTGATCCAGCGTTTGTGTCTGTTGTTCTCCGATCCAATAATTTTTGCGTTGTCCCAGTCCATGATGTGATTATTTCTTTTGCAGTGATCTGATATTGTGGTGACCCAACACAATGCAGACTGATACTATTTCACGCTCAGCAAGGGTGGAGGAAACGGAAGGCAATTTGCATACAGAGGACAATGGACAGACGGACAAAGAGCCAACCAATATCATGCTAATCATGTGTATTTACTGTGATGCTAATGTGCCATGCATTCTCTCTTTCTGTATCACTGCATAAAAGAGCTGGTGTGACATGTCTCAAGGGACAGCAGAACACAGCACAGCACAGTAGGCCACTGTAGCGCACAGCGCTACAAGTGCGTCTCATGATGATGGAGGAAATAAAACTCTGCAACCTTCCAGCCCGTTGCATCTCGCCTGAACTTATTCCTCCACACTGGTGACCCTTGACGAAGAATGTAACACGAGGTGAACACCCCGGAGATGACCCGGACAGGAAGCCCCAGCACGCGTCATGGTGCACCCCTCGCCTGAAACTATCCCTCCACACTGGTGACCTGACGAGAGAGAATGACCGTCTGCTCCCTCTCACCGCGCTGTGGACACAGAGGACCAGAGAACGCCTGAAACCTCTTCATCCTCACTGGAGCTCACTCTCCGGTGCGCAGCGCTGGGACCGACACGCACCATGAACGGCGACATGAGCAAAACGAAGGAAGCAGCCTGAACGGGGACAATCATCGATGCCAACTGCGTTGATTTCCACCAAGCTCCCCGACCCTGACTCAGCTCGCGACAGCAAATCCCCGCACGCACACTGCAGGATTACGAGGACAGTGCAGCTGCCAGCTATGTGGTCACTGTGCCAAGCACGCGCCACACACAGAGACGAACCGACTCCACAGACTGATACATCGTCCTCCGCCGCTGCACATGCCCGAGAAACACGGCCGATCGCCACCTTTGGAACCTTCAGGGCTGCTCACGTACCTGAAACAGAAGTGCAACCTGGACACAGGACATTGTATAGGTTTTTCAGCCACGGCGCACACTTGGAGTTTAGCCGATTGCTGTCCCCGGTGGCTTTAGGGCTGCTTCCACACCTAAAAGCCAAACCGCCAAGTCCCTCACACAGCTGCAGTTGTTCCACAGCCGCTACGCATCCTCGGGGAATTTGGCCGTTCGCTTTCCCCACATCCTTGCAGGACTGCACCCGCACGAGGAGTCAGAGACTTCAGTTTTTTTTTTCTTTCACAGCCGCTGTGGATCATTGGCAGGTTTACCAGGAAAGCCCCTCACCATTGCGGATCCACACACAATTTTTGCGCGGACCAGACACCTTTGACGTCCCGGGCCGGCACTCACTTACTCCCACCCCCTCTCCCTCCTCCTCCACAGCGCTCTTCCCACACCTCACTCCCTAAAGCCAGCCGATCGCTGTCTTGTTCCATTACGCACGAAGCACACCAGCCCGTGCGCCCATGATCTACGGTCGTTCAATGTGCTGGAACCCGGAGCGGAGCACACTTGTTTTTTTCCACCCCTCCCCATGGATTGACATGCCCTCCGACAGTTCTACCGGAGCTGGAGCCAAACGACGGGGGGGTGTCACAGCCCCTTCTGAATGTTCTGGGGGGAGCCGTGTGGTGACCCAGCACAATGCAGACTGGTACTATTTCACGCTCAGCAAGGGTGGAGGAAACGGAAGGCAGTTTGCATACAGAGGACAATGGACAGATGGACAAAGAGCCAACCAATGTCATGCTAATCATGTGTATTTACTGTGATGCTAATGTGCCATGCATTCTCTCTTCCTGTATCACTGCATAAAAGAGTTGGTGTGACATGTCTCAAGGGACAGCAGAGCACAGCACAGCACAGTAGGCCACTGTAGCGCACAGCGCTACAAGTGCGTCTCATGATGATGGAGGAAATAAAACTCTGCAACCTTCCAGCTCGTCATATTTCACCTGAACTTATTCCTCCACAATATTGCTGATTTTAATGTTTCTTGTTCTGCCTTTTCTTTTTGTGATCTTGTGAGTCGTCCTTGTGTTTCCTTCTCACATTCCTTCTGGTGTTCTTTTTTCTTTGTGGTGAATGATCTTCCGGTTTCTCCAATGTAGGTTTTGTTGCATGATATTTCATATGTTACATTGTATTTTTTGTCTTGTTCTATTTTGTCCTTGGGGTGTACTAATAACTGTCTTAAATTTTTGTGTGGTTTTACTGGTGTTTATTTTGTATTTTTTCATGATCCTTTGAATTGGTTCCTGGGGCAACACCTTGACCCAGTGGAGGAGATGGGAGAGAGAAGGATGGTGGCTAAACTGTCATCTCTGCTGGAGTCCGAGTCCCACCCTATACAGGACGTACTGAACGCACTGAGGAGCTCATTTAACAGTAGACTACATCATCCTAGGTGCGCAACCGAGAGGTTTTGCAGGTCCTTCCTACCTACAGCTGTCAGACTGTATAACCTAAGCAGGGCTGCTCGCAGAGATAGCAAAAAAACGTGACAACCTAATAGTATTGAATGCAAAAGACGCAATAGACTTACACAATGGTCCCCTCCGGTATACAACTAGGACAATACCGGTCGCTACGGAGGGTGACAATATGTATGGGTACATAATCATACCATGTAGGGATAACTAAGTAGACGGTTACGCTGTTCATTCCATCTAGCTACAATGCTCCGCACTGTGTGTTTATCTATTTACTGTATATATTTATATGTACATATGTATATTCGCTGCTCTTGTTTTTTCTTGTCTTTTTAATTATTGCTCCGAGTGTTGCAGCGTATGAGTGCATGTTTTATGTGGTTTTCCTCCTCCTGTCTGTCTTCTTGGTCTGTGATGATGGTGGCCCGTTCATATAACGTCCTGACAGCTGATAGTTTGTGTGCTGTGGGGTGTTCTGATGTCCATAGTAAGTATTGATCTGTGTGGGTTGGTTTCCTGTAGACTGTGATTTTTATACTGCTGTCATCGTTGTGGTGGATTTTCATGTCCAGAAAGGCTATGGTGCCATTTTCTTCCTCTTCGTGTGTGAATTTTATATTCCCAGTGCTGTCCGTGCTATTCAGATGGTCAGTGAGTTCTTGCATGTGTCGTTTCCTTATTTTCTCCAGAATGTCATCCACGTACTGTATCTCTTCCAGAGGGTGGGCCCTCTTTCCGCCGAATGGCGGAAAACGGGGCCGGCTCGGTGGATCTGACAGGTCTGCTGGGCTGGCCCTGCCTACGAAAGTCAGCTGATAAAATGACACCTGGCAGCAATTAGCTGACACTTCTGACGAAGGCTGCAGTGAACAGTCTTCTTTATTTTCCAAATGTTTCATCCAGTAATTTGGGGGTCATATTATAAAGATCTAGACCATTTTGCTATTATGAGGGCAGAAAAACAGACACCAAAATGGTTCCTCTTCTCACCTTCAGGAGTTGGGGGTCCACGATCTATTATGGTCAATATTACATTGTAACCTGTTAAAAAATGTAGCCCTGATGGGAAAATCTGAGGCCATCCACCATTTTGACAGAATATTCTGAGGGTATCTGTTGTAACTTTTAACTGTAATTCCCACCTGTCCACTTTACGGTCCACATTAAACAATGATTATCATTTTGTTCAGTTAAAATCAGTATTGAAAAAAACATTGTTCTTCCATTGTAGCTCAGGAAATGTGCTATTTATTGCTGTCTACTGTTTTTTCATATGATTTGGATTATATCACTGAGTACATGTGGATATTTTGTATATAATTTCAACTTTGTGATTTGTTCTTTCAGAAGATTCACAATCTCATAATATCAAGAAATGTGTATTTTTTTTTAATTTTTCCCCATTGTTAAATTTCAGAGGGAAATCAAGACATCTGGGAGTATTTACATACAGTATGTACAGTTAGATCCATATATATTTGCACAGTGATAGGATACAGTTATTGCAGTTTAGGAATTACAACCATTTTATACACGATTTCTGCATTTAAGGGGCTCAGAAGTAATTAGGTAACTTAACATTACCATAAAAATGTCCATTTTAAATGACTAGTACATACCCGTGCATGGCCGTGCATACCCGTGCATGCCCATAGAAACCAAGTATAAGCAAGTATTTCTGCATGCCCGTAGGTGTAAGCAAGGGTGTAAGCAAGGGTGTAAGTGAGCACGTCAACACTCATTCAGTGATGCCTGCCTTTGATTTTTGTTGGTGTCATAGTGAGTCCTATGATCTGTGATGATGTCATAGGGAGTCATATGATCGTGAGTCATGCCTGCGTTTGATCTTGAAAGCTGTCCTATGTCCTAAGGTCTGTGATGATGGCATAGCAAGTCCTATGGTGCCTGCATTTGATCCTGGTTTAAATTAGTGTGTCCTATTTTTTAATCAGGTGATGAGCATCTCTTCTTTCCTGTTTCTGGCAACTCCCATTCGGTTTCAAGTGTTGTGTCTTATTGGTAATAGGGTGATGAGTATCTCTTCTTTGGTGATAGTCTATATGACATCATAAAGACATCAAGGCAGGCATCATAGGACCTCATGCCTACATCATAGGTAGCCAGTCCTATTGTCTGTATGACGGCATCGCGAGTCCTATGTTACCTGATATCGTAGGATCATCATAGGACATCATGCAGACATCATAGGCCGTCCTATGATGTGCTCTGATCGTGACACACAGACATGATGTACTGCTTCGAATGCATGTGGTTTAAAGTAGTGTGTCCTATTGTTTTTTTTTTCCACAATATCTTTATTGAACCTTTTTTTTTTTTAACAAACATGATACAAACAATCAAACACTAACACTAAAGTACTACAAAAAAAAAAAATGCACTAAAAACACCAACAACCACCAACAAAATCAAGTCTTCAACAATGCTCCTCTGTTTAGTCTAGACCAGGGGTGTCAAACTCATTCCATGGAGGGCCAAGACCCTGCAGGTTTTACTTCCACCCAGTCTCTTCAGCAGGTGTTTTCACTGATCAGCAATCAGTAGGACGAAATTCAGAGAAATCACCTGTTGAAGACACTGGGTGGAGGTAAAACCTGCAGGGTCTTGGCCCTCCATGGAATGAGTTTGACACCTGTGGTCTAGACAATCCAATACATAAGTATACATATTATGTTCACCAGTTTGGAATTTACAAGGTCCACACACATCATTCACCTTCTTCTTCAAGAGTTATGTTTAAATTTTTTACATAATCAATAAAAGGTCTCCATATATTCTCAAACACAATTTCCTTTGATTTTAGTATATATGTTATTCTTTCTAATGGAAGGTTTGTTAACATCTGTCTTAACCACTGAGTCACATCTGGTCTATGAGTCTTTTTCCATAATAGTGCAATACATTTTTTGGCATTAAGCAAACTGAGGTCTATGAATGTTCTTTCACTTTTATTAAAATTATGCTTTTCTGGGTACAGACCCAACAAAAACAGTTTAGGATTCAATATGATTTGTTTTGAGATTATTTTTTCAATTGTTACCCTCACCTCTTCCCAAAACATTCTTATTAATCTACATTCCCATAAACAATGAAATAGGGTTCCTTTACTTTCCATGCATTTTGTGCATGTATCTGGTATATTTTTGTTATATCTATTTAACTCCTCCGGTGTAACATACATCCGCATTAACCATTTGAAATGTATCAATTTAAGGCGTGCATTTATTGATTTGGTTTGAGCTTCTGTACAAGCCAATTCCCATTGTTCCTCTGAAATTTCAATTTGCAGATCTTCTTTCCAGTAGTTTAATCTTTTCAGTGAATTTTCACTTGAAGATAGTGTCAATGAGTTATAAAACTCTGAAATAATACCCTTTCTTTTACTATCTTTCATCATCATTTTTTCCAAGGATGAATAAATAGGTCGAGTGAGAGCTTTATTTTGATTTGATCGAATAAAGTTTCTAAGTTGAAGATATTTAAAAAAATGTGTTCTATTGAGATTAAATTTGATCCTCAGCTCTTCAAAAGACATTATGTTGTCTGCACATGGCAAATATAAATCCTGAATCTTTTGTATCCCTTTTAAATTCCATACTTTAAATACAGCGTCCGCTCTCCCTGGTTTAAAATATTGATTACCCCATATTGGACTAAATTGTGACAATAACTGTGGTTCTTTTAAATAGTTTTTAGCTTCACACCATATTTTGATCATATGCTTTACAAATGGATTTTTAACTTGTTTTTGTAATTTTTTTGCTGAATCTGAGTATATGAATATGGGAAGAGGTAAAGGTAAATTGTATGATTCCATTTCAGTCCAGTGAGGGAGATCATTTGATGAAAAATAATATGTCATAGACCTCAGTTGTGCCGACCAATAATACAACATAAAATTTGGACATTTCAGACCTCCACGATCAAATGGTAAATATAATAAAGACAAACGTAATCTAGCCCTCCTGTTGTTCCATATAAATTCCACTAACTTTTTTTTTATTCTTGAGAATAGATCTAAAGGTGGTGATAAGGGAATGTATTGAAATAAATAAAGTATTTTAGGTAAAATATTACTTTTAAGTATATTGATTCTCCCGATCATCGACATTGGTAGTGACATCCATCTCTGAGTTAACTCACTGATATCTGACATTAAGGCTTCATAGTTGACACTGGCGACTGATTCTAGCTTAGGCATAATTTGGATTCCTAAATATTTAAACTGATTTACAACATTGAATTGATTTACCTCAGGGGCTGGGTAATTTCTCTGGGTCTCATTTAGCATTAATATTGAAGATTTAGTTTTATTTATTTTATATCCTGATATTTCCCCAAAATTCTTTATTAAATTCAACAAGGTTGGAATTGATTTTTTTAGATTCGACATAAACAAAATTATATCATCGGCGTACAGGGAGATTTTATGTTCTGTTGGTCCAACTTTAATTCCATATATTTGTGACTGTAGACGTATCGCCATCGCTAAAGGTTCAATTGCCATAGTAAACAGTAAAGGTGAAAGTGGACAGCCTTGTCGACATCCTCTATTGATTTTTATTGGTTTTGAAATATTGTTATTTGTTAGGATTTCTGCTGTAGCATTATTGTATATTATTTGAACCCATTTTATGAAATTATTTCCAAGTCCAAACCTTTGTAGGACTTCAAAAAGAAAGGGCCATTCAACTCTATCAAAGGCCTTTTCGGCGTCCAATGATAGGAGAGCTGTATCCGGTGCTTCTTTATTAAAATAAATAATATTAAATAGTCTTCTTACATTATGGAAGCCTTGTCTACCCTTTATAAAGCCATTCTGATCTCGATTAATAATATTTGGTAAAATTTCTTGTATTCGTCTTGCTAAAATTTTACAGATTATCTTAAGGTCGGCGTTTAATAGGCTTATTGGTCTCATATTTTCACATTTATTAGAGGGCTTACCTGGTTTTGGCAGCAGTATAATTAAGGCATTATTTATGTATGATGGTAAATTATTGTTCTGAAATGCTTCTAAAACCATTTCCAAAAAAGGTTTTATTAATTTATTCTTAAATTTTTTATAAAGGTCAACTGGAAGACCATCTGGTCCTGCACTTTTTCCTGATTTCATATTATCAATGGCTAGCCCAACTTCTTCTTGACTAATTTTAGACTCCAATATCTCCCTGTTTTCATTTGGAATACACGGTATAGATAGTTCGTTCAAAAACCCATTTAGTTTTGTTAAATCAAATTCATTTTTAGTATCATATAATTTTTCATAGTAATCTCTAAAGGCTCTGTTAATTTCTAAAGGATCTATAACTACCTGTCCATTACTTATAATACTGGTAATTGGTGTTTTAATTTCCAATTGTTTAATCTGCCATGCTAATAATTTTCCTGATTTTTCACCTTGTTCATAAAAAGATTGTTTCAATCTTAGAAGACTCGAGGCAGCTCTATTCGCTGATTTTTTGTCGTATTCAGCTCTCAAAATCAGTAATTCATTCTCCAACCTTGGGTCACTTCCTGCATACACTTTTTCCTGAAGATTTTTTATTTTATGTTCCAATTTAGCTCTCTCCTCTCGAGTCTTCTTAGATTTTGATCCTGTATAACTAATAATATGTCCCCTAATAAAAGCTTTGAAAGCCTCCCACTTTACACATGCTGATGTTTGTGTAGTATTGATGTCAAAGAACTCGTCTATCTGTTTTTCTATATACTTGACAAATTCCTCATCCTGAAGCCATTTATGCTGAAATTGCCATCTACCTGATTCCTTTGTCAATTTTTTATCTACATATATTAGACAACAGGGTGCATGATCAGAGATCACGATGTTATCATAAAAGCAGTTTTGAATCTTGGACCTTAATTCTGTGGAAATCAAAAAATAATCAATACGTGAGAATGTCTTGTAGGTACTGGAATAACAAGAATAGGCTTTAACTTGTGGTTTCATTTCTCTCCATATATCTAACAATCTCAATTCTTTCATAAAATGATTAATAGTCATCCTACATCCAATGTGCGTACAATCCAGTCCTGTTGATCTATCCACACCTGGATTCAATGTACAATTAAAATCCCCTGCTATTATATGTTGCCCTGTAAGTGATGATAAGATGAGAAATAAATTAGCAAAGAACTTCTGATCATCTATATTGGGACCATATAAGTTCACAAGATTTATATTTTCTAATAGCAAAGAACCTTGAATGATTACATATCTTCCAAATTTGTCTCCAATTACATTTTTCACTTGAAAAGGAACTGATTTATGTATGAGAGTCATAACTCCCCTGGCTCGGGATGAAAATGAAGAGGTGAATACACTTCCCTGCCATCTACTCCTAATTCTTTTAACATCCTCCTCTATCAGATGAGTTTCTTGTAAAAACACAATTCTTGAACCCATGTCCTTTATTTTATTCATAACTTTAAGTTTTTTTAAATTTTGTAGACCTCTGCAATTCCATGAAGTTAAATTAAGATTAACACTTTGGTCCATGATCAATAGAGAGTTTGGGATTACCTTGCAGTGTAAACATGCTCATACAGAGAAGCAAAAACATGAGTGGTTGAACATTCATCCTACAAACTACACACAAACAAATTTCCCCTTCCCACACTTGTGGCAAACCCCCCAAAATCAAAAGAAAAATTCTGTCTCCCGATATAGCCATCGACCGTTCCACACCCACGGGGAACAGCCTAAGCCACTCCTTCTCCATCCTCCCAATCACCCTAACTCTACTGCTTTTAATGACGTAACATTAACTCTCCTCTGTAGTTTTCCAACTTAACTCCAAAATTTTTAACAACTTTGTACATCATAGTTTTTTTTTTGTTTGTTTTGTTTTTGTTTTGTTTTTTTAATATATAATACAATCTATATTTTGTAAACTTACTATTTACTTCAAGTCAGTCAGATGCCTGTGCAAATGCTTAATTATTCTACCTTATATTTTGTTCATGCTTAGCTCCCACCAGTCTCTTCTTCTTCTTTGATCTTCTTGATGAACTCCTGCGCCTCCTCTGGGGTCTTGAAGATGTGGGTTCTGCCCTCATACGTGGTCAGCAGTCTCGCAGGATAGATTACACCATGACGAATCCCAAGGTTGCGCAGCTCCTTACGTACGGGATCAAACTGCTTCCTCAATTGCTGGATTCCTGTGGCCAAATCTGGGTAGAACCGCACCTGCTGGTCCTGGTGTTTAATCTCTCCTTTAGCACGTGCAGCGTTGAAGATCTTCATCCTGTCTCTGTTGCTAAGAAACTTCATAATTAAGGTCCTCGGCGGTCCCTTATCTCTCCGTGGGCCAATACGATGTGCTTTTTCCAGAACCACTGCTGATTGCAACTCCTCGCTGCCCAGCACCTCCGGAATCCACTTTTCCAGAAAGGAACATACGTCCCGACCTTCTGATTCCTCTGGAAGACCCACCAGCCTCAAATTATTCTGTCTCGACCGAGATTCCAAATCCAAAATATTATCTTCCAGAGATTTATTTTTTTTTCCAAAGTGCGCACCTTTAATTGAAGACGGGTGACGTCATCTTCAGCACTAGCGAGACGGAGCTCCATCTGCGCCGTTCGTTCTACACAGTCACCCAATTCCTTTCTTATTCCTTCCAACGCTGTCATAATCCCATCAAATCTAGAGGAAAAGTCCGCTCTCATTGAACTCATGGCAGCCATCAGCGCATCTGCGCCATTCCCCGCAGATATCGCACCGTTGCCAGCCTCCTCCGCCATATATGGAGTTTTGTTTGCTGCGTCACAGACCTGAAAGTCCGTTAATTTGGACTGTTTCGGCGGCTCGCTTTTTCCTTTTCCTGGTTTTCCAGCCTTAGGCTTCGCCGACATATCCTCGCCCAAATGCTGGGATACGTTCTGTCCCAAATGAGAGAGTTATTTGCCGATTTTTTTTTTTTTTCTCCAGGAGCAGAGCAGAGCGAGACACGTCCGTCCTACGTGGCAGCCATAACCGGAAGTGTGTGTCCTATTGTTAATCGGGTGATGAGTAAGATTTCCAGATTTTACACAGAAACTGACAAAGATTTCTTGATTTTACAGAGTGATATTTTGTAAGGACGGTAGGAAAACTTTATGAATATCTGGCCCAAGGTACCGTAAGTCTGACTTTAGCGGTGAGCTTATGCCAGGTACAACTGAAACTAAACTGAGAACTAAATCTGCGTCACAATGCCATGATCACCAAGGGCAGTCTTTGTCACATTATCTTTCCAACAGCACTGCAGAGCATGTCTGCGTCTGTGACAACAGGAGGATGACATGAAATGTCAACAAATGATCAGTGCCAACAAAAACAACATGGAGGTTATGAGGATCTGCGGCATGCTTTGCTTATGAAGAGAATTTATCACTTGATAAGATAAGATAAGATAAGCCTTTATTAGTCCCACAACGGGGAAATTCCAGGATTGCAACAGCACAGGGATAGCAACACTCAGAGCAACAATCAGAAGGCAAGAAAAAAACAAGCAAGCAAGAGCAGCTAATATACATATGTACGTATTACTATAAAATATATATATATACACACACACACAGACACACAGTGCAGAGCATTGTAGCTGGATGGAATAAATATATGAATATATGAACACACAGTGCAGAGCATTGTAGCTAGATGGAATAAATATGTAAATATATAAACACCCACAGTACGGAGCATTGCAGCTAGGTGGAATAAATATGCAAGTATATAAACACACACAGTGCGGAGCAATGTAGCTAGATGGAATAATATGTAGATATATAAATATATAAACACACCCAGTGCTGAGCATTGTAGCTAGATGGAATAAATATGTAAATATATAAACACACTCAGTGCAGAGCATTGTTGCTAGATGGAATGAAACAGCATAACCGTCTACTTAGTTATCCTACATGGTATGATTATGTGCCCATACATATTCTCACCCTCCATAGCGACCGGTATGTTCCTAGTTGTATGCCGGAGGGGACCATTGTGTAAGTCTATTGCATCTTTTGCATTCAAAAAACTATTAGTTTGTTACGTCTTTTTGCTATCTCTGCGAGCAGCCCTGCTTAGGTTGTACAGTCTGACAGCCGTTGGTAGGAAGGACCTACGAAACCTCTCAGTTGTGCACCTGGGATGATGTAGTCTGCTGCTAAATGAGCTCCTCAGTGCATTCAGTATGTCCTGCATAGGGTGGAACTCGGACTCCAGCAGAGATGACAGTTTAGCCACCGTCCTTCTCTCTCCTATCTCCTCCATCGGATCAAGGCGCTGCCCCAGGACAGAGCTAGCTTTCTTAATCAGTTTGTTCAGTCTCTTCCTATCGGCTGCAGTAATGCCACTGCCCCAGCAGACCACTCCAAAAGTGATGGCTGATGCCACCACCGTGTCATAGAATGACTTCAGCAGCGCCCCTTGTACACCAAAAGACCTGAGTCTCCTCAGCAGGAACAGCCTGCGCTGTCCCTTCTTGTAGAGTGCATCAGTATTGTGTGACCAGTCTAGTTTATTGTTCAGATGAATACCCAGGTACTTATAGGATGTCACCATCTCGATGTCTGTTCCCTGTATATTTACTGGTACTGTGAGGGGCTGCCCATGCCTGCGGCAGTCCACCACCAGCTCCTTAGTTTTCCTCGCGTTGATCTGGAGGCAGTTCCGATGGCACCAGTCCACGAAGTCCTGGATAAGCCCTCTGTACTCAGCTTCATCTCCATTGGAGATGAGGCCAACGATCGCAGAGTCATCAGAGAACTTCTGTAGATGGCAGTGTGTTGTGTTGTGTGAGAAGTCCGCAGTATAAAGAGTGAACAGGAAGGGAGCCAGCACCGTTCCCTGGGGGGCCCCCGTGCTACTGATGATCGTGTCGGACACACAGTCCCGGGTTCTCACAAACTGAGGCCGGTTCGTGTGGTAGTCCAGGATCCATGATGACAGGTGCTGGTCCACCCCTGCGCGCAGCAGCTTGTCCTTCAGGATCATCGGTTGGATGGTGTTGAAAGCACTGGAGAAGTCGAAGAACATGATCCTCACCATATTCCCGGGCTTCTCCAGGTGGGACAGAGAACGGTGAAGGAGGAAGATCACCGCATCCTCCACCCCAATGCCATGCTGGTAGGCGAACTGGAGTGGATCCATCGCTGGTTCCACCAGGGGGCGGAGGTGAGCAAGGAGCAGTCTCTCCAGGGTCTTCATCAAGTGGGACGTCAAGGCCACCGGTCTGTAGCTGTTCAGGTCTTTGGGGTGGGAAGTTTTTGGTACAGGTACCACACAAGATGTTTTCCACAGCTGTGGTACCCTCCCCAGTTTCAGGCTCATGTTGAAGATATACGTCACAATCCCACACAGCTGGTCTGCACAGGACTTGAGGAGCTTGATGCCGTCCGGTCCCAGCGCCTTCCTCGCCTTGATCTTCCTCAGCTCCGTCCTCACCTGGGTCCTGGTCAGGGTCAGGACGGGGGGCTGTGTGTTGGGAGTGGGGGGGTGTTGGTGGAGTGGGGAGTGGGCAGCAGGACTTGATTTCTTTAGAGGCAGCAGTGGTTGTTGTGCAGTCAGGGGGGAGGGCGGTTGGTCAAATCTATTGAAAAACAGATTCAGGTTGTTCGCCCACTCCCTGCCCCCTGTGGCCTGGGGGGAGGTATTCTGGAGCCCCGAGATGGTTTTGAGGTTTCTCCAGACCCCGCTGATGTCGCTCTGTTGCAGCTTGTCCTCCATCTTCTTCCTGAAGCTGTCCTTGCCTTCTCTGATCTTTCTCCTCAGCTCCCTCTGTACGGACTTCAGCATCTCCCTGTTCCCTGACCTGAAGATCCTCTTCTTCTCTCTCAGAAGTGTTTTTATCTCAGGGTTGATCCAGGGTTTGTTGTTTGAGTGACGCCGTATGGTCTTGGTGGGAACGGATTTGTCCACACAGAAGCTGAGGTAGCCCGTGAAGGTGTGAATGAGGCCATCGATGTCCTCACCATGTGGATCGCAGAGCTGCTTCCAGGCGGTGGCTTCAAAACAGCCCTTTAGGGTGTCCATTGTCTCCTCAGACCATAACTCCACAGTGTGCATGGCCGGAGGTTGTCTGTGCACTAGGGGTTTGTACACCGGCCGGAGATGAACCAAGTTGTGATCCGATCTCCCGAGTGGGGGGAGTTGTGATGAGGTGTACGCCTCCTTAGTGTTTGCGTAGAATAAATCCAGTGTTTTATTGTCTCTAGTGTGGCATGTGACATACTGGGTGAACGTGGGTAGAATGGGAGACAGTGAAACATGGTTGAAATCGCCTGAGATGAGGAGAAGAGCATCTGGGTGTTCTGTCTGCAGCCTGCTGGTTACTGAATGGATGACGTCACGTGCTGTCCCAGCGTTCGCCGTCGGATTTGCATAAACAACAATGCAGATCACGTGTGAGTGTTCTCTCGGGAGATATGTAGGCCTCATGCTAACAGCTAGCAACTCAATGTCTTTGCTGCAGTGTCGTTGTTTAACAGTGATATGTCCCGGTCTGCACCAGTTGTTGTTAACATACATTATCACTCCACCGCCCCTAGCCTTGCCACTGTCTGGTGTTCGGTCAGCTCGTATCATGTGAAAACCCTCCAGCTCAATGTTAGCATCTGCTGCTAGTTCAGTTAGCCACGTCTCAGTAAACAAAAGGAGAGAGCACTCCCGGTATGTGCTATCATAACGGGAGATAGCCGCTAGCTCATCTAACTTTCCCAGTATCGACCGTACATTTCCCATGACAACAGATGGAAGGGAGGGTCTGTACCTTATATTTTTTGTCCTCCGCCTTAATGGAGGACAAAAAATATATATAATATATTTAATGGCCTAGATGTATAATGGCCTCTGATGTGCTTTTGATCCCCGCGACCTGAAAAGGATTAAGCAGAAGAAGATGAATGAATGATATTTTGTTTCCAGATTTACTGCTTCAAATGGGTGTGCTTTAAAGTGCTGTGTCCTATTGTGCATATGATGGCATCGTCCTTTTGTTTATATGATGGCATCGCGAGTCCTGATGGTCTGTATGACATCATAAAGACATCAAGGCATAGGGACATCATAGGAACATCATAGGCTGTCCTATGATGCAGACATCATAGAGGAATTTATAGATAATTTGTTGAGAATCCTTTGTGGGCAATGACTGCTTGAAGTCTGGAACCCATGGACATCATCAAACGCTAGGTTTCTGTCATGATTACTAGTAAGATCAGCCCACGTGCAAGATGCTACAGAGAATACACACAACATAGAGTGGCAAAGCTTTAAACACAATTTTATTGAAAAGAGTAATGCAAAGTTAACGGAAAACACCTCACTTGCCAGAGGAGCGCTCAGCCTGTCATGGGAGAGACGAGAGCAGATTACGACAAGGAGGGAGGGAGGTAATAATGAATTATAGAAAACTCTTACGAGTGAGAGCAGAGAGCCTGACGACGAACCCCAGACAGGCAAGGAGGAACTGGAACAGGAGCTGCAGGTGAGTATGGCTGGTGAGATGTCTGACCGGGTGGAGAAGGCAATCTGGAGTGAGGATGATTATGGAGGAGCAGGTGAGCGCACAACGAGCTCCCAGGGACACACCGCAGAGATGGCAGCAACCTGAGAGAGAGGAAGAGAGAGACAGATTAATCTCTGGGTTCCTAAACAATAAATACTTTATGTACTAATTCTTTTGTGGCAGTATACCCAACGACCCAGCGCTGGAGCGTTCACAGACTGGTCCTTTTAAGCGCTGGCAGCAAGGAGACAGTAGGTGCATCTACTCACGCAGGTGTATTGATTACCTGCGGAGCCGGGGACCCTCCCACAGGATGGGAAGGAGAGTGTGCTCACCAGATCATAACAGTTTCCTCCTTTATGATGCTTTTCCAGGCTTTTAGGATTCAAAGATTCAAAGGCTTTATTATGTGCACAGTTAAGAAACATAACATTTCCCGAGCAATGAAATTCTTACTCTGCTCTCCAAACGAATGCCAAGGTAATAGATATACATCAATACTAATAAGGTAATAACACATCTAATACTAATGAATACTAATAACACACTCTAATAACACACATTAGGCAATTAGGACAGTTACAGCAGTTAAAGCAATTAAACTAGAGGAAACAAGAAGAATGAAAATTGAAAATTCACTGGATGACTATACAGGGATCCCTCACTTATCGCGGTTAATGGGTTCCAGAACCGACCGCGAAAAGTGAAAAACCGCGAAGTAGCGTCACCCCTAATGACGTCATCCATAAATAATACGTATGTTCATTCTCTCACTCTCTCTCTCATATGATACGTGTGTGTGTGTGTGTACGTGTACATACATACGTAGATGTAAATAAAGTGTACATAAATATGTTTTTAGAACTCTTTTATTCTTATAACAAGATACGTAACTCAAGATGAAGATGATTTACTTCACAGGTTAATGAGAGCTTTACTGCTCCTCAGGTGACGCCTCATCATCAGGTGCTAGAAGCGCAGGATCATCGAGGGCAGCTTCCGATAGAGCTGGAGAAGCTGCAGGAGGCGGTGTAGTGGCTCGACGGGAAGACTATTTCGCACAAAATGGCACAAGAGAACAGCAAAAAGTTCCACGCGGCGAGACTACGTAACACGAGCGATAAAGAGCAATGAATGCGGTCTTCCTTCCCTTCATGGGCGCTCGGCAGGGAGAGGAGGTGGGTGAAACGTCTCGGCCAATCAGCTTACGGGATGAAACGTCTCGGCCAATCAGCTTGCGAGATTTCCGAGCCGAGCCAACACGAGAACAGCGAACAGAGAGGTGGATTTTTTGAGTTGTGCGGCTCTCCGTGTTGATACCTGATGGTCTAATGTAGTCTCCCTGCCTTCTGCTAGCGCCCGCCCATTATTTCTCAATTTTGAATTTTTGATGAATATTTTTGAAAAATCCACGATGCACTGAGGGCGTGAAAGGTGAAGCGCGAAGTAGCGAGGGATCACTGTAATGGACAGTGGTGTGGGGAGCGAGAAATGAAGAAGCTGAGTGATTTTATAATTCAGATTTAATGTCGGCTTCGCCTCCCCAACATGTCTCACCCAAGGCAGAAAGCAGAAAGAGGCTGATCGCAGTCAGACCCCCATACTTATACACCACACAACAATAGCCAACATCACACATCCTTGTCATATCCTTCTCATCATCCCATGTCTCCTTCCAATGTCCTCCGGTTCTTTTGTCTGACCCTAGGGGGTCAGGAAGTCTTTTCAGGTCTTCACCGCCGCGCCTCCATCTCCTCGTTGTTCTCTGCAGGCGGTCCAGACCTATTGTCCTCTTCTGAGACGTGAGGTCATTCCACACATGCAATCACAAAACATCTCCCTGTGTCTATACATATGCAGATATGGATATATGCACTACAGCCCCCCCCCCCCAAACGTCTAAGAAAAGGACAATATATGCAGGTTCACAGAATATGGTGACATCACTGGCATAACTATACAAGTTGATCACGTTAAAAACACAGTGATAACAGTAACAGTACAGTCTATGCCCCATGTCCGCCTTAAAACTGCTATGATAACCCCGACAGCATATCTTAAAACACATTGTCACATTCACATCAGTCTGTGTGTCATCTGGGTTTTAACCGTCTTCCAAATCTGCTGTACGCCTGCCTCGGCGTCCCAACGGTGCTGTCTTGTAAGGAATCTGCAGCTTGAGGAAAAGAGTGGTTATTTGATCCCTGCGGGGAGGCTGGGACGTGTCTCTTGGGGGGTCTACCACATCGAGGTGCTTTCGCCACCCGTACAGGCTCGTCACTCAACATGAAGGCAGGCTTGAGTCTGTCAATGCTGACTGTCTCTTTTCTGTCCCCCAAATCCAGCACAAAATGCTTATCTCCAGGTTCCAGCACTCTATATGGGCCATCATATGGTGGGCCGAAGGTTGGCTTTAAAGCCTCGTGCCTAACAAAAACGAACTCGGCATTTTTTAAAGCCTGGGGAACAAAAACCCGTGGAAAGGTGTGATGACCCGGGCCTGGGAGCATGTTCGCTCCCGTGCTGCTTAGTGGCCTCAGAGCTGGGAGGCGCCCTGGCTCTGGCTGTTCTGGTAAGAATTCACCGGGGAGCCTGAGAGGTTGTGCAAAAACTAATTCTGCTGGGGAGGCGTCTAGATCCTCCTTGGGCGCAGAACGCAACCCCAATAAAACCCACGGTAGTTTGTTAACCCAATCTGCATCCGTTAGTGACGCTCTGAGGGCAGCCTTCAAAGACCTATGAAAACGCTCGCATAAACCGTTAGCCTGGGGGTGATACACTGTAGTGCGATGGATTGTCGCACCTAAGCTGCTGGCCATCGCGGACCAGAGCTCTGAGACAAACTGAGGCCCCCTATCGGACGTGATGTCCGACGGGACTCCGAAACGCGCCACCCAGGTCGTTAAAAAAACGCGAGCCACCTCTGCGGCCGTAGTTGACGTCAGCGGGACCGCTTCTGGCCAACGTGTGGATCGGTCCACCATTGTTAAAAGATGTGTGAACCCCTGCGAGGATGGTAGGGGGCCCACGAGGTCGACATGCACATGGTCAAACCTCCTGGCCGGGATTCGGAACAATTCTAAAGGAGCTTTCGTGTGCTTGTGAATTTTGGCACGTTGGCAAGACATGCATGTTCTTGCCCACTCCTTTACGTGCTTGCGCAGGCCCGGCCAAACAAACTTTTCCGCCACCATTTTTACCGAAGCGCACACTCCCGGGTGTGCCAGGGAGTGAACCGAGTCAAAAACGCGGCGGCGCCACGCAGCCAGGACTACCGGGCGAAGTCGCCCGGTTGACACGTCGCAGATTAAGGGGGGCACACCGTCACGCAAACCCCTGCTCTCCAGCCTTAACCCTGTTGGTCCAGACTGGAGTGCGCGCACGTCCGCGTCACTACCCTGTTCTGCTGCCATGGCTGCGTAATCTATCCCTACGTGAACTGGGGCCGCGTGCGCTTCCGTGTTGGTCTTGCACTCTGCAGCTGTGGTAGTGTGATCTGCCTCCACGTGCCCTGACGATGTCACGGCGCGGGAGAGGCAATCTGCCACCACGTTGAGTTTGCCCGCTACGTGCCGAATGTCTGTGGTAAATTCCGAAATTGCGGCCAGCTGCCTTTGTTGCCGGCCCGACCAAGGTTCTGAGATTTTAGACATCGCAAAAGTGAGCAGTTTATGGTCGACAAAAGCCGTGAAACGCCGACCTTCCAGCCAGAACTGGAAATGGCGGATGGACAAATGAAGCGCTAACAGCTCTCTGTCAAACGTGCTGTATTTGCGCTCGGTTTCGTTTAAGGATTTGCTAAAAAATGCTAGCGGTTGCCAAGCCCCGTCAACGTGCTGTTCCACGACCGGCCAAATTTGATGCGTCTGTGGTAAGCGCTATGCGGGCCGAGGGGTCGGGGTGGGCCAACAGCGCGGCGTCAGCCAGGGCTCTTTTTACTTCCGCGAACGCGCGTTCCCGCTCCGGGGACCACGCAACCGCGTTGGAGGGCTTCTGCTTTCTAAGCGCGGCATATAATGGCTGCATGAGCTGAGCTGCGCGGGGGAGGAAACGGTTGTAAAAATTTACCATTCCTAAAAATTCCTGCAGCGATCTGACCGTTTGTGGTCAGGGAAAATTTGCCACTGCGCGCACCTTATCAGGCAATGGGACTGCCCCTTCTGGGGAAACGCGGTGTCCCAAAAAATCAATCTGCGCCACGCCGAATCGGCACTTGGCTGGATTAATTATTAACCCATGTTCTTCCAACCTCTGAAAAACTGTAGTGAGGTGATTTTCGTGTTCCTCCTCAGACGTGCTGGCGACTAAAATATTGTCGAGGTACACAAACACGAAAGGAAGATCGCGTAACACAGCGTCCATCATACGCTGAAACGTTTGTGCCGCGCCTTTAAGGCCAAACGGCATGCGCAGAAACTCAAAGACCAAAAGGGGTTATTACGGCCATTTTAGGGACGTCCTCAGGTCGGACTGGGACTTGGTGGTAGCTGCGGACCAGGTCTATTTTAGAAAAAATACGCGCACCCGCCAGATGTAGTGAAAAATCCTGGATGTGAGGGATTGGGTAGTGGTCATGCGCTGTAGCATTGTTTAATCTGCGATAATCGCCGCAAGGTCTCCAGGAGCCGTCGGCTTTCGGGACCATATGCAGTGGCGAAGCCCATGGGCTTTTCGAGCGCCGAATAATGCCCAGTTTTTCCAGGCTGGCGAACTCGTCGCGTGCTATGGCAAGCTTGGTCGCGTCTAAGCGCCGAGCTTTAGCGAAGACAGGGGGGCCCGTTGTGGGGATGAAGTGCTCCACCCCGTGTCTCGCTACTGTTGCCGAAAATTTGGGAACTGTGAGTGCTGGAAATTGGGTGAGGAGTTTGTCAAACTTACCTCCTGCTGTGGCGACGTTGGCCTGCACGGGTGGTGGGGACACTCGAGCTGAACAGGGGATAGAAGAGAATGACAGTGCATTGATTAAGCGTCTGTTTGCAAGATCAACTAACAACCCATGTGAACATAAGAAATCAGCACCTAACATGTTGAAACTCACCGCCGCTATAATAAAAGTCCACTCATAAGTGCGGCCGTGTAAGGACAGAGACAAGGTCCTTTCACCATAAGTGCTGACGTTCGAGCCGTTCGCCGCCGTTGCCCCGTTGCCGCGGGGTCCAGCCACTCGGTCAGCGTAGGTCGGGGTGATGAAGCTCACCTGAGCTCCGGTGTCTATGAGGAAATGTTGCCCGGAGCCTTCATCAGTGATGTAGAGCAGCTTGTTGGCCTCGCCGAGAGCCGTAGCTGCTAACAGTTCCCGGCTTTGGAGTTTCCTCGAGCTCTTGAAACTGCACGGTGGCACACACTTGTATGCCTTCTCCGTGAATCGCCGGTGGTAGTAACAGAGGTCGTCTCATCTGTTGCGTCGCGGCCGCGTCGCTGCCATGGGGGGTGGGATTTGCTCCGCTGTCTCCGGCTCCCCGCTGCCCCGGGCTTCCGCACCGAGGTCCGCCGCTGCTGCTGTGGCCATCTGCTCGCCGCAGGAGTTGAGGAGCCGCTGTGCTTCCCGGGCTAGCGCGCGGAAATCCTGCTGGGTCTTACAACGCATGCTGGCCAGAGTCCCTCTCATGTGCGCCGGGAGGGTGCTGAGGAAGATGTGCTGAAAGAGGAAGCTGTCATTGTCTGCCTCCCTCAGCTGAAGCATGTCTTCCATCAGGGCCATCGGTCTGCGCCCTCCTTGGCCATTTATCGCCAGTAGTCTCTTGGCCCTTTCCTCGGCCGAGGGCGCGAAGCTCTCGATGAGAGTAGCCTTCAGCTCCTCGTATTTGTCGCTGGCGGGCGGCTGCTGTATCACGCTCCGCACGCATTGCGCTGTGGTGGCGTCGAGCCTGGCGACGACGTGGTAGAACTTGGTTTTGTCTGCCGTCACCCCTGCGAGCGCGAACTGTGCCTCAGCCTGCTTGAACCACGAGTTCAGGTCGTTCTGCCAGAATTCTGGGAGTTTGATGGCGACGGTGCTTGCTCGGGCCGCCTCCGACGAGTCTGCAACGGGAGAACGCCTTTCATCCATTCTCACGTCTGGTCACCAATGTGGAGAGCGAGAAATGAAGAAGCTGAGTGATTTTATAATTCAGATTTAATGTCGGCTTCACCT
This sequence comes from Pholidichthys leucotaenia, assembly GCA_020510985.1. NCBI lineage: Eukaryota > Metazoa > Chordata > Actinopteri > Cichliformes > Pholidichthyidae > Pholidichthys > Pholidichthys leucotaenia. The sequence goes on from CM035843.1 coordinate 344,949,117, forward strand.
CCCCAACATGTCTCACCCAAGGCAGAAAGCAGAAAGAGGCTGATCGCAGTCAGACCCCCATACTTATACACCACACAACAATAGCCAACATCACACATCCTTGTCATATCCTTCTCATCATCCCATGTCTCCTTCCAATGTCCTCCGGTTCTTTCGTCTGACCCTAGGGGGTCAGGAAGTCTTTTCAGGTCTTCACCGCCGCGCCTCCATCTCCTCGTTGTTCTCCGCAGGCGGTCCAGACCTATTGTCCTCTTCTGAGACATGAGGTCATTCCACACATGCAATCACAAAACATCTCCCTGTGTCTATACATATGCAGATATGGATATATGCACTACAAGTGGTATATTAATATCAGATATGATATGAACCTGAGATGGCATATGCCTATGTACAGTGTGGAAATGAGCAATGTACAAATTGCAAATTAGCGCCCAGTGTGAGAATTTCTCTGTAATTGCTTCGTAATGATAATACCCAGTAGACTGTGCAATGATAATTTACTGCAGCTGTCTTTAGTCGTTGCTTGATTGTCTTTCTGCCTTAAGTTTTTGTCTAAAGCAAATTAAATGAACACGGGCAGCACAGTGGGACAGTGGTTAGCACTGTTGCCTCGCAGCTAGAAGGTTCCAGGTTTGAATCCCCAGGCTGGCAGGAGTACACCTTTCTGAGTAGAGTTTTCATATTTTCCCTGTGGTGTGTGGGGTTCCTCTCAGGGCTCCGGTTTCCTCCTACAATCCAAAGACATGCATGTCAGGTTAAGTGGCAACTCTAAATTATGCCTAGGTGTCTGTCTTTGATAGGCCCTTAGAATAGAGAGTTAGTGGACCTACTAGTTAAGTGCTCTGAGTGGTCTTTGTGACTAGAAAAAGCACTACATAAGAGCAGGTCCTTATCCCGTAAATGCATGCTCGATCGAGTTGAGGTCTGGTCATTGGTTCAACCATTGCAGAATATTCCACTTCTTTGCCTTAAAAAAAACTCATTGGTTGCTTTTGCATTATGTTTGGGGCCATTGTCCAGCTGTACTGTGAAGATCTGTCTGGTCACCTTTGTTGCATTTGGCTGAATCTGAGCAGACAATATATCACTATACACTTCAGAATTCATCCAGTTGCTTCTGTCTTCTGTCACATCATCAATAAACACCAGTGACCCAGTGCCATGAGAAGCATGTGGGTAATCAAGGGGGATAATGCAAGAAGATGCTTTTAAAACTGGAAGCAGTTTTTGATCTTTTTCTTTTGTTTTTTTCCGGTTCCGGTTCCGCCGGACCGGCGGCGCCACACAAGTTGGCTGCCCGTTGCAACAGCCTTTTTTTTTTATCTTCCTTCTTCTTTCTACACCTTTCACTCTATATATATATATCACGGACACACAGATCGCCCCAAAGGTCTCCCGAGTCGGCGGACGGAGCCACTGTTTACAGCAGGAGACGTTACAGCAGGGAAGAGCTAGTGCTAGCTAGCACTCAACCGCCACCCGATGCTAATGGAGAAACTCGACATACCGGGAACTGTAGCGAAAACGATGCGGGTGCAAGCTGGAGTTTAGGCGGTGTGCAAGAAATATAAGACAGAATAATAAAGAGCGATGGCAAGAACCAAGCAGACCGCCCGTAAAATCTACTGGGGGAAAAAGCCCCCCAGGAAGCAGCTAGCCACCAAGGCTGCTCGGAAAAGCGCTCCGGCCACCGGCGGAGTGAAGAAGCCTCACCGTCACAGGCCCGTGGCTCTGAGAGAGATCTGTCGCTACCAGAAATCCATGGAGCTGCTCATCCATAAGCTACCCATCCAGCGCCTGGTGAGGGAGATCACTCAAGACTTCAAGACCGACCTGTGCTTCCTGAGCTTCGCCGTCATGGCTCTGCAGGAGGCCAGCGAGGCCTACCTGGTGGGTCTCTTCTTCGCTAAGAGGGTCACCATCATGCCCAAAGACTTCCAGCTGGCCCACCACATCCGCGGAGAGAGAGCTTAGACTTTCTGCTGCACATTCACCAACCATAATGCTCCACACTGTCTATATATATATATATATATATATATATATATATATACAGTGATCCCTCACTTATCGCGGTTAATGGGTTCCAGAACCGACCGCGAAAAGTGAAAAACCGCGAAGTAGCGTCACCCCAATGACGTCATCCATAAACAATACGTACGTTCATTCTCTCACTCTCATATGATACGTGTGTGTGTGTGTACGTGTACATACATACGTAGATGTAAACAAAGTGTACATAAATATGTTTTTAGAACTCTTTTATTCTTATAACAAGATACGTAACTCAAGATGAAAATGATTTACTGCACAGGTTAATGAGAGCTTTACTGCTCTACAGGTGACGCCTCATCGTGAGGTGCTGGAGGCGCAGGATCATCGAGGGCAGCTTCCGATAGAGCTGAAGCTGCAGGAGGCGGCGTAGTGCCTCGACGGGAAGACTATTTCGCACAAAATGGCACAAGAGAACAGCAAAAAGTTCCACGCGGCGAGACTAAGTAACACGAGCGATAAAAAGCAATGAATGCGGTCTTTCTTCCCTTCATGGGTGCTCGGCAGGAAGAGGAGGTGGGTGAGACGTCTCGGCCAATCAGCTTGCGGGGTGAAACGTCTCGGCCAATCAGCTTGCGAGATTTCCGAGCCCAGCCAACACGACAACAGCGAACAGAGAGTTGTGCTGCTCTCCGTGTTGACACGTGATGGTCTAATGTAGTCTCCCTGCCTTCTGCTAGCGCCCGCCCATTATTTCTCAATTTTGAATTTTTGATGAATATTTTTGAAAAATCCGCAATGCACTGAGGGTGCGAAAGGTGAAGCGCGAAGTAGCGAGGGATCACTGTATATATATATATATATATATATATATATATATATGTTTACTAGCTGTTCTTGTTTTTTCTTGCCTTCTGATTGTTGCTCTGAGTGTTGCTATCCCTGTGCTGTTGCAATCCTGGAATTTCCCCATTGTGGGACTAATAAAGGCTTATCTTATCTTGTTGACATAATTGATGGCATGGTTAAATTCCACAGGTTAGTTGTCCTGCAGCGATGGGCCAGCGCACAGAATGCGCTGTACGGAAGGGCTTTTCTATCCTCTGGAGAGCTGAAACGGCATATGAAGACTCACATTGTTATGACCCGAGCACCGGTTCTGATCGCGCTCGGGCTAAGTTCTTCTCGCTGCCGGCCTTGACAGCTGCGGGCTGTATTCTGGCCTCACCGGGCTCTTATTGTGAAGGTGCTCGGTGGGGCTTCCGCCTGTCAAGGGCCGGTCAGCTGTTTGTCATTACCGTCGTTAGTGCTTCGCCTTTTTAAGCCCGGCACTAACGACGGTAAGACGCAGGAGTATTGGTCAACATCAGTCAACATCCCGTCTGTATTGTCTGAGTGTCTTCGTCTTGCCAAGTCTGGGTCTACGCCTCGGCTTGCTTGAGAGCGCCGTAGACCTTCATGTCAGGTTCATTTATGTAGCTTTGTCTCAGTTTAGCTCGTAGTGGCTGGGGTAGCCCTACGAGCCCAAGTCTCACTTTTGTGTGGGTGTTTGCCCTGAGGGGTTCTTAGCTTTGTTGTGTCACGTCTGTAAATAAAATAACATCTTAGCCAAACTCTCTGGTGAACTCTTTGGCGTTTCTTGGTGATCCGCGAGGATCACCACATGACAATATACTCCTGCCAGGTCGCCTAAACGGAGGCGCCACACCGAGACGCCTGTCACCGTGAGTTTGTGCTTTCACTGACTGTTGTTCCTCCTTGTCTGAGTGTCTGTAGCTGGGAGAATGACGTCCTCCAGGGGCCGCGGTCAGCGCCTGGGCAGGAAGCTAGCGGAGGTTCTGGAGTATGTGGACTGTACGTTATTCACCGCTACGCTGTGCGTCGCTCCCAGCGACATTTGCAGGCATTTGGACTACGCTGAGGAGCTTTTGGACAACCTTCCCCTCGATTGTTACGACCACCTGGAGGTGATAACAAGGTGGGAGGAACTCGCTCCCCGCACTGGTGTCCCGTTCCCGTCCCGGAGCAGGTCCAGGAGTACGCGCCGTCTGGGGGCCGACGACGACGTCGGCATAACGGCACGGGTAACCCTCAGCAGAATCCCCGGCTGGACTCGCTGCCGGCGTATCCCGTCAGCGAACCTCCGAGAGCGGCTCCACCTCGTCTTTCCAGGGGGCCCTCTGTCGCCATCCAGCGGGGAGGGGGAGGAACAACGTCCCCTACAGCAGGAACCATCTCGGCCCTGGGAGGAAGGCAAATGCACGATTGTTTGTCACATGTTAATAATGATCTGCCTTGTCTGACTCCTGGGGGTGGAGTTCGGGGTTCGCAGCCTCCCGAGCTTCCTCCACCTGCTGTGGGCGAGATTATTAAACCTACTGCCTCTGTGTTCTCCCCCGCCGAGCGGTCCACGACGCCAGGCCAGCGCCGTCGGATGAAGAGGGCCCCTGCAGTGCTGGGAAGCCAGGATCCGGCCCTGCAGCCACGTCTCGGGCAGAGGAGAAGAGCGGACTGCGGCCCGGAGCCTGAGCCGACGGAGAAGCGTCCCCGGGTCTCCCCACCGGAGCGGTCCGAGCCAGTGGGTCGAGGGTCTCCCGCCCCCACGCCATAAGGGTCATCGGCGTGGACAGCAGCGTGGGAGGAACCTCAGGCTGCAGATGACATCGTGCCAGCTGCAGAGCCCGACGCAGCTGAGTCCGAGCCAGCTGACGAGAGTCGCCCAGAACCCGGATTGTCGGAGTCCTGGGTGGCAACGGAACCCGAGTGCAGGCAAGTGCTCCCCCTTCTGTCTCTGTCCCCTGTTTTTGAGCATTTTTGCCTGCCTCTCGGGGAGGCGAGTGAGGAGCAGCTGGCTGCTGCACCCGAACTCGTCTCGCTGGGTTCTGTTGCTACCGGTGATGCTGATCCCGGTTTTTCTGTCCTCAAGCTTTGTTTCAGTGTTGCCGGCGTGGAACGGATCGGTGTCACCGAGTTGAAGGTCCCAGGTTCGGGGGTGGAGTTCGTCAGCGGAGCTGCACCGGAGGCCCAATCGGGGTCCACCGCGGGGGCGGTTCTGGCCCAATCGGGGTCCAACGTGGGTGCACCGGGGGCCCAATCAGGGTCCACTGCGGGGGCGGTTCTGGCCCAATCGGGGTCCAACGAGGGTGCACCGGAGGCTCGATTGGGGTCCACCGCGGGTGCGGTTCTGGCCCAATCGGGGCCCGATGTGGGTGCAGCTGGGACCCAATCTGGGTCCAGCGGTGATGCAGCGCTAGCGTGGTCCATAGGCGGAGGAGGAGCTGCAGACCCTTCTTCGCGGAGCGGATTCCTGGCTCGTCCTGCTCATCTATTCCCTCAGAGTCACCGCCCCTATTCATCATCGCCGGGGGCCATGGGGGTCCCTGTTCGCTCGCCCCGGTTCTCCCGAGTTTTGTCCTCATCAGGGAGGCCGCTGCGGGTTGTTGATGCCCTGGACTGGTGGCTGAGGGACACGGGTCGGCTACCGGAGGGACTGTTTCACCGGTTCGGCGCCTCGGTTCGGCCACCCGACCTGTTGTGTGTGTGCCTTGGGGTAACCTAGTTCGACCACCGGAGGAGCGGACATGCGGGATTTTGGACTCTGGTGAGCCGCCTGGTCTGCCTCCTTTGACCACCAGTCGATATAAACTGTCAGGGGGGTAGTGGTCCCTGGGTTTGTCTGTCAGTGTTTGTGCTTTTTCTTTTCTTCTTTGTCCTGGTTGTATTTTGTATTTGGCATTTCTTGCCTTGCAGTAGCCTTAGGTGATTCATGTATTGTCTGGTAGGAGCGAGTAATGCTCTGTTTTGTATTTATTTTATTTTTTTTTTTCGGAAACTCTCATGAGTATTCACACTGGTGGGAAGTCTTTTTTTTTTTTTTTTTCTGGTTGTACTTGTGGGTCAATACCTTTTTTTTTCTCTCTCGTATTTATCCTGTGCTCCCTGTAACAGAGTTGAGACATTTTGGCAAGTTGTGTTTTGCTCTATGCTGCCTTATTTGCCTCTGAGTTTTTTTTTTCTCTTTTGATGTGAACACTTGGTTCGTCATAGTCTTGTATTTAGTTTATCTGACCCTGTAATTCTGGTCCTTTGTTCTTTCCCATGTGTATTTTTTTTTTCTTGTGTTTTTCTGAGTAATTTTTTTTCGGGTCATCGCCCTGTTTTTGAATATTTGGTGTTTTTGTTTCAGTAGTCTGGTTTTTTTGTCTGTGATTTTGTCCGAGTTGTTGCCGTGTCATTGTCCTGTCTGTCTTGTTCCTGGGTTGGTTTCTCTCCCTCCACACCTGTCCCCAGCCTCCCACCCTGGGGGGGTGGAGGGGGGCAGGGTGGTTCCTTGGGGCGTTCGGCGTCCGCCCGTGGAGGGAGGGTGCTGTTATGACCCGAACGCCGGTTCTGATCGCGCTCGGGCTAAGTTCTTCTCGCTGCCGGCCTTAACAGCTGCGGGCTGTATTCTGGCCTCACCGGGCTCTTATTGTGAAGGTGCTCGGTGGGGCTTCCGCCTGTCAAGGGCCGGTCAGCTGTTTGTCATTACCGTCGTTAGTGCTTCGCCTTTTTAAGCCCGGCACTAACGACGGTAAGACGCAGGAGTATTGGTCAACATCAGTCAACATCCCGTCTGTATTGTCTGGGTCTACGCCTCGGCTTGCTTGAGAGCGCCGTAGACCTTCATGTCAGGTTTGTTTATGTAGCTTTGTCTCAGTTTAGCTCGTAGTGGCTGGGGTAGCCCTACGAGCCCAAGTCTCGCTTTTGTGTGTGTGTTTGCCCTGAGGGGTTCTTAGCTTTGTGTCACGTCTGTAAATAAAATAACATCTTAGCCAAACTCTCTGAACTCTTTGGCGTCTCTTGGTGATCCGCGAGGATCACCACATGACACACATAGGCGAACATCCTTACACATGCAAACACTGTCGGAAAGGTTTTATAGCCAAGTGCCATCTGATGGCTCATATACGCCAACACACAGGAGAGTGTCCTTACAGGTGTTTCTTTTGTCCCAAAACTTATCAGACTTCCAATGCACAGAAAAGACACATGGAAATCCATTTGAAGAAAAAGTCTAGTGTTCAAAGTGAGGAAGACTATTCATGCAAGAAGATGCTTTTAAAATGCACATTGAGAAACACAAATGATTCAAAGCATTAAAAAAGTTTTGCTTAGATTAAAAAAGCTCATATTCAACCTTGAAAATCAGTCAGCTTTGATAACATCAGCATTCAACATTGTCCCAGAGAAAGAATGGGCACTGCAGAAGTTGCTCAAGGAGCTACGTATTCCTAAACAGCTACTGTATGTAAAGTCGCTGTTCTTTGAGGCCAATTATAGAAAATTAATGCAGCAAGTTAGAAGTGACGTGAAGCATTAGGAGATTCTGCTGCTAACCCTATTCAGTAAAATAGGAACAATAAAAATGACAGTGCTGGGGTGGCCAAAGACTGAAGAGGGATTATGTTATGGGGCAGACCATTCATCCATCCGTCAGTCTGTCCCACTTTTGTGAAATTAACTCCTCCTACAGTTTTTTTTCCCATTGCTTTGAAACCTGATACCAGGGTTTGATATACAATGATGATGCGCATATTGCAATTTCACTTTGATTGGGAAGACCCTGACGTCAAGGTCAGGTCAATTTTTCCCTAAATCTTGTGAACGCAATAACTACAAGAAATAAGTGTATGCTTTTCAAATTGATACAGTAGCTGTATCTAAGACACATCTTGGACGACTTACACCCTGACATGACTATGGCTTTGGGGTCAAAAGCTCAGAAGTCAAAGTTAACATTCTATTTGCACTATTAAGCTGTGTGTCCACCAAACACGTTTTTTCCACTGTGGGTGACTATTTTCTATTCATTCTCTATGTAGTCCAGTGTCTACAGTGCTGAGCGCCCTTGGTGCTGAAACACTCTTGACGGTGGCTGTTTTTTGTCACGGTGCTCAGGGCATTCAGGGCTGAAAAAAATTCAACTTTTCAGACTACAGCTGAGCTCATCAATATCAGACCTTTCTAAGCAGCCAATCAGAATTAAGGGCGAAACATAGGACGCTGGTACAGTATGTACCCAGACTCCTGTTTTCTTTTCCGTGTCATCATATTTTCATCCAGAGCTGCTACCAATGCCAGAATACGTTTCCTGTCCATTGTTATTTAGAGACTGCTATTAAAAAATAAGTAGAAAGTCTGACCATAGGAAAAGCGGAAGTGCTGAGCGATGAGTGACAATGTTGCTAGGATACAGGGCACAGACTTTTTTTCCCCGAGTGCAACACACAAGTGCTGAAGAAAAGACGTTCAGGGTGGTTGGGCGACAAAAACGCGTTTGGTGGACACGCAGCCTTACTATACAACGAGTAAAGCTAGGGCCACCAAACCTGGTACACAGGTTCATTCTGAGACCATAATCTCTGACTATAGATTTGGGGTCAAAAGGTCAAAGGCTAGCACTCCCTATGCCCTCTTACTATAGAATGTGTAAAGCTGTCTAGGGTCACCAAACTTGCTACATACATTCACCTCAGGATCCTGACCTACAACTATGGGCTGTATACTTTGTTGTTTATTCATGGATGATGGGTTTATCATAATTTGATTCTGCCCCAGTAAATATATTGAAAAGCTGAAAACTTCTCTCCGTCAGTAAGTATTGGGATCTTCAAAGAAAATGGAGGCGGGGAATATTGCGCTCACCTCAGACTGCTCTTGTCTCAGAATGTACCAAACTGTTGACTTGGCCACTCTGAATATTTCCGCCGTCTCACTAATGGACTTCTTCTTTTTTCAGCCTAAGGATGGTCTGTTTCACTTCCTATGAGAGCTCCTTTGACCTTTGTGGGTTCGCAGACAGCTTACAAATGAAAATACCACACCTGGAATCGACGCAAGACCTTTTACCTGCTTGACTGATGATGGATTAAAGAGGGACTAGCCCATGCAGCCCATGAAATAGCTTTTAAGTCAATGGTCCAATTACTTTTGAGGCCCTGAAATGAAGAGATTTTGTATAAAAACGGTTGCAATTCCTAAACCGTAACTTCCATTTGGATTTGAATGCCCTTAAATTAAAGCTTAAGCTCTGCACTTTAAGCCCATGTTGATTAAACAACTGTATTTTGAATATATTTTGGTAAAAAGCTAAAATAAAACTTGTCACTGTCCAAATATATAGGCATCTAACTGTATTAGATAGAATAGAATAGGCTTTATTGTCATTGTACAGTACAACGAAATTGTGGGTGCTCTACCAGGCTACTGTGCAATTAAGCATATTATAAATACATATATAGGTATTAATTTTGATAATTTTCCTGACTAACTGCTACAGCTTTGGAGAATAGCTGTTTATAATGGCCGTGTTTGTGTGTTTCCTGCAGGTCACCTGATGGGCACACTGCAGGAGGCTGAGGTGAAGCTCATTGACAGGGGCACATGCAACCTGGACACCTGGTACAACCACCGCATCACTGAAAACATGATCTGCGCAGGAGAGGAGAGCGGGGTGGTTGACAGCTGTCAGGTACTGTGTCTGGAGGTGTTTTTATAAAGTGAACTGTTACGTCGTTAACACACTGCTGCTGCTGTCGTGTGTTGCAGGGTGACAGCGGGAGTCCCCTGCAGTGCTACAGTCCGACAGAAGAGAGGTTTTATGTGGTGGGAGTGACGAGCTTTGGTGTAAAATGCGGCATTCCTTACAGGCCTGGGGTGTACACACGGGCCAGCAGGTTTGCAGGGTGGCTGAATAAGTCTCAGACAGAAGACAGAAAAATAGAGTCTTCTGCACACAGACCAGACAGAGGGCTCACCACTGTGCTGCTCTTTGCTGCACTGAAGTACTTAACATGTCTGTAATAAAGCTGAAGGTTTACAAATACTGTTATTTAATGTGGGGGGGTTTTTTTGTTTTTTTTTTTGGAAACACAGATTAGGAACTCTGTTTATATTGACTAAAAATGTAATTGCTGTTATTTGAATTGTCCTGCCAAAGCTAAAAGTTTTTTTTTATCTATTATTTAGCCAAAGACCAAAGTGGTGAACCCCTTTGGTCTTTGCATAAAGGATGGATTATGTTATGGGGTAGTCCGTCCATCCATCCGTCTGTCTGTCACTTTTGTGAAATCTTACAGTTTTGTTCCAGTTGTTTTGAAACTTGTTATCAGGGTTTGATATACACTTATGTGCATATTGCAATTTGGCTCCGATCGGAGGATTTTTGCATGAGTTACAGCCCCTGACTTAAGTCCCATTTAACTTCAGTTAAGAGACAATAAGTGTCTTGATACGTAAATCAACTCCTCCTACTGTTTTGCTCCAAATGTTTTGAAACTTGGTACCAGGGTTTGATATACACTGATGATGCACATATTGCTATTTGACTGTGATCAGATTATTTTTGCAGTAATTATAGACCTTGAAATCAGGGTCTCTAAATCTTGTAAACGTGAGAACTACTGAAGGAAATTATGTAGGCTTTTAAAATTAATACCATAGTTGTATCTAAGACAAATCTTGGATGGCTCACACCCTGACCTGACTATGGGTTTGGGGTCAAAAGGTCATAGGGCAAGGTTACCATTCCATTTGCAGTATTGGTATAGAAGGAGTAAAGCGACAATCACCAAACTTGCTGCACAAGTTCACCTTGGAATTCTGACCTGCAACTATGGGTTGCATAGAACTATTTTTGTTGTATGTTCATGGATGATAGGTTTATCATAATTTGATTCTGCTCCAATAATTATATGGAAAAGCTGAAACAATTTGCTCTCCTTCAGTAACATCGGGATCTACAAAAATATTGTACTGATCTCCGGGTGCTCTTGTATTTTTTTTTTTCTTAAAATCAGAAAGAACCAGTTTTCTCAGTTATTTGAGTGATGGTGTCCAACATGAAGAGTGCCCCCCCCCCAACTTTTTAACACTTTTTTATTACCATGTTTCTGTGAGGGATTTCTGTTCTTATTTTTCTGGCGGAGGGGTTCGTACTGATGTTTAACAACAAAAAGAATCAAGCCTTTTTGCATGTTCTTTTTGTGCTTTTGTCTTTTTTTAACCTTTTCCACAGAGGTTGTGTTTTCTGTGCCATTTGAATATTTTTGTAGGATTATGCAAAACTTGTTTGTAGTGCTTTATTGAGTAGTTTTATTGCAAAAAAAAAGTACTTTTATTGCTTTACATTTGACTAGTGCATACCTGTGCATGCCCGTAGAAACCAAGTATAAGAGAGTATTTCTGCATGCCTGTAGAAAGCAGGTGTAAGCAAGGGTGTAAGCAAGCACGTCAGCACTTGTTCAGTGATGCCTGCCTTTGATTTTTGATGATGTCATAGCGAGTCCTTTGACCGTGAGTAATGACTGCCTTTGATCTTTGATGATGTCATAGAGAGTCCCATGATCGCTGCTGATGTCATAGCGAGTCCTATGATTGTGAGTGATGCCTGCGTTTGCTCTTTGATGATGTCATAGTCCTAACATCGTGAATTATGCCTCCCTTTGTTACATAGGAACATCATAGGACATCATGCAGAGCTCATGGGAACATCATAGGTGGTCCTATGATCTTTGGCCATGACATGATAGAGATTTCTTGAATTTATAGAGTAGATTGATTTGCCTTCTGCCTTACTGAGTGAGATTTCCAGATTTACTGCTTCAAATTCATCTGGTTTGAAGTAGTGTGTCCTATTCTTAATCGGGTGATGAGTATCTCTTCTTTCCTGTTTCTGCCAACTCCCATTCCAGAGTTGACCTGGTTTTGATTTGCCTTCTGCTTTACTGAGTGAGATTTCCAGATTTACTGCTTCAAATTTTGATGTCATAGCGAGTCCTATGATGCCTGCATTGATCTTTGATGGTGTCATAGCGAGTCCTATGACCGTGAGTGATGGTCTGTACGACATCATGTAGACATCATAGGAACATCATAGGCGATCCTATGATCTTTTTGCGGGTCCTATAGGAACATCATAGGACATCACGTAGAGATTATAAGGAGCTGGCTGGATGGCACAGCTATTGACGCCGCCGAGGACATAGTCAAAGGACGGATAATTTTTTACCTTATAAGAACCCCCTTATACAAAGAGAGTAATGATAATCAAGTCAGTGGCGGTAATGCACCTGTAAGCTGGTTGACAACCACCAATCAAATCTAAAAAAAGGAGTCGTTATACATAGGCTCATCATAGGACATCATGCAGACATCATAGGCGGTCCTATGATCGTGACACACTGACAGTTTTCTTAAATTTATAGAGTGATGATTGTGCTCTGATTACTTTTGATTTGACCTGCTTGAGAAGTTCTTTTATTAACATTTTAACATCAGCAGGTCCATGGCATATGAACATTATGCTGTATGTGTGCTGTAAATCAGAACACATTTGTCTGTACTGGCTTATTCCAGCTCAAAAAATTCAGACATTTGGTTTTTTTTTAATGCTTTAACTCACGTGCATGCTTTGTTTAGGTGATGTAAGGTGGGATTGAGTTTCCTGAAAGGTGGCCATAAAACCAATTTATTATTGTTACTACTAGTACATGCCTGTGCATGCCCGTGCATACCCGTGCATGCCCACAGAAACCAAGTATAAGCAAGTATTTCTGCATGCCCATAGAAAGCAGGTGTAAGCAAGCACGTCAGCACTGATTCAGTGATGCCTGCCTTTGATCTTTGATAGTGTCTTAGTGAGTCCTATGATCTTTGATGATGTCGTAGCAAGTGCTATGATCGTGAGTCATGCCTGCGTTTGATCTTGAAGATGTCCTATGTCCTATGATCTTTGATGACGGCATAGCGATGATGTACTGCTTGAAATGGGTGCAAAATTTCCAGATTTACACACAAACTGACAAGAGATTTTTTTCAATTTATCGAGTGATGTTTTTTAAGATTTCCAGATTTACTGCTTCGAATGGGTGTGGTTCTTCTTCTTTTAGATTTGACTGGCGGTTGGCAACCAGCTTACAGGTGCAATACCGCCACGTACTTCACTCTATCATCACTGTATATCTTTGTATCAGGAGTTCTTATAAGGAGTTCTGAACAACTCCCTATGTGTGAAAAAAATTATCCGTCCTTGGGCTGTGTCCTTAGGGGCATCAATAGCTGTGCCAGCCAGCCGGCCAGCTGTGTCCTATTGTGTATATGACGGCATGGTCCTTTTGTCTATATGACGGCATTGCGAGTCCTGATGTTTACTGTATATGACATCATAAAGACATGAAGGCAGGCTTGATGTCCTATGATGCAGACATCATAGGCCATCCTATGATGACCAATGATCGTGAACACAGACAGACACACACACAGGGATTTCTTGAATTTATAGATAGTGATGTATGAAACCCCCTTTACATAGGGGTGGTGATCATTGAGCAATGAAAAAAATGGACAGATCTCCAAATGATCTCAATGATCTCTCAGCAATTGCCAAGATCTCTCAATGATCTCCAAGTGATTACCAAAATCTCTCAACTGTGGAGGGAATAGAACAGGTGAGGTGCGATGAGCTGGAAGGGTGCAAGGTTTTATTTCCTCCAACATAATGAAACACGCTTTGTAGCTCGGTGAGCTGCTGCGCTGCTCAGGCATGTGTCACAAGCTCTTTTATACACGTTATACAGACAGAGAGAAAGCATCGCACATTAGCATAGTGATTGTCATCTAATACACATCAGTCAATACACATCATTAGCATGACATCAGCTGGCGCCCGGCCCGGACGTCCTCTCTGAGGACGCATACATAACAGTCCCATCTGATTGTCTCCTGGGGCTCTCTGTCCCTATGTAAATTGTCCTCCGTTTCCTCCAGCCCTGATGAGTGTGAGATAGTGTCCATCCACAGCATGCTGGGTCACTACACGACTCCCCCCAGAACACTCAGAAGGGGCTGTGACCCCCCCCCCCCCGGTCGTTTGTGCTCCAGCTCCGGTAGAACTGTCCTGCTGTAGAGGAGTGTTGGAGGGCATGTCAGTCCATGGGGGGACGGGGGAGGGGTGGAAAAGACAGTGTGCTCCGCTCTGAGTTCCAACACGTTGAACGGCCGTGGATCGTGGGCACTTGGGGCTGGTGCACGTCGTGCGTAATGGAACAAACCGGCGATCGGCCAGCTTTGAGGTGCAGGAAGAATGATGTGGAGGAGGAGGGGGAGGAGGATGGGAATAAGTGAGTGCCGGCCCGGGATGTCAAAAGTGTCTGGGCTGCGCAAAAATTGCGTGTGGATCCACCATGGTGTGGGACATTCCCGCTAAACCTGGCAGTGATCCGCAGCTGCTGTGCAAAAAAAAAAAATTAAGTCTCTTGACTCCTCGTGCGGCTCAGTCCGGCGAGGATGTGGGGAAGGCGAACGGCCAAATTCCCCAAGGATGCATAGTGGCTGTGAAAAAAACTGAAGCTGTGTGAGGAACTTGGCGGTTTGGTTTTAGGTGCGGGAGCAGCCCTAAAGTCATCGGAGAAGGCAATCGGCTAAATTCCCGTTGTGCACTGTGGCTGGGAAACCCATACATAGTCCCGTGTGTGGGCTGCATGTCTGCTTCAGGTGTGTGAGCAACCCTAAAGGTTCTGAGGATGGCGATCAGCCGTGTTTCTCGGGCATGTGCAGTGGCGGAGGATGATGTATAAGTCTGTGGAGCCAGTTTGTCCCTGGTGTGTGGCGCGCACCTGGGGCAGTGACCACATAGCTGGAAGTTGCACTGTCCTCATAATCCTGCGGTGTGCGCGCGGGGCTTCTGTGCGCAGAAAGTCCACTGTCGGGAGGTGAGTCAGGGTGGGGGAGCTTGATGGAAATCAACGCAGACGGCGCTGATGATCTTCCCCATTCAGGCTGTTTCCTTCGGTTTGCTCGTGTCGCCATTCATGGTGCATGTCGGTCCCAGCGCTGCCCGCTTCGGAGAGCGCACTCCGGTGTGGATGAAGAGGATGCAGGCATTCTCTGGTACTCTGGAATCCACAGCGCGGTGAGAGGGAGGAGACGGTCATTCTCTCTCATCAGGTCACCAATGTGGAGAAAATGGCATAGTCGAGAGACGCACCATGCACGTCCAGGGTCACCAATGTGGAGGGAATAGAAAAGGTGAGATGCAACGAGCTGGAAGGGTGCAAGGTTTTATTTCCTCCAACATAATGAAACACGCTTTGTAGCTTGGTGAGCTACTGCACTGCTCGGGCATGTGTCACAAGCTCTTTTATACATGTTATACAGACAGAGAGAATGCATGGCACATTAGTATAGTGATTGTCATCTAATATACATCAGTCAATACACATCATTAGCATGACATCAGCTGGCGCCCGGCCGGACGTCCTCTCCGAGGACGCATACATAACAGTCCCATCTGATTGCCCCTTGAGGCTCTCTGTCCGTATGTAAACTGTCCTCTGTTTCCTCCAGCCCTGATGAGTGTGAGATAATGTCCGTCCACAGCGTGCTGGGTCACAATGATCTTTCAACGGTGTCCACAGTTGAGAAATTGTTGTCAAAATGGTATGTGGCCTATATTTGAAAACAGTTGTAACAAAAACTTAAAAATGCATTAAAAACATGCAATGTGTCATTTTACAATGTAAGAATGTGTCATGGCTCAAAAAATACTGCCCTAAGCTATGGTGTAAATGTTGCAATTAGTGCATGTACTACTTTGCAAAAAAATTCTAGAGTAGGGCAAAACATGTAATGATACCAGTTAACCTCTTGCACTCCGGTGTACCGCGGACGGTCACGTCTCTGCGTCCTAGAGTGCACTGAAAAAAAAAAGCTGCATTTCCGTTCTTCCACTACAGACACAGCCGTGAACAGAAAGCCAAAGGAGTGCTTTGATTGGTTTAGATGTGATTGACCTCTCATTCGACTAATAAGAGCCTTGAATTGGGTTTCTGAAACCTTGAAGAACCAATGACTGAAAACCTAGCAAGAAGGACCCGCCTACCAACGGCTGCGAATACAGCGAGCCAACTGAAGCACAGAAGTTCGAAAGCATGCGTCCCGTGCGTAAAATCTGTTTTGTGTAAGCCGCTGGGTGACACACACGCGTTCGCCAGTCTTTTTTCTCACTATTGTTCTTATTTGTTTTGAAAAATCGTTTGCCAAAACCGCAATCATGGAAGCGCAAAATCGCAATAATGGAATTATGGTTTGACCGGGTCGCGTGACCAGAACCACGAGTCCATAACAAGCGGACCAGCATCATGTTCGTCTGACAATGAGGAAGAGAAGTTCACCAGCGACACTGCTGTTGTGGACAGGTAAGTGTTATAAGCTAAATTATTTTTTATCCCTGAAAATTGTAATCAAAATGACTTTTGACCGATCGGTAAATTACAACTGTGCGTCATCGCCACATGACGGATCGGTCCGTGCGCCACGTCCGGAGTGTGAAGCCCCCCCCCCCCCCGCCCCCGCTACTCTTCTGTAGCGGATTGCAGATATTATTGCAGATATTTTAGTACAACTGTGCATAGTAGACCGCGGCGCACCGTCACCGCTGTCCGTCATGTAGCGATGGGCGATGTCCGTCCTCTGTAGTGGGGGGGGGGGGTTGTTATCTTCTACATTACTGATATTTTAGTATAATTTTTAGTGCACTGTAGGTTATTTTTTCTTGTAAAAAAAAAGCCACACATTTTTTACGTGGCATGCTTCTTTGTGTGTGGGGGCTTGTTTGTTCATTCATTCATTCATGAATGAATAAACAACCCCCCCCCCACACACACACACACAGCCCTTCACCTTTCATTAGAGCCCAAGATCAAGCTTCTATATTGAATCATTCAAAAGTTACAGACGTTTTTCCAAACTGTGCCATTTGGCACAATTTGGCACAGTTCAAAAACGCCTGGGAACAGCCTGAGGAAAAAGCTGTGTAATATATTCATTTTTTGTGGTATTGTTACAAAATTTTGACCTCAGCTGGATAACACTTGGTTCTACATTTCTGTTGCATTTTCCAGCCCGGATCTGACAGCTGTGTGTTATTTGCAAGCATTTGTATCCAAAAAAACACCCAGGCGAAATTTATTTTCTTCAAGTTCAGTATGTTTAGATGACTGTTACTCAGTGGCCGGAGCACTTAGAGAGATTATGACTGTTTTGCAAAAAATTCAAAGTGTTTTTCTTTTAAATGAGACCAACCCCATGAAGATGCTGCAAAGGGTTGAAGAACAGCTTTTGATTTACTTTGGGTACGTTATTTTTTGGTGTTTTTAGGGAAATTGACCAGACTGCAAGGGGTTAATTACCGGTTCACTTGGAGTAGACAAATTTGAAGTCATCATGGGTCATCAGTATAAGAACTTTATTAACACATAGCTTACTAACGGTATGATTTTTACAACAGTAAATATTAAAGTCTTGTGTCAAATAGCTAATGTGTTACAGAGAAAATGATCCACAAATATCCAGAAAAGCTTGGATATACAGTATTTAGATGCTGCACTTTGTTGATTTGTTTGTTCAGACATTTGTAGAGGTACTACACTGCTGCACATTAAAGACAGGAGAAAAGAGATGTAATCAGATTTTTTTAATTTAACCTTTAGTTTACCAGGAGGAGAAAAAAACCTCAGTGAGATCAAAGATCTCATTTACAAGAGGATCCTGGCCAAGGCAGCAGCAGGAATACAGAGTTTAAAAGAAATTTTTGCCAACATACTCACATACATTAAGTTATAATAACATAAAATTACAGACCAAGACCTACATTTGCATCAATCAGGCAAAGCATCTCCAGATCATTTTTGCAGCCTTCAGTTCATCTAATTTTGATTTAAAGTGATTCAGTGGCACTAGCTCCCTAAAACTGAGCTCAGCTTGTAACTGGTTTCATGAGGATGGAGCAACAAACCTAAAAGCTCTTTTCACTAGTTCAGCTTGCACTTTAGGTACAGAAAGTAGATAAGAATCCTGTGACCGAAGAGCCTGTAAATATGTAGGAAGCAGACCAATGATAGCCTTATAAATGAGAATGCTCCAGTGCTTGAGTCTACACATTGACAATCCAACACAAGAATACAACAGACAGTGATGAGTATGAGCTCTGAGGTCTGAATCTCAGAGCGCCGTGATACACAGTGTCCAGAATGTGCAAAGTCTGAGAAGAGGCGTGCATATACAGCGGGGAAAATTGAACATGTCAATATTTTTCTCATTAAACATAATTCTCACGGAGCCACTGATCTTAGATTTTCACCAGATATCAGTAAAAACCAGTAATCCATACATCATCATCACTATAAATTCAAGAAATCTCTGTGTGTGACCGATCATAGGACATCATAGGACGGCCTATGATGTCTGTATGATGTCCTATGATGACCCTATGATCTCAGGCTACATAGGACAACCAGACGCTATATAAATGGAGAGCAATAGAGTGAGGAGAACTGCTGCACGTCAGGAAAGATCCCGTGAAGATGACACAGCTGAGGTTCGAGCAGTACCTCCCAGGCATGACTGTGTTGCACGTCAGAAAAGATGCCATGAAGATGAAACACCTGAGGGAACAACACATTCGTCTGAGACAGGAGGAGACCCTTCACCAGCATAGGGTACGACAGACAAGGGATGTACAGACAGACAGGAAACACGTGGCAGTGCGCCATGCACGTGCTGAGTCACTTGAAGCCCAAAATGCCCACAAAGCGAGCAATGCTGCACGCCAGGCAAGGCACAGAGAAGCTGAGACCGAATAGGACACACTACTTTAAACTACACCCATTTGAAGGAGTAAATTTGGAAATCTCACTCAGTAAGGCAGAAGGCACTCTATAAATTCAAGAAATCTCTGTGTGTCAGTCTGTCACCCGATTAAGAATAGGACACACTACTTTAAACCACACCCATTCGAAGCAGTACCCATGAAGATGGCAGTCTACAGATGTGTAAAATGCCAAAGTGCTGATTTTCTCCAGGTGCTCCGGTTTATGGGTTTCGACGGGCATGCACGGTTACTTCCTGAACAGGGTCGAAAGCCAATTTTTGCTCAGATCTATTTTCATGATCCTGTCCATGAACTGGAATTACAACGCACCAATCCCTCAACCAGTGGTCTGAACGAAGAAGAAGAACAAGAAGACCCACCAGATGGAGAGCAATAGAGGTGAGGAGAACTGCTGCACGTCAGAAAAGATGCCGTGAAGATGAAACACCTCAGGTTCAAGCAGTACGTTGCAGGCATGACTGTGAACAACACAGCGGTCTCAAACAGGAGGAGACCCTTCAGCAACGGGCATGCAGAAATACTTGGTTATACTTGGTTTCTACGGGCATGGACAGGTATGCACGGGTATATACTAGTACAAAGAAATCAAGGCAACTGTATTCACAAAACAAGTTATATTTAATAAAGTGGAATGACAGGGAATAAGTATTGAACATGCATGGAGAAATTAATTTAATATTTAGTAGAAAAGCCTTTGTTGGTAATAACAGCTTCCAGATGCCTCCTCCTGTATGGAGAAACTAGGCACAGGCATCGCTCAGGAGTGATTTTAGCCCATTCTTCCACAGAAACTGTCTTCAACTCTTGAAGGTTCCCTGGGTGTCTTCTATGAACTCTGATCTTCAGTTCATTCCACAGATTTTCAATTGGATTCAGGTCAGATGACTGACTGGGCCATTCTAGCAGTTTTATTTTCCTTCTCTAGAGCCAGTTGAGAGTTTCCTTTGCTGTGTGTTTGGGATCATTGTCTTGCTAAAATGTCCTCCCTCAGTTCATCTTCTGCATCTTGGCAGATGGCAACAGGTTCTTATCAAGGATTTCTCTGTACATTTGTCCATTCATCTTTCCTTCAGTTAAATGAAGTCTGCCTGTACCATGTGCTGAAAAACACCCCCACACCATGATGGGATGTGCAGTGCCACTTCTCCTCCAAACATGCTGTGTTGTGGCATCCAAAAAGTTCAGTTTTGGTCTTATCTGACCAGACTATAATCTCCCAGTATTTGTGACCCGTGCTGGCAAAATGAGTCAGAATGTGCACCGCGTCATTACGAGCTGCAGGCAGGAGAAATCATAAATCATGACTCTCTTTGTTTGCTAGCAGCAAGTCCCAGGACAAAAAACCATGGGTGCCTGGTATCACTGGAAAGCTTAGAAAACGTACTTTCTAAAAATACATATGCTTTTGTGGAAGACCTAACTCCCGACCGATTGAACGCAAGTTTTAAACCTAGCCAAAATATAAACAAATAGTCTTTTTTCAGGTCAGTTTTTGCGCACTTCCTACAAAATTAAATATCATTTTGAAGGTCTTTCAATACAGAATATGGAAAAAGTGTTACCTCAGTTTTGATAATTTCCTCAAAGTGACTCATTTTGCCAGCATGGGTCACATTTTCCTTACTGGCTTGCCCAAACATTGTGCAGCAAACTTTAAACGAGCTTTAACATGCTTTTTCTTCAGCAAATGGAGTCTTGCGAGGTAAGCGGGCTCTTTGCTTCTATCCATCATGAGTTCTTTGTGGTATGACAATCTAATATTTACAGACCTTTTTAAAGGCTACCAGTCAGGATTTAACCAGCTGAAATGAATATGCACCAATGGGGGATGGGATGGCTTCCTAAATTCTGATAGATTTCAGCTGGTTTCTTGGCTTTCTATGCCTTTTTGCACCTGTTTTTCTTCGTGTGTTCAATACTTACCACTTTATTAAATATAACTTGTTTTGTGAACACAGTTGCCTTGATTTCTTTGTATGCATGAATTACTTGGGTTGTTACTGACACCTAGTGAAAATCTCAGGTCAATGGCTCCATCAGAAATACGTTTAATGAGAAAAATGTTGAGGTGTTCAATACTTATTTTCCCGGCTGTAAATCACATCATCAAAGTCCAACACTGGCATGAATGTTGTCGTAACAAGTTTCTTTCTGGCCTCACATGAGATGGGGTCATCTGATAGTTTTGGCCCAATGCAGTGCAACAAAGTAAAATAAGTTTGGAGTGTACTGAGAGCATTCAGAGATGATTGTGCACGGAATGAATGTGGAGTGTTGTTTGGTAATTGCAGAGGACTGGAGCTGCACTGGCAGGACACTGAATCCCGAGCTGGGCGACTCAGTGTCTGCTCTCATGCTGCAGGCTTCCCGAGCTGCCTGGCTTCCCTCTCCACTGTACTATTGCTCCAGTGCATGTGTGGTTGCATGTGATATACAATCGACCTTGCTGTTCCTCCCTACAGTCATGGTTGTGTTAACTTCGGCCGCACCTCGGACACAGTCCAAGGACGGATAATTTTTTCACACATAGGAGTTGTTCAGAACTCCTTATACAAAGATATAGAGTGATGATGGTCAGTGGCGATAATGCACCTGTGGGCTGGTTGCCAACCCCCAATCAAATCTAAAAGAAGAACTTTTGAAGTATGGGATATTACAGATGCGTGAGCACCAGTGGGGACTTGTGGTCTACTTTTGGGCAGATGTATACAGCTCGCGTTCCAGTGGAGGACCGTGTTGGTAACTAATGTCGCTTTTGCTGTGGTGCTCGTGTTCTCTCCATGTGCTGAGTGGTCATTTGAACCCTCTACAATCAGGGCAGTGTTGTGTTGTAATTTTTTGAGCACCAGATCTTAAATACTAGAATTTTCTGTTCAAAATTGCCAGCTCGCAGACTTGTGTGTGGTTGCTCTCAGCGCTCTGGCCCTCAAGGAGAGACAGCACCATCAGTGTCTTCGTGGGTGGGATGTTGGTAGGCCTAATTAGAATGTTCATAGATCCCAGCATTTGAAAGGAGGGGAGAAAGGAAAAGATTTTCACAAGCAACAGTAAGGCCATGAGAATTTTTTGTGGAAAAAGGGACAGAAGATACAATTTTAGACAATGTAGATTTGGTTTGGGTTTTTTTTTTTTTTAGGGGATTTATGTCCACCAGAGTGCATCCTCAAAATAATGTATCCAAAATTATTTTGATGGTACGTCAGCCTTTGACTGAGTGAAAGTCACTTTCTCCATAGCCTGAGTGAGCCCACATTGCTTGCAACAGCTCTGTTCTTGGTAGGAACACTGAAAAGACTACAACTATGGAGACTATGACCTCAGTCCCACCAGACAACCATAGGACACAGCTTTAGCTACCAACAACTAAGTATCCTGTGATTGGCTGTTGTGGCTAAGGTCATAGTCACCAGTGGTAGTCTTTTCAGTGTTCCTACAAGGTACAGGAAAGTTACATAGTGCTGCTTTACAGGACAAAATTAGTCATCTCTGCAGGTATTCACCTTTAATTATGAACCTATATTTTGCATTTGGCTTTTAGACGCCAACTCTCTAAGACAGTCAAGTCTATGAGACAAATGACATACGGCTAGAGACTAAAGTAAAAACTTAAAACTGATTTGGTAAGAAATTTAAAATGTATTAATATTGAATTGGAATAAGTAAAAACAAATGTTTGATGAAAAAAATCCCAATGTTGTAATCATGTTGACTATTTATCAAGATTTATTTGGTACAGGAAAATCACTTCTATCCATTAGAAAGAATGAAAAAGCTGGAATGTAATGTCTCCACTCTTGAAGTGTGTTTTCAGTACAAGCAGAGAGGCTGACACCTGCTGGGACGAAGATGACACTGAAGTGTTCCGACAGACAAGAATAAAACCAAGCAGAAGAAACTCTGACAAAGCGTTTTTTTATTGACATGGGACAATGACAGAGTGACAGTGTGTTTTTGTCAAGTAAGACATGTCGTTAGAAGTTATCGCACCATTGAATATCTCTGCTGTAGCTCGACGATGCATAGTGAACACACAGTTGTTGAGGTATACATTGTGGGCCCTTGAGTTCCATTTTTGTTTTTGTGTGAAAGATCCTAATTTCATTACCTCACATGTAGTACATTTACATTTTGTGCTTCGGATAATGTTGGTAATGATCACTCACAACACACCTGAAAACGGAAATAAATACCCTCAGGTTGCAATGTCTATGATGCCATTTGTCATCGGATGTTGGAACCGATGAAAACCATTTGCAGGATGGCGCAATAAAAAAAAAACATTTAAGATGTTGGCATGGAAAAAGAATGACTGATATTCACACAAAAAAAGGGCATCAGGAAGAATTCATTTTCATCACAACACTGGAGGACGACAAATAAGAGTCTACGTTCCCTTATTGAATAGCACCAATGTCTATTGAAAAGTCCTGAAAGATGAAATTAGAAAACTTGATTAAATCTCAGAGTGAAACAATGGCAACAAAGCAGTTATCACACAAGAGCTTCAGGCACTCGTCCATGAGCGAGCGTCTCACTAGTGGTTCAACGACGTGTTCTTCTACGTGTACGCCAGGCTGCTCCCAAACCAAACTGGCTGATGTGAATAAAGATCGCATCAGGACGACATCGATGAAATCCCTATAAAATATATTAAATCCCAATTTTGCCTGGAATGAGTAAAAATACAGTGGAGGCGACGTAAAAAAAAAAAAAAGCATAGAAATAATAATTAAAAAAGGGATACATTTCTTACAAAAAGGCAAACCTTGTTGCACCATAAAAGTCAAATATCACCACTGAACACACCCATTCACTCTTACACTCGCACACCTGTAAATGATATTGGGAAAGTGCACATCATCTCTTTTGTTATTGTAATGTGACTGCATTAAATAAAGCAAAAAAAAAATTAAAAAATGCTGTCAAGTATGAAAGATCAGTCAAGTTTTTTTTTTTTTTTTTTTTTTTTTTTACAGATTCATGTTCATGTATACATTAACACCAGTAATGCAGTATTTGACCTCTAAAATACAGTAAACAGACATCTTTACCATCGTTTATTACTTTTCGGCCACTTTTAAAATCACAGGTTTAGGTGAGGATGTTCCCATTTTTTCTTTTCAGTGATACAGACATTCACAAAGGGTGATGGTAATCCTCAAATCAGACCGTCTATTTCCTCAAAAAATACATGATGCAAGTGTGTTTTCAGATAAACTGATGTCTCATTTAGTGGTATGTTCTTTATTAAACACAGCATTAAACTAAGGAAGTTCTATGTTCTGATAAGGCAAAGTTCTTTCCTCTTTAGACCAGATTTTTTTTCAGCTATTTCAGAATCATTGATGGTACAAGGCACTAAACTGCCTTCAGATCATCTAGTTTTCACTAATCAACTGTGACACTAAACGCAGGATGTCCTTTTATATTTGGTGGGGAAACTACACACTGACTGAAAGCTAGCAGCTAACTGCAAAGCGTCAGGAAATGGTGAATCATCCAGTGGAAATGGTGCTTTACAAGGTCATTTTATATTTGCTTGTCGCCGAGTTTTTTAACTCATACTGTGTCTATCATCTCTGTTGTCATGAAGTCTAGGCAGCCATTTAAGAAAACTTCACACAGAGCATCTTTTGCTCTGTTTAGACCAAAAATGAATGGTCAAGATTAACTGTGCCAAACCCCAGCTGTGCCTCTTGTGTATCAACATCAAACTGACATCATGGAGCTCAGCATGCAAGGTGAAACCAAAAAAGGTATTGACTCCACATCAAAATCACCTTCAAGATCCTCTCCGTTTGCACCTCCACTCAGTGGTAAGTGCCCCAGCAATTTTAAACTGCTTTGTGGAAGCCCCATCAACTGTTACGTGAAGGATTATCAGAAAAGTGTGCAAGCTCAATGACAAGTTTGCACCACATGATCAAACTTGTACTCTACATCAACGTCCTAAGGTGTATGAAGAAGAAAATTTGGCACATCAAAAACCTTAAACAGCACATAATAACGGCAGAAGTTCATGCTTACTGCTTTTACTAAACTTGGATAATTTCTCCCCCACTTCATCTTTTCACCCTAAACCAAGTTCTACTTTACAGTTTGTTACTTTCGACACACAATAATCAAGTCTGAGCTGATTATTAAGCTGGACGAGTTGGCCTGGGAACAGTGGCCAAATTTAGATACATCATGATTTACTGGTTCTGGTATTTGGGGGTTAAAAAAAAAAAGCTTATTCAACAAAAACAGAGAAATACTTTCAAAAATTCTAAGACCAACATTTGGATATTACACTGTTTGCTACACAACAAGATGGACATGAGGACTTCTACATCCCAGATCAACTTCTACACAAATAATTAGTCAAACAGATTTACCCACGCCGACATGAATCGTGTGGGTAGAGCAGTTGGTGCCGCCTGTCCAGACATGTCTGCGCACTAACTCAACAAGGAATGAGGCTACGGCCACTAAACTTGGTACACAGGTTGACCTTGGGACTAGCATCTATGACTGTACTTTTAGCATCAAAGGTCAAAGTTGCAGGACCATAAAAGGTCAAAATCCATTTTGGCCCATAATGATTTCATTATTGCAACTAGGGGCAACAAATTTTAATACAAGCTAGAATTTATGTCTGACACCTGGTGAAGATCAAATGACTTCTGTCTTGAAGATACAGTAATGTGAAAAAATTTGGACACCCTGTATAAGCCTCTGTGTTTTTGTTTTTTTACATATCTGGACATATGGATATTTAATATCAATGTTAAAAATACTGGGAGATTCATGTAATACAACTAAACAATTAAAAATGAATTAAAGACTTTTTTCAAATTTTCTGTAAAATGTAATTCTAAACAAATAGTGAGGAATAAATTAGGACACCCCCCATCTTTTTTTAGGACACCCCCACATTCATTCCCACTTAAAATGGCTAAAATAAATTTTTTAAAAAATGTCAATAAGAACAAAAACAAAGTCAGACATAGATATGTGAATATTTCTTAATAAAGAACTGAATATTTAAAGGTGTGTCCAAATTTTTCACATGACTGTAGGCAGGGTGTGAATTCAGGGTACTAGATCACCAAGTTTTAAAAAAAAATAGTTTATGCCTTATTACCATGATTACTGTAAATGCTGTAAAGTAAAAAAATATCCATCCATCTTCTATCGCTTTTCTGGGGATTTGTCTCACGGAGACAGCTGCCCAAGCAGACAAGCCCAGACTTCCCTCCCCCCAGCCACCTCCTCTTTCAAAGGGACACCAAGGCGTTTCCAGGCCAGCCAGGAGACATAGCAGTCACTCCAGGATTTTGTGATGTTGTGATCGCGTCAATTCATGTGAATCAGCCAATCAGCGTGACTATTGCACAACCTTGCAACTTTGTCCAATCACTGCAACTTTCCCACAATTTTGGCCAATCCTCATTAACGTCCGCCAACTTCACCAATCAAATTTGTCTCTGAGTGGTGCTCAAACGCTCAGTCTAACCAATCAAATGCGTCGCTGTACCGTCTTCACTTCCATGTTTACAGTATTTATGGAACACATTAGCAAAAACAGAGTGTGTGATTTTAAAAAAAACAAAAAACACTCACCTGCAAGGTTTCCAACACTGTCCCTTCCTCCGTCTCCCCGAGCCTGCCAGTGGACGTCTCGCCACATCTCCATCCTGACCGCATGTACGAGGTGCTGGGTTTGTGTTGCAAAACATCTGCCTGCCCTAAAAGTACTCTGTCGCGGGCGCGCACGTGAGGAGAGACGCCATAAAACCACAAACAAACGAGCAAATCTAACACTACAGCCAGTGTCTGATCATTTTATACATCTTTAGAGGTAAAATCATTACTACATCTTGTCAATAAGCTTTAAAGCTGTGAATCTCCGACAGACAGACAGGTAGGAGTTAAGCAGGGAAAGAGAGAGAATAGTCTGTAATTTTTTTTTTTCAGAAAAACACAGACTCCGATAGACAATACAGAGCAACAGAATAAATTATTTATTTTTCTCTCTCTGCTGGGTACCGAGTGGTTGGGGACCATAGGGAGTTTTCAAATGAAAGTGCTGCCAATAATTTCCAAATCTCTACTCTTTAACATGCATTCAATGCAATTTAACTGTTGTAATGGATATTGTGTTAAAGTCTGTACTTGCTGTTGCACAAAAGAGTTTTTCTGTATAGCAGAAGTTTCTGCTTAATTTACAAATCACTGTTTAATAGGAAATTTTTTGACAATCCTGTGCTTTTCTTGTATTGTTATATAGAATATCACTACAGTAAACTGGAAAAAACCATCTGCTTTAACATTTGTAATTCTTCCCACAACTTTTAGTGCAAAAAAACCCTCTCAAAACATCACAACTTTTATTGCAACTTTTTAAAAAAGCTCCCGCAAATTCAGACTTTTTGGGCCGCAACAATCATAAAAACACCCCGTGAAATCCTGGAGGGACTGACATAGTCTCTCCAGCATGTCCTGGGTCTGTCCTGGGGTCTCCTCCCAGTGGGACGTGCCTGCAACACCTCAAGTGGGAGGCGTCCAGGAGGCATCCTAATTAGATGCCCAAATCATGTCAGCTGGCTCCTTTCGATGTGGAGGAGCAGTGGCTCTACTCTGACTTTCTCCAGGATAACGGATTAAGTAAAAATAAATACTTTTAAATTTAGATTAGCATTATTTTTTCACACCCAAAGGAAGTACTAGAAGGAGATTTAGGCATTGATTTCAACTATATTTTTGAATGCTATATACATTCTGTAAATCTAGACCTGCAAAAGGCTCGGGTCTGTTGAGGGCATTCTTATTACCCACGCCGATGAGGTGGTGTGGGTAGTAGAGTGGTCGGTGCCATCTGTGGTTGACAACATAGCTCAACAACAGAGACAGCTAGGGCCCCCAAACTTGGTACACCGGTTGATCCTGACACTGACCTCTGACTATGGGCTCTGGGTCAAAAGGTCAAAACTCTAAATCTCCAGGGCTACAAAAGCTGTGGAGGTTCGCATCTCGGTTGAGTGCATTCTAATCCAAAATATTTTCTTAATTTTCAGTGCCTAACATTTTAACACAGTGTATTTATACTTATACTTGGGCTGTTTTAAAAAGAGAGACACACATCCACAAACTGTGACATGGGTTCAGGTGTTTTTCACCAAGTAACAGAAACAACTGATTCAGAAGAGAAATAATCATCATTAAATAAGATTCTTCCTTCCAACCTTGATGCCGTGACTGTGATGTCAACACACATGAGGCACAAATGGGGGATAAACTCAGCCTGAATATTCAGGTAGTGCAAAACCAACCAATCCACCATTAAGTCTCCTTGGCTTGTTAAGCTTGTTGTTTCTTCCCCGCCTGCATGACTGCACTCCCAACTAGCACGCCCGCCTCATCACCAGGTACAGCATTAAAACTTGTTCTTAAAACTGAAGCGTTAAAAAATAGATTATTAGTACTATCACAATCATACAAGCTATCTAACTCACCCCCTACTCACAATGATGTTGTTTCATCTTTACCATCCCAGTTTCTTTGTGTCTTTATGAAATGAGTCTTTCTTTTCCCACACCAACAGCTAATTCAAGAGTACTTCTCAGACATTTTGTACTGTGCCACCACCTGCTGGCGAGTGCCGTGTGCAAAGGGGGAAGCAGGGTGTGTGTGCTTCAACTGGCCAGTGGCACTTTTTAATACTGATGTGGATTCGCTCTTGCGATGCAGACGCAGACATGGGAGAGGGATTTCTTTGAAGGACGTGGTCTCAGAGGTGTGAGGGTGTTAAAGTGCAAGGGGAGGAAGTTCCAGTGCACCCTAAAGAATCGAGGGGATACAAAAAACAAGCACAAAAAGATGTACAGTTTAGGATAAAAACAAGGAGATGGAATGAGGGAAGGGCTTATTTTTTTCCTCTTTCTGAGCATGTTGATAAAAATGTCTTTAAAAAATATGATGCAGGATGCAAAGGAAGAAGATCTGATTTCCTCCAGTTGCCACATGTGCCTACTATCAAAAGGAGAGATGACGTCGTCCTTCTCCTCCACAGCAGGAACTCTGTGAACCTGGACTGCAGCGATCGAGCAGAGAGAAGAAAGCATAGAGCAGATTCACAGAGGGGAGCGTTCCCGCACTGTTTTCTCACATCGTTTGGCGTTGTGCATGTGTGTCTGAGGTTTAATATAGGGGATGCTACTCGACACATCCCGAGGTCCTTCCCCCTCGTGTCTCTTCTCAGCTCAGGTGGTGAAGATGAGGGGGTGTTCACATGTTGTAGGCCACATAGATGGGATCCAGTTGGTCTGCCAGGAAGGAGTCTCGCAGGTGCATCCTCTGCTTCTCTCCTCTGGAGTTGATGGGGATCACCCCGGGGTCCACGATCACCACCACCCCAACGATGAGGTGGTGCTCCTCTAGGACCACGTTGGTGACCAGGGGGACAAGGTCCAAGGCCTCCTGCTCTGAGCCGCTCAGTTCGGCCACCACCACCAGCAAGTTGGTCCATGTAAACACGGCACTGCAAGGAGAGAGAGTGTGTTCATATGTGATAGTAGACATAAAAAGTGTACACACCCCTGCTAAAATACCAGGCTATGATTATGTTAAAAATGAGACCACGGTAAGTCATTGCCAAACTTCGCCCATCTTTAATGTGACCTATAACTTGTACAAGTCAACTGCAAAACAAACAAATCTATTGGGGGGAAATAAATAGAAAAATGTATGTACAGTTGAAAGCATTAGTTTCCATACACTGTATAAAAAGACACATCAACCTTTTACTTTTTTCTCTTTGTCTGACATTAAATCAGACTAAATTTTTTCTGTTTTAGGTCAGTAAGGATGACCAAAATTATTTCTATTTACTAAATCATTTTTATATTTGATAAGTATTTTTTTTGGGGAGAATTTTTTAAATTTTCTTAAAAGTCAGAAGTTTAAATACATTTCCTTAGTATTTGGTAGCATTGCCTTAAAACTTTATGATTTATTCTCACAATAGTTTGCTGGAATTTTGGCCCATTCCTCCTGATGTAACTGAGTCAGGTTTGTGGGCCACCTTGCTCACACACATTTTTTTTTTTAGTTCTGCCCACAAATTTTCTATGGGATTGAGATCAGGACATTGTGATGACCACTCCAAAACACTGACTAGATTGTTCTTAAACCACTTTAACTAATTTGACGGTACGCCGAGGGTCACTGACCGTTTGGAAGATCTATTTGCGTCCAAGTTTTAACTTGCTGGTTTGAGATGTTGCTTCAGTATTTCCACATAATGTTCTTTCCTCATGATGCCATCTATTTCCTAAAGTGCACCAGTCCCTCCTGCAGCAGAACACCCCCACAACATGATGCTGCCACCCCCATACTTCACATTTGGGATGGCGTTCTCAGGCTTGTAAGCTTCCCTCTTTTTCCTCCAAATGTAACAATGGTCATTATTGCCAAACAGTTAAATTTTAGTTTCATCAGACCACAGGACACGTCTCCAAAAATTAAGGTCTTTGTCCCTGTATACATTTGCAAACTGTAATCTTTTTTTATGTTGCTTTTGGGGTAATGGCTTCTTCCTCACTGAGTGGCCTTTCAGCACATGTCGGTACAGGACTCATTTCACTGTGGATAATGACACTCTTACCAGCTTCAGCCGGCATCTTCACAAGGTATTTTGGTTTAGTTTAGTTTAGTGTTTATTTGAAAGGGACATTACATACTAACGAACATTAATACAAATGTAAGTGCATATAAAAAGTCTACACACCCCTGTTCAAATGCCAGGTTTTTGTGATATAAAAGAATGAGACCAAGATAAATCATTTCAAAACTTTTTCCACCATTAATGTGACCAATAACCTGTACAACCCAATTGAAAAACAAACTGAAATCTTTTAAGGGGAAAAATAAAAAACTAACAATAACCTGGTTGCATAAATATGCACACCCTGTTATAACTGGGGATGTGGCTGTGTTCAGAATTAACCAGTCACATTCAAACTCATGTTAAATGGGAGTCGGCACACACCTGCCACCATTTTAAGTACCTCTGATTAACCCCAAATAAAGTTCAACTGTTCTAGTACGCTTTTCCTGACATTTTTGTAGTCACATCTAACAGCACAAGCCATGGTCCACAGACATATTCCAAAGCATCAGAAGGATCTCATTGTTCAAAGGTATCAGTCAGGAGAAGGGTACAAAAGAATTTCCAAGGCATTAAATATACCATGGAGCACAGTGAAGACAGTCATCAAGTGGAGAAAATATGGCACAACAGTGACATTACCAAGAACTGGACGTCCCTCCAAAACTGATGAAAAGATGAGAAGAAAACTGGTCAGAGAGGCTGCCAAGAGGCCGACAGAAACACTGAAGGAGCTGCAGGAATTTCTGGCCAGTACTGGCTGTTTAGTCCATGTGACAACAATCTCCCGTCTAGGGTGGCAAGACGGAAGCCTTCTTTTATGAAGAAAAACATCCAAGCCCGGCTACATTTTGCAAAAACACATTTGAAATCTCCCAAACGCATGTGTGAAAATGTGTTATGGTCCCATGAAACCAAGATTGAACTTTTTGGTCATAATTCCAAAAGGTATATTTGGCACAAACACAACACTGCTTATCAACAAAAGAACACCATACTTACAGTGAAGCATGGTGGTGGCAGCATCATGCTTTGGGGCCATTTTCCTTCAGTTGGAACTGGGGCCTTAGTCAAGGTGGAGGGAATTATGAACAGTTCCAAATACCAGTGAGTGTTGGCACAAAACCTTTAGGCTTCTGCTAGAAAGCTGAAGATGAAGAGGAACTTCATCTTTCAGCACGACAATGACCTCAAGCAGACATTCAAATCAACAAAAGAATGGCTTCACCAGAAGAAGATTAAGGTTTTGGAATGGCCCAGCCAGAGTCCAGACCTGATTCTGATCAAACATCTGTGGGGTAATCTGAAGAGGGCTGTGCACAGGAGATGCCCTCGCAATCTGACAGATTTGGAGTGTTTTTGCAAAGAAAAGTGGGCAAACATTGCCACATCAAGATGTGCCACACTGATAAACTCCTACCCAAAAAGACTGAGTGCTGTAATAAAAGCCAAAGGTGCTGCAACAAAGTATTAGTTTAAGGGTGTGCATATTTATGCAACCAGGTTACTGTAAGTTTTTTATTTTTTATTTTTCCCCTTAAAAGATTTCAGTTTGTTTTTCAATTGGGTTGTACAGGTTATAGGTCACATTAATGGGGGGAAAGTTTTAAAATGATTTATTTTGGTCTCATTTTTTTACATCACAAAAACCTGGCATTTGAACAGGGGTGTGTAAACTTTTTATATCCACTGTATGTAAACTTTTGGGTTCAATTGTAAGTAAAATGACTGTTATCCTAATAGGATCTTTTCTGACATTTACTAAGATGTATCCAGCAACAAAAGCCATAGATCACGGAGAGCTTACAAAGCATCAAAGGGATCTCATTGTTGAACACTATTAGTCATGAGAAGAGTACAAAAAATTTGGTGGCATTATACACACCATGGAACACAGTGAAGACAGTCATCAAGAAGTGGAGAAAATATGGGACAACAGTGGGACTGGGAACTGGTCATCCCTCCAAAAGTGATGAAAAGTCGAGATTAAAACTGGTCATTGAGGCTGCCAAGAGGTCTTCAGCAATACTGAAAGAGCTGCTAGTATTTCTGGCAACAACTGGTAATGTACTACATGTGGCAGATGTGGCGTCCTGACAGACTCCAAATGCAAAAATACTGAAGCTGTACTCAAGCTTAACTCAAAAATATTAGTTTAAGTGTGTACAGACTTATGCAATCAGCTTATTTCACGTTTTTAAATTTTATATTTTTCCCATTCAGAGATTCGCTTTTTGAAATGATTTATTTACATATGTGGACAAATTTGTTGGTAACCTTCCATTAAAGAAAGAAAATCCCACAATATTCACTGAAATAACTTCAAACTGATAAAAGTAATAATAAGATAAAATTTTCTGAAAATTAACTAATGAAAGTCAGACAGTTTAGGAAGCTTGGGAACCCTCAGCCAGAAAAAGGTGTATTGTCCTCTCCGAGTTGGGGATGAGCTCCTGTCCCAAGAGGAGGAGTTTAAGTATCTCGGGGTCTTATTCACGAGTGAGGGGAGAATGGAGCAAGAGATTGACAGACAGATCGGCGCAGCACCTGCAGTGATGTGGACGTTGTACCGGTCTGTCATGGTGAAGAGGGGGCTGAGCTCTAAGGCAAAGCTGTCGATTTACTGGTCAATCTACCTTCCTCACCTGTGGTCATGAGCTTTGGGTAATGACCCAAAGAATGAGATCGCAGATACAAGTGGCTGAAATGAGCTTCCTTCATAGGATTGCTGCACTCACCCTCAGAGACAGGGTGAGGAGCTCAGTCATCCGGGAGAGGCTAGTAGAACCGCTGCTCCTCCACATCAAAAGGAGCCAGTAGATGTGGTTTGGGCATCTGATCAGGATGCCTCCTGGACACCTCCCACTTGAGGTGTTTTGGGCACGTCCCACTGGGAGGAGACCCCAGGACAGACCCAGGACTCGCTGGAGAGACTATGTCTCCCAACTGGTTTGGGAACACCTTGGTATCCTCTCTGAAGAGCTGAAACAGGTGGCTGGGGAGAAGAAAGTCTGGGCTTCTCTGCTTGAACTGCTGCCTCCGCGACCCGGACCTCCAGAAAAGCAGTAGAAGATGGATGGATGGATGGATGGATGGATGGATGGAAACTCAGACATTGGTTTTGAACTGTGGTGTAACAGAATCATTTAATAAACTAATTACACTGGTCTGGACAAAAATGATGACACCCTTAACTTAATATTTTGTTACAGAACCTTTTAATGTCATCACTGCAATCAAGTGATTTCTGTAACTCCCGATGAGACTTCTGCACCTTTCCATTATAGGTATTTTGGCCCACTCCTCATGGTCAAATTGCTCCAGCTGTCTCAGGTTTGAAGGGTGCCTTCTCCAGACTGCATGTTTCAGCTCCTTTCATAGATGTTCAGTAGGATTTAGATCAGGGCTCACAGAACGCCACTTCAGCGTAGTCCAATGTTTGTTCTTAGCCATTCTTGGGTGTTTTCAGCCATTATTCTGCTGGAGGATCCATGGCCTGTGACTAAGACCAAGCTTTCTGACACTGGGCAGCACATTTTGCTCCAGAATGCCTTGATAGTCTTGAGAATTCATTGTACCCTGCACAGATTCAAGACTCCTGGAGCAACTGGCCCAAAAGTTCCAGTTTTGTCCCAACAGTGCAAAGGACAACCTCCCACAAACTTTGGGGTCTGTCAGCTTTTTAATGTTCTTCTGTCAATAGTGGAGCCCTCTTGGTCTTCTTCCACAGAGTCCATTAATGTTCAAAACGTGACCCACCTTGACCTTGGGAGTTCAGCTTGAATGATTTTGGATGGTTTCCAAGGTTCTTTTTCTACAATACACACTATTTTTCTGATCAACCTGGGGTAGTAGTTCCTCTTGTGTCCACATCCTGGGAGGCTGGCTACAGTCTTATGAGCCTTATACTTTTTAATAATATTGGCAACTGTGGCCACAGGAACATCAAGCTGCTTGGAGATGGTCTTATAGCTTTACCACTAACGTGCTTGTCTATAATTTTCTTTCTAATCTCCTGAGACAACTCTCTCCTTAGGTTTCTGTGGTCCATGTTCAGTGTGGTACACACCATGATGCCAAACAGCACAAAGTGACTACTTTTCACCCTTTAAATAAGCAAACTGTCTGATTACAAGTTTGAAGACACCTGTGATGCTAATTACAGGACACACCTTAGTTTAACATGGCCCTATGGTCAAATTATTTTCAATCTTTTCTAGCGTTCCCATCATTTTTGTCCGGGCCAGTTTCATTAGTTTGGTTTTTAAAATGATTCTGTTGAGCTAAAATTCAAAAGCAATGTCTGACTTTTGTTAGTTAAGTTTCAGAAAATTTTTATTTCTTATTACTTTTGTCAGTTTTGAGTTATTTCAGTGACCACTGTGGGATTTTCTTTCTTTAACGGAAGATTACCAACAAATTTATCCACATGTGTACCGTGGACTCACCTTTTCTTTTAACTAGCCATTTTAACAAGAGTGTGTATGGGGGCGGGCTGAAAAGTCCACAGGCTGAAAAGTTCATAGTGGTCAAATTTGACCAAATGTGGTTTATTTTTCAACTGCAGGGATCCAAGTGCTGCAACACCGATGGAATAAGTGTGTGGACTGAAGGGGAGACTATGTTGAAAAATAAACCACATTTGGTTAAATTTGACCACTATGAACTTTTCAGCTCCCCCCCCCCCATATAAGATAAGCCTTTATTAGTCCCATAATGAGGAAATTCCAGAATTCTTTTTTTTTAAATAAGTATACTTGGAATATCCACTGTATATTATCAAAATAGACAACTGTACATTAGGCACATGACTGGTACTGTTTAAGAACCCATAGTGGGTAAACTTACCTCTCTGCAATGCTGCGGTGGGCTCGGGACACTGACGTCTCAATGTCAATGGGGTGATAACGCAGCCCCCTCAGCTCCAATGTTTCATCAAGAAAGCCCACAACAAACAAGGCATCATGGCGATCTATGACAGAAATGCGTACAAACATTTGAGGAGTCATAGCTTGGGTCATACAAAGAAAAAATTAAGACAACTGAGGGATCTGTCATATTACTATCATGAACTATATACAATGCCTGTGATGATCTGTGTTTTGTCTGAACACAAACACTGTAAAATATGGAGTCTATAAACAAAAGCCAAATGAAACAGTTATGCCAAAATTTGAGACGAAGGACTTGCTCACACTAAAATGTTTTTAAAATCCCTGCAAACAATGATAATCGTAGCTCTGCAGTTTTGTTTCTAGTGTATGGTGTGCCTTATCTGAGCGAGACAGCCCACTAAACACAAACCGATTCCATTTAAAAACAAGAACATCAACCAGGGTTGCCAGATTTTGGGCAACACACAAGTGACTCTGCAAAAACAAACATCACATAATATTACTCTCATGCATTGCTTCAGTCATTGTGTATTTATTGGGTCCGCTTTTGTCCATTTTGGTGCCACATACAAAAAAAAAAAAAATCCCTTCAACCTGTGAGTGCTCATTTTTACAAGGACATACGTGGGAAAAAAAGTTGAGGCAAATAAGAAGAACAGGCAACTCAAGTCCAGAAATCTTGCAAAATCTCACGGTCGAATATGACTTTAGAGTAAACAGATGAACATGACGGCAATGACTTCGTCTTCTATCAGCACGAATTTTGATAGAATATGGTTTGTTTCAAGTGACAATCCACTGAGCACACCCTCATCTGTCCTTGCGGATCTCCACACACAACCTACAATCAAAAAGAGCATGCTGTATTTATGATTTGAGAACAGAGTGGCCCCAACGTTCTTCTGAGCAAAAGTATATCGCTCCGGACTTCCGGTTATGGCTGCCACGTAAGACGGACGTGTTTCACTCTGCTCTGCTCCTGGAGAAAAAAATCGGCAAATAACTCTCTCATTTGGGACAGAACGTATCCCAGCGTTTGGGCGAGGATATGTCGGCGAAGCCTAAGGCTGGAAAACCAGGTAAAGGAAAAAGCGAGCCGCCGAAACAGTCCAAATTAACGGACTTTCAGGTCTGTGACGCAGCAAACAAAACTCCATATATGGCGGAGGAGGCTGGCAACGGTGCGATATCTGCGGGGAGCGGCGCAGATGCGCTGATGGCTGCCATGAGTTCAATGAGAGCGGACTTTTCCTCTAGATTTGTTGGGATTATGACAGCGTTGGAAGGAATAAGAAAGGAATTGGGTGACTGTGTAGAACGAACGGCGCAGATGGAGCTCCGTCTCGCTAGTGCTGAAGATGACGTCACCCGTCTTCAATTAAAGGTGCGCACTTTGGAAAAAAAAAAATAAATGTCTAGAAGATAATATTTTGGATTTGGAATCTCGGTCGAGACAGAATAACTTGAGGCTGGTGGGTCTTCCAGAGGAATCAGAAGGTCGGGACGTATATTCCTTTCTGGAAAAGTGGATTCCGGAGGTGCTGGGCAGCGAGGAGTTGCAATCAGCAGTGGTTCTGGAAAATGCACATCGTATTGGCCCACGGAGAGATAAGGGACCGCCGAGGACCTTAATTATGAAGTTTCTTAGCAACAGAGACAGGATGAAGATCTTCAACGCTGCACGAGCTAAAGGAGAGATTAAACACCAGGACCAGCAGGTGCGGTTCTACCCAGATTTGGCCACAGGAATCCAACAATTGAGGAAGCAGTTTGATCCCATACGTAAGGAGCTGCGCAACCTTGGGATTCGTCATGGTGTAATCTATCCTGCGAGACTGCTGACCACGTATGAGGGCAGAACCCACATCTTCAAGACCCCAGAGGAGGCGCAGGAGTTCATCAAGAAGATCAAAGAAGAAGAAGAGACTGGTGGGAGCTAAGCATGAACAAAATATAAGGTAGAATAATTAAGCATTTGCACAGGCATCTGACTGACTTGAAGTAAACAGCAAGTTTACAAAATATAGATTGTATTATATATTTAAAAAAAAAAAAAAAAAAACAAACAAACAAAAAAACTATGATGTACAAAGTTGTTAAAAATTTTGGAGTTAAGTTGGAAAACTACAGAGGAGAGTTAATGTTACGTCATTAAAAGCAGTAGAGTTAGGGTGATTGGGAGGATGAAGAAGGAGTGGCTTAGGCTGTTCCCCGTGGGTGTGGAGCGGTCGATGGCTATATCGGGAGACGGAATTTTTCTTTTGATTTTGGGGGGTTCGCCACAAGTGTGGGAAGGGGGAATTTGTTTGTGTGTAGTTTGTAGGATGAATGTTCAACCACTCATGTTTTTGCTTCTCTGTATGAGCATGTTTACACTGCAAGGTAATCCCAAACTCTCTATTGATCATAAACCAAAGTGTTAATCTTAATTTAACTTCATGGAATTGCAGAGGTCTACAAAATTTAAAAAAACTTAAACAAGTTATGAATAAAATAAAAGACATGGGTTCAAAAATTGTGTTTTTACAAGAAACTCATCTAATAGAGGAGGATATAAAAAGAATTAGGAGTAGATGGCAAGGAAGTGTATTCACCTCATCATTCTCATCCCGGGCCAGGGGAGTTATGACTCTCATACATAAATCAGTCCCTTTTCAAGTGAAAAATGTAATTGGAGACAAACTTGGAAGATATGTAATCATTCAAGGTTCTTTGCTATTAGAAAATATAAATCTTGTGAACTTATATGGTCCCAATATAGATGATCAAAAGTTCTTTGCTAATTTATTTCTTATTTTATCATCACTTACAGGGCAACATATAATAGCAGGGGATTTTAATTGTACATTGAATCCAGGTATAGATAGATCAACAGGACTGGATTGTACGCACAATGGATGTAGGATGACTATTAATCATTTTATGAAAGAATTGAGATTGTTAGATATATGGAGAGAAATGAAACCACAAGTTAAAGCCTATTCTTGTTATTCCAGTACCTACAAGACATTCTCACGTATTGATTATTTTTTGATTTCCACAGAATTAAGATCCAAGATTCAAAACTGCTTTTATGATAACATCGTGATCTCTGATCATGCACCCTGTTGTCTAATATATGTAGATAAAAAATTGACAAAGGAATCAGGTAGATGGCAATTTCAGCATAAATGGCTTCAGGATGAGGAATTTGTCAAGTATATAGAAAAACAGATAGACGAGTTCTTTGACATCAATACTACACAAACATCAGCATGTGTAAAGTGGGAAGCTTTCAAAGCTTTTATTAGGGGACATATTATTAGTTATACAGGATCAAAATCTAAGAAGACTCGAGAGGAGAGAGCCAAATTGGAACATAAAATGAAAAGTCTTCAGGAAAAAGTGTATGCAGGAAGTGATCCAAGGTTGGAGAATGAATTACTGATTTTGAGAGCTGAATACGACAAAAAATCAGCGAATAGAGCTGCCTCGAGTCTTCTAAGATTGAAACAATCTTTTTATGAACAAGGTGAAAAATCAGGAAAATTATTGGCATGGCAGATTAAACAATTAGAAATTAAAACACCAATTACTAGTATTATAAGTAATGGACAGGTAGTTATAGATCCTTTAGAAATTAACAGAGCCTTTAGAGATTACTATGAAAAATTATATGATACTAAAAATGAATTTGATTTAACAAAACTAAATGGGTTTTTGAACGAACTATCTATACCGTGTATTCCAAATGAAAACAGGGAGATATTGGAGTCTAAAATTAGTCAAGAAGAAGTTGGGCTAGCCATTGATAATATGAAATCAGGAAAAAGTGCAGGACCAGATG
This sequence comes from Pholidichthys leucotaenia, assembly GCA_020510985.1. Classification (NCBI taxonomy): domain Eukaryota; kingdom Metazoa; phylum Chordata; class Actinopteri; order Cichliformes; family Pholidichthyidae; genus Pholidichthys; species Pholidichthys leucotaenia. Next base: position 344,988,191 of record CM035843.1, read on the forward strand.
GTCTTCCAGTTGACCTTTATAAGAAATTTAAGAATAAATTAATAAAACCTTTTTTGGAAATGGTTTTGGAAGCATTTCAAAATAATAATTTACCATCATACATAAATAATGCCTTAATTATACTGCTGCCAAAACCAGGTAAGCCCTCTAATAAATGTGAAAATATGAGACCAATAAGCCTATTAAACGCCGACCTTAAGATAATCTGTAAAATTTTAGCAAGACGAATACAAGAAATTTTACCAAATATTATTAATCGAGATCAGAATGGCTTTATAAAGGGAAGACAAGGCTTCCATAATGTAAGAAGACTATTTAATATTATTTATTTTAATAAAGAAGCACCGGATACAGCTCTCCTATCACTGGACGCCGAAAAGGCCTTTGATAGAGTTGAATGGCCCTTTCTTTTTGAAGTCCTACAAAGGTTTGGACTTGGAAATAATTTCATAAAATGGGTTCAAATAATATACAATAATGCTACAGCAGAAATCCTAACAAATAACAATATTTCAAAACCAATAAAAATCAATAGAGGATGTCGACAAGGCTGTCCACTTTCACCTTTACTGTTTACTATGGCAATTGAACCTTTAGCGATAGCGATACGTTTACATTCACAAATATATGGAATTAAAGTTGGACCAACAGAACATAAAATCTCCCTGTACGCCGATGACATAATTTTGTTTATGTCGAATCTAAAAAAATCAATTCCAACCTTGTTGAATTTAATAAAGAATTTTGGGGAAATATCAGGATATAAAATAAATAAAACTAAATCTTCAATATTAATGCTAAATGAGACCCAGAGAAATTACCCAGCCCCTGAGGTAAATCAATTCAATGTTGTAAATCAGTTTAAATATTTAGGAATCCAAATTGTGCCTAAGCTAGAATCAGTCGCCAGTGTCAACTATGAAGCCTTAATGACAGATATCAATGAGTTACTTCAGAGATGGATGTCACTACCAATGTCGATGATCGGGAGAATCAATATACTTAAAAAGTAATATTTTACCTAAAATACTTTATTTATTTCAATACATTCCCTTATCACCACCTTTAGATTTATTCTCAAGAATAAAAAAAAAGTTAGTGGAATTTATATGGAACAACAGGAGGGCTAGATTACGTTTGTCTTTATTATATTTACCATTTGATCGTGGAGGTCTGAAATGTCCAAATTTTATGTTGTATTATTGGTCGGCACAACTGAGGTCTATGACATATTATTTTTCATCAAATGATCTCCCTCACTGGACTGAAATGGAATCATACAATTTACCTTTACCTCTTCCCATATTCATATACTCAGATTCGGCAAAAAAATTACAAAAACAAGTTAAAAATCCATTTGTAAAGCATATGATCAAAATATGGTGTGAAGCTAAAAACTATTTAAAAGAACCACAGTTACTGTCACAATTTAGTCCAATATGGGGTAATCAATATTTTAAACCAGGGAGAGCGGACGCTGTATTTAAAGTATGGAATTTAAAAGGGATACAAAAGATTCAGGATTTATATTTGCCATGTGCAGATAACATAATGTCTTTTGAAGAGCTGAGGATCAAATTTAATCTCAATAGAACACATTTTTTTAAATATCTTCAACTTAGAAACTTTATTCGATCAAATCAAAATAAAGCTCTCACTCGACCTATTTATTCATCCTTGGAAAAAATGATGATGAAAGATAGTAAAAGAAAGGGTATTATTTCAGAGTTTTATAACTCATTGACACTATCTTCAAGTGAAAATTCACTGAAAAGATTAAACTACTGGAAAGAAGATCTGCAAACTGAAATTTCAGAGGAACAATGGGAATTGGCTTGTACAGAAGCTCAAACCAAATCAATAAATGCACGCCTTAAATTGATACATTTCAAATGGTTAATGCGGATGTATGTTACACCGGAGGAGTTAAATAAATATAACAAAAATATACCAGATACATGCACAAAATGCATGGAAAGTAAAGGAACCCTATTTCATTGTGTATGGGAATGTAGATTAATAAGAATGTTTTGGGAAGAGGTGAGGGTAACAATTGAAAAAATAATCTCAAAACAAATCATATTGAATCCTAAATTGTTTTTGTTGGGTCTGTACCCAGAAAAGCATAATTTTAATAAAAGTGAAAGAACATTCATAGACCTCAGTTTGCTTAATGCCAAAAAATGTATTGCACTATTATGGAAAAAGACTCATAGACCAGATGTGACTCAGTGGTTAAGACAGATGTTAACAAACCTTCCATTAGAAAGAATAACATATATACTGAAATCAAAGGAAATTGTGTTTGAGAATATATGGAGACCTTTTATTGATTATGTAAAAAATTTAAACATAACTTTTGAAGAAGAAGGTGAATGATGTGTGTGGACCTTGTAAATTCCAAGCTGGTGAACATAATATGTATACTTATGTATTGGATTGTCTAGACTAAACAGAGGAGCATTGTTGAAGATTTGATTTTGCTGGTGGTTGTTGGTGTTTTTAGTGCATCCTTTTTTTTTTTTTTTTTTTTGTAGTACTTTAGTGTTAGTGTTTGATTGTTTGTATCATGTTTGTTAAAAAAAAAAAAAAAAAAAGGTTGAATAAAGATATTGTGGGAAAAAAAAAAGTATATCGCTCCTAAACCACCTCACAACATAGGAAAACCTGAGAAGACAATCGTCAGGACCACCAAGCTACTCGGTACTTTCCCTACAATTGTAAGAAGGGGAGAATCAGACCTAAAACTGGCTGGGTTATTACAAGCACAATGAAAGCTCACCTACTGACAGGATTTATCTTGTTTGTTTAATCTGTACTAAACACAAGCAGTCTACGTAAAGTATGCGCTGAGAAAAGTGAGATCTTCTGCCAAGCCCCTGTAACTGCTTGCTGAATGCAGTTTCTTGTTTAGCACACATGGACGTGATTTTTATCAGTCTTCCTTTAAAATTCTTTGCAAGAAATCATAGAAGGTAGAAAGGCACTGACTGAGATGAGGACTGTGATCCAAATGTCCCCTCACCTCCACTTGCATCCAGCAGCTCGGTTCTCTTGATGAAGCCCAGGTAGCCGGTCCTGGCCCACAGAGTTTGGGGCTCTCCGAAGCTGAGCCTGGTGTTGAAATGATCCGCTTGCAGGCTCTCCTCCCCGTAGATGGTGTAGTAGCCACTGGCACTGTGCACGCTGTTAACCCAAATCTGCACAAACAGAGAGACAAAAGAGTGACACTTTTTAAAAGTTCTGCTAAGTCTCCATTTAAGATGAATAGGGAGTGAGTGAAATTTTGATTTGAAAAACTGATAAATGACTCCTAGGCTCAGAAACCAAACCAATCCTCAGAGATGCCCACGGTCAAATGTCCAAGTTTGCAGGACTAGTATAAGATTTAAAACTTTAAAAAAAAAAATGTTCTGGGCTCTATAATAACGCAAATCACTGCTCTGGATCTCTTCATCATGTTTCCAGTAAAACAATTTCCTTGCAAAAATACAGTACGACCTGTTGAGTGGTTTAGCCTGTACAAGAAAACTATCCTTTTTTTGTAGAGTGAAAATAATTTTCCCCCTCTACTAACTGATTATATTACACCCAGTAATGGTGTAGCTAGGTTGTAGTTGGCTGATTCCAAGGTAAACCAACTCTCTCCACAGCCAATAGCTAGCACTACCCCGCAAACAGAGAAGCAGCTTTGGCATGAGTCTCCTCTTGCCAGTCAAAACCTCTCCTTACCTAAGACTCCTACAGCACTTGTCCCAGCTGTGGGTTAGATGGCGGTAAAAAAAAAAGGAGTCCTCCATCATCCTTCTAGGAGATGGATACTCCAACGTCAAACCTGCACCTGCCAAGGCTGTCCACACGTGGCATACAATGCACCCAGGGAACCAGCGTATTGGTTTACAAGAAAGTAGGGAAGAGGACAGTGTGCACAACCCTTTCTCAGCTTGAAAAAAATCCCCTGCATTAGTGAGGCAAACAGGCATTGGCTTGTTGCTGTCTACTCATCTATCGACTCGACGAGAGATGCCATCATCATCAGCATCATCAGATTACACTCATTAGCAGGTTCGAGATAGTGGCACACCCGTAGGTCCACAGATGAGCAACTACCTACTGTTAATTGAAAACCAAACACTTCACTTCTTGTAATGTAAACATGCTAATTTCCGCCTCCAAAAAAGCCAATTAGAGCCCAGGTCTGCACATGGACTACAGTGAACCCAGTCCCTTCTTGTGTTTCCTTGCGCTCTCCATTTAGTCTACTGAGTGCACATAAAAACATGCAACATGCGCCACAAAAACAAGATAAAAAGATTAAACGTTAGCCATCAGCAAACCATGATCATCTCAGCTTACTCACCTCACCCAGGTGCGAGTCTCCCAGTGGGCCTCTGGTCTCTGGGTTGACAATGATGACCCTGACTCCCGGTAGGACCTTAGAGAAAAAGATCAAAACAGTCAAACACCATCAGCTCTGCGGCCACCATGAGCACCACACAGATGAGTCTGACAGTCAACTTACAGTGCCTGACTCCATGAGTGGAAGACTTTGCGGTGCTCCTCGTTCCACCAGCCTCACCCTGAGAAAGGCGGAAAACAGATCCCCTGTCAATCACTCCAATAGAATCTACCACCTGTTATTGCCTTCATGAAGCTTAGAGTTTACATCCGTACCTGTCGTGACGTAGGGACTTCATGTCAACATAGACAGTGGAGGGATCTGGTCCAGCAGTGCCCTGGTGTCACAGAAAGGTCAACAAAATTTGAAACTGAACTTCTGAGCAGAAGAAAGGGGAAAACACTGTTTATGTTCAGGTGGACTAATATTAAAGTTCGCTACGAAGCCAACCTGCAAGCCAATGGCCAGGTTGACCCTGGAGCCAAAGGCAGTGCTGACGGCGCGAGACGACAGGCCGAGGTCTTTGAAGAGCTTCGAGAAGGACTGCGTGAGAGCGAGGCGCGGCCGCTCCTCTGCTACCACCACACAGCTCCGCACACACGACAGGTTCAGGCCACGTGCCTGGAGACACACGCACAGCTAAAGGTTAGTCACACTTAACTGTAAACTGAGCCTTGATGCAAATCAGATCAAGCAAATCAACATTATTATAGGAAGTTTTCTATTAATTTCCACTATCAACACTGGGTGGTAGTGCTGTTACAAAAAAGGGCCACTGTTAACAACCCACCCTGCAGATCAGACGGGACCGACCACAACTATAAATTCAGTACAGATCTCTCTAATGAAAAGCTTTGATATAATATGATAACTGTTGTTTTTAAACAGTCCAAAAACAATTCCAGGTGATTTAATATTTTAAAGTAGAAAAACTGCAAATAACTCATAATGTTGAACCAAAAAAGCAAATTAGCAACTAAAATAAATGATAGCTTAAATATATCTGCAAAGTTATATCTGACTGTCATTAAACCCTTAAAAGAACATTTTTAATTGACTTCTGTCTGTTTTTTGCCTGACAACAGTTAAAAACAGTAGTGAGGGAGAAGTTACTGTATTTTAGAAATGGCAGCTAGTGCGAGTGCGATCTTGACCTTCAGCATTTCAGTCTGGGTGCCGAGGCCTTTGGTGCAGAGCTCCATGACAGAATAGGAGCAGAAGGTGTCTCTGATCTTGTACTGACTGAGCGTGCTCAGCCACAGAGACAGCGAGTGTTCCAGCTCCAGGGGAGGAATAAGGATGGACTGGTGACCTGAGTAAACACTGGAAACAAACACATACATACTCAGGGATGCAACACTTATCTGAGCGGTATGTATTTGTGTTTGAGTTACCTGGAGAGGCACCACAGGACGAAGCCCAGGCCACAGTAAGGGTCCAGGCAGATGGCTATTTGGCGTGAGGAGTAGAGCTCACACTGCAACTTTATGGAGCGGCACAGGGTACTGACTGCAGCATGAGACATCTGGGGTGGGGGTGGGGGATATGTTAGGTAGTGTTTAGTATACCTAGGATTCAAAGTGAAAAGGAACATGGTACTCAAAGAATCCTGAATTAAGCCTTTATCAGACAGGGATCATATTTTTAGGGATGGAATCACCAGAGGCCCTGTGATATGATATTATCACAATCTTACCACATGCAGAGTACTGCACTGTACAGTTTCACATGCCAGTCCTCGTCTTTTCCATCTCCTGGCTAGATCTCATCAGTCACTCCTTTGCTGTGCTGACCTAACCAGACAACCTTTTAGCACCATCTAGTGGATTGAAAACTTAGGTTTTTTTCACTCTGGTAGCCATCCATCCATTTTCTACCGGTTTTCCGGAGGTCCGGGTCGGGGAGGCAGCAGTTTGAGCAGAAAAGCCCAGACTTCCCTCTCCCTAACCACCTGCTCCAGCTCTTCTGAGAGGATAACAAGGCGTTCCTAGACCAGCTGTCTCTCCAGTGAGTCCTGGGTCTTGCCACAGGGTCTCCTCCCAGAGGGACGTGCCCGTCGTAGCCAAAACTCTCAATTTGTATTTGAAACATTTATTTATACTTTTATTAAAATGTGGCAATACTGCTGTCTCTGTGTCGTGGATGCAAAGTATCGCAATGCTACACTGTATTGTTTTTCCCCCCAACCTCTAAATATAATAATAATAATAATCTTGTCCTCACATTATTCCCACAAAGCTGCAGGGTCCAGTGTGTTATTATTGGATTTGGCAATAATAGTTGCTATTATTTTTATAGTAATAGTTGTTATTACTATATTAGTATTAATAAGAACTATCGAGACAATCTAAAAATATCCTCCAATAATGGTCTGGGGATGAACTAATTTTACAAGTATTTCACACAGTGCCCTCTAAAGGGCTAAAATCTACAGGAGACTGTAATGGCAGAAGTTGTGGTTAAAGCAAAACTTTCAAGGAGAATGTACTAAATTTTAAGCATTTTTAATTATTTGAATTGGTGATTTCTTAGTTATTTAAAAATGAAGTTTTTATGTCCTGGGGACCATTAAATATATTATTATTAGTAGTAGTAACAGCAGCAGTAGTAGTAGTATACCTCCACCAAGGAGGAGCCTTGGCAGAGGTATGCACTCTCTGTGTGACCTCTAATTATCATTATTATCATTATTATTATATTATTATTAGTGCATACCTGTGCATGCCCGTGCATGCGCATAGAAAGCAAATGTAAGCAAGCATTTCTGCATGCCCATAGAAAGTTACTGTTACCATGGCAACAGTAAGCACGGTGAAACCTGCCTTTGATCTTTGACGTCACCACTCATTCAGTGATGCCTGCCTTTGATCTGTGATGATGTCATAGTGAGTGCTATGATCTCATAACAAGTCCTATGATCTTTTAGCGCGTCCTATGATCGTGACATCGTCACAGGCAGAGATTTCTTGAATTATATATAGAGTGATTATTATTAGATCAGATTATCAAAACAGTACCTGAATATTTGCCCAATACTTACTATTGCTGAGTAGTGAACCTTGGTTTTGAAAGGATATTAAATAATTTCACAGTGAAGATGAATTACATTAATCATAAGCATGGCTCTCCAAATATGACTGAATATGTGTATATCAGTGGTGCCGGTGTTATCACATTAATCACCCGTTAACGCTTCGCTCCCGTTAATGGCGACAAATTTTGTGATCGCGGTTAACTGTAGTTAACGGCAGAAAGCACAAACAGTACTTTTTTGGCCTAGCTGCACTCCATATCGAAGCCGCTCTGCAGCTATAAAGACACACCATACAGACATTGTGAAGTCAAACGAGCTGGATCATCAACATCATCATAGCAGTCTGTCGGGGGCGACAATGACTGTTTCATTTAGGTCTGATCAGATTCCTCCACGCAGCTCTGTCCTTCGCCTTCCACTGCCAGAAACTCCTGACCTTGTTAACCTGGGCGACGTCCGAGCCGGTATGAGTTGCTTTCTGACTGACCATTTCATGAAACTGCTTGCAAAGTATTTGAGTACCGCTAGCTTTTGCTGGACTAGCAGCACATTCTTGGCAGATAGAGGTATTATCAGTGGCAAGGACACAGCCATGGAAATCCCCCAAACACTGTCTTGTTTAAGTTTACAGCATTATCTGTCAGCGCTCTCACCTGGATAACTGTCGCAGCCTCCTCCAAAAACTTTGCCTGGACATTGGTTGTTCTTCTTTGGAAGCCAGCTAGCAGTATAAATAGCTACGTGCTACGGATTTAGCTGGCTGCCAGCAGCTGACACGGACAGACACTCCGCCTGTTTCATCCTCAGCTTTAGGTCCAACCGTCAGCAGTTGAGTAGCAGTCCAAAATTCTCTAATTCTCAGGCTGTGTCTGTAATGTCCACTCACTCTCACGCCCTGTTTTTGCGGTGTGCTTGATGACGTCATCGTGGTGAGACAGTTGTTTATGTTTACAATTTTTCAACTAAAAGGGAAATTGTGTTTGTTGTGATACACGAGGTCCACTGTTTTGTGTATGTTTGATACAGTCGGTGCATCGCGACATGCACTACACAAAGAGCGGAGATAAACAAACCTATCATCTGGTCAGTCACTGCAACAGATACTGGAGTCAGTTTGTCTTGGCTTGTCCTTGCCACTGATAATACTTCTATCTGCCAAGAATGTGCTGCTACTCAAATACTTTGCAAGCAGTTTCATGAAATGGTCAGTCAGAAAGCAACTCATACCGGCTCGGACGTCGCCCGGGTTAACAAGGTGAAGTTGGATATAGACAGGAGTTCTTGGCAGCGGAAGGTGAAGGACAGAGCTGCGTGGAGGAATCTGATCAGACCTAAATGAAACAGTCATTGTCACCCACGACAGACTGCTATGATGGTGACGATGGTGGTAATGGTGGTTGTGGGAGTGGAGTTGGATGCTGAGTTGTGTCAGTATTGTAAATAATGTTGCAGTGATGTTATTGAACACTGCCATTCTGTTGTTTGCACATTCAATAGTATGTTTGAAGATTTTCTGGAGAATATTCTGGATAGTTTTTGTCATTTTGGATATGCTGAGAGCATTAATAAACCTGCAGGTGAAGAAAGCAAGCATATTTGTCCACTCCCATGTTTATAACACTGGAGTGGTGGCCTAGTTGGTAGAACATCCGCCCCACAACCAGGGGGTCATGGGTTCAAATCCCGGCTGAGTCATGCCAAAGACTATATAAAAATGGTACTTTCCACCTTCTAGCTTGGTGCTCAGCCTAATAGAATGGGGAAAGAAAAGTTAACGCACACAGCTACCAGAGGACTGACCCCCCACTGTAGCTTTAATTACTTACAGTAGCTGTGTGGCCTAGGGTCAGTGAAATGGAGATAGGCGCCGCCCCTATACACCACATGGTGTCCCACATGCTGTGGAAGGGATTAACTTAACTTTATAATAGTATGAGAAGCTTGCAAAATTACCAACTTAAGGTACACTGTATCTGAAAGGAAAAACATGTGATTAATGTGTTATTAATCGTGATTGACTCAACACTCCAAAAGATTAATCGCGATTAAAACTTTTAATCATCCAACACCACTAGTGTATATACTCTATATAAAATTCTTTGGTGTCTTTAATTTGCACATGCACTAATTATGAGAGGAAGGTACCTTTACTCCTGTCAGCATGCCTGTGGTAGACACACTAAAGTCCAGATAGGCCAGCATCTCAGGGGTGGGAGGTTTATAGATGTGCGGAGGCCGCTTTCTGGGGAGATCGTCTGGGAGAGAAAAAACAAAATATGATTTTGAATCTAACAAAGTGCAAAAGTCCTCTGTCTATGTAATGCTCATAATATGCTTTACAGTAATAACTACATCATGGGTGTATTCGTTTAGATGCAATTTTTTTTTTTTTTTTTTTTTTTTTTTTGTTACTTATTTGTACCCGTAGGTAGACTTGGTTTGCAGTCTGGTGACAAGCCACCAGCTGCTGGTCGCTGCGTGCGCGAGCGCCCTAAACCTACATGTTTTTGGTGTGCGGGAGGAAACCGGAGAAATCCCGGAGTAAACCCACGCAAACACGGGGAGAACATGCAAACTCCACACAGCTCACTGTTGGTCGGGGGCTGGGATCGAACCCACGATCTCATGATCCCCGCGGTCCCCCGGCCGAGGGTAAAACTGTGCTGCCACAGTGCTAAACCACTGCGCCACCGTGCAGCCGTACAATTGTAATGTTAATGGAAATTTTAAAATCTTAAGAGGTGTCATTTCAAGTAATGAAACCTGCAAACGATTTACACAGAACAAGACTAATCTTTGCTGAATGTATCTGGAACTAGACAAGTAGTACAAGAGCAAACGGGTGTATAGGGGCCCAACTGGAATACATCAATACACAAGTGTTATAAAAGTAAGAAAGAAAACCACAGCTGCACAACTCCCTTAATGGAAAAACTACTCTGACAAATTTCAGCAGAGATCAGCACCTGTATCGATGATGGTGGGCCATGTTTTCACATTGACACTGGCAGCTGCCTCCCTGGACCTGAGGATCCTCATCAGAGGCTGAGTGGTGAGGATGCAAGCTGCTTTGCTCACCTAGAACACAACAACCAACCAGGAGAAAACTAATGGTCAGAGTCAAAGTCAAATTTATTTACAGAGCACATTTAAAAACAATCCAGTTGACTAAAGTGCTGTACATCCAGATGAAAATTAAAATCAAACTTCAAAACCAACAATACACAATAAATAGGAATAAAATGCATTAAAAGAAAATAGAATAAAAACAACACAGAATGCAGCCAGCTGTTGAGTTTTCACCCTCTACTTGAATCAATGCCAGTGAGAACTGTTAGGAATGTTGCGCTCATTACTTGATATCAATTTGTAATGGCCAATTGGTAAAAACCCACTATATGAGGAGCTACTCAGTGAAGTGTGTTTAAGTACTTCAATTTCATTTTCTTTCCTCCAGACAAATCACTTACAGAGGTCAGCAGTATTTCATTTCGTTAGTGAAGAGCACTTGACTTCCAGAGGTGTATAGTAGTGTTCAGTTCAATTCAACTAACTTTTTTTCCACAGCTGGACTATACTGCAGGATATTTTTTACTCATACTTGAATATATTTACAAAGGGAAAAAAACTATTGTTCCTTCATTTTATTTGGTTGTACTCAAATCAAGTTACTTTTGATTTCACTGATTTAAAAACTGGCTAGATGATAACCACAAATGACTGTATCATTAGTCATTTTAGAGAATTTATAATTTCATTTATTTCATTTCATTTAATTTAATTGAAATCAGAGTTCAAATCATCGTTCTATGATTCACCGCTCCAAAGGGATGAGAAATAAGTTGCATGTTTAAAACAATGTAAATGTTATTGGGGGGTTTTTAAAAAGCAGAGATTACAAATTTAAAAGAAAAGAGCTGTAAACTCACTAGAAAAAAATAGAGAATTTATGAGGAAAAAAGGAAGAAATTTTGAGGGAAAAGCTGTCAAATTATAAGAAAAATTACAACTTAAAAAGAAAAGCTCAAAATTTAGCAAGAGTAAAGTCATTTCTCACTACTCAAGTAACTTTTTCAGTAGATGCCTTCTTTCTATTACTCCAGTAATTTTTTTGGTGACTACTCTTAGACCTGAATAATAATAAGGTAACATTACTTTTTCTTGAGTACAATTTCTGCATCTCTGCCCACCTCTAGAAGGAGGAAATAAACAGGGATATAAATGTGAATACCACATCTTTACATGATATATCTGATATAGACAAATTAAATTATTACAATAACAGACAATCCACCAAATTTGTGACAAAAGGCATTGATACAGGATTTACTATGAAGAAATATGCATATCAAGAATTAAACCTTTTCCCCCTAAGAAGAACACAGTGTTTATCAGATGCTTTTTGACTGCCACGGGGGGGGGGGGGGGGGGGGGTGCACTCACGTCGATGATCATGCGGACAGTGGGGAGAGTAGCAGCCAGGTTCTGTGGGTGGGGCGGCCTCACCGTCACAGGGATGACCCCCGCATAGAGACAGCCATAGAAGGCAGCTATCAGGTCAATGCCTGAGGAAGTAAAAGCCATGCGTTAACCTTCATAAACTTAATGCTAATTCAACATCTCCAGATTTCACTTTAAATGGAAAAAACAAAGACGATTACTTTTGGCACCCTTGGATAATCCATGTTTAAGTTTCAAAATGAAAATTAAGACAACACCTAAGTTATAAGTTTTTTCTTTCCAGTAAAAACAACCAAATCTGCTCACTCTTTGTTCTTACCGATTCATTTTCTCCTCTTTGTTCCAACTTTAAACATTTATAAATAACACCACTGTCATTTTCACCCTTTCCCTTTTAAAAATGGAAAGACATGGAAAACCAAAGTCACCGATTCTTTTGTTTTCTAAAAAAAAAAAAAAACAGTAGAAGTCTTTGCTAATTTGTGAACTGTTCAAAACTTACACTTTATCAGCAGATAAATTACTGCTATAAATGTATAGCAAGATCTACAGAGTGGAAAGTACCAACAGATGGACAGACAATCGAATTAGTCATGGGCACAGTCATATAATTGTGTTACTAAGCCTTTTACTGGAATGTGCTTCTATTTTTAGATATATTTATATTTTTTATTGATTGCCATCTGCTAATATAGCAGACAAAAGAAATAAATAGGCTTTTATACTGACATCAGCTTCTTTAGACAACTCCCAGTTAGATGGTTTAGTTTTTCCATTGTTGGTTTCAACATTAAAAAAAAGAACGGGTGACTTTCTTTTTCATTTTTCAATTAAAAAAGAAAAGTGAAATGAGTGGTATTTCTTTATTAATGAGAAAGAAAGAGGAAACACTGCCACAGCTTCTTCTCTTTTTATTTGTGGAAAAAAAAATTAGCTGTTTTTTCCCACCTCTCTTTGGAAAAAAGATTATCCAAATGTAGTATGCAGACCCTTGAAGTGACACTCCGCCAAAAATCAATTTTTTTTCTTCCTCGTTAATATGTCTGTAACACGTTTTTTTTATGACTTACAAGACATATCAAGAGCAAAATCGCTCAAATGTCTCATATCTCTGTTTTGTTGCTGTAAAGTTTTACTTAAGCCCCACCCCCTGCAAAAGCGTGAGCTGAGACTGAGCGTTTTTGGTGACGTAACTATTCGTGGCGCTGGCATGTAGGTAGTGCTGAGTCAGCCAGGACGCTCTGGCCTAACTCACGTTATCCTCCAGGCTAGTTAGCATTTTTTAACAAACTGCTTTGAAAACTTGACCCAAATTAAGATGGGTTTTACCACTAAACTGCTTTTAAGGACCGGTGTGGTTTCAGTCATTATCCTGGACCACAGGGCATGTCCTTCCACCGGTAAGTCTTTTTAATCACAGGATTTATTCTGATAATGTAGTGCTAGCTACTATTAGCCTTGTGGTTGGGCCTAGTCATCACCGATTCTGGCGTTTGAACAGGGGGAGTGAAAAGATTTTGACATGAAATTGTAAGACACTGAAATGTGTTGGGTTTTTTTGGTAGAAAAAAGGGCATAAGATAGCATTTAGACAGTGTAGATTTGTTTTTATACGGGGTTTATATCCACTGGAGTGCGTCTTTAATAACGTATCTGCATTTGTACACTTACCTGGAGGATAAAGCAGCACCACATTGTCTCCTGTATTGAGGCCTCCTCTTTCCATTAAGGTAGCGGTGATTTTCTCGGCTCGCTTGTGTAGCTGAGCACAAGTGGCTGTGCACACTGCTACCCCCTGGAGCAAAAAACGACACGAGTGTAGCTGATGTCACAAAACAGTTTTTAATGTGTCAGTATACCGTGATTCAAATTATTAAGCAACTCCCTAGACTTGGACTCAGATGTTGTCTGAATGTTTAATTTACCTTTGCATTAAGCAGCACATATAGAACATGGTCAGGGTCTGTTTGGGCTCTCCCCTGCAGAGCTTCAGACAAGAACTGGTGCTGAAAAGGCAGAGAAAGGAAACCGTTAACATAATCACCAAGGTTTATTGTTTAAAGCTGCATTGATGGCAAATAGGGCTGCACGATATAAAGATAAAAATGCACAATTGTGATTATGGTCCAAAAACTGTAGATGGTTTTTAAATGAAACGGATGGTTTCTTGAGTCTCCTTGCTTTGTTATCAAGGAAAATGCAGAGTAAATTGATCAATGTGAAATGTTTTTTTTTAAACATTAAGTAAATATACAGTATCATTTACTAAATAACATTTATATTAATTAAATCAAAATCACACCATTTATGTTACTGGAGAAACTGACATTGCAATTTGATTAATTGTGCAGCCCTAATGTCAAATAACTACTTTCAGAAATAATCAACCTATTAAAAAAAACACTTAAATGCTGGCTCATATTCCACCAGACAATAACCTTCCGACCAGACAAAAGCCAGACAATCGTCTCGTATTACATATTTTTCAAGCAAACCATTTAAAAGTACACCAAAGATATTGTGACGCTCTTGACCTCTCACACAAACCCACACAGGCACACAACGGGAGCACATGAGTGTCCAGAGAATCTTTTTCAGCCAAGTGAAAGGTCATGCTGGGACCATCTGCACCTGGTGAGAGGCAAATTGGAGGGACTCTCAAACACTAACAAGCAAACGGCTCTGCAGACAAAGCGCCCTGGACACTTTCAGAAGCTTTAAAAAACGAATTCTGTTACGCATGAGCATGTCAGCTTGATTTTTTTTTTTTTTTTTAAATCAGCTACTTATGACACAGATAACACAATTAAATTCCCTTTTTCTCTTGTGATTTTAAACCGCAGAGGAACTAGCCAGCATGGGAGACAAAACAGGACAAGACCTAAAAGCAAAGAACTCCTTTAAAGGCAGACGCCAAGTGAACATTAGTCAGCACATATAAAGAAACAGTTAACACCACCGGGTTTTATAGACATACAAACACAATACTCAGCTGGCCATATTTAAAAAAAAAATCATTGGTTGAAATCATCCTCTATGCCGCCCACTCTCAGACGACACGTTGTGCTCTGGCCAACAATGAGTCAGGAGCCACAACATGCTGACCGGCTGTCCTCGCCACTCATCAAGCCATGCTACACGTGGGAGTTTCACAGTGAACACAGCGAGCAGAGATCCACACAAAATTCATTTATCAATCTTCATCACATTGTGCAATTAATGGCCTCCTTTGGACACAATACAGCCTGTCAGGTGTCCATTTATAACTAACGGTTTTAAAAATCTTCCATGGACTCTCCATAGCTGGATAAGATTCAATTTATTTCTGAGTTTTTGGTTTGGCAGAGCTAGCAGGCAGTTGGCCAGTTCTCATCTAAAAAGGATGTCACAGCATGGCAGTTAAATAAGAAGCTGATTAATGTAGGGTGTCACTTAATTTTAATGCATTACTGTATATTAATTTAAATGTGTGGACCTCTGCTGTCCGAGGAGCCAGCCTGTGCTGTCATCTTGTCAGCCTGCTGGAGGCCACCGGGGTATAGCGGCTGCAGAAGCACACGTGACTGACAGAAGCAGCGTAAGCAAAGAAATAACTGGGGGCCAGACTAGAGCCTTACCATCATGGTGGGCCACATACAGAGCTAAAGCCCCACCCAAGCAAAGGCAGAACAACAACAGAGATTTAGAAGAAGGTAGCAGCATTTATTTACCATTCAACTTTGAAACGCTTGGAAGATGTTCAGTTTATAATAATGATGTTCAATAATAATGTTCACCCATGTGGATTATTTTGGGTGATGCTCAGGTCTTAAAACTTTTATTCTATATGGACAAAGGTATTGGGCCACACCTCTTAATCATCGAATTCAGGTGTTTCATTCCAGGAAAACCTAAATGATTCAGATTATCAAGACATTTTTTGTAGTGGTTCTGGACAGGTCTGCAGCCCCTATCCATGCTTTGTGTTCCTTTTTTTGACTCATTTGTCATGTGTTCTGTGTATCCCTTCTGTGTTTTTCCAGCCCCACCCATCCTGTGCTGCCTGATTGCCTTTGATAGTGCTCACCTCTTCCCTATTTATGCTGGCCGCAGGCACTAATCCCCCCCGTGTCCTTGTGTTAACCTCACACCATGTACCACGCTGTTTGGACTTTTTGCTGTTAATCATGCCACTTGTCTGGATTGTTTTGTATTTAACTGCTGCCCACATGCAGGGTTTATTTTCATTCTCCGTTTCACAATAAAGCATGGTTTACCAGATTCGCCTGGTGAGTGAGTCCTTTCCTCCTTTGCCCAGGAGGTGTAAATGCAAACACGACAGAAGGACACCGCCAGTGATGGACCCAGCGGGCAAGTCTGGTAGGAGCAGGATGCAAGCAAACACAGACTCTGCGGACAAGGACTCGGTGGCTTTTGAGATGGACGAGGAGGAACGTTCGGGGTTTGAACTGATCATAGACTGTTGGTCTGAGGCCCTTTCCTCCCATACACTGGAGGAGGTTCAGGAGTACCTGGAAATAGTAGAGGAGACGCTCCAGGAGTTTCCCAGCCTGCGGCGTAGATTGGAGATAAACGGTCTCCTTGCCTCTGTGTTTCAGTTCCAATGCTCTCTCCGTAACAGAGAGGGAGGCTCAATCCCCAAGCTCAAACACGAACCGGCGCTGACGGTAAAATGTTCTCTGGCTCCGTCTTCTGCACCATCAACACCGAAGCCTGTGCCGACAAATTAGTGTCCCCTGGTTCCGGCACTTTTCGCTCCTGCGTGCCTCTCCCCAGCTCTGCAGTCTTTTCACGGGTTAGAGGAGAGCACCCCGGATGAGATGGAGTTTATGCCAATGAGACAGCATCCTCTGACTCCGACATTATCCTCATCTCTACGCCACCTGCCAGTCCCATTGTCACGTCTTGAGCGAGAGAAGGGATTGCTATTAACGCCGAAAACTGTGCCGACAACAGCGCATCCCCTGGTTTCAGCATTACGGGACCCGGTACCATCTTTGAGACATTCCTTGGTGCTTTAACACACATCTCCATGCTTCGCTCCTGTTCCAGCTTTCTCCATAGTGCACACACCAGCTTCACCTGTCATTAATCCTGCTGCTCAGCCTGAAGAAAAGCATGCAGCTTCGCCTGAGGTTTCCACCACAGCTGCTTTGCCTGTCATCACGCCTGCAGTGCCAGCTCCAACATTTCCAGTGCTGGTGCCCACACCCATTGCTGTGCCTCTGTCTTATCTGGTATTCCTTCAGCATCCCCTGTGATGGTCATCGCCTCTCCAGCTGCAGAGTCATCAGGTTCCTCGCCAGTGAAAGAGCAGAAGTTAAGGCAGGTCCTCTTTTTTGTTTTGTTAATATCTGCATTAAAGAGGTCTTGTCTTGCTCCCAGTGGGGAGACCCAGTTGCAGCCTCCATCTGCTTCTGAGCCCTCCCCACCAAGCTCCTCTGCTGACTGTTTGGGTGTGGTTCCTGCTTCAACCTGTACCTCTCTCCCCCTGTCCGAGGTGATGGCATTGGAGGAGGATTCCTGGGCATCTGGACTGGATGCCCAGGACCCTACCGTCTCAGCCTGAGGTCGGCGCGCTCCAGCCATTTCATTCAGGAATCAGCACACCCAAACCATCAGCACATGAGGTTGGCATGCTTCAGTCATCTGATCCAGAGGTTAGCGCTCCCCAATCTTCTCATCCAGAGGCCAGCGCGTCCTAGCCGGCTCATCCAGGAGTCGGCACGCCTCATTCATCTGTTTTTGAGGAAGAGACTCTAATGTTATTACCCCCAGAGCTCAAGGCTCCCGTGTTAGATCCTGGGTTCAGAGCCTCTATGTTGTTATTACCTAAGTTTAAAAGTTCCATGTTGTCATCTAAAGAGCCTGGAGGTTCTTCATCTTCTCCAGAGGTTAGGGTTTCTGAGGGTAAAATTTCCATGTCATCTCCTGAGTTTAAAACCTCTATGTTGTTTTCTTTTGAGCAAGAGAATCCTGCATTGTTTCTCCTAGAGCCCGTGCATTGTTTTCTGTACAAAAGGTTTGTGTGCTATTTTCTGAGCACAGGGCTCATGTGTTTTCTCCTGTCTGGTAGCCCATGATCTTTGGTAGGCTGCCTGACACCCCGTGTTCAGTCTAGTGACTAGGAGAGACAAGATTAGAAATGAGTATATCAGAGGGACAGCATAGGTTGAGACATTTTGAGACAAAGTAAGAAAGGCAAGGCTGCGATGGTTTGGACATGTGCAGAGGAGGGATAGTGGATATATTGGACAAAGGATGTTGAAGATGGAGCTGCCAGGCAGGAGGAAAAGAGGAAGACCACAGAGAAAATTCATGGATGTAGTGAAGGAGGACATGGAGAGGGTTGGTGTTACAGAGGAAGATGCAAGGGATAGGGTGAGATGGGAGGCAGATGATCCGCTGTGGCGACCCCTAAAGGGAGCAGCCGAACCAACTCATCCAAAGAGCAAACTCTTTGGTTTGAGTAGTACCTTTCTAGGCCTTTGCTCTCCAACCATTTTATGTATTTATCATTTTGACAACTACCCTCATTAACTCATTAAAATATAATTTTGCTTTGACAACTCACCTCCCCTCTCACCCCTAGACAGAGGGGTCGTAACAGTTCCTAATTGCTGCAAAATGTCACTAATGACACAGACAAACCCTGATTTTCACAAACATTCCTCAGGAAAGTTGGCATATCCAAAAGTCACAATGTTCTTCAGCATTTGCTGCTCTGTGAGATATTAGCTGTAGAGACACATGGTGTGTTGCAGTCATGAAGTTTAGTAAGAAAAGGGGACCAGATCATTTGAATCGGTGAATTCAAAAAGGGCCCAAGTCCCCATTGAAAAAGTGTGGACTTGGGCCCTTTTTGAATTCTCCGATTCATTTCTACCCAACCTAAAAAGAACAAGCTACTGAGAATGGGATGTCATAAAAGAAATGTGGAGGTGGCCCAATACTTTTGTCAATAGTGTGGGTAATGAACTCAAAATGTATCCAATTTTTGACATGAATTATCCCTTTAACACAAGTACTGTGACATAAAACATCTAAATAATTCTTGGACAAAACATTTTCTGTTGCCTAAAGAGCAAAGTATTGCAGCTTGAACAGTCTGCACAGATTGAAGGAGTTTAGATGAAGTATAAATGCTAAAATTACTCTGTTAAAAACAATAGAAGCTTTTGAAATGGAACTACTGAAAAAAAAAAAAAAGAATCATTAAGAAGAGATACAGGATCCATATGGTATACATGTGGCTGAGTTCATGAGGCAGTACCTTACGAATAAGATCCTGGTCCTCAACAACACCCAGCTCCCGTCCTGTAGCCTGGGCGATCCTCTTCCCAGCAACCAAGTTACCGACCAGCATAGAAGCTGGGCCGACATCCACTGTGTACATCAGAAACAATCAGCCATTTGCAAAGCAGATCACTGCATACATATTCTACTTATGAGCCACAAGACGTACTGTAACATGCTCTGATATCAGATCTCATTTCGGCAAAATTGTTATTATCTGACGGCTCACCTGGCTGCTTCTGCCGTGGTTTGGGCATATTTGTGACACAGGTGTGTGGGCACATGAGGATATTGCAGGGATGCAGGTTTCCCTCTAAAAAGTTCTGCTTGGTTTCACAGATGTGGATGCCTCCCAGCGGCGTCTTTGGGAGGGTGTTTGCTGGGACGAGTGCGAGGCAGTACAGGCCAACCTGGTGGATACTGTCAATGGCCTTTGGAGTTGAACAAAGACAAAAAATAAAGAATTTAATAATTTTCCTGAAAACGTCCAGTCGGAAGGACAGAAGGGGAGACGGTAGTACCTGCAGTACGCGACTCATCCACTGGAAACTGTCTTCTTCACTGGCGTCGGGCCTCTGCTCTGCCACAATCACAATCCTTTCATCGTAAAACACCATCACTGAGAACACTGCGATCCTGCACAGATGACACCAGATTAATGAGAACAAACAGAATAAATGAGGGTTGATGAACTAAAGGGATTATTCATTACTCAGGTATTATTGCTTATATATCTGCATGTACTGCTGGAATTTCCTTTTGCAGTGTGCTTTATGAGTTAATATGATATGGACACACACAAACAGCAAATCTTCACTTTGCTCCAGAAACTGACAGTGTCTCACCTCCCCCTGTAAACAGTTTTAACAGGCTCCACTGCCAGCGCCGTGGCCACCAGGTCATCAGCGTTGTGTCGCCGCTTGCTCACTATCAGAAGCCCCTCAATTTTTCCCACAACAAACACCAGACTACCCTGTGGAGCAGACACATTTATTAACTAAGTAAAGAAATGCAGAAATGAAAAAAAGTATAGCAGAATGAAAAATACAGGGAGTTGTAACAGACAGTATGGCCCCCATGTAGCCAAGCTAGTGCTACACAAAAGCCCCTTTCAAAAGACCAGGGTCACCTCCGTTATTTGAATAGGGTCACCCAGGCTAAGTTCCCTGGTCACACTAACGCTGCAAGTAACGTGGGTCATGGCCCACCTCACCTCTGCTCGGCAGACATTTGAATAGGACACCCTGGTTGATGTAGTGGGTGTCACCGTCACCACGTCACAGCACAGCGACTGGAAAAGAATCTGTAGGCTCTCAGTCATTATTCTGACAGATTACATAATTTTGAAGCTGTGGCAGACAGCTGTGGCAGACAACTGTGTGTGCCATAATTACACAAATATCACAGCGACTGAGAAGTGCAAAGGTTTTTTAAGAGCATCACGTTTCATTCAATCCCCAGCAATGACCACCGCTAGCTGCTGTTAAGCTGAGACCAGCCAATCCTGGAACGAAAGCTGTGGCAGACACATCGGTTCAGCATGGGACAGTGTCACTGTTCAGCCCGCATGGACGTACATAGTGCAATCCTCTGCTATGTGATCATTGGTGCATCCCGGTTCATCCCGCATTAACATGCATGCACCATGTTATCCTCCACTCCTCTTTTTCTGTGAAAGCACCCTTCGAAAAAAAACCCACATCCTGCTTTTGTGTAGTGCTGGACAGTAAAAGCTACACACAAACACACACGCCAAATAAGTGCACACATGCACACACGAATACTGTCTCTTCCTGTGCTCAATGAAAAAATAAATGAATGCATAATCTATATGCTCCTCTTGTATCAATTAAAATGAATCACATTTCTGAGTGAAAATGTGACTATGAAAGCTATTCAGTACAGATATTAAAAAATTACGGTTGTGATGTAAAATGTTGGGTGATTTTACGTGTCCGTTAAAATGAAGGGCAACAAGCAGCAACCATTTAACTATTGATCAGTCTATTACAAACAACCACTGATCTGCACCAAGTTTGACAGAGAAACAAAATTTAAAGACTAGTAAAAATGCTGGTGAGAGTCAACTAGATTGTAATATAGTAGATCAGTGGCTGGTGACCACCACATCACCATCAGCGACGTGAGGACATGAAACTTGAGACACTAGAGAAATGCACTGTTATATAAAAGCAATCAGACTCTGGTCTACTGGTAGTTTAAAAAAAGCTCCCTAGGGTTGCTAAAGTATTAATTTATGCTAATAGAAGCGGAAATCTCAGTCACCAATTATAGCTTGAAAGCAGCTACAGAGACAGCAGCAACATTGGTTTGGTGTTTAAAAAAAAGTAACAATTTTTAATTGTATTTTTTGTGGCATTAAAGCTGCAGTTGATAACTTATAGAAATTACTTTGTGTTATAGATGCTGAAATTGTCAGCATATCCTGAGACAGATGGTCTGTGAAAAAAAAAAAAAGAGTTCTTCTGGTTCCTCTTAGTGCCTTTATGGTGAATCTGCTTGGTCTGAATGAGAATATCCAATGAAGGCCAGTAGGATGGATGGAATGGAGGTGCAGACCAACACCAATCCTCCGACCTTGACCTACTGACCTCAAAATCAGTGTGGAGAAATCTGCATGTACTATTCCAGCACCCAAATTTGGTATTGATAATTAAGCACTTTGAGTGGTCATTGTGACTAGAAAAAGCACTATATAAGTCCTTATCCCTTATCTGCAATCGTTCTTGTTTTAGCATTGGGAAAATAGGGCAAACACTTTGTGACCCTGTAACCTTGAACTTTGACCTTTTGAACTCAAAATTGATATCTAGAACTTTGCATGTACTATTTCTGTTACGAGTGTGGTGCTGGTATCTGCAGCCCTTATTGTCTACCAATCAGCATTTCCCCATGCCAAAATACTATGGGTGTTGCATCATATGGATATCGATCTGTTGATCTTCATACTTCAGACTGCTGTCATGTAGCTGAGTTAAGCATTTGAGAAAGGTCAAATGCTCACTCTCCATTCCATTACTTCTTGCTTCCTGCCATTTGACTCAGCTACAAATCTAGTAGTCTGTTTTAGTTCTATTGCATGTTGTGTTACAAACTGAAGACAGCACATATCGATATTTGTTCATCATGGTTTAACTATAAACAAAGTGTCTTATTAGACTGACAAAACTAAATTTCTAAGAACGGTTGGGTTTTAAACACTTGTATGGGATTATTATAATAATGGTGCTCCCTCCTATTTGTCATGCCATTGGAATCACTCCCATGATCCCAATTCATACTGATAAATCTCTAGATATACACAAACATTGCAATTAATAACAAGAGCAATCTGAGGTGTGCAGTATCCCCCACCTCCGTTTTCTTTGAAGATCCCAATGTTACTGAAGGAGAGCAGTTTTCAACTTTTCCATATAATTACAGGGGCTGAACCAAATTATGATAAGCCTATTATCCATGAATATACAACAAAAATAGTTGTATGCAACCCACAGTTATTGGTCAGGATCCCAAGGTGAACCTGTGCACGTTTGGTGACCCTAGAGAGCTTTTCTAGTAAGAGGGCATAGGGAATGCCAACCTTGACCTTTGATCTTTTGACCCGGAATCCAGTCAGAGGTCATGGTCTCAGGGTGAAAATGTGTATCACGTTTGGTGACCGTAGCTTTACTCGTTCTACAGTAACAGTGCAAAGGGAATGTTAACATTGATGTTTGACCTTTTGACCACATACCCATAGTAAGAGGTCAGAATCCCAAGGTGAACCTGTGTAGCAAGTTTGGTGACCCTAGCTTTCTTTGTTGTTGAGATACGGTTAATAAGCCATTTTGATGTTGACCTTTGACTTTGCGATCCCAAAACTATAGTGACACTTCAGAGTCACAGGGTGAAACTGTGCACCAAGTTTGGTGACCCTAGCTTTACTCGATGTACAGTAATAAGGCATAAGGAATGTTAATCTTGACCTTTGGACCCCAAACCCATAGTCAGAAGTCAGGATCCCAAGATGAACCTGTATACCAGGTTTGGTGGCCCTAGTTTTACTCGTTTTATAGTAATAGCACAAATGGAATGTTAACTTTGACCTTTTGATCTCAAACCCATAGTCAGGTCAGGGTGTACCTCTAACCTCAAGGTCATCTGATCAGAGTCAAATTGCAATATGTGCATCATTAATGTATATCAAACCCTGGTACAAAGTTTCAAAACAATCAAAACAAAACTGTAGGAGGTATTGATTTCACAAACGTGGGACAGACAGACGGATGGACTGACCGACCCATAACATAATCCCCCCCCTTCGGTCTTGGCCCAAAGAGGTTTTTGACCTTTTTGGTCTTCGCCCGGTGGGTGATTAAAAAATACAATAAATGAAAAGGATCAAGGATATAATATTCCTTCTGTGACTTAACTGGGTCATGATGTAAAAATTTAACATTGAAACGCTCCATGATTTAGACACCTCTTACTTCTGCAGAACAAGTGTGATAGTGTATGTGTACCCTACCGGTCCAACAAAACCAAGAAGACCAGTCCGAGTGAAGGGAACTTCTCCAATGGGAGCTCCAGCTTGGTTGACAGGGATAACCTATAATTTAGATAGATTAGATATGATTCAGCATCACTGGATATTAAACATTTTATTGAAATTACCAAAATATAACTGACTTCTAATAGCAAAAAAGAGGTAAACAATATGCTGTTATTGTGTAATGAATGTGGCACCATCTAGTGGAATTTTTAAGTTATTCTCCCTTTCCCATTCCTCCATTTTATAGATCACAATGCTGTTCAGAATCTGATCCCAACACAGAAAAAAGGCATGGAACATCGAGATGTGATAGAATTAGCAAGTTTGTACCAGTTTGATATGCTTCTTTCATCATTAACAGATTTAACATTGAGTACACACAAATGTAAAATTTTGCTCCAGGATTTTGGAAGGAAATGATAAGGAATGACGAAGTTAAGATCAATTTAATAATAGTAAACAAACAAATTTCTCTGAAACCTCAAATGTGTTCTTGGTGACACCAGGCAGGCCATAGTACATGGTGCCCCCAGCTTGAGAATTGATAACAATCTCTCCAATCTCATCGGTCTTGCAAAGCTGAGGAGGCCCATCTGGCTTCACAATGCACATTAGAGCTGAAACATAAAGACAGGTAATAATCAACACATGCAGTGCTGATAGTCCTGAGTTACTGAAAAGATCATACAGTCAGAATAAACTTCTAAATGTGGCAGCTGCTGCACTCCTACACTTCAAAGCTAACCTCCAGGCATGATGTGGCCCACATCCTGTACAGTCAGAGCAGAGTTCTTGTCTTCCGTGTTCACCCTGATCACCCCGTGACTCAGCCCGCCCATGGACAGGATGGCCCGCGCTGGCAGTGGAGCTCCTCGCACACCAGGCCTGTGGAAACACTTGTGACTGTTATTTACTCTTGGGTGCCTATGGGTTTTCATGTAATGTCTATTCTGCTGTATACTGTGTATCAGCACCACTTCCACCTCATATGATCTATTTATCAGAGCTGTTCCAATTCAAATACCAGTATCAGAAATGTAATTCTCCATGAAACAGTGGTACTGGCATCAATGAGTACTCCAGACTGTGTACCGATCTGATACGGCGTAAATTCTTAGCTCAAAAACGGTACCCAGAAAATTCCAAGTTTCCGCCATAAGATTCAGTTATTGTTACACACTGAAAATCAATTCTTAGCCATTGTAAAACAGTACACATGGAGCTGAAAATGATTTGTAGATTGTTTCAGTTTTTAAGTTTTTGCTGCATTATTTTTTTGTGCTTTAAGTATGGTTCCTGTAAATTTTTAAAGAAATTATTTATTCTCATTTATTCATATTTTATTGAACATTAAAGAAAGTTCTATAGCCTTAATATCATCTTTATGTATTCCAGTTTTACAAAGTGTTTAACCTAGGCTGAATATAAATGACAATGACTGTAATCATATCACATCCATAGAGCGCAAGTAATAGATGCCAGTTTTTGTTTGTTTTTTTGCTTGTGTTTTGTTTTTATTGAGTTGCGATTGGGTCACAACTCTGTCTGATACAGAAGCTGATGTACTGGAATCAGTGTCAGGAAGGAAAAAATAGCATCAGAACATCTATACCCAGGGCCTGACATTAACTTTTTTGCTTGCCAGCCACTGCAGCTAATGATCTTCCAAAGTTACTAGCCACAATTTTGTGGTTGGAAAATTATGTTTAATATTATTAAAATTGACTATCACATGCTAAAATTTAGTTGAATTAAATTTACAACCTTTTTAAATGTAAATGACCCTTATACATACATAAAAAATAGAAAGAGAAACACTGTAATTGTTCATTAACAGCAATAAATGCTGTAAAACAGTCAAGAAAAATATTTTCAATGTGAGTGAAGTACAGGTAGATTTGGGGTCCGTCCCAGTTCTCATTTGTACCCCTACCGTGTTCCCTTCGCCTACCCCTTGGCCCTTGAAATCAAGGGCCCCTTGTTTTCAACAGAAAAAAGAAGAAAACTGATGAGAAAAAAGTTTCATCTTAAGGAGGGAAATGTCTCAAATTTACATGAACAATTCTAATCAGTAAAAAAAGTCAGAAATTTATGAGAAAGAAAGCTGTAAATTCAGAGAAAATATGGAACCCCCTGGTGGGCCGTTTTTTGGCCCGCGGGCCATATGTTTGACACCCCTGGACCACCCCGTTAAAAATACACATTTAAAGGATTTACTTCCATGAAAAAGCTGCATATCACAACAGCATGTAAATGGATAACATCAAATAAAATAGAAGTCATAGATAAACGAAAGTTCACCTCAGAAGAAGCTTCATTTGTTCTTTACAGAAACATGTCACAGTGTAGTCACTTTTTCTCTCAGTCATAAGAAAACTTTCAATTTGCACAACTGTGGACATTAAACAGGAGCTGTCTGTTCGTCCATGGTGAGCTCACTTTGCAGCCAGTCTGGAGAAATGGCAACAGAGTCTGGCTCTGCTCTGGGCTTGGTATGAGAAGTCGCCACCTACCACAGCATTTTTTCCCACCGGACCGCGTGTGTAAACTGGGGCAGGAAAGGAGACCGACCGCAGCTTCTCCTTTACCAGGCTCAAGCCCGACTCCGTCCGTGGTGACGGTGGACTAATGAACACACACTGTGTGTACAGATACTGCGTATGGGAATTGTAGTTTCATAGTCTCACATTGCAGATAGCTTTATTATTTTAGATGCCATCTAAGAAAACTACAACCTGCCAAAGTGGTTAGAGGGAGTCACTGTCTTACCGGCCACTGCCGAAATCTACCTGCCGCTGGTGGGTTGGTGGGTGTTAATATCAAGCTCTACACCACATACCATTTTTGACTTCATGCTTTTTAATTTGAGCCTGCCTTGTCAAATACATCATGACTATAAATTCCTGGGTTTTGTGCAGCTAAATTAAGCAAGAACTGAAAAAAGTCATCTTGAGCAAAATACAAAAGTAACAGCTGCTGACAACAAAAGTGCTAACAGTGTGAATGCTGAGGCAAGCTTACATTGTGGGGGGATAAAAATCATAAGAATATCCCAACCTTTATACATTTACACCACTACTTTCAAGACATATTAAATCTAAACAACATTTTATTAAGTTGTGTAGATGTTGAGACCTGCGTATGGCCACAGTCAGGGCCTCAGGAGAGGTAGCACATGGACAGATGACCTCAGGCTTCAGACCGTGAGACTGGAACACATTCAGGAAGGCATCACATGACGACACAGACCCTGATCACAAAACGATGGACAAAAAAATAAATAAATAAAAAAAAAGGTGAGCCTCACAACTCTGCAATATTAAATGATCTGCAAGGTTTTCATTATTAAAGGACTATGTGGAGGAGAAGTTACTCACATGGGTTTGCTCCATCGGCTACTATAAGCATACGTATAGAGGACAGGTTTGTGTCCTTCTGGTCCTTGTGGGCCATCATGGCCCAGTGTAGGTCACGGCACTTCACCAAGGCCACACGTGCTACAGAGGATAGAATAACATTAGTTTCATCCCTTTAGAACACTTTATTCTGTCTTCTTAAGAATATTTGATTATTTAATAAAGTGTTTGTTTCTTGTAATACAGTAGATCTGCAATCAGAGTTATTAGATGCAAAAATGAATACAACCAGAATAGAACAGTAAGATTGAACATTTGACTCAACCTTTGTGAATGTGAACCCTCTGCACCCAGGACATGGGACAGGCCTTCATGACAGCATATGGCACAGTGATGGTGTGAATTCTGTTCATGACACTCTGCAACAAAATAAATATGTTGATGTTACACTGCATGTCACCTCACGTCTGGATATATAATTAGTTGAATCCAGTCTCACCGTTAAGACACCATGCCACAGACCCATATCCTTCTTGCAGTCCAACACATTGACCAGTGTCTCCCCTGACAGAAATCATGCACATATGAGCATATGAATACATTTTTACACAGTTGGTGAATACACAGATTAAACCTAATCCTAGCATAGAAGTATCACGTCATAAGTCACTGACTGCTGCTCTGGTGGCAGAGGAGAGTGAAAATACATAAAAGAACAGCTGCCCATAAATATCCATCCATCCATCATCAACCACTTAATCCTTTTTGGGTCGCGGGGGGGGGGGGGGGGGGGGGGGGGGGGGGGGGGGGGGGGAGCCAACCCCCAGCGTCTTTTGGGCGAGAGGCACGGTACACCCTGGATAGATCGCCAGTTCATGGCAGAACCAACACAGAAAAACAGACAACCATTCACTCTTCATTCATACCTAAGGACAGTAATTGTCCTTAGGTATGAAAATTATTAATTAATTTATTAATTAAGTGGGATAAATTATTTATCCCCACTTGATGCCAATTAACCTAACATGCATGTCTTTGGCTTGTGGGAGGAAACCGGAGTACGTGGCAAAAACCCCCGCAGACACGGGGAGAACATGCAAATGCTACACAGAAAGGTCAACAGTGCCGAGGGTGGGATCAAACCCACAACCTTCTTGCTGTGCTGCCAGAGTGCTAACCACTGCACCACCGAGCTGCTGCCCATAAATATCTTGACCTTTAATGTTTCAGTCCTTGCTCACAAAAGAGA
This sequence comes from Pholidichthys leucotaenia, assembly GCA_020510985.1. NCBI lineage: Eukaryota > Metazoa > Chordata > Actinopteri > Cichliformes > Pholidichthyidae > Pholidichthys > Pholidichthys leucotaenia. The sequence goes on from CM035843.1 coordinate 345,016,538, forward strand.
CAGAAGCAAATGACAGGTTTTACCTTCACAGTAGTTACAGGCTTGGGTCAGTGCCTGACAGTGAGTCAGCATGGAGATCTTGGACACAGCGACTCCCATCACTGTTCCCTCCTTACTGGCTTTGTACTATAGTGGGGAAGAACCACAAACTACAGTCAATGATATGAGCGGAACACAAGCACAGAGCTCCAAGAAATTAATTTTCAAACAACTTGATAAATATGAGGCTTCGGTCAAATCCCGAGGGCGCAGCATGGGCTTATCAGCAATACACTGGTGAACTGGGGGGAGGTGGATCTCAAATTGGACATGTGCAGATTAATTTAGCAGCAAACTAGAGCAGTGGTTAGGTACAGGGTTCCTGGTTCAAATCTACTGTAACAGTGACTTTGAGTGCCATCTAATGCGTGTCTATATGCTTCCTATTGCTGTAAAGTGAGAATTCCAGTATGATCATAATGTTGTTAATATTGTGTAGGAGCCTAAAGGTGCGTTCAGATCAAACTTGAAGCACAAATCTTTCACTTGGTGCAATGACATGTAAAGTCAATGCAGAGACATGAACAGATGAGAATTCATGTCTAAGTGAGCTGCAGAGGGGTGGGATGCCTTCATAACTTCTGCAGCTGCCTCTACCTGCTGCAGAAATCCCCAAAACGCCGTCATATTTTAGGTTTACAATGTTATCCAGGCGAGCACACAGCTGTTAAAATGCACAGTCTCCTCCAGAAACTGCACCTGGATGATGTTCATTTACACTGCTAGCCTGCTAGCCCTGTTAGCACACTGGTAGCAGGAGTACGTGAGTGGGAAAACTCCCAACACTGTCTCAGCTGGCTAGCGCTCACAATCCATCTGTCTGTAGGTGAGTGACAGTCTCATTTTTAAAAACTAGTTTACCCTCCAGTGTTGATACTTTTGCTCTGGTGACGGCAGAATCTCAAGGCTGATTAGCTATCGTGACCAACTCGTTTGGACACGAATGTGCAAATTCACATGTATTCCCATGTTTACACTGACTTTACATGTAATCACGCTGCGTGAAAAATTTGGTTTGTGTTGGTTGTACGCACCTATGAGGAGAGGCATAAAAAAAAAAAAAAAAAGCCAAGCATTGAATGAAAAAACTAATGCACCTTAACCGTCAAACTAGTGTTGTAGTTCGACCAAGGACCAATCAAAACCAAGACCACTATGTATGTAGGTATTGGTCTTGGGAGACTTTGGTCTTGACTACAACACTAAGCAAACCTTTACAGAGTAAAAGAAAGTAACTAGTCAATGTATAACTTTAAAAAAAAATCTACTAGACATCTTGGACAATTTCAGAAGTTCAATAATGTCAATAATGAGCGGCACAAATTTACATCATTGATGATTTTTTGACAAAAAAAAAATCAACCATTTCAATTAAGTGTGAGTTACCTCAATATAGGCAGTATCTGTGTTGGCAGTGGGATGTGAGGCTGCCAGTCTTTGGATGGTTTGGTCAAGTATTTAGTGTCGGTCACTACCCATTTCATCCTTGGCCATCCTGGAGAACACAGCAAAGCCGGAACACAACGAAGAGCGTGAGGCAAACGAACACAAACATATTCATGTGAAACTAATTTATCTTCATATAAAGAAAATTTCTAAAACAGTAAAAAAAAAATCTGAACTGCTTTAAATTAATTAGATATTACATACCATACCAAGCAGCTGTACTGTATATGCATTCTATGGCTTTTTCTCATATATCATACTGTTTGACAGTCTGGGCTCAAGCAGCCCCTTCCATAATAAGACATATAGGTTCATTATATAATCAAACTCTAAAAATCTTGGATAAAAAGCCCATTAGGTGGCATCACTGTTATATTTTAAAAAAACACAATCTATTGAGTTTGAGAGTTTCATTGACCTCTGTTTTCCTGAATTAATTTTCAAATGTTTCCATAAATCAGCGCCTGAGGCCACTTGCTGGTTTCATCCAAAGACAGGACAGCAGCAGAGCCACCAGGAGTTCTGTTAACAATAACTGTAAAATATTCCACTGCAGAACCACATTTGGACAAACAGCTTTCTCTATAAAGGGCAGTCATATCTGGAACACAATGCCAAATGAAATTAAAATAATAACGGACTTTAAAACATTCACTACAAAGGTTAAAAACTGGCTGAAAAATAAACAAGAATGTACCCATGTATGAAATGATTGTCTGCAGGGTGAGAGTGAATGAAGGGAAGGAATGAATGTGTTTGTTTATAGTGAGTGACGAAGGGAGGGAGGCCTGAAATAGGCAAATGTGAATCAGGTTTTTATATTGTGTATTTATAATCTTTTTTGCATTGATGTATGTGTTATTGTTTATTCTGTTTCATTTTTTCTTTTCCTTATCCTTCTTTCTTTTTACTTGTTTCTTCTTTCTAAAGCCCATCCAGGGACAAGAGTTGCAAATTAGCTAATAGCTATACACTCTTTGTGCAACACATTAGATTGATTGTCATTTGATTAATTGTCTATGTTTATTGCACTGTCCCTGTCAAATAAAAACTATCCTATCCTATCCTAATCATAAAATGCCTTATAATGACAAACACCATTTTGTGATCTCTGAGGGTCAAGGTCAACAAAAAATTCTGACCAGAGTCCCAATTCACCAATGTCAAAAGGTGAAGATCAAGTGTGCACACATGCATTAATGAACCAGTTTAACAGCTCCCAAAGAGAATAATGAATAAATCACTGCTGCTGAGTGAGCAGCAGCTGAAATGCTAGTTCAGGCTTGCTGACCTTTGAACTGGATGATCTCTCCATTTGGCGTCTTAGGTAAACCTTTCAGACAGACTTCACTGGTCAGTGCTAAACTCACACCACAGCTGCCCAACAGAAAGCCAATCTGCTGACTGCCTGCATCCTAAAGAGACAGATGACAATAAAAAAAACAGAGAGGTTTAAATATAAAGGCCTGAAAATTAGAAACCATTCATAAGCTGTCAATCTATTAATCATCAATATTCAAGGAGGTGTTGTGAGTCATTTCATATTCATCAGATACAAAGTGTTGATTTAAAGAGGAGTCATAATAGGATAAAAGGATCTGAGCTTTTGCAGAATAATTAGCAAAACTACTGCAGTTAAATACTGCATTTAAAAAAAGAAAATACCACAAAAAGATGTAAGACACAGCACAAATGTGAAACTAATGTGATATTTCACAAAAAAGCCTGTTTATTTTACTTTTATGATAATCATGGTGCTGAATTACACCTGTCCTGTACTCTTCAGAGATCACCACAGACTAAAAGCCAAAACAGTGGCATATCTACCTGTCGTGACAGAGGCACCTCAATAGGCACAGGGATGACCTCAGCTAACAGGCAGCCATAGAAAGCCACCCAGAACATGCCGGGGTCACTGTTTGGATACACTAATGCAACCTAAGGAGAGAAAAAAAAATCACATTTGTCATATTTCGTTTAAATATTATTAACATGTCAAAGGAATCGACAGACGAGCTCTTACCCGATCTCCAGGTTGTAGGACAGGCTCAGTCTTGGGGCCTAATTTATTCAGAAGTGTATAGCCAGCTTAAGACTGCGACTCCAAAGCTTACCTGTGGCAGAAAAAAAGTCAACTGCTTTTAACCTGCCATCAGTGATGAAGTAGCTCATTCCAGCCTGATGAAGACACCCAGGGTCAACAAGAGCTTTCACATCTCTGTCTCTATGCATACAGTTGAAACTATTAGTTTATGTACACTGTATAAAAAGACACATAACCTTTTTTTCTACACTGTCTGACATTAAATCAGACTACACTTTTCCCATTTAGGTCAGTTAGGATTACCAAAATTATTTCTATTTGCCAAATAATTTTTATGTTTACTGGGAAAAAAATGAGATTTTTTTTATTTCTTTCTTTGAAGTTAGAAGTTTACATACAGTAAGACTATTACGCATTTAAACAATTTGGGAAAGCCCAGATGGTGATGTCGTGACTTTGGAAGCTTCTGATAGGTTAATTGACAACATTTGAGTTAATTGGAGGCACACCCGTGGATATATTTTAAGGCATGCCTTAAACACACTGCTTCCTTGTTTGACATCATGGGAAAATCAAAAGAAATCAGTCAAGATATCAGGAAGAGAACAGTGGACTTCCACTAGTCTGGTTCATCTTTGGGTACAATTTCCAGATGCCTGAAGGTACCACATTCATCTGTTCACACAATTATGCACAAGTATAAACACCATGGGAATGTCCAGCCATCATACCGCTCAGGAATGAGATGGGTTCTGCTTCCCAGAGATGAACATGTCTTGGTGTGAAATGTGCATATCAACGCCAGAACAAAAGCAAAAGACCTTGTGAAGATGCTGGCTGAAGCTGGTAAAAGTGTGTCATTATCCACAGTGAAACAAACTCTGTATTGACATGGGCTGAAAGGCCACTCAGTGAGGAACAAGCCATTACCCCAAAAGCAACATAAAAAGTCAGATTACAGTTTGCAAATGCACACAGGGACAAAGACCTTAATTTCTGGAGACATGTCCTGTGGTTTGATGAAAATAAAAGTGAACTGACATGTTGTGAGGGTGTTTTGCCGCAGGAGGGACAACATAAAATAGACTGTATTACAAGGAAAGAACATTATGTGGAAATGTTGAAGCAACATCTCAAGACATCAGCCAGGAAGTTAAAGCTTGGGCACAAATGGGTCTTCCAAATGGATAATGAAAGTGGCATGTTCACAGCAAACCCTCTGAAGACATCGGCCATATTTTGACGGTCATCCGCGCACCTGTTTTGATAGACTTTCCGCTGTATGCCAGTGGTTTGTTAGTTTCTGTAAGCGCATTGTCTGTTTTTACGCCCTTGCATCACGGCCATCAAATTATTAGTAGACAGCGTGCCCGCTATGCGCTCAGAGGAGCCGCCTCATTTCAAATAAGTGTGGTGGTGTGCAATCTAATCTAATGCACATTACTATTATAGTGCATTCCAGGAGAACCGCTTTGATCAGGAAAAAGGGAGGGTCTATCATCAGAAGCGCATTGTTTAATGATATTTCAGTGGCGTGTTTTGACATTGCGCAGCTCATGGGGAAATCGTATCTACTGTTTTTTTTTCCTGTTATTTTAATGGAGAGAATAGTCATCACATAATTGCCCATCATTTTAATTATATAATGATCCCAGCCTCCGACCAACAGTGATCTGTGTGGAGTTTGCATGTTCTCTCCCGTTCGCGTGGGTTTACTCGGGATTTCTCTGGTTTCCTCCCCACATGCCAAAAACATGCAGGTTAGGTTAACTGGCATCAAAACTGGGGATTCTAAATTGTCCTTAGGTATGACTGTGAGAGTGAATGGTTGTCTGTCTCTCTGTGTTGGCCCTGTGATGGACTGGCGATCTGTCCGGGGTGTGCCCTGCCTCTCACCCTAGGATGCTGGGATAGGCTCCAGCCCCCTCGCGACCCGAAAAGGATTAAGCGGAAGAAGATGGACAGATGGATGGATGATCACACACTAGTTTGTTTTTTTTTTTAAATTCCATCCACACTCTAATTTTAATTGTGAACTTACCATAGGAGTCTATAGATTAGGCCTGTGTCTCCCAACTTGGGGTCCGAGCCTACAGGGGGAACGTGGAGCTCCGTCTGTTCTGAGGTCATGAAATGCGTGGGTAAAAAAAATGTATGTATTTTATATGGATTTTTTTTATCCATGCATTTCTAGGCAGACATGTTGTAAAGCGTATATATTTAACTAATAAAATTTGTTGGAAAAATTTTTTTTCATTTTATTTATATTATGTGTATGACCTCTGACCTGTTTAGTCTCGCACTGTAGCTAGCGCTAAACACGAGGAATTTATTCATTGCTGATGAATGACATCAAATAAAGAAAGAGGATGGCTGAGAAACGCAAATGTGTGAAGGACCCCGTGGAGTTAAAAAAAGAAAAAAAGACAATATATTGACAGTTACCTGAACTATGGATTTATAGAAGCACAAGACTCTTTTCGGCCAGAATGTGTTATTTGTGGTGAAAAGCTAGCTAATGACAGCATGAAGCCCAGCAAACTGAGACGGCATCAGGAGACTCGACACCAAGAGACCATTGGTGCAAGTCAGGATTTTTTTGAGAGCAAACAGCACCTGGCACTTTCAAGGAGACACGGGGATATCAGAAAATCCTTTGAACAGGCAGCTAGTGATTTACTCAGAGCCTCTGATGCATCGTTCGACTGTGCGCTGCTCATTGCAAAGGCAAAAAAGCCGTACAATATTGGTGAGCAGCTGATCAAGCCCACATGCCTAAAAATTGTAGAGAAAGTTAAAAGAATTCTTGCATGACCGCAATCGGCCACTTTATGAGCAACTGACAGACCCGTTTGGATCCAAGTGGCATACCTGGCAGATATGTTCGCTCTCTTCAACGAAACAAACAAGCGGATGCATGGACCTGTATCAAACGTCCTATAATGCAAAGGCGCACTAGACACTTCTGTGCGAAAACTGGAGTACAGGGTCGCTAAAATGTTAAAAGGGAAGTTGCAGCAGTTTCCACTTCTGCAGAAGCAGTCCCGGTGGCACCGTGCTGCGTCTTTATGCACGGACTTCACGGCGCCACATGAACCTGCTGTGTGACGAGATGAGGAGTCGCTTTGGCCGACATCAATAAATAATTATCCAAGGAAGCTGTCTTAAAACAAAACGACAAATATTTTAATACCACTGCAGTCATTTGCCACATTTATTTTTTGTCTGTGTGTGATACACATGTTCATATTATTCAATTTAGTTTAAGTACAAAGGAAAACAGGGTGGCAACGGTGACGGAGTGGTTAGCACTGCGGCAGCACAGCAACTCACCCTTGGCCGGGGATCCTGGATTCGATCCCAGCCCTGACCAACAGTGATCTGTGTGGAGTTTGCATGTTCTCCCCGTGTCTGAGTGGGTTTACTCCGGGATTTCTCCGTTTTCCTCCCACATGCCAAAAACATGCAAGTTAGGTTAATTGGCATCAAACTGGGGATTCTAATTGTCCTTAGGTATGAATGTGAGAGTGAATTGTTGTCTGTCTCTCTGTGTTGGCCCTGCGATGGACTGGCGATCTGTCCAGGGTGTACCCTGCCTCTCGCCCAAAGATGCTGGAATAGGCTCCAGCCCCCCCCGCGACCCGAAAAGGATTAAGCAGAAGAAGATGAATGAATGAATGAATATAAAGGAAAACAAATCTACATTTCAAAACAAATGGAATACGTTAACCTTTTGAGTGTGTCTGTCGCCGAATTGCGACATAACCCCTCGTGGTCAAGAGTGGTAAATATTTTTTGTCAATAAAATAGTTCAGATTTCCAAGGCTATAACTTGAAAGTGGTCAGAGATAATGGCTTACCGTACTGTCAATTAGAAAGATGTAAAATATGATCCCAAGTTTCAAATAGGAATAACTTTACGGATCTAATTTGCATAATGTCGCCGCACCTCTTTAAATTCCATAACTCAGTCAAAACTGGACTTTGGACGTATTTACACAAAGAATGGTTCAGTCTTTTGACACCGTTTTTTGTACAGAGGTACCTCATCATCTTATCTTCAAAGTATATGAACAAGAAATCAGTACAATATTAAAAAAACACAGAAATTCCTCACTTATCACCTTCTAAGGGGACTCGCTCACTGCTGTGGTCGCTGCGTTTTCACCCATTGCGGTCGTTATTTTGCGTTCTGTCGGCCATTTACGCTCTCTACCACATCTACAAAGTCTTATGATTATCCCACATAAATTTCGCTTGTATCCCGCGGCTATTTTGCACATACAAAGCCGACTAAGTGACGGTGACCGTTTCACGGCCATATTAGCTTTCTGGGCGAAAATGCTAAAAACAGGAAAAGGAAATGAGGAGTTCTTCTTTTTGGTGTATTACATGTCATCCATTGAGTCCTCCAACGGATGTCTGCCACCTTCTGAAACTGGCAGATCAGTACAAATCAGTACAAATCCTGAATGGAGCCGATCATGTCAGAGTGAGATGACAGGCGCAACACCGTACTCTGCCACTAGGGGCACGCAAATTCACAAACTCAAGAGGGTTAAGCAACAAAACTGATGTTATTTCTTTCCTAAATAAATGTTCTAAAATGACTTAATTCCTCTGTTGTGATCGTGTGGGCTAGGGAGGACCCGTCGCTTCTGTGACACAGGCAGGGGGTGCTCCTGGGAAAAAGGTTCAGAACCACTGGATTAGGCTTTAACATAGGATTTTTTAGGGGAATGAATGAATGAACATGGAGAATGTGTGCCAGCGTATTCCAGTGTGATGCATGGGGGGGGGGGGGGTCATCACGGACTTATTAGGCATTAATGTGTTTATTTTTAGGGGAATAAATGAAGTAACAAGGAGTATGCAGTGTTTTACTTTTCACTGTAACTCCCCACAGAGACAGGAGATGTGCCCACATCTGCGTTGGCCATGCGCCCCGGGTTTCCAGCCTAGCAAGCTGCCCGACAGCCACCCATCAGCCCCCGGCAGAGGCTGCCGACAGCGGGCTCGCTTCATGGCAGGGGCTAGTGGCGGACGGGAAGCTGTGCCAGATCACAGAAAAGGAGGAAACGACGGAGCAACTTCTGTGCCATTGTTAATGAAAGTCTATGAAAGTTAATGAAAGTTTGCAGAGGCATCATCCTCTTTTCCTGAAATTTCAAACCCATTCCTGTCTGTGTGTTGCATCTGTGCGCACTACATTTATTTATTTTATTTTATTTACTGGTTTATTTGACAGGGACATTGTACATTAATTCACATTACTGTAAAATGCACCAGAATTAGCCGAAATGGCTACTTTTCATCCGCAGTCCCTGGACATATGTTAAATTGTCATCCTAAAAAATAAGGCAAGGTTATATTATTATTTACAAAAACCATTAAACCATTCAGCTGATTTTTCAGCCCATTCTTCACCATTTATTGTTTCTAACATAACTAACTGGGCATCAACTGTGACTGAAGTCTTCCTTATTACCAAGTAGCATTACTATCGCATGCATTTTGGCTCACACACACAGGCTTTGGTCAGTGCAAAACTCGTCTTAAACTGTCATGATCACAATTCACTTTAGATGATGCGCCTCGGTATTAAAGGGATGGGAAGGAGTGCTTTGGATTGGATTATTCAAAACACACCTCTGAATGATTAGACCGGCCTCTTTGCCTCATGCACTGGTGAAAAGTTCGTTTTTACACCATTATGATAAGGAAATGAACTTGGAAACACCAATGAACAAGTTCTGCATCACTGACAACTGACTGAACAATCCCATTGTTGTAATACGGCCCATCATGTGTTGCGTGAAGAAACCACGAGCAGTGGGGGAAAAGACAGAGAATTATTTCTCTGAGGGCTGAAGTAGCAAGCACTCTTGGAGGCATATGAGGAGTAGAAAAAAAAATCATAATCAAAAAGAAAAAACAATGACATCAGCCAAAGACAGCAGAAGCTGACCTGCAAAGAACTGCTGACTGCATGAAGTGAGTTTATGGATTCTCCAGTGGTGGACAATCTACACCGTGTTCCAAATTATTATGCAAATAGGATTTTAGCATCAGAAACGTTCAATTTTTTGTTTTTCAATTAAACTCATGGATGGTATTGTGTCCAGGGCTCTTTGGATCACTGATATCAATCTCAGACACCTGGTGTCTTTTAGTGTCTAATTAGTTTGCCTGTGTCTAATTAGTTTGCCTGGTGATCCCAATTAAAGGAAAACTACTTAAGAAGGATGTTCCACATAAATAAGCATGCCACAGGTTTCAAGCAATATGGGAAAGAAAAAGGATCCATCTGCTTCCAAAAAGTGTCAAAAAGAACAATGCCTTGGAGAAGGTATGAAAACATTACATATTTCATGAAAGCTTAAGCATGATCATCGTACTGTGAAGAAATCTGTGGCTGACTCAGAGCACAGATGAGTTTGTGTAGATAAGGCATAATGAGGAAGGTTTCTGTCAGACAAATTCATCGGATTAAGGGGCAGATTTACTAAGGCAGTGCAAATTTGCAAGTATGCAAATTAGAGTGCCTCAGGGAGTGGGCAATTTTTGCCAGTGATCTAACAATATGCAAAATTAGGGGTGGGTTCAAAAGATCGATACAACAACAAGGATCGATCCATGTTTGACTGAGCCGATATCAATGCACAAAATCCACGGATCGATCTTTTAATATAATGCTTTTATGTCTGTGAACGTCTGCTGAGTCTGATCATGTCGAAACTGGGTCAGTGAGCCAGGAACCGTGGCCAAGAACCAGAAACACCCGGAGCGCTAACAGCTAACAAGCTAACGGATATGCTAGTTCTTCTTCTGTGGTGTTAAAAACAGTTCTCATCCGGCAAGAATTCCCTGTGGCGCGTGCACACGTCTTTACTTCCGTGTTTACATGAGCGGTGCTGTTGATATGTGTGTCTCTTAATTTATCAAAAAAGTCACCGTAAAGACTATCCTCAACAGTTTCTGAATATTCTTCATAAAGCGGGGATAAATGGTTTGTACTACATGCAGCACTGTGTTGGAACATAAAGTTGATAACTGATAAACTGAAAACGTACGGAGAGTGGGCTGAAACCCATGAAGAGAGAGGGAGACTTGGAGCTGCTGAAATTGTAAGTAAAATGTCATTTGTTTGTTTTAACATTTGTGTCGTAAATTAATAATTTATCCGGCATGATGGTGGTTTCTTTTGCAAACTATTGATACAGAGTTAACTGTTGGTTAAGTGCTGTGAATAAATGCAGAATAAAGGTATATTTTATGAGAATATGGACTTCTAGCACTTAAGTGAGAGATTTGAAGATAATAATGAATCACAATAAAATGAAAATGGCAGAATCAATAAAGGCTGCAGTACGAGCAATTTTTACTCGGTAAAACTAAACTGAAATGAACAAATATTCCCAGGAAACGAATTGAAACCCTTTCCAAAAATTGAAAGTTAATTTGTAGTTAAAATATAAACAACAAAAAATAAAAGAAACTAAATTATTAAACCCTACTGTGGTGTGGGGATTTAAAAATACGATTATTAATTTTACAGTGAAATTTATTCTTTTCACCTCCCCTTCAGATCCATGAAGACTGGGTTTCCACTTTAAGGTTCATTCTGCACTGAGATATTCTAAAGGGAAGAGGTCGTCAGTGGAGGAGCCACCCATGCTTTGTTGTGGATTTCAACACAGAAGAAGACCTCAAATTTTTCAGGGTCTTAGTTTGTAAATTCAAGATTCAAGAAGGTGCTGCCATGATTTTCTCCAGACTCTAATATGCATTCAATGCAATTTAGTTGTTCTAATGACTAATTCTTTTATTTCTTTTTTTTTTAATTCAAGTTCTCAGCAAGAACACAATGTTGGTCATTTTTTTTTATAATTTTACTAAGCATCCGACTCCGGATTTTTCCTCAGGGTTGACTCCCGAAGCCTTTCCCGTGACCGGGTATGCCGCAAGGCAGCGGAGGTTTCATCAGGGTTTACCTTCCCCTAGATGGACTACCTTCCCAGGTTAACGGGCCACCATCTACCCAAAGCATCTGGTTTTAAGGCGCCGGAAATCCGCCCTCGCCCCTTCTCCTATTAGTAAAAGCAGTTCCGCCGGGCTTAGAAACTAAACCACACGGGCAGGCTAAGAGTTGGACTTAGTTGTCAGAGGCTTTTTGAGACGCACGCCATAAGGAACATTTTATAAGCACTGGGAGCTTAACCCCAGTGCTGCTCCTGGCTATGACAACCTTGGAACCATCGGAGTCCGATGTAGTCGGAGTCCCTAAGGCAGTTCTCTGTTGTGCTCAACATCGTTCTGGCAGCTCCTGCGACGGCGCTGGTGCCAAACTGTAGCAGCCCTGCTGTTCCTTTGGATTCATCAGTGACGTGGAGAGGGGGGACATGCTGTATGGGCAACATCTTGTCTTCCATATCTTCCTGCCCAGGCTTGAATCCTACCAACGGCCAATGCTGGAAGGTAGAACACCGGATCACTGGAGAGGACACTCCAGCTTCGCCTTCGGCGTAGACAAAACACGGGGAATGACAGTTACCGGTTATAAGCCATTGCTCAACTGGCGTAGAGTGTGGCGCCAGGGGTTGTTCCCGACGGAGGGAGGGATCATCTGATCTCACTGGACAGCTACCGCCCGCCTCAAGCTGGGCAGCCCCCAGCCAATAAGGTGTTGTCTCGCCACAGCCTGCTTTCCTCATTGGGTGCATGGGGATGAGGTGAAGTCCGAACGGCAGGCTGAGAACCTTCGCACCAGGCAAGACAACAAAACAAAAGAGACCAACTCTAAAACTGGGAACTTGGAACGTCCGCACTATGATGATAGGACTCGCTGCTAACCTCAAGGACATCAGCGACACCAGGAAGACTGCCATCATCAATAATGAGCTGAAGAGACTGGAAGTGGATATCGCCACTCTCCAGGAAACACGGTTGGCTGATGCAGGCACACTGAGAGAGAAGGACTACGCGTTCTACTGGCAGGGAAAGGGCAGTGACGAACACAGGGAACACGGAGTGGGCTTTGCAGTGAAGAATACCTTGCTGAAGATGGTGGAACCGGGCAGCAATGGCTCTGCACGACTCCTCACCCTCCGCCTTAACACCACTCAAGGCCCAGTCACCCTCGTCAGTGTGTATGCCCCAACACTGACAGCCACACCAGAGGCAAAAGACGAGTTCTACCAGAATCTCCCAACAACTGTCAGGATCATCCCCAACTCTGAACAACTCATTCTCCTTGTAGACTTCAATGCCAGAGTGGGCGCTGACCACGACTCCTGGCCCTCCTGTCTTGGACCATTTGGCGTGGGGAGAATGAACGAAAACGGACAGCGGTTACTCGAGTTCTGCACACATCATGATCTGTGCATCACAAACTCGTTCTTCAAGACCAAGCCCCAACACAAGGTTTCCTGGCGACATCCACGCTCAAAGCACTGGCACCAGCTGGACTTGATCCTGACCAGGCGCACCTCACTGAAGAACGTGCTAATCACCCGCTCGTTCCAGAGTGCAGATTGTGACACAGACCATTCATTGGTGTGTTGCAAGGTCAAGCTGCAGCTGAAGAAATTCCACCGCGCCAGACAGCCTGGAAAGGCATGGATTGACACCAGCAAGATGGCCCAACCAGAACTTGTTGAGCAGTTTGCCTCCACCTTTGTGAAGGAACTTGGTGAATCACAAGAAGGAGAGTCTGCAAAGCAGAAGTGGGAAGAGCTGCGAAACATCATCCACCGCACAGCCTTGGCTACCTTTGGGAGGAAGACCTCGAAGTCACAGGACTGGTTTGATGCCAAGTCGACCGTGATGACCCCCGTCATTGAAGCCAAGCGCTCAGCACTTGCTGAGTACAAGAAGTACCCAAACGAGAAGAATCTCCAGATTCTCAGGGCTGCGAGAAGCAAAGTTCAGCAGACTGCGCCAACGAGTACTGGACTCAGCTCAGCCAAGACATTCAAACTGCCGCCATAACAGGGAACATCCATGGTATGTACGATAGAATCAAGAAAGCACTTGGTCCGGCTCAGAGCAAGACGGCCCCCCTCAAATCCTCCACTGGGGAGATGATCACAGAAAAGAACAAGTAGATGGAGAGATGGGTGGAGCACTACACCGACCTCTACTCCAGACAGAACACCGTGACACCGTCAGCCCTTGATGCCATTGACTGCCTGCCATCCATGGACGAACTTGATGCCGAGCCAACCATCGACGAACTCAGCAAGGCCATTGATAGCTTGGCCACTGGCAAGGCACCCGGCAACGACGGCATACCCCCCGACCTGATCAAGCACTGCAAGACCGCCCTACTACTGCCATTGCATGACGTCCTCTGCCAGTGCTGGAAGGAAGGTGCCATACCACAGGACATGAGGGACGCCAAGATCATCACCCTCTACAAAAACAAAGGGGAGAGAAGCAACTGCAACGACTACAGGGGCATCTTCCTCCTCAGCATTGTTGGCAAAGTCTACGCACGAGTTGTCCTCGTTCGTCTACAGAAGCTTGCCGAACGTGTCTACCCCGAGTCTCAGTATGGCTTCCGCGCTGGGCGATCGATGGTGGACATGATATTCTCCATCCGCCAACTCCAGGAGAAGTGCAGAGAACAGAACATGCCCCTGTACGTCGCCTTCATCGACCTCACCAAAGCGTTCGAGCTGGTCAGCAGAGAGGGCCTTTTCAAGATCCTGCCAAAGATAGGATGCCCACCAAAGTTGCAAAGCCTCATCGAATCGTTTCACACCAACATGCAGGGGATGGTGCAGTACGATGGCAATGTCTCAGAGCCATTCAATATACACAGCGGAGTGAAACAGGGCTGTGTACTTGCGCCAACCCTCTTTGGGATTTTCTTTGCTATGCTCCTGAGGCATGCCTTCAGCACAGCAACAGAGGGAATCTACCTGCACACAAGATCTGACGGCAGGCTTTTCAACCTCGCCCACCTGAAAGCCAGAACCAAAGTACGTGAGGCGCTAATCAGAGATATGCTGTTCGCAGATGACGCTGCAGTCGCGACCCACACACAGCAGGAGCTTCAGACCCTGATGGACCGCTTCTCCCAGGCATGCATGGACTTCGGGCTTACCATCAGCCTGAAGAAGACTAACGTCTTGGCGCAAGGCACGGAAGCACCACCAACCATCACCATCGACGACTACGAGCTGGAGGTCGTGAATCAGCTCACGTACCTGGGGTCCACGATCAGCAGCAACCTCTCCCTTGTTACAGAGATCGACAAGAGGATTGGAAAATCAGCCTACACACTCACTTGCCTCACCACACGAGTGTGGGAGAATCCCAAACTCTCTGTCAAGACGAAGATGGCAGTGTACAATGCCTGCGTCATCAGCACACTGCTCTATGGGAGTGAGACGTGGACAACATATGCCCGGCAGGAAAAGAGACTGAATTCCTTCCACTTGCGCTGCATTCGCCGCATCCTGGACATATCCTGGCAGGACAAAGTGCTCAACACAGAAGTCCTGTCCCACGCCGGCCTTCCCTCCATGTTCTCTCTACTTAGGCAGCGCAGGCTCCGCTGGCTAGGCCATGTTCACCATATGGAGGATGGCAGAATCCCCAAAGATGTCCTCTACGGAGAACTGGCGACTGGCAGGAGAGACGCTGGCCGCCCACAGCTGCACTTCAGAGACGTCTGCAAGAGAGATATGAAGGCCCTGGAGATCAACGCAGAGCGCTGGGCGGACCTCGCAACGGACCGCTCCAAATGGAGAGGCACCCTGACCAGACAGCTCAAGACAGGTGAAAAGAAACTGACTGCTGCAGCAGATGAAAAAAGGACCCGCAGAAAGAACCGCCACAGACCTAGCAGCACGGAGACCATCCACAAGTGCGACCTGTGTGACAGGAACTGCCATTCGCGCATCGGCCTGTTCAGCCACAGGCGGTGCTGTTCCAGCAGAGTAGACATCTAGGATTCTCTTCCACGGTAATCATAGACCGACGGAGGCCGATAGGATAGGATTACTAAGCATTTAATTCTACATAAATCATTGTTTAACAGGAAATTTTTGGCAATCCTGTGCTTTTCTTGTGGTGTTGCATAGAATAGCATCACTGTAAACTATGGAAAAGGCAGCTACTTTAAGTCTGTACTTCCTCACACAAGTTTCAGTGCAAAAAACCTCTAAAAATGTCAACTTTTTGGAAAAGCTCCCACAAATTCAGGCTTTTTGGGGCCACCACAATCACAAAAACAGCCGACGAAATCCTGGAGGGATGGAAATACAGTGAGATTATGTCTGCATGCTTCATGCACTGAATTTGTTTACTTACTCTGGGTGGTTAAGTTGACACTACACACCCTTTGCACTAAAGAAAGCACTTGTGAGCCCTTTGTGAAATCATAAGTTAAATAATAAAAAGTGTATTATTGTAACTGATTTTGGGTCAATTCTATATATGATAATTTATGTATTAAAGTTAAGGGTGATCTTGGTACAATATGCAGCATTAGGTCTCAAAGATTTTTTTATCCTGGCAAGTAAAATGGCTATTAAAATGGTAATTTCCCAGATCAAATTGGGATCGGATCGAATTGAATCGGAACTGAATCGATTCAGAATCTCAAGAATTGGAATTGAATCAATTCTGGAAATTAGGGATTGTTCCCAGCCCTATGCAAAATTATGAAGACAGATGCTGTCACTTCATTTCAAAAATGCCCACCCATCCGCCAAAAGCACCGCAAAATTGCACAGAGGCACAGCTGATGAGGAAGCGAGTCATCAACACAGGCACAGCCAGTTCAGAGGAGCATAATATATAAAGCTTTTTTTTAAGTTTTTGTTTAAGTGCAAACCCCAATAAAATATTTTATTTTTATTTATTATATTTCAAAATTTAAGTGCAAACCCCAATAAAATATTTTATTTTTATTTATTATATTTCAAAATTTAATTTTCTTTTAACGTGGCAGACTTTTTTGTTAAATATGTATAAATGAAGCATTTGTATCTACTGTAATTTAATAAAGGGACTCCACCAACGTGTTTATTTTATTAACACTAGAACCATCAAGATGGTCTGATGGAGACTCTGGGGTTTTATTATGTAAATAACTTTGTTTCAACAAAATCTACAGATCTCCCAATTCACAACTTTTTATAAATGCCACTGAGTTACGGTATTGCAATTTTGGAGGACGTTTCTATGGATCTGTGTGCTCTTTTTGTTAATAATCTCATTGTTGTTTCCTCCTATATTGTGTGTCCTGAACTGGGAGAGAGAAATAGAGAGAAGAGGGAACTGAATTACCATTTTATGCACAGCAAAAAAGAAATACTGTAAATATAGAAATATGGATAGAGGAAAAAAAATGAAGAAAATTGGCAATGTGGAAGATTTTGCTTCAAGAGCAAGGGGGAGCTGATAAGAAAACGTCAGATCCCAGTCTAACCTCCACAGAAAAGAAAAAAAAAAGTCATTATCGTCTGACACTGTAGGTATAAGGGCTCCTATTGCATCCTATTTTATGGATACAAATTCATGTAGTCGGCTATATACAGTATAAATAAATGAAATTTTAAAAAAAAAACAACAACTGCCGACTGATGCCCAGCATAACACCGATCTCTGTGAGGCCGTTGATATTCATATAATCTGTTCTTCTGTCATGCCAAATAAAGTCACGGGCTGAGAGAAGCTTCTGCCATGTGCCCATAGTTCTCGCCAGTGAACTGAACAGGGCAGTGTAGTGCAGCATAGAGGTCCTCCAACCTCTATGCTGCAATTTTGACAATGTAAGAAACTGATTTTATTAATCTTAATGTGAGACATATTACTGCTAAAAAGACCTGAATATCTGACCTTTAAGATCATTAAATTTAAGAATTTCATTGTAATGGCCAGCAAAGGATCTCTACAAAATCTATCTCAATAGAAAAAATAAATCAGATGAAATATCTGCATGTAAAGATAAAGTAAAAATGATGTTTGTTCAGGAAATAAAGAAGGCACACTAAAAACAAATTAGTGATGGTGTGTTTTATTAAAAGTGATTTTGAGTGATTAGTTTTCTGATTCTCTGCCATCACACTTCTACTTGTGGATGCGGTTCAAGTTTAAATATTCTAAACATACCCCCAACATAACCTGAACATAACCTACTCAGGAGCAGGTTATGTTCACAGTCTTTGTAACCATGGTTATAAACATACTCTGACTTTTTGGAACCGAAAACTCAGTTACCACAAACTCTGAGTCAGCTTCCCCAGGTAAGCCACTAAACCTGCTTTCTGGAACAGGGCCCCAGCCTCAGTCCCACAGAAAATTTGTGGGCAGAGCTGAAAAGACATGTGTGAGCAAGGCAGCCAACAAACCTGACTCAATTACACCAGTTCTGTCAGGAGGAATGGGCCAGAATTCCAGGAAACCATTGTTAGAAGCTTAAGAAAGGATATACAAAATGTTTGACCCAAGTCATACATTTTAAAGGCAATGCTACCAAATACTAAGAAAACATACAGTATCTCACAAAAGTGAGTATACCCCTCACATTTTTGTTAATATTTTATTATATCTTTTTATGGGACAACACTGAAGATATGACACTTTGCTCCAATGTAAAGTAGTCAGTGTACAGCTTGTATAACAGTGTAAATTTGCTGTCCCCTCAAAATAACTCAACACACAGCCATTAATGTCTAAACCGCTGGCAACAAAAGTGAGTACACCCCTACTGAAAATGTCCAAATTGTGCCCAATTAGCCATTTTCCCTCCCTGGTGCCATGTGACTAATTAGTGTTACAAGGTATCAGGTGTGAATGGGGAGCAGGTGTGTTAAATTTGGTGTTATCGCTCTCACACTCTCTCATACTGGTCACTGGAAGTTCAACATGGCACCTCATGACAAAGAACTCTCTGAGGATCTGAAAAAATTGTTGCTCTATGTAAAGATGGCCTAGGCTATAAGAAGATTGCCAACACCCTGAAACTGAGCTGCAGCACGGTGGTCAAGACCATACAGCGGTTTAACAGGACAGGTTCCACTCAGAACAGGCCCCGCCATGGTTGCCGAAAGAAGTTGAGTGCACGTGCTCAGCGTCATATCCAGAGGTTGTCTTTTGAAAATAGATGTATGAGAGCTGTCAGCATTGCTGCAGAGGTTGAAGGGGTGGGGGGTCAGCCTGTCACTGCTCAGAGCATACGCTGCACACTGCATCAAATTGGTCTGCATGGCTGTCATCCCAGAAGGAAGCCCCTTTTAAAGATGATGCACAAGAAAGCCCGCAAACAGTTTGCTGCAGACAAGCAGACAAAGGACATCAATTACTGGAACCATGTCCTGTGGTCTGATGAGACCAAGATAAACTTATTTGGTTCAGATGGTGTCATCCGTGTGTGGTGGCAACCAGGTGAGGAGTACAAGTGTGTCTTGCCTACAGTCATGCATGGTGGTGGGAGTGTCATGGTTTGGGGCTGCCAGCATTGGGGAGCTACAGTTCATTGAGGGAACCATGAATGCCAATATCTACTGTGACATACTGAAGCAGAGCATGATTCCTTCCCTTCAGAAACTGGACCGCAGGGCAGTATTCCAACATGGTAACGACCCCAAACACGCCTCCAATCCATGTCTCCAGACCTAAACCCTATTGAACATATGAGGGGCGTCTTCAAATGGAAGGTGGAGGAGCGCAAGGTCTCTAACACCATGATGTCGTCATGGAAGAGTGGAAGAGGATTCCAGTGGCAACCTGTGAAGCTCTAGTGAACTCCATGCCCAAGAGTTAAGGCAGTGCTGGAAAAATAATGGTGGCCACACAAAATAATGACACTTTGAGCACAATTTGGACATTTTCACTTAAGGGTGTACTCACTTTTGTTGCCAGTGGTTTAGACATTAATGGCTGTGTGCTGAGTTATTTTGAGGGGACAGCAAATTTACACTGTTATACAAGCTGTACACTGACTACTTTACATTGGATCAAAGTGTCCTATCTTCAGTGTTGTCCCATAAAAAGATATAATAAAGTATTTACAAAAATGTGAGAGGTGTACTCACTTTTGTGAGATACTGTATGTAAACTTCTGATTTTGAAGAAAGTAATAAAAAATATCTCAAAAATTATTTAGCAAATAGAAATAATTTTGGTAATCCTAACTGACCTAAAACAGGAAAAGTTTAGTCTGATTTAATGTCAGACAGTGAGGGAAAAAAAAGGTTATGTCTTTTCATACAGTGTATGTAAACTTCTGGTTTCAACTGTACATACGGTTGTATATAGTCTAGCCCTGCTCAAAATTAAAATGACACGAGCTCCTACCTTGTGACCTTAGAACATAACCTGGATGCAGGCCCACCTGAGGATCAGTGTGTGTGTGTGAGTTTGCAGAGTATATGGACAGCTGCCCAAGAAGAATGGTGGTTTTTATGAAATGTGAATGTACAGATAGACAGATGGGTGTTATGGTGTTAGCTCATTTTGCTTTTACTATAAATAATACTCTCATACACATAAAAATATTTCATGTTACCAGCACCTGTGCAAAAATATAAGGGCTAAGAGATCACTGGAGATTGATGAGACTGCTGAGGGCTCCAAGTGGCTCTCCTTGACTGCTCAACAATGTCATCGATCTCCCAATGATCTCAGTGATCTTTCGATGAATGCCAAATTTTTCCACCGCAAAGGTAGAGATCAGTAAGGGATCGCTGAGCATTCGATGAAAGACTAATAGAGTTCATTGAAAGATTGCTGAGAGATCATTGGGAGATCAATGAGATTGTTGAGCACTTGTTGAGTGATCACTTCACTTTAGTGATTGTTGCGAGATTGTTTTGTTATGAGTCAAAACTCAGAGGACCGTGGAGATCATTGAAGATCATTGAGAGATCACTGAAAGATTTTAGTAAATGCCAAGAGATCACTGAAAAATTGTTTGGAGATCTGGCCATTTTGTCATCAGTGATCTCTTATCATTTAAATGGAATAAACATCAATAGAAATCTTTTTCTACAATGTTTTAATAGGTATTGCTCACCATATGTGAGTGTGTAAAGAGGTTTGCCGGTAATGTCCAGAGCAGTGAGTGCGGGGCTCTTGGCTTGAGTGGCCCCCCAGCGGGCGAGGGCGGCCTGAAGGGCAGGGGGCCAGTTACTGACAACTCCGAGAGGCTCCCCCTTCACTGGGATGATTTGGCGTCCCTCAGGCTTTGGGGTGTTGGGGTCCAGCTGGGGAACTGAATAAAAAAAGTGGGAGCTATAACAAGGGGCGTTAAGAAATAACACAGTCAGCAACATAACTGATACGCAAGGGGAATTTGGTGGATTTGGTGGAATCTAATGAAAACTGAAACTTAACCATGACAAACGTGCTTTTGCCTCACCTTCTACAATCTCCTCAGAGTCATCAAGGAAGAACTCGCTGAGCGGGGGCCTTTTGGGACGTTTCAGAGTGTTCAACAGCTGCTGGATCTTAGTAGACACCCTGCTGTTAACAGGCACACCTGGACAAACACCAAGAACAGCCACAAACGTCACAAACATATGCAAACAAACAACAGCACGCACAAGCACATACACTCCCACATGCAATTCTATTCCAACATGAGCCTCTACTTAATCACACGCTCTCACACAGGCGGAGTCCTACGCACTAGCACATTTAGGATCAGAATCAGCAGCAGGAGGAATACGAAAGGAAAAAAACTGTACTCAAGGAGACATGGATTAGACAGTTTTTAGGAAAGTACAATCGAGAAGGTTCTACACTCTAAACCTACAGAACGAAACAAAGACTGATAGACACCAGGCTGGAAAGCAAGCAGATTTGGGCCTCTTCAGCAACCCTTCCCCCTTCCCCAGATTCGATGTGTATTACCTTTTCTCTTTCCTTTTTTTAAATAAGAGGCAAGACAGGGACAGGATTAATGGACCCAAAAGAAAAAACACAAAATATCCATCATTAGCAGCATCCACCACACAGTGAAATGGGATTGATGTTAAGATGATTCAGGATGAACATGGACAGATTGATTTCAGAACATTTCATCAGCTTTGCCACTGGAATGCTGTGAACTACATAATCAATGCAAAACAGAAATACATGTCCCAACCGCCATGGTGAGAACATGAAAAAGAATAAACCTCTCAAAGTAGGAAAAGAAAAATACCACAGTAACCCTAGCTGTACAGAATCCAAGAATGATTATTATAGACTTTCTACCCACTTTAATGTGATGATATATTCTGACATACTTTTCTACCATCTAAAGACCAAGCATGTGAGTGTACCGTCAGCTGTATCCAGCATGCTGGAGCGGCTCTGTCCACGACTCATGCCCCTGACTGCTGGGGGAAGGTCCACCCTGGACCCTCTTTCCTGTGGAGTGGACGAAGTCACATCTGGGGGGACACTGTTTTCTGGTCGGGACGAAAACTTGTGTCAGTAAGGACAAAAACACAAACCCACAATGATATACTGACTAAACCCGCAGCACTCCCATCTCTGAATTTTACCAATGCGTGTGTGAGCCAGCACGTCGGCCAACACGGAGGCAGCAGGCTGAAGCTGGGGCTGTGGCTGAGTTTTGGGCTCTCCATGGGAGAGGGTGGAGGAAGCGGATGAGGAGGTGGAAGAGCTTTGGACAGAGCGGTTGATCCAGTAATCGGGGCTCTGCAGGCTCTGGGCCAGCACTGCACTGAGCGCCGCCTTCCTGCGCAAAGAGCCTTCATCCTCTGATGCAGAAGATGTGTCTAAAATAGGACAGAATGCAATATATATGGTTCACATTGAGACAGATGAAGTGAGGAATCATCAAAGTAGTTGGGGGTCAGATTTTAAAAAAAAAAACTTTTTAAAATGTGTGCTGTCTTTTTTTTTTTTTCACACAGGCAACAGCAATCCCAGAAGTAGTAAAGGGGCTTAAAGAGGGGTCCTTCCTGCCCAGTTGGTTGGTGTGGTGGTCAAGAAACTTTCATATAAAAATGTGAAAGTGTGGGGGGGGAAACAGGTCTGTAGCAATGCATTCTGGGGACTATTAAAGCGAACACTCATTGGGAATCCTAAAATAGGCATATTATACCTCTACCAAAAGCTGAGAACATAATAAGCATGAATATAGTACTTTTGTAGCCTTAATTTTGTCTAGAAAGAAAATAAATTGAATTTTTTCATTCATTCTGTGCACCCACGTAGAGGCTCTGACTTCCATATTTGCCGACTGATTTTGGTGACGTCACACGTTGAACAAATTAAAAGCTCAATGGCTCCAGCAGATCCAACCCGCAATGTTGATTATGCATCTAAATTGTAGAAATAAACAAATACAGCAGACAACAGACCTTGTGAAGATTTTGATGGCTCAGTCACTTGGTGACAAGATCATTATTTTCACTGCTAGCATGTAATGTGCAAGGAGAGGGTGAAGATGTGAAGCAGAAATGATGATCAAGACTTAAATCAGCCCGATCAATAATGCTCATATTTGAAGAATAAGGTCTACCCTTGCTAAAAAACATATTTTGGTATTAAAATCAGAAACACTCTAGTTTCTCGAAAATCTGATGAATAATTTCGACTTGAGTTGCCGATCGCTCAGGGACAACTCGTCCTTGTTTATTTGAGGGCAAGCTGTCCCCAGGACGAGTTCGCCCAGCCCCACAATTTTGTACATAGTTGTAAATACATTATTTTGTTGCTTTTTATTCTTTTTATTTGAAACAGACATTGTATTCCAATACCCTAAAATTCACCTGATAAAATCTGATTTCGTTTCATTTCATTATAAAAAAAAAGTCATTAGAGATCAGGTAATTGATAGTAAAATCAAATGATTGAAAACAAAAAGGGAAAACACATTTTAAATGTATTTGATTATTTGAAAAGTCAAAAGTAAGAAGCTTTAGAGAGACACGCATATTCGCAGGGCTTAGAGTGATGCCAAGGTTTACAATGAATGAAAATTCATTGCTGAAATTTGCCAGATGCCAGAAACCATGCAAGCACTACAGCCAACAGCACACAATTAGATCCTCTAACTTTTACACTTTTTTTTAATTTAAAGGAAAGACAATCACAAAGTGGATTTCTAAATTTTCTATAACATAAAAGTAAGACAAGAAATATCAATAAATACATTTACATCTCTCAGCTCACAGTGTTGTTAGGGTTAAGCTGCGACTCGTCTTCATTTCTCCTCGGTTCATCATCACCAGTGTTGGGAGCAATGCATTACTGTAACACCACTACTTCTGCAGTAACATGCTGTGTAATAAAATTACTGTTTAAAAATTCAGTAATGCATTACAGTGACTGAAATTTGATCAGATGCGTTACTCGTTTTATTAATACGGATAGCTATTTTTAGCACAAATAAATACAAACTGACCCTACGTAGCTGACGCAGCCGTCAGTCAACAGGACCTTTTGCAAAGATGCAGCCAGCAGCCACAAATGGAGCTTGCTCCTGTTGGGAAAAGATGAAGGTACTTTGTTTTTGTGGAAATAGACAGATTATTTTTCCTTTGTCACGGTTAAGGACAAAAGCATATTGGTGGGTTGGAAACTAAAGTGCCGGTTGAGACTTAAGCCCCTTAAAACAGCATCAAGCTCTGACAAAGCTAGCACTAAGCAGTGTTGGGAGTAATGGCTAGCTATGCTAACAACAAAGTGAAGTGGATCTACTGTATTCTGAACAGCCATAGCTGGATTTCAAGCAAAGGTATGCATCTGGACAGTTTGTGTCCCAGCAAGAATTAAACCAACTGATTGCCAGATATGTCATTACAGAATGAAGATCTGATAACAGTCATTTTCCATCAGACAGCTGAGACTGTGATCCACTGAAGTTAAAACACATTTACTTGCTACATGGATAAAGATTATTCAAAAATGGATTTTGATCTCCAAAAGGAATTTAAGGGACTGGATCATGTCTCTGTCACAGCAGACATCTGGACTGTGGATAATGGACATTTTCTGTGGATCACTGCACATCGGATTAAATCCATAATTATAAAGGTAAGTAAGATAAACATGAACAGCTTAATACAGTGTTGCCAACTCACTCTTTTGGAGTGAGTCTCACTCTTTGTCCCTCTCTCTCACTCCACAAACCCTATTTCTCACTCCAAAATGAGGAAATTACTGCCAATTTCCCGTTGATTTTCTTCAGATTTTTCCCAGATTAAGAGCTCTCAAGGCAGAATAAAGCAGACTGAACATGTTCTAAATGCTCTGTCTGAAACAGTTTGTTTTCAGCCTGACATTAATAAGCCTGTAATGTAATCCATTAATTATCTTGCTGTGTGCAAGATGATTTTTAAGTATGCATTTAAAAGTAACGTGAAAGTTACTTTTCCAAGTAACTAGTTACTTTAATCATGCAGTAATTGGTAAAGTAACTCAGTTACTTTTGAAAAGAAGTGACTAGGAACTGTAATAAGTTACTATTTTTTAGTAATTTGCCCAACAGTGATCATTACCATCACTATCCATCTGTCTTGGACCTGGTTCATGCAGGTAAGCTGCAGGGACTCCAGCAGCAGCATCTTGGTTTTTGTTGGCTTCAGGGTCAAAATCTCCCAAATCTTAGTCATCATTATCGCTGTCTGCTAAATCACTCTCTTCACCATCATCTTCCTCTTCATTGGTATCCACTTTGAAACTCAGCTTGAGAATGCTTTCTTCCATTTTCCTCAAAATATGAACGCGAGCTCGTCATTTTCAGATTTAATGACACAATGCAGTTTGTGTATACAATATAGAGCACGCACAATAGACTAGTAATAAATTCCTTGTTCATCTCGTGACGTCACAGATCTCAGGCCGACTTTCCTAGCAAATTTCAGTCATCTTGATACTTCCAATCAATCAATTAATCAAACTTTATTTGTATAGCACTTTTAAAACATTAGATGCTGTGTAAAGTGTTTTACACAGATAAAAAACCAATAGACACATTTAATTACATATTTTACATGATACATCCCCACCTCTTCCAGCCCTCCCATAAACATACCCACAAAACACAACACACAGGCACATACATCACCCCCTACTTCTCTTACACACATATAAAATAAAAGAGACATTGCTCGGCACCGAGGCACCACGTGAAGGAGCAACCATCCTGTGGAGCCCCCCATGCTGGGACACTGCACAGCCAGTAACCACAGAAGGTGCCACAAGGGCTGCCCCAACCAGGACAGGCCGGGGCCCGCACCACAGCTGTAGGCAGTGGTATAAAGCCCCCACCCACCCAAGCTAGAGCGACCCATGAGACCAACACCCCTGCAGATGGGCCAGGCAGCATTCGGCATGCTGCCTGACTGACTTTGTCAAAATTTCTCTCGCCAGATCACAATTTATTCCAAAAAATGGTGATATTCGAGGAATTTATATCACTTCCCATGTAAACA
Source organism: Pholidichthys leucotaenia (assembly GCA_020510985.1). Lineage (NCBI taxonomy): Eukaryota > Metazoa > Chordata > Actinopteri > Cichliformes > Pholidichthyidae > Pholidichthys > Pholidichthys leucotaenia. The sequence continues at coordinate 345,042,479 of CM035843.1, forward strand.
TACCAAACTCGGCCTAATTAAAAATCAATAAATTTCCACTTTAAAACAAAGAAAATGATTAGAAGTACCTTTGCAATGAGAACCTTAATAGGAGACTTGATTTTTTTTAAACAGTACTTAATAGATCACAAATACTTATGTCTTTTGTAGCAGCATCTGACCTGGAAGTGAATGCAGATATGTGTCTTTCCCATTGCTGAAGAAGGGTTTGGTGGATTTTTTTTCTCTGGTCAGTGGAAAAGAGGCTTAGCATAGAAACATCAGCAATAACCCTTTATTCCTTCTTACCAGAGTACACGGTGCCACGGTAAGGTCCCCTTTATATAGCACAGAGATCGTTGAGAGACTGGACAAATTTTTGATGTTTGGGATTGTTTGGGAGATTCTTGTCTGTTTTGGGCTGAGTCAAAACTTTGAGGAGACCGTGGCATCTGTGGAGATCATTGAAGATCATTGACAGATCAAAAATTGGCCAGATGTCTCAACGATTTCCACCCCTGTGTAAAGGGGTGTATAAGCTATGAAACTAATACTTTCATGAGCAGAACGTGCTCAAAACATGTAAAGTATATCACTCATGAATTATCCTATGTCTTAAGATGTCTTAAATAATGTAAGAATGTACTTCGTGGCGTTCACATAGTCTAATGGCTATGACGTATACGACAAGAGCACAGTGCTCAAAACCAGTGATGCCTGGTTTGAGTCATACCAGAGTCATCTTTCCTACATACAGTGGTGTGAAAAAGTGTTTGCCCCCTTCCTGATTTCTCATTTTTTTGTGTGTCTGTCACACTTAAATGTTTCAGATCATCAAACAAATTTAAATATTAGACAAAGATAACACAAGCAAACACAAAATGTAGTTTTTAAATGAAGGTGTTTATTAAGGGTAAAAAAAAATCCAAACCTACATGGCCCTGTGTGAAAAAGTGACACCCCCCCCCCCCGCTGTTAAAACATACATTAACTGTGGTTTATCACATCTTTGGAAAGCTGAGTTCAATTTCTCTAGCCACACCCAGGCCTGATTACTGCCACACCTGTTCTCAATCAAGAAATCACTTCAATAGGACCTGCCTGACAAAGTGAAGTAGACCAAAAGATCCTTAAAAGCTAGACATCATGCTACAATCCAAAGAAATTCAGGAACAAATGAGAAACAAAGTAATTGAGATCTGTCAGTCTGGAAAAGGTTATAAAGCCATTTCTAAAGCTTCGGGACTCCAGCGAACCACAGTGAGAGCCATTATCCACAAATGGTGAAAACATGGAACAGTGGTGAACCTTCCCAGGAGTGGCCGGCTGACCAAAATTACGCCAACAGTGTAGCGACGGCTCATCCAAGAGTTCCAAAAGACCCCACAACAACATCCAAAGAACTGCAGACCTCACTTGCCTCAGTTAAGGTCAGTGTTCATGACTCCACCATAAGAAAGAGACTGGGCAAAAATGGCCTGCATGACAGAGTTCCAAGACAAAAACCACTGCTGAGCAAAAAGAACATAAAGGCTCATTTCAGTTTTGCCAGAAAACAACTTGATGATCCTCAAGACTTTGGGGAAAATACTCTGTGGACTGATGAGACAAAAGTTGAACTTTTTGGAAGGTGTGTGTCCCATTACATCCGGCATAAAAGTAACAGCATTTCAGAAAAGGAACGTCATACCATCAGTAAAATATGGTGGTGGTAGTGAGATGGTCTGGGGCTGTTTTGCTGCTTCAGGACCTGTAAGACTTGCTGTGGTAAATGGAACCATGAATTCCGCTGTCTACCACAAAATTCTGAAGGAGAATGTCCGGCCATCTCAAGCTGGGTTCTGCAGCAGGACAATGATCCAAAACACACCAGCAAATCCACCTCTGAATGGCTTAAGAAAAACAAAATGAAGACTTTGGAGTGGCCTAGTCAAAGTCCTGACCTGAATCCTATTAAGATGCTGTGTACCTTAAAAAAGCAGTTCATACTCGAAAACCCTCCAATGTGGCTGAATTACAACAATTCTGCAAAGATGAGTGGGCCAAAATTCCTCCACAGCGCTGTAGAAGACTCATTGCCAGTTATCGCAAACACTTGCTACGGGTGCACTACCGCACCCGTGCACTATCGCTACACTTGCTAAGGGTGGCCCAACCAGTTATTAGGTTTAGGGGGCAATCACTTTTTCACACGGGGCCATGTAGGTTTGGATTTTTTTCTCCTTTATAATAAACACCTTCATTTAAAAACTGCATTTTGTGTTTACTTGTGTTATCTTTGTCTAATGTTTCAATTTGCTTGATGATCTGAAACATTTAAGTGTGACAAACATACAAAAAAATGAGAAATCAAGAAGGGGGCAAACACTTTTCACACCACTGTATTTCCCTCTTCCTTCTTCACTCTTCTTTTAGATTTGATTGGCAGTTGGCAACAAGCTTACAGGTGCATAATACTAGTGCATACCTGTGCATGCCTTTGATCTGTGATGGCTGCCTTTGATCTTTGATGATGTCATAGCAAGTCCTATGATCGTGAGGGATGCCTGCCATTGATCTTTGAAGATGTCATAGCGAGTCCTATGATCGTGAGTGATGCCTGCCGTTGATCTTTGATGATGTCATAGCAAGTCCTATGATCTTTTAGCAAGTCCTATGATAGTGATGCCTGCCTTTAATCTCATAGCGAGTACTATGATCTTTTAGCGAGTCCTATGATCTACATGACATCATATAGACGTCATGTAGAGATCATAGGAACATCATAGGCAATCCTATGATCTTTTAGCGAGTCCTATGGTCGTGACAGACACAAACACAGAGATTTCTTGAATTACTAGTGCATACCTGTGCATGCCCGTAGAAAATTACTGTTACCATGGCAACAGTAACCATGGTGAAACCTGTCTTTGATCTTTGATGTCACCACTCGTCCAGTGATGACTGCCTTTGATCTGTGATGGCTGCCTTTGATCTTTGATGATGTCATAGCGAGTCCTGTGATCATGAGTGACGCCTGCCGTTGATCTTCAAATATGTCATAGCGAGTCCTATGATTGTGAGTGATGCCTGCCTGTGATCTTTGATGATATCATAGCAAGTCCTATGATCTCATAGCGAGTCCTACGATAGTGATGCCTGCCTTTGATCTCATAGCAAGTCCTATGATCTTTTAGCAAGTCCTATGATCTACATGACATCATGTAGAGGTCATAAGAACATCATAGGCAATCCTATGATCTTTTAGGGAGCCCTATGGTCATGACAGACACACAGACTTTGATGTCACCACTCGTCCAGTGATGACTGCCTTTGATCTGTGATGGCGGCCTTTGATCTTTGATGATGTCATAGCGAGTCCTATGATTGTGAGTGATGCCTGCCTGTGATCTTTGATGATATCGTACTAAGTCCTATGATCTCATAGAGAGTCCTATGATAGTGAGTGTTGCCTGCCTTTGATCTCATAGCGAGTCCTATGATCTTTTAGCAAGTCCTATGATCTATATGACATCATGTAGATGTCATAGGAACATCATAGGCGATCCTATGATCTTTTAGGGAGTCCTATGGTTGTGACAGACACACAGACAGTCTTTGATGTCACCACTCGTTCAGTGATGACTGCCTTTGATCTGTGATGGCTGCCTTTGATCTTTGATGATGTCATAGTGAGTCCTATGATCATGAATGATGCCTGCCGTTGATCTTCAAACATGTCATAGCGAATCCTATGATCGTGAGTGATGCCTTCCTGTGATCTTTGATGATGTCATAGCAAGTCCTGTGATCTCATAGCGAGTCCTACGATCTTTTAGCATGTCCTATGATCTATAGGAAGGACATCATGTAGAGATCATAGGAACATCATAGGCGATCCTATGATCTTTAAGGGAGTCCTATGGTCGTGACAGACAGACAGACAGACAGACAGACAGTCTTTGATGTCACCACTCGTTCAGTGATGACTGCCTTTGATCTGTGATGGCTGCCTTTGATCTTTGATGATGTCATAGTGAGTCCTATGATCATGAGTGATGCCTGCCGTTGATCTTCAAACATGTCATAGCAAGTCCTATGATCGTGAGTGATGCCTGCCTGTGATCTTTGATGATGTCATAGCAAGTCCTATGATCTCATAGCGAGTCCTATGATCTTTTAGCATGTCCTATGATATATAGGACGTCATGAAGAGATCATAGGAACATCATAGGCGATCCTATGATCTTTTAGGGAGTCCTATGGTTGTGACAGACAGACTTTGATGTCGCCACTCGTTCAGTGATGACTGCCTTTGATCTGTGATGGCTGCCTTTGATCTTTGATGATGTCATAGCAAGTTCTATATCATGAGGGATGCCTGCCATTGATCTCTGAAGACGTCATAGTGAGTCCTATGATCGTGAGTGATGCCTGCCTGTGATCTTTGTTGATGTCATTGCAGGTCCTATGATCTTTTCGCGAGTCCTATGATAGTAAGTGATGCCTGCCTTTGATCTCATAGCTACTCCTATGATCTATATGACGTCATATAGACATCATGTAGAGATCATAGGAACATCATAGGCGATCCTGTGATCTTTTAGCGAGTCCTATGGTTGTGACAGACACAGACAAACGCATAAGTTGTTCAGAACTCCTTATACAAAGATATACAGTAGAGTGATGATAGTCAAGTCAGTGGTGGTAATGCACCTGTAAGCTGGTTGCCAACCGCCAATCAAATCTAAAAGAAGAAGAAGATGACCCGATAGAGTGTTATAGACATCACTCTATAAATCACTCTATAAATTCAAGAACTCTCTTGTCTGTCTGTCACGATCATAGGACGGCCTATGATGTCTGCCTGATGTCCTATGATGATCCTATGATTTCAGGCATCATAGGACTTGCAATGCCATCATAAAGATAAGATGTCTATATGGCGTCATATAGACATAGCACATCATAAGACGCCCAATGATGTCGGCATATAGAGTGATGATCCTATGATATCAGGCAACATAAGACTTGCAATGCCATCATAAAGATAAGATGTCTATATGGCGTCATATAGACATAGCACATCATAGGACGCCCAATGATGTTGGCATATAGTGATGATCCTATGATATCAGGCAACATAGGACTCGCGATGCCGTCATATAGACACATGTGTCCAAATGTGACTTTATGATGTCATATAGACCATCACTCATGATGCCTAGACTAATGTGTCTTTATGATGTCATATGGCTCAAAATTGGCAAGGTGAATAAGTCATAGGGCCAGTCTTTACAGCGTGTTGGTGTTTTGTGCACAACAGATTTCTTCAGCCATGGCCAATTCTATGTTGCCATGAGCACAGTTGCCAGATCAAACAGTCTTCGTATTCTTACTCAAGATGAAGAAACTAAGCAAAAGTGTCTTTCTCAGCAATGTGGTTTTTAAAGAGGTACTGACACGGTAAAAATGTGTAACCTTGAAGAATGCCAGTCTACACTACAAATGTGTAAAATGCCAAGCAAAGCACTGATTTATATGTCACACAGACACCATAGTATACAGAGTCGCCGATGATGTTCCATGACATGGAGAGCAATACAGTGAGGAGAACTGCTGCACGTCAGAAAAGATGTCGTGAAGATGAAATACCTGAGGTTCCAGCAGTATGTCACAGCCATGACTGTGAACAACACAGCCGTCTGAGACAGGAGGAGACCCTTCACCAACGGGTATGCAGAAATACTTGCTTATACTTGCTTTCTACGGGCATGGACGGGTCACGATCATAGGACCGCCTATGATGTGCCTATGATGTCTGCATGATGTCTGATGACGCTCCTATGATGTCAATGATCATAGGACTCACTACATGATGTTTATCTGTGTGCAGAGAAATACATGCTTACACTTGGTTTCTACAGGTATGCACGGTCATGCACGGGTATGCACTAGTCATGTAGACATGGAAATCTTACTGTTTGAAGAAGAAGAAGAAGAAGAAGAAGAAGAAGAAGATGATGATGATGATGATGATGATGATGATGATGATGATGATTGTTCGCTCCTTGTACAAAGATATAGAGTGAAGAAGACGAAGAAGACGTTGCCAACTGAGAATTCTGACTTTTGATACACAGAGTGATGTTTACTGAGTGAAGTACGTGGTGGTAAGGACTACAGCTCCTGACCAGATAAGAATGATGATATAGAGTGAAGTACGTGGCAGTAATGCACCTGTAAGCTGGTTGCCAACCGCCAATCAAATCTAAAAGAAGAAGAAGATTCCTCGCACAGCAAGAGTAAAGTACGTGAGTGATATAGAGTGATGATTTAGAATGAAGTACGTGGCGGTAATGCACCTGTAAGCTGGTTGCCAACCGCCAATCAAATCTAAAAGAAGAATATTCCTCGCATAGCCGAGAACACAGTCCAGGGACGGATATTTTTTTTCCACACACGGGGAGCTGTTCAGAACTCCTTATAAGAACTCCTTATACAAAGATATAGAGTGAAGATAATCAAGTCAGTGGCAGTAATGCAACTGTAAGCTGGTTGCCAACTGCCAATCAAATCTAAAAGAAGAAGAAGAAGAGTAACAACCAGGACAGAGTTGAGGTTCGGAAGAAGAGTGACATCTTCATGAGACTCTGAGGTGGATGGATATACAGTGAAGTACAGATACAGTGATGACCTTAAGAATATAGAGTAATGACCAGATAGTGTTATAAACATCATGTGGACATGGAAATCTCACTGTTTGAAGAAGAAGATTGTTCAGAACTCCTTATAAGAACTCCTTGTACAAAGATATAGAGTGAAGAAGACGAAGAAGAGGTTGCCAACCGAGAAGAATTCTGACTTTTGATATATACAGACGTGGACAAAATTGTTGGTACCCCTCTGTTAATGAAAGAAAAACCCACAATGGTCACAGAAATAACTTGAATTTGACAAAAGTGGTGATAAATAAAAATTCTATGAAAATTAACCACTGAAAATCAGAATGCTTTTGAATTGTGGTTCAACAGAATTATTTGAAAAAGCAAACTCATGAAACAGGCTTGGACAAAAATGATGGTACCCTTAACTTAATATTTTGTTGCACAACCTTTTGAAGCAATCACTGCAATCAAACGATTTCTGTAACTGTTAATGAGACTTCTGCACCTCTCAGCAGGTATTTTGGCCCACTCCTCATGAGCAAACTGCTCCAGTTGTCTCAGGTTTGAAGGGTGCCTTCTCCAGTCGGCATGTTTCAGCTCCTTCCACAGATCTTCAACAGGATTTAGATCAGGGCTCATAGAAGGCCACTTTAGAATAGTCCAATGTTTCGGTCTTAGCCATTCTTGGGTGTTTTTAGCTGTGTCTTTTGGGTCATTATCCTGTTGCAAGACCCATGACCTGCGACTGAGACCAAGCTGTCTGACACTGGGCAGCACATTTCTCTCTAGAACACCTTGATAGTCTTGAGATTTCATTGTACCCTGCACAGATTCAAGACACCCTGTGCCAGATGCAGCAAAGCAGCCCCAGAACATAACAGAACCTCCTCCATGTTTCACAGTAGGGGCAGTGTTCTTTTCTTGGTATGCTTCATTTTTGCATCTGTGAACATAGAGCTGATGGTGCCTTGCCAAAAAGTTCCAGTTTTGTCTTGTCTGTCCATAGGACATTCTCCCAGAAGCTTTGTGGCTTGTCAACATGCAGTTTGGCAAATTCCAGTCTGGCTTTTTTATGATTTGTTTTCAACAGTGGCGTCCTCCTTGGTCGTCTCCCATGAAGTCCATTTTGGTTCAAACAACGACTGATGGTGCGATCTGACACTGATGTACCTTGACCTTGGAGTTCACCATGAATGTGTTTAGAGGTTGTTCTGGGCTCTTTTGTTACCATTTGTATTATCCGTCTCCTCCTGCGGCCACATCCAGGGAGGTTGGCTACAGTCCCGTGGATCTTAAATTTCTGAATAATATGTGCAACTGTAGTCACAGGAACATCAAGCTGCTTGGAGATGGTCTTATAGCCTTTACCTTTAACATGCTTGTCTATAATTTTCTTCCTAATCTCCTGAGACAACTCTCTCCTTTGCTTCCTCTGGTCCATGTTTAGTGTGGTACACACCATGTCAACAAACAGCACAGTAACTACTTGTCACCCTTTAAATAGGCCGACTGACTGATTACAAGTTTGTAGACACCTGTGATGTTAATTAGAGGACACATCTTGGTTGAACATGTCCCTATGGTCACATTATTTTCAATCTTTTCTAGGGGTACCATCATTTTTGTCCAGGCCTGTTTCATGAGTTTGTTTTTTAAAATAATTCTGTTGAACCACAATTCAAAAGCATTGTCTGACTTTCATTGGTTAATTTTCATAGAATTTTTATTTATTACCACTTTTGTCAGATTCAAGTTATTTCTGTGACCATTGTGGGTTTTTCTTTCATTAACAGAGGGGTACCAACAATTTTATCCACATCTGTAGAGTGATGTTTACTGAGTGAAGAACATGGTGGTAAAGACTACAGCTCCTGACCAGATAAAGTGATGATATACAGTAGAGTGAAGTACATGGCGGTAATGCACCTGTAAGCTGGTTGTCAACCGCCAATCAAATCTAAAAGAAGAAGAAGAGTAACGACCAGATAGAGTGTTATAGCTAACTAACTAACTAACCTGCACTTATATAGCGCTTTTCTAGTCACAAAGACCACTCAAAGCGCTTTCATTAATACTAACCCTCTATTCTAAGGGCCTATAGGAAACAAATATCTAGGGACAATTTAGAACAGCCAATTAACCTAACATGCATGTTTTTGGCATGTGGGAGGAAACCGGAGAAATCCCGGAGTAAACCCACGCAACACGGGGAGAACATGCAAACTCCACACAGATCACTGTTGGTCGGGGGCTGGGATCGAACCCACAATCCCACCATCCCCACAATCCCCCGGCCAAGGGTAAACTGTGCTGCCGCAGTGCTAACCACTGCGCCACCGTGCAGCCCAATAGACATCATGTAGACATGGGAAATCTCACTGTTTGAAGAAGAAGAAGAAGATTGTTCAGAACTCCTTAGAAGAACTCCTTATACAAAGATATAGAGTGAAGAAGATGAAGAAGAGGTTGCCAACCAAGAAGAATTCTGACTTTTGATACATAGAGTGATGTTTACTGAGTGAAATACGTGGCGGTAAGGACTACAGCTCCTGACCAGATAGAGCGATGATATACTGTAGAGTGAAATACGTGGCGGTAATGCACCTGTAAGCTGGTTGCCAACCGCCAATCAAATCTAAAAGAAGACGAAGAGTATAAGAACATTTGAAAATGAAATCTGGAACTCGCAGGAAGGCAGGAGGATCGGGAGCTCTTCAGCTGCTCCTAGGACACAGTCCAAGGACGGATAATTTTTTCACACAGAACTCCTTATAAGAACTCCTTATACATCAAGTCAGTGGCGGTAACACACCTGTAGGCTGGTTGCCAACCGCCAATCAAATCTAAAAGAAGAAGTGTATAAGAACGATAGAGTGATATATACGAGAGTGGAGTGATGTTGGTGGCAGTTGCCACGGCCAAGATATATAGAGTGATGATATAGAGTGAAGTACATGGATAGGACACACGAGCATACAGTGATGATGCAGAGTGAGGTGCACGGTGGTGGTGCACCTGTGGGCTGGCTGCCAACCACCGGTCAAGCCTAGAAGAAGTATATAGAGTGATAAATAAAGTACGTGGTGGTAGTGCACCTGTGGGTTGGTTGCCAGCTGCCAATCAAATCTAAAAGAGGAAGAAGAAGAACAAGAGTGATCTAGGGGATCTGACGCATTTAGTTTTACAGCCGGCCGGACACAGTCCAGGGACAGATAATTTTTTCGCACGTAGGGAGTTGTTCAGAACTCCTTTCAAAAACTCCTTATATGCACCTGTAAGCTGGTTGCCAACCGCCAATCAAATCTAAAAGAAGAAGAAGAAGAGCGATATAAAGAGGAACCATCATAAGGAAATGTCTGCAGGCTACATCATGACATCCGCACCTAGGGCACAGTCCAAGGACGGATAATTTTTTCACACATAAGGAGTTGTTCAGAACTCTTTATACAAAGATATAGAGTGATGATAATCAAGTCAGTGGCGGTAATGCACTTGTAAGCTGTTTGCCAGACGCCAATCAAATCTAAAAGAAGAAGACGACGAGTGATATATACAGCTCCTGACCAGATACAGTGAAGTACGTGGCGGTAATGCACCTGTACGCTGGTTGCCAACCGCCAATCAAATCTAAAAGAAGAAGAAGAGTATAATGTTGTGAACAACACCAAGTGTGTGGCGGTAATGCTCTTGTGGGCTGGCTGCCAACCGCCAATCAAATCTAGAAGAAGAGTGATATCACTGGCAAGTCAAACGCAGCTGCTTTAGTTGCAGCAGCTGAATCACTTTTATTCTCCTTGTGTGTAGGCTCATCACCTTGTCCTAATATTAAGCATTTCTTTGATTGTAAAACCCTGTTTTGACTTACTGAGCTGATTCCCAGCATCACATCAGACAAGTAAAACATATCTCGGAAGCACTAATCTTTCTTGTTAGTACAGGTCCCTGGGCACTTCATTAACAAGAACTCTCATTGTTTTTGCAAGCTCCATAATAACCACTAATCACATGGGAGGAATTAGTCTCACCTGGTGGTGTGCAGGTATCTAAGGGAGACTGAACAAAGGCTGAGCGTCGCTTGGTTGGCATAGGTAGCGCCATCTTCTCTTCCTTGTGTTTGGCTAGTGCTGCTTGTACAGCTTCTGTGTGGATGTCTTCAAAAACACACAAAAAAATAAGCAGAGTAAAACAAACTAGAAAAAAATAGCTCAATTTTATTTTTCATGTGGATGGCATTTATAGTCGTGAAAAAATTAGGACACCCTATGAAAGCCTGTGTTTTTTTAACATATTTGGACATATCGATATTTCAAATCAAATCAACCTTTACTGTCATATTGCTGTACATACAACTGTAGTGCAGGCAAGATGAAATTGCGTTTCTCTCGGCATCCATATAAGTAAAAGAACATGACTTAAGACACACTCACACATATCTTCACCCCCCCACCCCACCACATCCATTCACACATCCTTGAGACATACTTGAAAAACTAACCAGAACTATAATATACAAATAATATACATAATGTCCATAGGTGCAGTAGTGTGTATGAGAGATTCCGGATCAACTGTTCAGCATCCTAACAGCTTGTGGAAGGAAGCTGTTAATCAGTCTGGTGGTTCTGCCTCTGATGCTACGGAATTGTTTGCCAGATGGCAGAAGTTCAAAGTGTTTATGCAGAGGGTGAGAACGGTCCTTGACAATGTTCAGTGCCCTGCTCCTACAACGGTTCTGAAAAAGTTCTTGGACAGAGGGGAGGGAGACTCCAATTACCCTCTCAGCTCCCTTGACTATCCTCTGCAGGGCTTTTTTGTCTGACATACTGCAGCTGGAGTACCATGTAGCAATGCAGTAAGTCAGAACACTCTCCACCACACCTCTGTAGACGGTCCTGAGGATGCAGATGGGGAGAGAGGCCTGTTTGAGTTTCCTCAAGAAGTGCAGTCTCTGCTGGGCCCGCTTCCTGATCCCCAGGGAATTCTTGCTCCAGGTCAGGTGCTGCGAGATCTGCACTCTGAGGAACTTGATGTTCTCCACTCTCTCCACTAAACGGCCGCCAATGCTGAGGGGGATGTGTTCAGGCTGTGACCACCGGAAGTTGATAATCATCTCCTTCGTTTTGTCCACGTTCAGCACCAGATTGTTCTCCGTGCACCAGCCCTCCAGGTCTCTCATTTCTTCCCTGTACCTTGATTCCTCATCCCTCTGAATAAGTCCTACCACCGTGGTGTCATCTGCAAACTTAATAATCTGGTTCCCCTCGTGTCTGGATACACAGTCATGTGTTAGAAGTGTAAACAACAGTGGACAGTGATATCAAACAACAGTGGACAAACAACAGTGATATCAATTTTAATATTACTGGGAGATTCAAGTAATGTAACTAAACAATTAAAACTAAACAAAAGACTTTTTTAAATTTTCTGTAAAATGTAATTCTAAAAACATGCAATTTCTGGTGAGGAATAAATTAGGATACCCCCACATTTATTCCCACTTAAAATGGCTAAAATCACACACAGGTGTATCACATCATTCATTCATTCATTCATCTTCTTCTGCTTAATCCTTTTTGGGTCGCGGGGGGGCTGGAGCCTTTCCCAGCATCTTTGGGTGAGAGGCAGGGTACACCCTGGACAGATCGCCAGTCCATCGCAGCGCCAACACAGAGAGACAGACAACAATTCACTCTCACAGTCATACCTAAGGACAATTTAGAATCCCCAGTTTGATGCCAATTAACCTAACTTGCATGTTTTTGGCATGTGGGAGGAAACCGGAGGAATCCCGGAGTAAACCCACCCAGACATGGGGAGAATATGCAAACCCCACACAGATCACTGTTGGTCGGGGACTGGGATTGAACCCAGAATCCCCCGGCCAAGGGTGAGTTGCTGTGCTGCCGCAGTGCTAACCACTCCGCCACCGCGCCGCCCCGTCAGGTGCACATAATTGGAACTGAATATTTAATGGGGTGTCCTAATTTTTTCACATGACTATTTAAAAGTGTGCATAGTTATGCCACACACCTGATCTGTATCTCTCATCCCTGGCCCCTCCACTGCGATGTGCACGATGGTGTCTGGAGGCTGAAGAGGTGGAGGGGCCCGGGGCCTCAGGACTCGGGCTTGGGTCGGCACTGCGGTTTGGAGAAAGCTGTACATCTGGCAGAGAGAGATCGGCACCTACACAGCAAAGGCACACATGAATAATTTCAATATACAGATACATAGAGCGCTAGAAATAAAAAAGGGAAATGTCCACAAATACATTTGCAAACTCGTGTCTTACAACAACATGCAGGAATAAATTTTAGATGATACTCTGTGAAGCCTGCTAAATTTAGCCTAACTCAATCTCTGAAGAGCAAGTAAAATAAGGACAAGTACTTGACTGGTGCAACTTATACAGTCAACAGTCTGCGGGAAACTGGGTTAGAATCAATATACAGTGCATTCGGAAAGTATTCATAGCACTTCCCTTTTTCCACATTTTGTTATGTTACATACAGCCTTACTCCCAAAGGGATTAAATTCATTTTTTTTCCCCAAAATTCTACACATAATACCCCATAATGACAACACGAAAAAAGGTTTTTTTAGATGTTTGTAAATTTATTAAAAATAAAAAACTAAGAAATCACATGTACATAAGCATTTACAGCCTTTGCCATGAAGCTCAAAAGTGAGCTCAGGTGCTTCCTGTTACAGCTTAACTGGAGTCCACCTGTGGTAAATTCAGTTGATTGGACATGATTTGGAAAGGCACACACCTGTCTATATGAGGTCCCACAGTTGACAGTGCATGTCAGAGCACAAACCAAGCATGAAGTCAAAGGAATTGTCTGTAAACCTCCGAGACAGGATTGTCTCGAAGCACAAATGTGGGGAAGGGTACAGAAAAATTTCTGCAGCTTTGAAGGTCCCACTGAGCACAGTGGCCTCCATCATCCGTAAATGGAAGAAGTTCGGAACCACCAGGACTCTTCCTAGAGCTGGCCGGCAACCTAAATTGAGCGATCGGGGGAGAAGGGCCTTAGTCAGGGAGGTGACCAAGAATCCGATGGTCACTCTGTCAGAGCTCCAGCATTCCTCTGTGGGGAGAGGAGAACCTTCCAGAAGGACAATCATTTCTGCAGCAATCCACCAATCAGGCCTGTATGGTAGAATGGCCAGACCGAAGCCACATCTTTAGTAAAAGGCACATGGCAGCCCGCCTGGAGTTTGCCAAAAGGCACTTGAAGGACTCTCAGACCATGAGAAACAAAATTCTCTGGTCTGATGAGACAAAGATTGAACTTTTTGGTGTGAATGCCAGGCGTCATGTTTGGAGGAAACCAGGCACCACTCATAACTACGCCAATGGTGGTGGCAGCATCATGCTGTAGGGATGTTTTTCAGTGGCAGGAACTGGGAGACTAGTCAGGATAGCGGGAAAGATGCAGCAATGTACAGAGACATCCTGGATGAAAACCTGCTGCAGAGCGCTCTTGACTTCAGACTGGAGCGACGGTTCATCTTTCAGCAGGACAACGACCCTAAGCACACAGCCAAGATATCAAAGGAGTGGCTTCAGGACAACTCTGTGAATGTCCTTGAGTGGCCCAGCCAGAGCCCAGACTTGAATCCAATTGAACATCTCTGGAGAGATCTGAAAATGGCTGTGCACCGACGCTTCCCATCCAACCTGCTGGAGCTTGAGAGGTGCTGCAAAGAGGAATGGGCCAAACTGCCCAAAGATAGGAGTGCCAAGCTTGTGGCATCATATTCAAAAAGTCTTGAGGCTGTAATTGCTGCCAAATGTGCATCAACCAAGTACTGAGCAAAGGCTGTGACTATTTATGTACATGTGATTTCTTAGTTTTTTTTATTCTTAATAAATTTGCAAAAATCTCAAAAACTTTTTTCACATTGTCATTATGGGGTATTGTGTGTAGAATTTTGAGGAAAAAAATTAATTTAATCCCTTTTGGAATAAGGCTGTAACATAACAAAATATTTAAAAAGTGAAGAACTGTAAATACTTTCTGGATGCACCATATTTTAGTCAGTCATGTTTCCCTGCCAGAGGGGCTGGGTAGCAGGGTCCCTGTGGAAATGCTGATTTGGTGTATTAAGGGGACCTGAGAAAATGCATATAGCATCCATTGTTCAGGTTTGAGCCTTACTTAAAGGAAACAACATTACACATATTTAATGTCCACATGACACTCACGTTTCTGGAGCCCTGCCTTCCCTGTATAAAACCCTTAAAACAAATTATGAGTTAACACAAACAAAAACTGGACACGGTCATTTGAGAAGGATTTTCTTGTGTGTGTTTGTTATTTTTCTTAAATGAGCTAACACGGAATCATCAACAACAAACATCCTGCTGCAACTGCTAACATGGTGCCTTTTTTTCAAGAGGAAATGATACACCCTTATGTGCGGGAGCTGGCAGAAAACCCACACGTATCAGAGGGTGTACAGAGGTAATGCTTCATAGTAATACAAAGAAACAGTGTTACTTCCTGTTTTTTGTGTCCTCTGTGAAGTAAAACTTATTTTTCACCCAAGAAAACTGTTATATTCAGTGACAGCAGGCACCAAAGATACAGTGATGATGCCACAAGGAAACTATAAAGGAAGACAGAGTGGGTGGCGGTAATGCACCTGTAAGCTGGTCACCACCCGCCAATCAAATCCAAAAGAAGAAGAAGAAGACAGCAGGCACCAACAAATAGCCACTAAAACTATGAAACATGCTGTGTGGTTTGGCATTCAGTGGATTTGGTGGCATAGTAAGGTTGGCTGTAAATGGTACTGAACTTTTATATGTAATTCTAATTTTGAACACTAGAGAGCAACAAAAAGCCAGAAATTATACTGAAGAGCTTGAACAAAGGATGTCACTCACTGAGGAGTCAGTAAAGTTTATTGCTATGACGCAAAAACAAAAAGGAAATCCAAGTATATTCATAACTGCACTTCTACATAGTAATACAAATATTTACATAAACCAAATCCTGTTTCCCTTCTCAGAATGACTAAACAACAATGTTGACTGTGTAGGATAAAATTATGCAGAAAAAGGAGCATGAAATGAGGAAATTGGAGGCGCAGAAGAAGAACCGGCCTTACTTGGCAATTGGGGGATGTAGGAGGCCAGCAGCTTGGCTCTTTTCTTCTCATAGCCCTTCTGCGTGATGTCACCTAGGAGAGAGAACAACAACACCACACTGCCATGTTAGTCATGATTGCTACGCAAACATCAGATAGCTGCACATGCACACGTTAACCAGCCAACGTAGACAGAACACACCTCTTACACACACAAGCGCACACAGATCTCATGCTTTAGCTAACACATTTGGATGGGCTGAGTAATAATAATCCTCTTCACGCCATATCTGTTGAACTACACATGTTGACAGTTAAGTCTATTTAAAATGTGGTGCAGGGGTAGCGCCATTGTTCAGCCTTACATTAGCCCCGAGTGGGAAAACATGATGGGAGTGTGAAAACCTCCTCCTGGCTATGAAACGCAAATATGATTCCAGCCGCCGGCAGATAACTGCACAGGACAGGACGATGGTGACAAAACACTGGGAAGCAGTTGGGATAGTGAGCAGAGCAAAAGGAAGCCATGTGACCCAGCTTCACATGGGACTCAGAACTATTTATCTCTCCCAACACACCACCACCACCCTTTTCCCACTGTAAGCCAGCACCACCCCTTCCTCTTTTGGCCTTGGACTGGCAGGACTCCCACCATCACCACAGTTTGCTAGAGAACAACAGAGCCATGACAAAGTCCACATTACTAGGACCCCCCAAAACACACAGTTTGCTTGCATAGCAAACATGCATGCAAGAAACACCCTGCCCAGCCAAATAACACACACACACTCCCCATGTACACACAAACAATCCCAAACCTCCCAGTTATTCCCCCTCCTCAGTGTCCAGTGATAACACCACATGTCAAGTGCTATCCACAATAGGGCTGCTTAGCCTTAATCGCCCGACACCTCCTCCACACTGACCGGTGAACGAGGGGACCCTCAGCCAAGGAAAATTGAGAAATAAATGTAAAGGAAGTAAGACTAAACTCATGGGTGAAATAACAGGGGATGCAGTCTGCTGAGTGGACGCAGCAACAATGGAAAGAAAATAAGGAACGAGATGGAGAGCCAAAGTTCAACAGGCAGACTGGACGAAGGTGGAGTAGAAAAGCCGGCACTGGGTGTCTTTTGTCCTGAAGCTTTCTCACAAATTTTTGTTATGCATACTTTTATTTCTGATCCTTCCAATTCAAAGAGAAAAAAAGAAATCCTGAGGTTTCACAACACTGAAATTATGTGAAACAGGAAAAGAGGGAGGACATTTCACACAGAAGAAGCAAGCAGAACAACGTCAGACAGTTATACAGTGAGAGGTAGTGTGCAACTGAGAGCTGGGTGCTTTGTCATTCTTTCTGGGTATAAAAGCTCAACTGGAGAGGCAAACATCCAGCTCCGAGTTCATGCCAGGGTGCCTGAAATTCACTCAGAATAAAAACACAGCAGATACTTGTTAACAGTCTTTGTTTCTCTGTCTCTCAGGCAAGCAACAGGCTTGTTTATTATAAAAGGAAAATGCTCAGACACCATGCAAGCACAGTAATCAGCACCAAACTGCAAGAGACTGGAGCGATGCTGTCATTGAAAAAAGAGTTGTGCCAAGCCCAGAAGTGGTGCGCAAGCCATGCTGGGAGGGAGGAAGGGGGAGATGGAAAGATGGTTGGAGGGCGGTCAGTCATTAAATCAGACAGAGGACAGTCTGTATCGGTGTGGGACATAACAACAAGCACAGACTGGCACAATCATAAAAGCTCTATGGTTGGCAGCGGACACTTAGGGGCTGTGGTTTAAAAAGACGGAGTGTGACAGCTGGTTCCAAACAGAGGGAAAAGCTGGAAGTCCTAAGAGCAAGAATGTAGTGTTTTGAGTGTGAGCACAAGTAAAACAGTACAGTAACTGTGCGTGTGTAACCTGAGGTCAAGGGACAGGATGTGAGCTTTACCACACCCTGTGTGCGTGTGCTGCCAAAATCGTCTCCCCATGTCTGTCAAGAGAAAGAGGAATATGCTGATTGGAAAACGTGAAATCAATGGGGAGGGCCAAGTGGCCAGCAGAGCTAGCTCATGGGCCAAAAAAAAAAAAAATCCCCCAAAGTTGGAAGAAATTTATGCATGTGTATACACAGCTGGTGCAGGTTAAAGAGTACACAGAAATATGGCTTCTCTGTGATGTGTGTCAGTATGTCAAACTGGGACTGTGTGTTTTGTACATATGATATGCTAAAGCTGGGACTGTGGAAGTGTGAGGTTTAGTGGAGTGTGTGTTTCTGAAATGTACAAAATTCACCAGAAAATTCAATTTCTATGAGAATGATTCTTTACTTTGTCATCCAAGTTTGTCTGAGTTGTGTTTGTAATTGTGGTTGCGTCACCACTGTGATGTTCTCAGAGCTCATTCAAGAGAAGAGATGATGGTGACTGCGAGGAATTAGATCTCTGATCTCCAAACACTGGGATGATCCCCCCACAGCTGACAGCACGGGGTCACAGGTAGGGATGGGCCGATACCACTTTTTCAAGTCCAATACGGAAACACTGCTGCTTTTTTATTTTAAACTTTGTAACATTAACTGCTTTAACTGTCCAAACTGCCTAGTGTGTGTTATTAGTACTCATTAGTTTTAGTATTTAGTATCAAGGTGTGCTTAAGGAGTCCTAATTGCCTGTGTGTTGGTGTGTGTGTTATTAGCATCCTTTAGTACTAGTGCATACCTGTGCATACCCGCGCATGCCCATAGAAAGCAAGTATAAGCAAGTATTTCTGCATGCCCGTAGAAAGCAGGTGTAAGCAAGGACGTCACCTCTCGTTCTGTGATGCCTGCCTTTGATCTTTGACATGGTTACCATGGCAACAGTAATCATGGTGAAACCTGCCTTTGATCTTTGATGTCACCACTTGTTCAGTGAGGTTACTGTTACCATGGCACCAGTAACGACGGTGAAACCTGCCTTTGATTTTTGACATCACCACTCATACAGTGATGCCTGCCTTTGATCTCTGATGATGCCATAGTGAGTCATATTATCTTTGATGATGTCATAATCTTTGATGATGTCATAGCGAGTCCTTTGATCTTTGATGATATTGAGTCCTATAATCTTCGATGTCATACCGAGTCCTATGATCTTTGATGATGTCATAGCGAGTCTTATGATGCCTGCCTTTGATCTTTGGATGATGTCCTAGCGAGTCTTATGATCTTTGATGATGTCATAGCGAATCCTATGATCTTTGTGACTCCTATGATCGTGACGTGACACACTGACACACACACAGATTTCTTGAATTATATAGAGAGTGATGTCGTGTTTGAGATTTGAGAGAGACCTCAACTCAAACACATGACAGTCATCTTCGGCAACAAAGGACAGCCATACCAGATTAGGATTATGTTACATGTGTCATTACCTTATTAGAATTGTTGTTTCTGTACCTATTACCTTGGTATTCGTTCGGAGAGCAAAGTAAGAATTTCACTGCTCAGGAAATGTACTGTAGCATTTCTTAACTGTGCACATGATAATAAAGCCTTTGAATCTTGAATCACTAGCAGCATTTCACTGGTCAAGACCATGTAAACATGCATCTGAAGTTTTAAGTGCAAGTTTATGCAAAACTTTGAATTAAATCTAAGTTACTAGTGCCTACCTGTGCATCCCCGTGCATGCCCGTAGAAACTAATAATAAGCAAGTATTTCTGCATGCCTGTAGAAAGCAGATGTAAGCAAGCGTGTCATGACTCGTTCAGTGATGCCTTCCTTGAACGTGTCATAGCGAGTCCTATGATCTTTGATGCTGTCATAGTGAGTCCTATGATCTTTGCTGATGCCAGAGTGAGTCCTTTGATCTTTGATGATGGCATAGCGAGTACTATCTTTGATGTCATACCACTCGTTCAGTGATGCCTGCCTTTGATCTTTGATGATGTCATAGCGAGTTCCTATGATCTTTGATGATGTCATAACGAGTCCTATGATCGTGAGTGATGCCTGCCTTTGATCACACAGAGACACAAACACAGATTTTCTTGAATCACTCTATAGTATGGTGTCTATATGACGTCATATAGACATCATGTAGAGATCATAGGAACATCATAGGTGATCCTATGATCTTTTAGCGAGTTCCATCGTCGTGACAGTATCTATATGACGTCATATAGACATCATGTAGAGATCATAGGAACATCATAGGCGATCCTATGATCTTTAGCGAGTTCTATGGTCATGACACACACACAGAGATTTCTTGAATTATATACAGTGATTCTCATATGCACAGTAAGGAAACACACACACGGCAGGCGAGAACATTCAGGTCACAGTCCAAGGATGGATAATTTTTTCACACAAAAGTTGTTCAGCACTCCTTATAAGAACTCCTCATACAAAGATATAGAGTGATGATAATCAAGTCAGTGGCGGTAATGCACCTGTGGGCTAAAGAAGAAGAAGACGACATTTTCCTGTACAATGAAAATCCTTCTTTGCTTTCTGCCGCAAATGCCACACAATATAAAATATAAGTCAACAAATAAGATAAATGATAAAATACACAATATACACATCCATCCATCCATCAAGCCATCCATCCACCACTTTCCAGAGATCCGGGTCGCGGAGGCAACAGTTCAAGCAGAGAAGCCCAGACTTCCCTCTCCCAAGCCACCTGCTCCAGCTCTTCAGAGAGGATACCAAGGTGTTCCCAGACCAGCTGGGAGACAATAGTCTCTCCAGCGAGTCCTGGGTCTACCCCGGGGTCTCCTCCCAGTGGGACGTGCCCAAAACACCTCAAGTAGGAGGCGTCCAGGAGGCATCCTGATCAGATGCCCATACCACCTCAACTGGCTCCTTTCAATGTGGAGGAGCAGCGGTTCTACTCTGAACCTCTTCTGGTTGACTGAGCTCCTCATCCTATCTCTAAGAGAGTCCAGCAATCCTACGAAGGAAGCTCATTTCAGCTGCTTCTTTCGGTCATTACCCAAAGCTCATGACCATAGGTGAGGGCAGGAACGTAGATTGACCGGTAAATCAACAGCTTTGCCTTAGAGCTCAGCTCCCTCTTCACCACAACAGACTGGTACAATGTCCACATCACTGCAGACGCTGCTCCGATCCGTCTGTCAATCTCTCACTCCAGTCTCCCCTCACTCGTGAATAAGACACCGAGATACTTAAAACTCCTCCACTTGGGGCAGGAGCTTGTCCCCAACCCGGAGAGGACAATCCACCTTTTTCCTGCTGAGGACTATGGACTTGGAGGTGCTGATTCTTATCCCAGCTCCTTCACACTCAGCGGCAAACTGTGCCAGTAAGACCTGTAGGTCATTGCTGGATGAAGAAAATAGGACAACATCTGCAAACAACAGAGATGAGATCCCATGGTCACCAAGCATGACACCCTCTGTTCCCTGGCTGCGCCAAGAAATCCTGTCCATAAAAATTATGAACAGCATCGGTGACAAAGGGCAGCCCTGGCGGAGTCCAACTTTCATTGGGAATGAGTCCAACCAAGTGTTGGCAATACAAACCACTCTCTCACAACGGTCGTATAGAGACCGGATAGCTCGTAATAACAAGCCCGATACCCCATACTCCCAAAGCACCCCCCACAAAAAACCACGAAGGACGCGGTCAAATGCCTTCTCCAAGTCCACAAAACACATGTTAACTGGTTGGGGAAACTCCCACGAACCCTCAAGGATTCTTGAGAGGGTAAAGAGTTGGTCCGATGTGCCACGGCCAGGACGAAAAACATATTGCTCCTCCTGAATCCGAGGTTCGACCAACGGCCGGACTCTCCTCTCCAGTACCTTGGCATAGACCTTCCCAGGGAGGCTGAGAAGTGTGATCCCTCTAAAGTTGGAGCACACCTTCTGGTCCCTCTTTTTAAAGGGGGGAACCACCACCCCAGTTTGCCATGCCAAAGGCAGTGTCCCCAACCTCCATGCAATGTTGCAGAGGTGTGTCAACCATGACAGCCCTACAACATCTAGGGACTTGAGGTACTCTGGGTGAATCTCATCCATCCCCGGGGCCCGGCCACCAAAGACATTTTTAACCACCTTGGCGACCTCAGCCCCTGTGATGGGTGAGTCGTCCCCCTTGTCCACAAGCCCTGCTTCCTCTGTGGGGGGCGTGTCAGTGGGATTGAGGAGATCCTCGAAGTATTCCTTCCACCGCCCGACGATATCCCCAGTCGAAGTCAGCAGTGCCCCATCCGCACCAAACACAGTGTGGACAGGGAGCTGCTTCCCCCTCCTGAGCCGCCGGACAGTTTGCCAGAATCTCTTCAATGCCAACCCAAAGTCTTGTTCCATGGCCTCACTGAACTCCTCCCACACCCGAGTTTTTACTTCAGCAACCACCAGAGCTGCACTCCGCTTGGCCTGCCAGTACACCTCAGCTACTTCAGGAGTCCCACAAGCCAACCAAGCTTGATAGGACTCCTTCTTGTATGTACAGCAGCTCAACCAGTCTCATGTCAATCATCACTGTTTTCTTCCTGCATTACCGACTGCACTATATGGTTCTCCACAGTATCTGCTGCTCGCTAATATATTTTAACTGCTGACCAGTATCACTCACTCTTATTCTACACTTTATTGCATGTATAGTTTATTTCTTTTATTTTATCATGTTTAATGTTGCAGCATTGCACCGAGACAAATTCCTAGTTTGTGTACTACATGAACAATGGCAATAAATCTGATTCTGATTCTGATTCTTTACCTTAATGGCCCCCCTCACCACTGGTATCCACCACTTGGTTTGGGGGTTGCCACCACGAGATGCACCAACGACCTTGCCCGCAGCTCTGGCCAGCC
The DNA here is from genome assembly GCA_020510985.1 of Pholidichthys leucotaenia. Taxonomy (NCBI): domain Eukaryota; kingdom Metazoa; phylum Chordata; class Actinopteri; order Cichliformes; family Pholidichthyidae; genus Pholidichthys; species Pholidichthys leucotaenia. The sequence goes on from CM035843.1 coordinate 345,065,035, forward strand.
GCTTCAACAATGGAGGTGGAGAACATGGCCCATTCAGACTCCATGTCTCCAGACTCCCTCGGAAGGTGGTTTGAAGTTCTTCCGGAGGTGGGAGTTGAAGATCTCCCGGACAGGGGCCTCAGCCAGACGTTCCCAGCACACCCTCACTATACATTTGATTCTACCAGGTCTGAATGGTGTCCTCCCCTGCCATCAGATCCAACTCACCACCAGGTGGCGATCAGTTGACAGCCCTGCACCTCTCTTTACCCAAGTGTCCAAGACGTACGGTCGCAAGTCTGATGACACAATTACAAAATTGATCATCGATCTGTGACCTAGGGTGTCCTGGTGCCAGGTGCACATGTGGGCACCCTTATGCTTGAACATGGTGTTTGTTATGGACAAACTGTGGTTAGCATACAATATACACAGTAAGGAGTAAAAAAATATAAACAATAAAAACTATAGAAATGGAGCTGCAAATACTATACACATGGAGCTGCAAATTAAAGCTGAGTACTTAAGTAAACATGCATGAAGTAAAAAATGCTGTAGATCTGAAAATAAAGGAACTAACCCTTTAAGTTGTATTTTTGTCATCCATTATTATTTTCGTAAGTATCCTCCTGGTCCTCGGTTTATTTAGTAGTGTTTCTGATATTATTCTCTGTCCATTCTTAGTTTTTAGGTTTGCTCTTATTTTGAAGTCATTCCATTTCCTGTAGTCCTGCTTCCAGTTCACCATTATGATTTGCTATTTATGTTTCTGTTACCTAACTCATCAGCTGCTCTTTGTTCTGTCCCGAAAAGTAACCCTATGTTACAGTATATCTTTGTTCCTGTTGTTTTCCACACTCGTCTCGTTTGTACTTAAGTTTCATTCTTTTGTTTATGTTTCAGTGTTAGTATCTTCCAGCCTCCAAACTGGAAAAGCAGTGGCTGCTGATGCGCGACACACTTCCTTCTGCTCAGTTCTTGACAGAATTTGGCAAACTCCGTTACCGTGATACTTTTGCAAGTGTTTTATCAAGTTTGTGGTGTTAAAATTGTAAACGCTGGTACCACCCCGTGAAACAGTTCCGTAATTTCATACAGCAAACATACCGAGGCGAGTCCCACAGAAAGGCTCCAGTGACACTTGTAGCTTCTGTTTACAGAAGCCACATGCAGCATGCCTGAGAATGTGACCGGACCTTCATTTTTATAAATACTATTAATGTATTGGATTGGTAAATTACTTTTATTCCAGTTCCTCTGGTAACATTTCTGGGTGGCGGCCCGTCATGCCAGAAAAATTTCCGCTGCGCTGAGGATATATATAAATTTAAGAAAAATACATGAAGCAATGACTTTCCGCAAGCACGCACATGAACAATGCACGTGACCGTCATCCGCGCGGAGTTGAGAAGCGCCCCGCCCATGCAAGCTTTCCAGTCAGTCACCAGGCAGAGTGTCTCGCCAGCGTGACTGTCCAAGAGAAACATGAGTTTATTAAAGTACTTTAAACGTGGAAAAAAAATAGAAGAGGTATGGAAGCACTGGCGTTTATCATGGTTTTAACCCGCTGGAAATGGGAGCAATAATGGAAGAGTCGCTTAGCTAAGAGATGTGGTTAGAATTCATATGCAGCCGGCTTCATATGAAGGGAAAGGCAAGGGGGACTGATGACTTGCTGAGGATATATTTTACCAGCCACTACAATATTAAGTTATGTTCCCTATTATGTACCTGGCAAGTTAAGATGACCGATATTCACAAAGTCAATGACTTTAATCCTTCAGCAGCCTTCAGACAAACTAAACGTGCCAACATTTGGATTTCAAAATAAGGGAGGTTTTTCCTGCTGTGTGGGTGGTGAGGAGATTTCTAAAAAAAAGAACAAGCCTATAAATATAAAAAAAATATTATAACAGAAATAACGGCATCCTCCCAATCTACTTCTGGAGACCTTGGCGGGGGGGCGGGGAGCACCAGTAGTTTGGATTTTTGGAGCGCAGAGCTCTGGTTGGATGATAGGGAACTATGAGTTCTTGCAGGTAAGGAGCCATACCATTAAGGGCTTTATAAGTTAGGAGTAAAATCTTGAATTCAAATCTATATTTTATAAGGAGCCAATGTAAAGAAGCTAAAACTGGGGTAATGTGATTTCTTCTCCCTGTTCTTGTCAGGATACATGCAGCTGCATTCTGAATGAGTTGGAGAAACTTTATGGACTTATTAGGACAACCTGATAAACATGAATTACAACAGTCTAGCCTAGAGGTGATAAAGGCGTGGACAAGTTTCTCTGAACCTTTATGAGACAGGATGGACCTAATTTTAGAGATATTACGCAGATGGAAGAAGGCAGTCTCAATAGTTTGCTGTATATAAGAGTTAAAAGACATATCTTGGTCAAAGACAACTCCAAGATTCAATGACAAAATGAAAAAAATAAGCCATAAAATAATCCACAAATTTATAATAAAGTTTCAAATGTACAAGAAAAGTCCATTTTAGAAGAGGAAATTACAAATTTGAGGAAAATGGTTTCAAATTTAGATAAATTTACAGAGAAAAGTAGAAAACTATAAGAAAATTGTTATAAATTTTTGAGGAAAAACCTCAGACCTTCAAGATTGAAGTCATTACTTAAGTTTTTAAGTGGGTGCTCTTTGTACCCTTAACTCAACTAGAAATTTTTGGTTGTCTACTTTTAATTATTAATTTCAAAGCACTGCTTTTACATGAGTAGAATTTCTGGTTACTATATCCACTTCTGATCATATAATTTAAGTATGCATGAGTACATTACTATTATGAATGGTTTTTTTCTCTCTCAATGGAAAAAAAAAAGAAACACTAGAATAAAAATACAAAAAAAAACCCACATATTTTTGTCATTTATGTAAACCATGACAAAAAAATCCAGCAGGACAAAACATGACACTTAATATTTTCTAACCTGTTTGTATACACCATAGACAGAGAGAGAACCTGAATTAGACAGAGCTCAGAGAGGGCAAGATGAGACAGGAGAGAGGAGCCAAGGAGAGGAAAGTGTTAAGGCAGATGGTCGAGGAGAGGTGAGAGCAGAGGAAGGAGAGAAGGATGACACCGGTAAAAAATCTTAACACAGGACGTGTGGGTGGGACCCAAGCTGGCCCAATATTCAAGCCTCGGTTGTACAATACTTCAAATGGTAAGTTCCATATGCAAAGTTAGTGTGCAAAATTTAGAAAAGAAATAAATAGTATAAAATTAACATATTCCAGTAACAGTCATGTCATATGTTTACCCCCCCCATCCCCCCCGGGAAAATATGTTGCCACCGCGCCAAGGTCTTTAAGGCAGAGGAAACACTGTATTCCTTACCAATACCGATCCAGCCATTTTGCCTTGATTGAACTTGATACCGATACCGTGGATTGGATCGGCTCATCCCTTGTCACAGGGGACAAACACAGACTCAAGGAGCACTCCCAGTCACACCAATAATGCATGAAGCTGAAATGCATTCGTGGATTGGACAACCCGGACATTGAACTGCTCGCTGTGAGTATGCAACCGTATTATCTGCCAAGAGAGTTCATGTGCGCCATTGTCATTACTGTTTACGTCTCCCCGTCAGCTGATGCAGCAGTGTCCTGTGACGTCATCAGCTCCACTGCTGCCACTTCACTGGCTTAGCATCCTGACGCTTTTATGGTTATCACAGGGTATTTTAACCATGTCTCATTGGACAGAACATTACCAAACTTCTATCAGTTTGTTGACTGTCCCATCAGAGAAAATAAAACACTGGACCTCTTGTATGCCAATGCCAGCAATGCATACAGCGCCACAGCTCTACCCCACCCTTGGCAGATCCAATTACAACCTGGTTCTGTTAACTTCCAAGTAGGTTCCTCTTGTACAAAGGCAGCCTGCTCACACATGGACTGTGAGGAGGGGGACACAGGAGGCTGCTGATGCACTATAGGACTGCTTTGAGATGACGGACTGGGATGTACTCTGTGATCCACATGGGACGGACATAGATAATGTGACTGATAGCATCACTGAATAAATCAGATTCTGTGAAAAAATCAAAAACTTTCTGCGAAAACAATCATGCCAGCCCAGATCGTGCGCTGTTTCCCCAACAACAAACCATGGATCACCAGTGACCTGAAAGCACTTCTTAACAAGAAGAAGAGTGCTTTTAGGTCTAGAGACAGAGAGAAACTGAACAGGGTGCAGTGGGAACTGAAAGAGATGCTGAAGATGTGTAAAGACAATTACAGGAGGAAGCTGGGGAACAAACTACAGCAGAAAAACGTAAGGAATGTGTGGACTGGAATGAAACATCACTGGGTGCAAGGGGAGAGACAGAGAGACATCAGGGAGCCTTGAGAGAGCTGATGAGTTAAGATAAGATTAGATAAGATAAGCCTTTATTAGTCCCACAATGGGGAAATTCCAGGATTGCAACAGCATAGGGATAGCAACACTCAGAGCAACAATCAGAAGGCAAGAAAAAACAACATCTAGTAAACATATGTCCATATTACTATAAATGTATATATATATATAGACACACAGTGCAGAGCATTATGGCTGGTGGATGTGCAGCAGAAAGTCTAAGCTCTCTCTCCGCGGATGCAGCGGGCCAGCTGGAAGTCTTTGGGCATGATGGTGACCCCCTTAGCGAAGAAGAGACCACCAGGTGGGTCTCGCTGGTCTCCTGCAGAGCCATGACAGCGAAACTCAGGAAACGCAGGACGGTCTTGAAGTCCTGAGCGATCTCCCTCACCAGGCGCTGGACGGGCAGCTTACGGATGAGCAGCTCCGTGGATTTCTGGTAGCGACGGATCTCTCTCAGAGCCACGGACCTGTGACGGCGAGGCCTCTTCACTCTGCCGGTGGCCAGAGCGCCTCTCCGAGCAGCCCTGTGGCTAGCTGTCTCCTGGGGGGCTTCTTCCTCCAGTAGATTTTACGGGCGGTCTGCTTGGTTCTTGCCATCGCTCTTTATTATTCTGTCTTATATTTCTTTCACGCCGCCTAAACTCCAGCCCGGCACCCGCTTCGTTTTCGCTACAGCTCCCGGTATGTCGAGTTTCCCATTAGCACCGGGCGGCGGCCAAGTGCTAGCTAGCACTAGCTCCTCCCCGCTGTAACGTCTCCCGCTGCAAACCGTGGCTCCGTCCGCCGACCCGGGAGACCCCCGGGGCGATCCGTGCGTCCGTGATATGTATACAGAGTGAAAGGTGTAGAAAGAAGAAGGAAGATAAAAAAAAAAAAAAGGCTGTTGCAACAGGCAGCCGACTCGTGTGGCGCCGCCGGTCCGGCGGAACCGGAACCGGAACCCTGAACCTGGTTTTTAATAGGTTCAACTCACCATCTGTCACCCCCACAACACAGCCGAACCCCCCCACACACACCCCTCCCCCCTCACTCTCCTGTGCAGCACCTCTCTCCCCCCTCCCCCCCTCCACTGAAGACATCAGCACCAACCCCCACATCACTGTGACCACAGACCAGGTTCGGAAACAGCTGGAGAGACTCCACCAGCAAAAGGCTGTGGGCCCTGATGGCATCTCCGCCAGGATCCTGAGGACCTGTGCCAACCAGCTCTGGTACTGAAGTACGTATACAACCTCAGTCTGGAGAGAGTACCAGTGTTGTGGAACACGTCCTGCCTGGTTCCTATCCCCAAGAAGTCGTCTCCATCGGACCTGACAGACAACCGCCCAGTTGCCCTTACATCATATGTGATGAAGGTCCTCGAGACTTTTCTTAGCCCACCTGAGGCCGCAGGTAAAGACATGGCTGGACCCTCAACAGTTTGCATATCAGCCCCATTTAAGAGTTGAAGACGCTGTCATTTACCTGCTGCAACGAGATCAAGTGCACCTGGATGGAGGAGGAGGCACTGTGAGAATCACATTCTTTGATTTCTCCAGTGCCTTTAATACCATTCAGCCACTGCTGCTGGGTGAGAAGCTGCAGGGGATGGGGGTTGATAGCTCTATGATCTCCTGGATTAGTGACTACCTGATTGTCAGGCCATAGTTTGTTCAGCTGGGCAGTGTCTTGTCTGATGTAGTGGCTAGTGACATATGAGCTCTGCAGGGGACTGTGTTTCTCCATTTCTCTTTACCTTACACCAATGACTTTCGGTACAACTCTGAATCATGCCACCTACAGAAATTCTCTGATGACTCGACTGTTGTTGGGTGTATAAGAGGGAGAGAGGAGGGAGAGTACAGGGCACTGGTAGACAGATTTGTGGAATGGACTGAGCAGAATGACCTGAGGCGGAACGTTAGCAAGACCAGAGAGATGGTGATCAACTTCAGGAAGAAGAGGACGCCTTCACAGCCATTGCGGATTAGGGGGGGAGGAGGTAGTGAAGGACTACAAATACCTGGGTACTGTTATCGGCAGCGGACTGGACTGGAAATCCAACACCGATGCTGTGCACAAGAAGGGGATGAGCAGACTCTACTTTCTGAGGAAGCTGAGATCCTTCAATGTGTGCAGCGAGATGCTGGAGCTCTTCTACCAGACCATCGTTGCCAGCACCCTTTTCTCTGCTGCTGTTTGCTGGGGTTGCAGTATCACAGCCAGTAACACCAACAGACTTGACAAGATTATCAAGAAGGCTGGCTCTGTAATTGGTCTCAGGCTGGAGACCTTTGAGACTGTGGTGGAGAGGAGGACACTGAACAAGCTGCGATCCACCATGGACAATCCTGATCACCCCCTCCACTACACACTGGACAGACAGCGGAGCACTTTCTCCAGCAGACTGCTACAGCTTCGCTGCTGAACAGCCAATTACAGGAAATCTTTTCTGCCACAAGCCATTTCACTGTACAATAACTCACTCTAATGTTGAATCTAGGTCATAACAGTGCTGCTGCACTGCACCTTACAGTCTAATTGGTACCTCACATTTCACGCTGCATCTTATAATTCTTCTCTGTGCAGTCAGTACTATCCATAGATTCATACGGCTCATCATCTATTTAACTTCGTAGTAGTCTGTGTAGTATATAAAGTTATCTAAACATTTTTACTTCCCTGGGTAACTCCTTTTTCTATTTCCTACCCTGTTATACTGTGTGTATTTCTGCTGGTTTGGTCATCTTAATCTGTCATGCTGCTGTTACACTGTAATTTCCCAGTTTGGGATCAATAAAGTACATCTATCTATCTATCTGTCCATCCATCGTGTGTTTTTACAATGGAGGCCAAGGAGCTGGGCATTAATGACCAGTGTGTTGTTCATCTGTACTGGTATTCTGTATTATGATTTGGGCATATTAAAGCCTTTTGTGTTTGTGCAGCTTCAGAAATTGTATCCAAGCTGAAACCAATTAAATACACCAACTATGATCTCTTTAAACCTTCACGTTATTTTGCTGTGATTCAAAACTTCTAGATCCATCAAAGCTTTATTTGTATAGCACTTTTCATACAAAAAGCTGTAACACCAAGTGCTTCACACATTGAAATAAAACACAAAATTTAGAAGAAAAAGTGCACATTTGATGAGAAAGTCATAAAGCCTAAATATCTTTGCTTTAAACATAACCAGTATTAGTTTTGTGTTTAAAATCTAAAATATCCAAAATTGAGTGGATGAATGAATGAATGAGTGAGTGAATGAATTTTGCTTGTTATTGGAAAAACACAATTTTAGATTTCCTCTGAGGGGAAAAAATGTATTTTGAATTTTTTTGAAAATCATTTCATTGGAAATTATTTGGTGACACTGCTGATAAAGAGGAAAAAGTGTGTCTTTTTTTTTAAAAAATTCCATGCTTGGTTCTGTATTCTGTAAAATGCCTTGGTGCAGTGAGGTTCTTGTGACGATATGAATTGTTGGTCATGATTCCAATGTCTAAAATGTGATCAGTTAGACCCAGTTTTTAGTTTTTGCCCTCTGAGTTTTTCTCATCAGATATATAGTTTAGGTTTTAGGCATTATTGTAATTATGTTTGATGTATATAGGATATGTATAATCTGTGTGCATGCTCTTCTGTACTTATTCATTCTAACGTACTCTGATTCTGGGCTGTTCCATACCACGGTTCATTACTCATCACTTATCCACCAATGATGAGGCATTATTATTCTTAAGGTTTGTTTGAGAAGCCCAAATATTTAGTCTTTTGTTAATCGTAACCCAAAAAACAAAACTATACACAAAACAAGTTCTGACTGTAGCTAGCGTATTTCAATTATATTATTTCATTTTAAACTTTAGAGCAAGTGTTTCACCATCTACACAGACGAAAGTTTGTGTGTGTGTGGGGGGGGGGGGGTTATTGTGCACTAGTTATAACTCAATGTTAACACACGAAGAGACATGAATTTACCATCTGAGTGAGATGCAGACAGGCGAAGTTACCTTTATAACTTCTGCAGCAGTGTTCAACCTGCTGTGGAAATCCCCAAAATAACATCATGCTTAGGTTTACATTATCCGATGGGAGTGTGTGTGTGTGGGGGGGGGGGGGGGGGGCACCTGAAAAAGTTGTCCCTGCTTTGAAAATTTGATGGATGTTTACGTTGCTAGCTTGCCAGCCTTGTTAGCACATCCGTAGCAGGAATCAGTGGGTAAATAACTGCATCATCCCAATTCAGTTGAAGAGCTCCTGGTCCTGTCTCCAGGTGAGTGTCAGTCTCATTTGCAAATAGTTTACTCTCCAATGTTGATACTTTTACTCCGATAACAACAGAATCTCAAAGCTAGCGCTATCCGTTGGACATGAACGCACGAATGCACAATTTCACGTGTGCTCGCCTCTTTCCATTGACTTTGTATGCATTCGCGCCACCTGTTCATTATTGTTCTGAAGGCACCTTTAGGCTCTCTACAGTAGTCTGCTGGCTTGATTGAAGTGCTGACTGTTGCAGTGCATTCTGGGATTTGCAGCATCCACATACGGAAGGCCAGTTATTATAGATATTAGAGGCCTTGAATTTGTCATACTAATGCATACCTGTGCATGCCTGTGCATATCTGTGCATGCCCGTAGAAACCAAGTATAAGCAAGTACTTCTGCATGCCCATAGAAAGCAGGTGTAAGCAAGGGTGCAAGCAAGCACATCAGCACTCGTTCAGGGATGCCTGCCTTTGATCTTTGAAGGTGTCATAGCAAGTCCTATGATCTTTGATGATGCCATAGCGAGTCCTATGATCGTGAGTGATGCCTGCCTTTGATCACACACAGACACACACAGATTTTCTTGAATCACTCTATACTATGGTGTCTATATAACATCATATACACATCATGTAGACATCATAGGCACATCATAAGCAATCCTATGATTTTTTAGCATGTCCTATGGTCATGACAGACAGACACACACAGATTGCTTGAATTATACTGTATATAGAGTGATGATATGCTACACACCTACAGTGGGGCAAAAAAGTATTTAGTCAGCCACCAATTGTGCAAGTTCTCCCACTTAAAAGATGAGCGAGGTCTCCAATTTTCATCATAGGTATACCTCAACTATGAGAGACAAAATGAGAAAAAAAAATCCAGAAAATCACATTGTCTGATTTTTAAAGAATTTATTTGCAAATTACGGTGGAAAATAAGTATTTGGTCAATAACAAAAGTTCATCTCAATACTTTGTTCTATACCCTTTGTTGGCAATGACAGAGGTCAAAGGTTTTCTGTAAGTCTTCACAAGGTTTTCACACACTGTTGCTGGTATTTTGGCCCATTCCTCCATGCAGATCTCCTCTAGAGCAGTGATGTTTTGGGGCTGTCGCTGGGCAACACGGACTTTCAACTCCCTCCAAAGATTTTCTATGGGGTTGAGATCTGGAGACTGGCTAGGCCACTCCAGGACCTTGAAATGCTTCTTATGAAGCCACTCCTTCGTTGCCCGGGCGGTGTGTTTGGGATCATTGTCATGCTGAAAGACCCAGCCACGTTTCATCTTCAGTGCCCTTGCTGATGGAAGGAGGTTTTCACTCAAAATCTCACGATACATGGCCCCACTCATTCTTTCCTTTACACGGATCAGTCGTCCTGGTCCCTTTGCAGAAAAACAGCCCCAAAGCATGATGTTTCCACCCCCATGCTTCACAGTAGGTATGGTGTTCTTTGGATGCAAATCAGCATTCTTTCTCCTCCAAACACGACAAGTTGAGTTTTTACCAAAAAAGTTCTATTTTGGTTTCATCTGACCATATGACATTCTCCCAATCCTCTTCTGGATCATCCAAATGCTCTCTAGCAAACTTCAGATGGGCCTGGACATGTACTGGTTTAAGCAGGGGGACACGTCTGGCACTGCAGGATTTGAATCCCTGGCAGCGTAGTGTGTTACTGATGTAGCCTTTGTTACTTTGGTCCCAGCTCTCTGCAGGTCATCCACTAGGTCCCCCCGTGTGGTTCTGGGATTTTTGCTCACCGTTCTCGTGATCATTTTGACCCCACGGGGTGAGATCTTGCGTGGAGCCCCAGATCGAGGGAGATTATTAGTGGTCTTGTATGTCTTCCATTTTCTAATAACTGCTCCCACAGTTGATTTCTTCACACCAAGCTGCTTACCTATTGCAGATTCAGTCTTCCCAGCCTGGTGCAGGTCTACAATTTTGTTTCTGGTGTCCTTTGACAGCTCTTTGGTCTTGGCCATAGTGGAGTTTGGAGTCTTGACTGTTTGAGGTTGTGGACAGGTGTCTTTTATACTGATAATGAGTTCAAACAGGTGCCATTAATACAGGTAATGAGTGGAGGACAGAGGAGCCTCTTAAAGAAGAAGTTACAGGTCTGCGAGAGCCAGAAATCTTGCTTGTTTGTAGGTGACCAAATACTTATTTTCCACCATAATTTGCAAATAAATTCTTTAAAAATCAGACAATGTGGTTGACTTCCGGGAAGATGGCGGAGAGACATAACACTTAAACAAAGAGCTCTCCCTAGCCGGATTAAAAATCATCGGTAAATGGCCAACTCGACATAAACGAATCAATAAACTAAGGGATGAAAACACGAAGGAACCGGGCACAAGGACAAAAACAGGGTAAAATTGAAGAATTCCTCTCCAACAACGCAGGAAAAAACCGCTGTACGCAAAGCCCAAAAAAACGAGATGTCCACAGCAGTGAAAATGGAGGACACCAGACTCGACAACATGAACGCTGGCATCGCCAGTTTGGGTGAAGAGTTGAGAGAATTCAAGCGACAGCTACAACAGGATTTAGCGGCTCTTAAGGAGGAACTGAAAAAAGAAATTAAGGAGGAAATCATGGACCTCCGAAGAGAAATGGAGCGTAAATTAACGGAAAACATGGAGGAGCTGCGCTCCCAGCGGGCGTGTATGACAGAAGCGCAGACCCGAATTTCGGAACTAGAAGATTGGAAAAGCGAGGCAAACGAACAACTACAGACCCTGACGACGCAAACGCAGAGGATGCAGGAGAAAATAAACGACTTGGAGAGCAGATCCCGACGAAGCAATATGCGCATCTTTGGAATTCCGGAGGGCATTGAAGGCAACTCGATGACAAAATTCATGGATCAGTTCTTAAAAAAAGAACTGGAAATACCCGGAGAAACGGATCTGCAGATTCAACGGGCGCACAGAACACCGGCACAGAACCCGAAAACAAACTCTCCACCCAGGTCAGTTGTGGTAAACTTTGTGAAATATGACATAAAGGAAAGAATCCTGACGCAAGCATGGAAAAAAAAGATACGAATCGGCGACAAACAGGTATTTTTTGACCATGACTACCCGACAGAAATCGTGCAGCAGCGGAAGAAATATGCCAATATTAAAAAAAAGCTGAAAGAGAAAAAAATTAGATTCCAAACGCCGCTAACGAAAATGAGGATTCATTGGGAGGAAGGCACAAGAACCTACAACACGGCCGAAGAGGCAGCGCGGGATATGATGGAGCGGGGCCTTGAGGTGAGCGTGCCGAAGGAGACGGCTGGAGCAGCGGCGGCCCTGAACGCACCACGACAGACGGAGTGGAGACGAGTGAACGGCGGAAGAAGGGGGAGAGACGTAGAGCAGCGGGCCCAGGACAAGCTACAAGGCTTTCAACTGAAAGCCTAGATCATAACAAAGATTAAGAAAGGCACAGAAGAAATGAAGGCCAAGAAGACAAGGTAAAAGAGAAACAGACGGCTAGGAGAGGTTTAAGTGATATTTGTTGGACATTTCTAGACTTATGACTATTACTTTGATAGTAATTAGAAGTCTAGGGAGGGCCCTTCATTCTGTGAAGACAAACCCCCCACCCACCAACAGGGACCAGTGGGCAGAAGAAAGGCCCAAAGTAAGGAGGTCGAGTTTTTTTAATGTGTTTTTATATAAATATGTGTTATTTTTGTTGTTAAAGGGGCTAGGAGCACAAGTTAAAAAAATGGAAAAACATGAATATGGGTAAAAATCTTAAGATAATGACACTAAACGTGAATGGTCTGAACTCACCTGTTAAAAGGGAAAGAATAATAAGAAAATTCAAGAAGGAAAAAGCTGAAATTATATTTATGCAAGAGACATTTGAGCAAGGCAGAACATGTGAAACTAAAGAGATTTGGCTATAAGAACTCCTACTACAGTTCATTTAAGGGAGGAACTAAAAGGGGGGTTATGATACTAATCTCAAACAAAATACAATTTGAAAGTGAACAGGAAATCCAGGATAAAGAAGGCAGGTATGTAATAATAAAGGGAAGAATAGATGGTATGCAGATCACATTAGTGAACATCTATGCCCCACCAGAAAGTGACAAGGGTTTTTTTCAACATCTGTTTGATCTCATAGCAACACACAGTGAAGGAGTCCTAATTTGTGGAGGAGACTTAAATGCTGTCATGGATCATGAAGTTGACACAACAAGTGTTAAGAAGACAAAAAAAACATGTAACAAAGTTCATAAGAACCTCACTGGCAGAAATGGGTATGGTAGACATATGGAGGGACCTACACCCACTCGAAAAAGACTATACACATTATTCAGCAGCCCATAAAGTACACTCTAGAATAGATTACTTCCTTATGAATGAAAAATCAGACAATGTGATTTTCTGGATTTTTTTTCCCTCATTTTGTCTCTCATAGTTGAGGTATACCTATGATGAAAATTGGAGACCCCTCTCATCTTTTAAGTGGGAGAACTTGCAAAATTGGTGGCTGACTAAATATTTTTTGCCCCACTGTATACCCATATGTTATATACATACAGTTGTGAAAAAATTAGGACACCCTGTATAAGCCTGTGTGTTTTTTTAAACATATTTTGACATGGATATTTAATATCAATGTTAAAAATACTGGGAGATTGATGTAATACAACGAAACAATTAAAAATGAATTAAAGACTTTTTCCAAATTTTCTGTAAAATGTAATTCTAAACAAATAGTGAGGAATAAAGTAGAACACCCCCCATCTTTTTTAGGACACCCCCACATTCATTCCCACTTAAAAATGCTAAAATAAATGTTAAAAAAATGCAAATAAAAACAAAAACAAGGTTAGACACAGATATGTGAACATTTTTTAATAAAGAACTGAATATTTAATGAAGTGTCCTAATTTTTTCACATGACTGTATATCACTACTTAAACCAGCAACTCCAGCTGCCCTTATTAACAAACAGCCCCGGTAGCATACATTTATATAAAACTAAAGCCACAAGGCTGCTGTGCTCCACAGCTATTCTTCACTCCTGCTGCCAAATTTTGTACAGGAGTGATCCTTCTTCTTAACTGATATTGGCTGGGTCATGAAAAACTGAGATTTAGTGAGGGACCTTTATTGCCACAGTCTGTCATTTGTCTTCTAGTCATCGCACATTTTTTTCGATGAAAAATATTAAAAAGTTACACAAGCTGCATCTCCCCTAAGCAAACAGCTGATGTTAGTAGACAGAAAAAGATCCAACATTTGACACCGTTAACACTCACCCATCTTGTGCATGCGCGCGCACACATCATCATCATCATAATAGCAGTCTGTCAGGGGCGACAATGACTGTTTCATTTAGGTCTGATCAGATTCCTCCACACAGCTCTGTCCTTTGCCTTCCACTGCCAGGAACTCCTGACCTTGTTAACCCAGGCGATGTTTGAGCCGGTATGAGTTGCTTTCTGACTGACCATTTCATGAAACTGCTTGCAAAGTATTTGAGTACCACTAGCTTTTGCTGGACTAGCAGCACATTCTTGGCAGATAGAGGTATTAGCACACACAGATCAACATAAGGAGAGTGCAGAATAACTCAGCTGTTTGTGTTGTTTAGTAGACGTACTGAATGACAGCCATAAAAGCAAATAAATTAATTAATTTCTCATACCATATTTGCTGTAATCTCACCAAATATGGTTTGTGCCATTTTATTTTGGGACATTCATATAGACTGCTGTTGCCCTATTTACATATGGATCCCCAGCTGAAAGAAGTGTGTAATTACTGTGAGCAGATTAGTAAGTGGCCTGACTGTCACCCACAATTTCCTCTGTTCTCACTCCCAATCGGTTCTTCTTGCAGCATGCAGCACTGACGTAACGGGTTTCCTGCCAACACAGCTGTACACAAACATACACATGCTCCAACAAGGGCAACTACCAAGATTACACAGACAGCTGTAAATAAAGCCTCCTTTTAAAATCATGAAAATTATCCAGTGATCACATTTTGGTCTTTATCCTAATCTGTAATCTGAGATTACAACTAACCTAACAGATTATATCTCTCCATCTGGACATTTGGTAAGATGACAAAAAATGCCTGAAATGAGGCTCCCTGCAGCGTAGGACCGTGTTTAACCCTGTGAAGTCCTAACAGGACCACTCCATTCTGCAAAGGTATCTTTGTCATCGGTTTACTGTCTGTGACAAGTGATGCTAAAAAATGACACTAGTGCCACACTTTCTCACAAAAAACAAAACAAAACAATGGATAACTCATAATGGGGAAAAAAAAACTTTTCCTATTAAGTCTTCATCAGTAAATGACAGAAAGACACTAAAAACTGCACACACACACACACAGTAACAGTTCACATATTTACATCTAAATACACACGTAAACATGGGGGCTGCAAGAGGAGAAACTAATGTCACCCACAAGATTTTGCTTTAGAGACTGTGTGCAGAAACTCAAAAACAATGGTGAGACTGTGTGGAGAACATGGGAACATTGGTAGGGAAATCAAAGGAACAAGCTTGACACAAAGGCCATTTAAAGGCACCTGGACATTAGTTAACAGAGATGTACAGATGTGGACAAATTTGTTGGTAACCTTCCGTTAAAGAAAGAAAATCACATGATGGTCACTGAAATAACTTGAAACTGACAAAAGTAATAATAAATAAGATTTTTCTAAAAATTAGCTAATAAAAATCAGACATTGCTTTTGAAATCTGGCTCAACAGAATCATTTTAAAAAACAAACTAATGACAGTGGCTTGGACAAATATGATGGCAACCTTAATTTAATATTTTGTTGCACAACATTTTGATGTCATCACTGCAATCAAGCAATTTCTGTAACTCTTAATGGGACTTCTGCACCTGTCTAGTATAGGTATTTTGGCCCACTCCTCATTAGCAAACTGCTCCAGCTGTCTCAGGTTTGAAGGGTGCCTTCTCCAGACTGCACGTTTCAGCTCCTTTCACAGATATTTAGCAGGATTTAGATCGGGGCTCACAGAAGGCCACTTCAGCGTAGTCCAGTGTTTTGTTCTTAGCCATTCTTGGCTGTCTGTTTTGAGTCATTACTCTGTTGGAGGACCCATAACCTGCAACTGAGACAAAGCTTTCTGACACTGGACAGCACATTTTGCTCCAGGATGCCTTGATAAGTCTTGAGATTTCATTGTACCCTGCACAGATTCAAGACACCCTGTGCCAGAAGCAGCAAAGTAGCCCCAAAGCAAGACTGAGCCTAATCCATGTTTCACAAAAGGTATGGTGTTCTTTTCTTTTAAAGCTTCACTTTTCCTTCTGTACACACAGAGCAGATGCAACTGCCCCAAAAACTCCAGTTTTGTCTCACCAATCCAGAGAACACTCTCCCAGAATCTTTGGGGCTTGTCAGCATGCATTTTGGCAGCTTTTAAGCCCTCCTGGTCTTCTTCTGTGCAGTCCATTATTGTTCAAAATGCGACCAATGGTGCAATCACAAACTGACCTACCTTGCAGTTCAGCTTAAATGATTTTGGATGATTTCCTAGGCTCTTTTTCTACAATACGCACTATTCTGCTGACCAACCTGGGGTTGCATTTCCTCTTGTGTCCATATCCTGGGAGGTTGGCTACAGTCCCATAAATCTTATTCTTTAAGAATACTGGCAACTGTGGTCACAGAAGTATGAAGCTGCTTGGAGATGGTCTTAAAGTCTACGCTTATAGTCTTTACCTTTAACATGGTTATCTATGATCTTCTTTCTGAGGCTCCTCAGACAGCTCTCTCTTTTTCTTTCTCTCGTCCATGTTCCATGTGAGGCACACAATGATACCAACCTATACAGTAACATGCTGTTTCCCCTTTAAATAGGCTGAATGGCTGATGAAAAGCTTGAGGACACCTGTGATGCTAATTACAGAACACACCTTAGTTTAGCATGTCCCTGCAATCAAATTATTTTGTCTTTTCTAGTGTTACCATCATTTTTGTCCAGGTCAGTTTCATTAGTTTGTTTTTTAAAATGATTCTGTTGAAATGACAATGCAAAAAAGATCATTTTGTATAATGCAAGCTTTATTTTTTTTGGGGGGGGGGGGCAGCACACGGTTCTTTTAATTTTCAGTTCTCATTTTATGAACTAGAGTTGAAATGCTTGCCAAGTCAACTGACAAATTGGTGGCAAATATGGCGTTTCAGTTGATTTGCTAATTTTCTAAGGGTGGGACTTTCAAACGTGACAGGAAGAGATGCAACATCATTAGTATGGTCATCTCAGGGACACAGTTATATGAGGTCCAGCCAGTAGCTGTTTAAACCTTCATTTTGAACAGCAGCCAATCAGAATAAAGTTGGCTTAAAGCAATGGTGACCAAAGGGAGAGAAGCTAAAGCATCTTTCATAGTAAATAAACTGTGAACCATAGAAAGCTACTCCAGTATAGCCCCAAGAATATGACTATCAAGACTAAGACTAAGCCAAACAGGCCCCAAGTAAGGTTAACATTTTTATACACATACAACATTTAACATAGCTGTAAAAACTAAGAATATTTTGTTTTGTAACACCTTAACTCTTGCACTTTGTACAGTTTCATTGCAGATGTTCTGCTCGTGTATGATTGTGTGTTTTTGTGACCCGCCAGGGGTCTACAGATACAAATTAGCAGTATTGCTTAATCTGGCATACTTACATTTGTATTAGTTAATTAGTATGTATTGTCCCTTTCAAATAAACATTAAACTACACTAAACTAAACATAGCTGTAAGGACTAAGACGACTGCTTAACTTCAAGTTGAAATGTGCATTCTGACCGAGTATTAGTGGTTGAATCTGATTCTAATATCGTCACCCATCTGACCTGACTCAGGGGATATTTTGCTCATATCTGGATAGTGATTCAAACATCTACACATGAACCTCCCACCTCCAGGACCAATGTTTTCCACTCCAAAACCAGGCCAACAATTCCTTTGGGACTCAGCAAGTCCATGTGGGGGTTTTCAGCCAGACAGGGAGGATGATGTGATCTCTGGATTGCTAAAGAAATCTGCCAGCTAGATGAGGGAAAAAAATTATGTGCACAGGTAATTTATCTTGACAGAATCTTCAAGGAGGCTGAATATGGTTCATCTTTGGCTGCTTAAAAGATTAAATCAGCAGATCTTGACAATTAACTACCCTGTCTAATCTTGATGGAGTATAGGTGGTCAAAGCATGGAAACTTCAGTCATTCCTGTTGTCTACTGTAAAATTCTTGAAAAGCACATTTTAAGTTATGAATGACAGAGAAAATATACATTGTTCTGCAACCAGTCTATTAGATTTTGTACATCCAATTTATTTTTAAGGAAAAAGTCAAGATAATGAATTTAAGTTAATTGTAAAATAGGTTTGCAAAATGTATTAACTTCAAAGCATATAATGAAAAAAAAATCAGCACACTAATTGAATATTTATAAATTTTGCATTCACCTTAATTTTCTCAAATGCTGACCCAGTACAAAAGAATCCATCTATAAATGCACGAAGTGTGTGTGTGTGTGTGTGTGTGTGTGTGTGTGTGTGTGTGTGTGTGTGTGTGTGTGTGTGTGTGTGTGTGTGTGTGTTCCAAGCATATCTCTTGAACTATTCCTCAGACTGACCTAAAATTTTATACATGTTTTGCTGAGGTTACGAGGATGTACATCCCCAAGTATGGAGGTGTTCAAAAAAAATATGTAATTATTATCAATGAAAGTTTTCACTTCTACCGCTGTTATTATTCTGATGTAGTCCCGTCACCAGTCCACACAGGGTCATAGTAGTCATTCACTGAATGTTTTGTGTGTATGTTAGGGATGGGCAATACCAGCATTTTTCCTTTCGATACGATACCATTAATTTATGGGACTTTTTCTTCAATACCGATACTTTTTGCCCAAAATCACGATTGCAGTTTCATTAACAACTTTATTGCAAGGACAATAAGAAATATGAATAAAACTCATGAACATAAACACTTGAAAGAAATGCTTATAAAATGATAATAAAACCAAAACTTTTTGCCCCAAATCATATGATTGCAGTTTCATTAACAACTTGATTAATTAAATAATTAATTCAATTTCTTAATTTGGTGATCACCGCCCCCAATGTTGCTACTCCTACTTGCTCTGCATGGGAGTGAGTGCTGGGCTGCACAGTGTGCAGTGAGTCTTTGGCTCTGACATCTGATAGGCTGCCATAATCATGTGACATGGCAGACTATCTCTAAAATATGCCTGGGCTGGTTTTTAATAATAATAATAATAATAATAATAATAATTATAATAATGATGCATCAGATTTATATAGCGCTTTATCACAGACACTCAAAGCGCCAACGGCCTCTCTGGCCACTGCCGAACATTTATACACATTCATACCCAGTATTATGGACACTGGAGGCAAGGTGGGTAAAGTGTCTTGCCCAGGGACACAACGGCAGGATATCTGGGGAGAGCAGGATTCGAGCCACCAACCATCTGGTCATTGGACGACCTGCTCTACCTCCTGAGCCACTGCTGCCGCCTACCGGTTCACTGGTTTTTACATAGAAATTTAATGTCTAAAACTCTCAGAAGTGAAAACAAATTGCAGGTTTTGTATTAACATAGTGGTATCGCGATATTTTAAAAAGTATCGACTCCAAAGTATCGACCAGCTGGTATCGAAGTATCGATACGCCCATCCCTAGCATACATAGTTATTCATTGTTATTTGTCAACTGGCATGCGCTGTGC
Source organism: Pholidichthys leucotaenia (assembly GCA_020510985.1). Classification (NCBI taxonomy): domain Eukaryota; kingdom Metazoa; phylum Chordata; class Actinopteri; order Cichliformes; family Pholidichthyidae; genus Pholidichthys; species Pholidichthys leucotaenia. Next base: position 345,084,427 of record CM035843.1, read on the forward strand.
AAACTGAATGTTTTGTGCAAAGTGTCTCTGGAAGGTAAGTACATTTAAAGGATTGTGATCATCTAACAGGCTGTGATCATCTTTTACTCATTAATGTTCTAGCTGCTGTGGTATCACAATATTTTAAAAAGTATTGATCTGTCTGTCTGTTCCATGCATATCTCTTGAACCATTCGTCAGACTGGCTTAAGATTTTAATGTGCTTTGCTGAGGTTACGAGGGTGTGCATCCCCGAATATGGAGTCAGTCAGTCAAAATACAGTATGTAATTTTTACCAATAAAAGTTTAGCCACCGCTCTGTCACTGCTGTCTCTTCATGCCCTTCAATGTGTGCAGGGTGTCAGATTGACTCCATGTTGATTGGATAATACGTGGCCATCACGGCCATGCTGATTGGATAATACACGATGTCATGACCATGCTGATTGGATAATACGTGGCATGATGACCAGTCAGTCACCACAGCATTTCGCAAACAAAAAAAGGAAGTGAAAAGTGACAAATTTGACAAGAAAGAGAGAATAGTGAAGATGTAATGCTTAAAAAATTATACTGTAATGTTTCCGTGATTGCGTATGTCTAAAGGATAATTCGAGGAATGCCAGCGGGGACCCAGGGTCTGCCTTCTCCAACACAGCGGGCAGAACGCCGTCCTTCACAGTGAAGCAAGCCCAGCCTGCCTGGTCAGCGGTAGACGGGAGTCCCTTTGCAGGACCACGACTCACTGTCACCGATGGCGCTCCCCTCGGTGTGCTCGCACAGCTATCTAAAAATTAAAAGTTAATAATTGTGGAGCAGAATGCTTAGATCAACTGCATATCATATACAGCCACATGCACGGTTTGACTAAACGACGACTCAAACTGGACACAAAAACGCTCAAATCACGAAATAAATAATTTTTATTTAAAATATTTACTGAAAAATGGGCAACACTGACGGGGACCGAGTCTGACAAATCAACAAAGAACGTGCTGGGAGAAGCAGCGGCCAGACAAGACCTGGCTCAAAGGCACGCTAACTGATGGTGATAAAAAAAAAAAGCTATTTTCAATAAAGTTAAAAAAAAAAAAAGATAATGCATGGGGTGTGCTTTTGCCCTGAGGCTGATTTATCATCAGGAATGGCAACAGAAAATTCTGATTTCAGCTGAAATCTGGTTGATTGACTTATGGGGGGGGCACAGCCCCCCTGAAGCTGAGAGGTTTTCAGTAAAACAGAAGTAATTTAGACTGAAAAAAATGATTAAAAAAAAAATGAAATACTAGACTTCGATAAATCACTAAATTTAATGAAAAGTTAACTTACTTTTTCTTCAATGTTGTCTCACTGTCTTTAGTCCAACATATTTAACAGTTCTATAAGAGTTTATTACACTATTTACACTGGTCACCAAGTCACTTCTAATGTGAAACTTTCTTCCTTTTGGCAGCAAGCTGTGTCAGTCTCTGAACTTTGAACTTCATCTCCTTTTCTGGTTTCTTCAGAAACTGTCCGAGTGTTTTTGTTACCTCGTCGAACTTTGAGCCAATTTTCACCTTTACCGTCACTTTTCTCTCAAGCCAATTCCATCGGAACTTATTTTTGACACTTTTGTCTATTTCTAGCACTGATGACTCCTGATCCTTCGATAAAAATCTCATAATTCCACTGAAAACAATACCGAAAGCTCAGAATTCCAACATGAACCAGGGATGTGATTTGGGGTTGGGGAAATTATCTAAAAATTTAGCAGGGGGTCTGGGGGACACGGTCCCCCAGTGGGGTCCGGGGCAGAGCCCCGGTGAGGGTGCAAGGGGGGCAAAGCCCCTTGAAGCGCCTGGGTTTTTATGATTTTTAAGTACCAGAACTGTGCTTAAATGACATAAAACAAACAGCTGAATGCCACTTATTACTGTATAATATTGACTTATGTTCCAAGAAGATAGCATTCCTAAAATATTCCAACAAGCATTGTCCATCACATGCTTTAACACTTGATCAAATCAAAATCAGTTAATTTTATCTATTCCATAATAGAAATAAAATTCATTCATACCATTACTTTTTATAATTTCAGCATTCATTTCAGATCACCAGTTTCAATCTCCATTGAGTCTTGAGCAGTTCATTTTGCACAATCACTGATGTAGCTAAGTCTTAGAAATATTCAAAAGTTATGAGTCAATGTCCACTGTGCACTGTCAATTTCAAACTGTTTGGAATCATAAAAGTAATGTAACTAAATTGTTTTGCTATTTTTTTCTCCTCAACATCAATGTCAGGGCGCAGCGGGAGTTTTGGGGGATGGTTAACTTTTATTACCGTTTCCTCCCCCGCGCAGCCCAGCTCATACAGCCGTTGTACGCCGCCAGTGACAGAGAGTTGCTGGCTCTCCACCTGGCTATACGCCACTTCCAGTTCTGGCTGAAAGGGCGCACCTTCACTGCGTTCGTGGACCACAAGCCGCTAACGTACTTAACGTACTTTATCTTCCTGGAAGATAAAAAAAAGCGAAATTCAGCGAATTAGCGGAAAAATCACATCCCTGAGAACATGCCGCCATGAATTTTTGACAAAGCATACAACGAGCCATTTGATTGGTCGAATCGTTTGCAACTATCCAATCACAGGGCTGTTTACAATACAGCAGTAGCTTGAGTACAAAACATCCGGGTTATCACGGGAGACTTGACCCGGGGAAGCGCCGAGCACTTATGTAGTCGTGTTGATTTTCGCTAAAATCGGTAACAATAAGGTACTCCCCCCCCCCACCCCCCTAAAATTTTCTCAACGGATTTAGACGATTCACAGAAATGATCAATTTGAAAATAAATCGGCGGAAATCCGTGGATCGGCGGAAAATTGCCATCCCTGTATCATGGAAAACAGCTGAGCTCTGTGGTTCGAGCGATCAGCTGATTGGATCCACCTCCTCCGGTGTTCTGACTGGTACAGACTGCAAAGGTAAAAAAAAAAAAAAAAAAAAAAAAACATGGGGGGAAAGCCCCACAACCATTGCTCCACGAATGAGGGATGTATTAACCATATGCTGGATAAATTTTCAGCATGGGGCACATATTTTTTCCAGTTTATAAATTTTTTTTATATTATTATTATTATTTTTCAAAAATGCAACTGTTTAGGCAGAATAATAATAATAATAATAATAATAATAATAATAATAATAAATAATAATCTTCTCACATCAATAACAAACAAAGGCTTACAATAGAGGCGCGGCGCTCGCATTATCTTTGCCAGTCACGCCCTCAAGGTTCAGATCATTATTTGGCCTCAGCATTACCCCAGCGCAACAATATAAACATTGCCTCAATCTTAGCATTAAAGTTTTAAAAAAACCTTTAAATAACAAAATATTGCTAAAATATAAAATGAAGCACTACAATGGGTCTCAAATATTTGTAAACGTGTCCTGTTATAGTACTGCATAAGTTTATTGACGATACACAGAAGACATTCAATATTACACTGAACTCCATCACTGAACAGTGATATAAATTAAAATAATTATAATGGTGACTGAACCATTCCCCAAAGTGCAAGATACACTATTATCTTGAATATAAGTAATAAAAGATCACACAAATAAGTGATATGACAAACAAATAAACAAGGGATCTGAAACAGTCGCTAATACTGGATGTCCCATTCATTTTCAGTATTTAGGTATTCTGTAATTAATATTCACACAATCAAATAAATCTTACTGCCATTTACTCTCTTTTACATTTGTCAAAGTCTAACATGCGATTGCCTACATATAGGCTACACCTCTTTGTATTCCACTTTCACAGACTACATTTGGGCCTGTAAAGCCTGATTGGGATACTTGTTTCAGACAGGAATACTTGTGTTCTATGGGCAATGCACTAGTATCTCATGATGTAAAATAGTTTCCTCTGAAAATGGTGCAAGTACATCAGTATTTACATAGGCACACAGGAAGACGATAGGTGTACTGTAAGCTGAACACCACCATCTGTGTGCTGAAATGAACGAAGTTGTCATGGTTTGCTCCTCGGGGCAGATAACTGGACTCAGTTGCGTGATGAGCGTTTGGCATTTTATTGACAACACAAAAATAAAGCAGCTCGGGAGCTGTAACTCAAAACAAGGCTGTCTTCGCAGGCAAAAAACTCAACACTAGAAATAACAGGCAGGACAAAGCAGAAGCATGTGGGTTCACACCAAAATGACTAATGACGCAGCACCCAGGTAAGGGGCTGCGTCCCTTAAATAAGGCAGACACTAATCAACAGAAACACAAAATTGTCGTGAATAATCAGGAAATTAACAACGCAGAAACAAGCTAGACTGCGGTGAAAATAAACACACATGAACTCAAACCCAAGATCAAAACAAAGAACATGAATAATAATGACAAACAGGACTAAAGCAAGAATAATCAAAACACAACCATGACCATGATAACGAATAATGAATAAAGAAAATCCCAGACAATGAACTAAAGGCGCGAATGTGGGTTGGAGACCATGTCCTGGAAACAAGAAATATAAACTATAACATAAGGCGAGGACGTGACGCCAACCCACATCCTGACAGAAGCAGAGTCTTCAGCTTCAACCGTATCAATGAAAAAAAAACTTTATTCAGTCATAACCTTGGCCGAGCAGTTCTGGGAGGCATGCATGTGGTATAGGGCTGCACAAACTGAAAAAAGGTGTACAACAGCGATTATGACCATTTTGATTATTTATATTTTAAAGTTGTTGTTTTTTTTAAACAGTTTCATGGGTTTTCTTGCTTTGTTATCATGGAAAATGCAAGCTGATCATTTTTAAATGTTTATTTCTCAAATGAAATACTATTTTGCATAAAAATACAAACATATAATTTTGTACAGTACTGTTAAAAAATAATTATATTAATTAAATCTAAATTGCACAAACTGACATCGCAATTGCAATTCAATCATTAATCATGCAGCTCTAGTCCAGTGCATGTTAGATTATCGCTAGCCGACAAGGAAAACAAATGATTGAACTTCAGTATCATCTGAGATGCTCAGGGCACTGGACCACAATTAGGTTGTCTTTCATCATTTCAAAAATAATTATATAGGTGAAAGGTTAGAAATTATATCAGTCTACTAATTTCTATGAATGTCAATGATATTAGGCTAAATCATTCATTGCACACTGGAAATTCTCACAGTGATATCGCCAAAATCAATTAAGATCAATCTCTGTCTAGTTATATTGAACTAATTTATCACTTTCAGTGCCTTTTATCACCATAGATAGTTTAGGACTTTAAGATAGTCCTGCAAGATAACCGGGCAGCACGGTGATACAGTGGTTAGCACTGTTGCCTCACAGTTAGAAGGTTCCAGGTTCGAATCCCCAGGCTGGCAGGGGTGGGAACCTTTCTGTATGGAGTTTGCATGTTCTCCCTGTGCTGTGTGGGTTTACTCCGGGGGCTCGGGTTTCCTCCCACAATCCAAAGACATGCATGTTAGGTTAATTGGTGACTCTAAACTGGCCCTAGGTCTCTGATAGGCCCTTAGAAAACAGGATTAGTGTAGCTACTAGTGAAGCACTTTGAGTTGTTTTGTGACTAGAAAAAGCACTAAGTACAGGTCCTTATCCTAAAATATACTTTTGACATTAAAAAAAAAAAAAATAACACAGACATAATTTTCAGTGGTTCCCACCGCTCTATTGAAAGTCTAAAACCAAACCCAACCTAAGCATCAGAACTACATGTATTTTTTTAATATTTAAATATTTTACACATAAGTTATCAGTGTCAAGTTAACTGATGTTTTTTCATAGCCTTCAATAAAAAAGTTAATTCCCTTCCATAGCATGTGGGACACCATATGGTGTATTTGGGCGGTGCCTATCTCTATCTGTCACCCACAATAACCACAAAAGAAACTTAATACCCATCATGTATTGCACAAATTGTATTGTAATAATGGCTGCTGTTAAGCATGACTAACGTTTCAAAGAAAGAGGGCATCACACTTGTAATCCACATGAGCAAAAGGTTCAATCTGCAGACTGTTGAAAATGCTCCATTTCTCATAGTTTTTTTTTAAAAATACTAGAACCTGGGGTAGCCAGTGAAAAGAAAGTTGGTTTAAAGGAATAGTAGGAGACATGCACATGCAGCTCTGGATAAAAAAAAAGTAAGAGACCACTGCAAATTCTTTCCTAAATTAGCAACTCTACATGTATGGCAGCCATTCAATTTGAGTATTGATGGATGGATGGATGGATGGATGGATGGATGGATGGATGGATGGATGGATGGATGGATGGACGGACTTTATTGATCCCAAACTGGGAAATTACAGATTTGAATTCCAACACAAAGAAACCTCAATCTACTTAAGGACGTACTGATTAGGTGAATATCTAAGAATGGTAACACGCATGAAAGCTGCATATAAAAATCAGTTATTCTACAAATACAGATTTTCTGAGTTCTTTCCAAGTTAAACTTAAGTACTGTAGTGTTTAAGAATGAACACAAACTTGTTTTCTTTGCATTATTTGATTGAAAAGCACATTGAAAAGTGCAGGTAAAAGAAACATCTTTTTTCTTGCGTTGGCCAGTTGTCACTTTCTGTAAATAAATGCTCTAAATGATGATATTTTGACTCAGAACTTGGGTGAGTTGTTTCAGTAGGTTAGAGAATTAAACAAAATTGTTTATTTTACTCAAACACATACTGTACGTATAAATAGTAAAACCAGATAAATATTGGTCTCTCAATTTTTTCCAGAGCTGGAGTGAGAGAGAGAGAGAGAGAGAGAGAGAGAGAGAGAGAGAGAGAGAGAGAGAGAGAGATCATTTTACAGTATACCCGGAAAGCATTCACAGCGCTTCACTTTTTCTATATTTTGTTATGTTACAGCCTTATTCCAAAATGGATTAAATTCATTTTTTTCCTTAAAATTCTACACACTAAACTAAGAAATCACAAGTACATAAGTATTCACAGCCTTTACGCAATACTTTGTTGATGCTCGTTTGGCAGCAATTACAGCCTCAAGACTTTTGAATATAATGCCACAAGCTTAGCACACCTGTCTTTTGGCAGTTTCGCCCATTTCTCTTTGCAGCACCTCTCAAGCTCCATCAGGTTGGATGGGACATGTCAGTGCACAGCCATTTTCAGATCTGTTCAATTGGATTCAAGTCTGGGCTCTAGCTGGGCCACTCAAGGACATTCGCAGAGTTGTCCTGAAGCCACTGCTTTGATATCTTGGCTGTGTGCTTAGGGTCACTGTCCTGCTGAAAGATGAACCGTCGTCCCAGTCTGAGGTCAAGAGTGTTCTGGAGCAGGTTTTCAACCAGGAAGTCTCTGTACATTGATGCATTTATCTTTCCCCCTATCCTGACTAGTCTGCCAGTTCCTGCCGCTGAAAAACATCCCCACAGCATGATGCTGCCACCACCATGCTTCACTGTAGGGATGGTATTGGCCTGGTGATGACCAGTGCCTGGTTTCCTCCAAACATGATGCCTGGAATTCACGCCAAAGAGTTCAATCTTTGTCTCATCAGACCAGAGAATTTTGTTTCTCATGGACTGGGAGTCCTTCAGCTGCCTTTTGGCAAACTCCAGGTGGGCTGCCATGTGCCTTTTATTAAGGTGTGCATGGCTTCCATCTGGCCACTCTACCATACAGGCCTGATTGGTGGATTGCTGCAGAAATGGTTGTTCTTCTGAAGGTTCTCCTCTCTCTACAGAGGAATGCTGGAGCTCTGACAGAGTGACCGTCAGGTTCTTGATCACCTCCCTGACTAACGCCCTTCTCCCCCTATCGCTCAGTTTAGATGGCCGGCCAGCTCTAGTTAGAGTCCTGGTGGTTCTTAACTTCTTCCATTTACGGATGATGGAGGCCACTGTGCTCATTGGGACCTTCAAAGTAGCAGAAATTTTTCTGTATCCTTCCTCAGATTTGTGCCTCAAGACAATCCTGTCTCAGAGGTCTACAAACAACTCCTTTGATTTCATGCTTGGTTTGTGCTCTGACATGCACTGTCAACTGTGGGACCTTATATAGACAGGTGTGTGCCTTTCCAAATCATGTCCAATCAAATAAATTTACCACATGTGGACTCCAATTAAGCTGCAGAAACATCTCAAGGATGATCAGTGGAAACAGGATGCACCTGAGCTTCATGGCAAAGGCTGTGAATACTTATGTACTTGTGATTTCTTAGTTTTTTATTTTTTAAAAATTTGCAAAAAAAACTAAAAAAAAAAATAAATACTTTTTTCACATTGTCATTATGGGGTATTGTATGGAGAATTTTGAGGCAAAAATGAATTTAATCCATTTTGGAATAAGGCTGTAACATAACAAAATGTGGAAAAAGTGAAGTGCTGTGAATACTTTCTGGATGCACTGTAAATAAATGAAAGTAAAAATCTCTAATAGTTTTTACTTTCATCACGTGTATATGACAGAGATGAGCAAAATTGTGTGACCATACCAAGGCAAGGGCATGAAAGTGAGGCTATCGCACAGTCTCCTTAATAAAACACATGGGATTTTACAAATGACACACCAACACACTGGTCAGTTACAGTGGATATAAAAAGTCTACACACCCCTGTTCAAATGCCAGGTTTTTGTAATGTAAAAAAATGAGACCAAGATAAAACATTTCAAAACTTTTTCCACCATTAATGTGACCTATAACCTGTACAACCCAACTGAAAAACAAACTTAAATCTTTTAAGGGGAAAAATAAAAAATAAAAAACTTACAGTAACCTGGTTGAATAAATATGTACACCCTCTTATAACTGCAGATGTGGCTGTGATCAGAATTAACCAATCACATTCAAATTCATGTTAAATGGGAGTCAGCACACACCTGCCACCATTTAAAGTGCCTCTGATTAACCCCAAATAAAGTTCAGCTGTTCTAGTAGGCTTTTCCTGACATTTTTGTAGTCACATCTAACAGCACAAGCCATGGTCCACAGAGAGCTTCCAAAGCATCAGAAGGATCTCATTGTTCAAAGGTATCAGTCAGGAGAAGGGTACAAAAGAATTTCCAAGGCATTAAATATATCATGGAACACAGTGAAGACAGTCATCAAGTGGAGAAAATATGGCACAACAGTAACATTACCAAGAGCTGAACATCCCTTCAAAACTGATGAAAAGAGGAGAAGAAAACTAGTCAGGGAGGCTGCCAAGAGGCCGATGGCAACACTGAAGGAGCTGCAGGAATTTCAGGCAAGTATTGGCTGTTTAGTACATGTGACAACAATCTCCCGTCTAGGGTGGCAAGACGAAAGCCTCATCTCATGAAGAAAAACATCCAAGTCCGGCTACATTTTGCAAAAACACATTTGAAATCTCCCAAACATATGTGGGAAAATGTGTTATGGTCTGATGAAACCAAGGTTGAACTTTTTGGCCATAATTCCAAAAGGCATATTTGGCACAAACACAACACTGCTCATCACCAAAAGAACACCATACCTACAGTGAAGCATGGTAGTGGTACCATGATGCTTTGGGGCTGTTTTTCTTCAGCTGGAACTGGGGCCTTAGTCAAGGTGGAGGGGATTATTAACAGTTCCAAATACCAGTCAGTGTTGGCACAAAACCTTGAGGCTTCTGCTAGAAAGCTGAAGATGAAGAGGAACTTTGTCTTTCAGCACAACGATGACCCAAAGCACACATCCAAATCAACAAAAGAATAGCTTCACCAAAAGAAGATTAAGGTTTTGGAATAGCCCAGCCAGAGTCCAGACCTGAATCCGATCGAACATCTATGGGGTGATCTGAAGAGGGCTGTGCACAGGAGATGCCCTCACAATCCGACAGATTTGGAGCGTTTTTGCAAAGAAGAGTGGGCAAATATTGCCACATCAAGATGTGCCATGTTGATAGACTCCTACCCAAAAAGACTGATTGCTGTAATAAAAGCCAAAGGTGCTGCAACAAAGTACAGAGGTGGACAAAATTGTTGGTACCCCTCTGTTAATGAAAGAAAAACCCACAATAGTCACAGAAATAACTTGAATCTAACAAAAGTGGTAATAAATAAAAATTCTATGAAAATTAACCAGTGAAAATCAGACAATGCTTTTGAATTGTGGTTCAACAGAATTATTTTAAAAAACAAACTCATGAAACAGGCTTGGACAAAAATGATGGTACCCTTAACTTAATATTTTGTTGCACAACCTTTTGAGGTAATAAGATAAGATAAGATAAGATAAGATAAGATAAGCCTTTATTAGTCCCACAATGGGGAAATTCCAGGATTGCAACAGCACAGGGAAAGCAACACTCAGAGCAACAATCAGAAGGCAAGAGAAAAACAAGAGCAGCGAGTATACATATGTACATATAAACATAAATATATATATAGAGAGAGACGCACGGTGCGGAGCATTGTAGCTAGATGGAATAAATATATAAATATATAAACACACACAGTGCGGAGCATTGTAGCTAGATGGAATAAATATATGAGTACATAAACACACAGTGCGGAGCATTGTAGCTAGATGGAATAAATATGTAGATATATAAACACACACAGTGCGGAGCATTGTAGCTAGATGGAATAAACATATGAATATATAAACACAGTGCGGAGCACTGTAGCTAGATGGAATAAATATGTAGATATATAAACACACACAGTGCGGAGCATTGTAGCTAGATGGAATAAATATATAAATATATAAACAGTGCGGAGCATTGTAGCTAGATGGAATAAATATGTAAATATATAAACACAGTGCGGAGCATTGTAGCTAGATGGAATAAACATATGAATATATAAACACACAGTGCGGAGCATTGTAGCTAGATGGAATAAATATGTAGATATATAAACACAGTGCGGAGCATTGTAGCTAGATGGAATAAATATATAAATATATAAACAGTGCGGAGCATTGTAGCTAGATGGAATAATATGTAAATATATAAACACACACAGCATGGAGCATTGTTGCTAGATGGAATAAATTTATAAATATATAAACACACACAGTGCGAAGCATTGTAGCTAGATGGAATGAAACAACACAACCGTCTGCTTAGTTATCCTACAGTTATCCTAATCACTGCAATCAAACGATTTCTGTAACTGTCAATGAGACTTCTGCACCTCTCAGCAGGTATTTTGGCCCGCTCCTCATGAGCAAACTGTTCCAGTTGTCTCAGGTTTGAAGGGTGCCTTCTCCAGCCGGCATGTTTCAGCTCCTTCCACAGATGTTCAATAGCATTTAGATCAGGGCTCATAGAAGGCCACTTTAGAATAGTCCAATGTTTCGCTCTTAGCCATTCCTGGGTGTTTTTAGCTGTGTGTTTTGGGTCATTATCCTGTTGCAAGACCCATGAGCCTGCGACTGAGACCAAGCTGTCTGACACTGGGCAGCACATTTCTCTCTAGAATACCTTGATAGTCTCGAGATTTCATTGCACCCTGCACAGATTCAAGACACCCTGTGCCAGATGCAGCAAAGCAGCCCCAGAACATAACAGAACCTCCTCCATGTTTCACATTAGGGACGGTGTTCTTTTCTTGGTATGCTTCATTTTTGCATCTGTGAACACAGAGCTGATGGTGCCTTGCCAAAAAGGTCCAGTTTTGTCTTGTCTGTCCATAGGACATTCTCCCAGAAGCTTTGTGGCTTGTCAACATGCAGTTTGGCAAATTCCAGTCTGGCTTTTGTATGATTTGTTTTCAACAGTGGTGTCCTCCTTGGTCGTCTCCCATGAAGTCCACTTTGGCTCAAACAATGACAGATGGTGCGATCTGACACTGATGTACCTTGACCTTGGAGTTCACCATGAATGTGTTTAGAGGCTGTTCTGGGCTCTTTTGTTACCATTTGTATTATCCGTCTCCTCCTGCGGCCACATCCAGGGAGGTTGGCTACAGTCCCGTGGATCTTAAATTTCTGAATAATATGTGCAACTGTAGTCACAGGAACATCAAGCTGCTTGGAGATGGTCTTATAGCCTTTACCTTTAACATGCTTGTCTATAATTTTCTTTCTAATCTCCTGAAACAACTCTCTCCTTTGCTTCCTCTGGTCCATGTTTAGTGTGGTACACACCATGTCAACAAACATGGCGCATGCGCACGCAGCGACCGGCAGCTGGTGAAAAAAGTCTGTCGTCTGTGTGTCTGTTTTTACGAACTTTAATGTGTTTTTAACAAAATTCTCTGTGTCGTTTTTGTCCTGGAATGTTTGTGGACTGTATGGCGAAGAGCTCCCTGGTTCCATCAATATGGATTTCCTCCCCATTTTTGCACTGCTGCTTCTTTCCCACCAGCTCTGTGTCTCTGAGGTGAGCGCGATTGTGATTATGCCGGGGAGAATACAATATTCCAGGGACATGTTGCTGCATTTAAACACGGATGATGCAGCGTCTGTGATTGAGTCTATGCCGCAACTGCCAGACTTTATTTTGAGAGACGTTCATGGACACAGTGATGAAAAGAGAGACAAGAGAAGGAGGCGCGGAAAGCATGGAGGCATGAAACTACGCCTGAGGAGACATCAGTTTGGTAACATTCCTCTTCCTTCCATGATTTTGGGGAACGTACAATCTCTGAGGAACAAGGTGGATGAAATTCAAGGGAATGTACGCTACCAGAAGGACTTCAAGAACTGCTGTGTCATGGCTTACACCGAGACTTGGCTTAATGCGCATGACCAGGACGCGGACCTGTGGATTGATGGCTTTGGAGCCCCACTCCGCTCGGATCGGCAGGAAGAGGTAACGGAGAAACGTCAGGGGGGCGCCGTATGTTTATATATTAATAAGCAGTACTGCACACCTGTCACAGTCAGACAGCGCATCTGTACACCCGATGTGGAGCTTCTGTCCGTATCGCTACGCCCCTTTTTTCTGCCTCGCGAGTTCCCCCAACTTTTCATCACGACTGTGTACATTCACCCGAGGGCAGACACTGACTCCGCCTCCAGCACCGTCTTTGATGTGGTACAGCGGCTGCAGTCAATATCCCCAGAGGCGTCAAACTTTATTCTTGGGGATTTTAACCATGTTTCTTTAAAGAAGACACTTAAAAACTTTTATCAGTATGTCTCCTGCCCAACCAGGCGAAAAAAGACATTGGACCTGTGCTGTGGATCCATTGAGAGGGCCTATAAATCACTCCCCCTTCCTCCTTTAGGATCCTCAGACCACAACTGTGTACATTTGCTGCCCATATATAAAACTGCTCTCAGAAGAGGCAAGGTGGAGACCAGAGACATTGATGTGTGGACAGAGGATTCAGTGCACTGCCTCCAAGAATGCTTTAACTGTACGGACTGGGAGGTTTTCACACTGTCCTGCGGGAATGATTTGGACTCTTTGGTGGACGTCACATGCTCATACATGGCTTTCTGTAAAAATATGATCGTTCCACGTAAACTTGTCAAAATATATCCCAACAACAAGCCATGGGTTACAAAATCAGTTAAATCCTGCTTACAGAGGAAAGCACTTGCCTTTAAACAGGGGTCTGTTTCTGAGCTACAGGTTGCCACAAAAGAGCTGAAGTCCGAAATTTTAAGAGCAAAACAGAATTATAAATCAGAATTGGAAAGTAAGATGGCAACAAAGAAACTTGGTTCAGCCTGGGTCAGTATGAAAACTATTGCAGGCCTTCAGAGCACAGAGCGCAGTAATCGTGTGTTTTTAGATGGTTTTAATTCAGACACAGAGCTGGCTAATGCTCTTAATTATTTTTATGGTCGTTTTGACTCCTTTGATTTTAGCACTGAAACCCAAGATTTGAAACAGAAACTCAAAGACAATCAGCACTTTAATATTGAGATGCAGGATATTAAAAGGGAGTTCTGCGCTGTAAAAGTGAACAAAAGTCAGGGCCCTGATAATATATGTGGGCGCTTGGTAAAGTCCTGTGCACATGAGCTGAGTCCTGTATTTCATTACATTTTCAATAAGTCCTTACAGACGCAACATGTGCCCAAGATCTGGAAAGATGCCATGGTTGTTCCCGTTCCAAAATCCAGCTGTCCTAAAACGGTAAACGACTTTAGACCAGTTGCTTTGACTTCAATTTTAATGAAAATTTTTGAAAAACTGGTCAGCTGTGAGGTCCTAAAGCAGACTGAACATGCATTGGATCCTCTGCAGTTTGACTATAGGCCTCACAGAGGAGTGGAGGACGCCACTGTCACTCTGTTTAACATGCTTTTTAAACATCTGGATTTTAATGGAACATACACCAGGCTTTTATTTGTGGACTTTGATTTTGTTCACTGGTGTGAGGATTCCTACCTGCAGCTGAATACGACAAAAACTAAAGATATGATTATTGACTTTAGGAAGAAAACTCCCAGGCACAAAGTCACCGTACTAAAAGGTCAGACCACTGAATGTGTACAATCCTACAAATATCTTGGGACGATTATTGATAGTAATTTAAACTTTGAAGAGAACTGTGAAAGGGTGTGCAAAAAGGGTCAGCAACATTTGCATTGCTTGAGGAAACTTGCACGCTTCCAAATTGACAGAACCATAATGACAATGTTTTATCGGGCTTTTATTGAATCTGTTTTATCCTTTTCTTTAGTGTCATGGTTTGGTCAGATAAAACTGAAACAGAGGAAATCCTTGGATCAGGTAGTTAGATGGTCCAGTCGTTTGCTTGGTGAGTCACAGCTGAGCCTGACATCCCTGTACACCAGACAGGTACAGAGGATGGCTACCTCCATTTTAAATGATGACTCCCACCCTTTGCACTGCAACTTTCAGCTTCTTCCCTCAAGACGGAGGTTTGCTGTCCCACAAAGCAAAACCCAGCGCTACAAAAACAGCTTTGTTCCTGCTGCTGTCAAAGAGTTGAACAAGTTGTAACAATATATTGCACTTAATTTAGGTACCTATTTATTAACTCCATTTTATATTTACTTATTTTTGCAGGATTTTATCTGGGTTCTAAATCTTTTATTGGGCTTTAGACCTTTGAGTTTTTAACCTCTTTGACTAGTCTAACTTTTTAATATGACCCTTCTCTCTTATCTCTGGTTTTTCTCTCATCTCTTTGTCTTTATACCCTGATTGATGGAGCCTTGAGTATTTTTATCATGTCTATAGTCAGCTTCATGTGTGCCTGTGTTTGTGTTTATGTTGAATGTAATTGTGGCTTGTAAATATGGATGTCACCAGACTGCAAAACAAATCTACCTACGAGTACAAATAAACCTGAACCTGAAACAGCACAGTGACTACTTGTCACCCTTTAAATAGGCCGACTGACTGATTACAAGTTTGTAGACACTTGTGATGTTAATTAGAGGACACATCTTGGTTGAACATGTCCCTTTGGTCACATTATTTTCAATCTTTTCCAGGGGTACCATCATTTTTGTCCAGGCCTGTTTCATGAGTTTGTTTTTTAAAATAATTCTGTTGAACCACAATTCAAAAGCACTGTCTGATTTTCATTGGTTAATTTTCATAGAATTTTTATTTATTACCACTTTTGTCAGATTCAAGTTATTTCTGTGACCATTGTGGGTTTTTCTTTCATTAACAGAGGGGTACCAACAATTTTGTCCACGTATGTATTAGTCTAAGGGTGTGTTTATTTATGCAAACAAGTTATTGTAAGTTTTTTATTTTTCCCCTTAAAAGATTTCAGTTTGTTTTTCAGTTGGGTTGTACAGGTTATGGATCACATTAATGGTGGACAAAGTTTTGAAATGTTTTATCTTGGTCTCATTTTTTTGTATCACAAAAACCTGGCATTTGGACTAGAGTGTGTAGACTTTTTATATCCACTGTAAAGTCAAGCACTCAGCCACTTTATCAAATCAGGCTTTCCTGTACAGGACAAAAACACTTCAGATTGATTATGTTGGCTGTACTAACATTAAAAAAAAATGGTCTAGTATTAACCATAAAGAACAATCCCATCTGAGGCACAATTAGACTCAACAATTCACATCCTGAGAGGTATTTTGCCAAAGAACAATGTAATCTCCATCCAAGCTTTTAAAGTATTCATATCACAAGAGGAACTACTGCTCTTTATCCTGTAGTGTATATCTAATACACTCACCGTGCATTTTATATTGGAAGACCAGCGCTATGTGAGTTGGGGACTGTTGTAGAAATAAAAGCTTAATTATACCTTCGCTGCACTTACATTTAGCAATACAATCTTACACATTTCTTCTGCAAAAATCTAGCCTTATCACTGATTTCATGTCATGACTTGTTAACTAATTTTACATTTCTAACTCAGTGATGCTACTGGTAATACACTTTTTCACACTAACTTGGGTCACAGTGTCTCCTGTGCAGGTAATGACATACAGACAGCACAAGCTTGACACAGACAATTTGTCACACTGATAAAATTCAAAGCAAAATTACTTTATCGTCATCAGAAAGATAAGACTGTTAAACAAGTGAGACAACTGATTGTGATATAAAACTGACATCAGACAAGCACATCCGGGCTCTCTGCTAGTAAGCAACTAAGGTTAATGCAGTTTCTTCTTCAGTGGGACTACTCCAAAGTAGATGAGTGAGACCATTTACAGCCAATCACAATATTGATTTATAGTCATTATCTTTCTATTTTGAAATAAAGTGCATCTTTTACATTCAGGATTCCCTCTCATGTAACCTGCTAAATGAAGTACTTGTGGCTCATCCTGTTCAAATTTGATCATTATATAGTAGGGGTGGGTAAAAAATCGATTTGGCATAATATTGCAATACCTGGCATCCACGATGGTGCATTGATCCCTAAAAGCCACGTATTGATCTTATATTAAAATATATACTGTACATACTATATGTATATACACATTAATTAATCCATTGAGTTTTCAGTCCACTACATAGTGCAAAGTAAACATGCAATGTCAGATGAAGTCATAGCTTGTCTCATGAGATTTGCAGCCAAGTGTACAAATTATGAAGCTATGGGAGAAATGACACCAGAGGAAGTACTGAGAAATGAGCTCAAAATTTAACTCAAATGTCTAAACTTTTTTTTGATTTTATAATGAAGACCGGGTTGGGAATGAGGTCCTGCACTGTTAGATATTAACAAGGGTGTTGCCAGTAATACAGTACTATACTGTAATGCAATTACAGTATAGTACTGTAATTGAAAACAATACAACAGTTTCTCCTTTAAATGAAGGATTATTCTAAATATCATTATCAGCAATACAAAAACAATAAATGACTTTGAATTAATTGAATATCTTTGTACAGACTATTGTTTAATTAAAAAAATGTGTGCCAAAGCAATTACAGTAGGCTAAATACAGAAAGAAACTATTTTCAAAAAGTACAGTAACAGACAGCAAATAACTGGATGTTAGAGCTGAATTCAACTAAAATTTCCATAATGCAACAGAAATTACAGTAGGCTAACTCCTTGGTAAAACATTTTACAGTATCATACTGGGTGAAATATGGTAACTGTAGAAATTACAGCCATGTCTAACAGTGTGCCTCAAATGGAGGAGTTGAAGTATCTAGGGGTCTTACTCAAGAATGAGGGGAAAATGGAGTGGGAGATTGACAGGTGAATCAGAGCAGCCTTTGCACCGGTCTATCATGTGATGAGGGAGCTGAGCTCTAAAGCAAAACTGTTGACTTACTGCTCAATCTACATTCCTACTCTACCTACACTTCTTACCGGAGTGGTGGCTCAGTTGGTAGAGCATCCGCCCCACACCCGGGAGGCAGGGGTTCAAATCCCGGCCGGGTCATGCCGAAGACCATATAAAAGTGGAACTTCCTGCCATCCAGCTTGGTGCTCAGCAATAATGGAATGGAGGAGGGAAATTTGTGGCGGCGCCTTGAATGGCAGCGGCCCTCTGATTCTACACTTGGGGTGTATGTGATTAACACTGTAGATAGGTAAAACACAATCTCGTTCTACTGTACATGATTGGTTGTACAGTTGAATGACAATAAAGGGTGATTTAATTTAATTTAATTTTAATTTAATTTTAATTTAATTTAATTTACTCTCAACTAATGTCATGAATTTTAAGTAATGACTGAAAGAATGCGATCGTGGACACAAGCGGCCGAAATGAGCTTTCTCCATAGGGCTGCTGGACTCACCCTTAGAGATGGGTGAGGAGTTCATTTATCCGGGAGTGGCTTAGAGTAGAGCAGGCTTATTCAATTAGCAGCCCATGGGACACATGCAGCCCAGAACCAAGCTCCGAGTGGCCCAGGCCACGCCAAGGACATATAATTAATGTGCATGACTCTCATCCGCACGGAGTTCAGAAGCGCCCCGCCCGCGTGACCATTCCAGTCTGCAGGCAGAGTGTCCCTCTAGTGTCACTGTCCAAGAGAAACATGAGCTTATTAAAGTACTTTAAATGCAGAAAAAAGCAGAAGAGGTATGTAAGCATTGGAGGTACTTATTATGGTTTTAACCCACTGGTAATGGGAACAATAATGAATAGTCACTTAGCAAACAGGTGTGGTTAGGCTTTATACTGTATGCAGGGAAAGGCAAGAGTGACTGAAGTGCTGAGGATTGACTTCACCAGCTACTACAACATCCATCCATCCATGGATGGATATTATGTACTTGGCAAGTTAAGATGACCGAAATTCATAAAGTCAATGACTTTAATCCATCAACAGCCTTCAGACAAACTAAATGTGCCAACATTTGGATTTCAAAATAAGGGAGGTTTTTCCTTGCTGTCTGGGTGGTGAGGAGAATTCTAAAAAACTATAAATATATAGAAATATTTTAACAGAAATAACTGAATCTTTGGTCACATAAGCTAATTTATTTGATTAAATATATTTTTATTTATATTTTTTCTTTGAAATCAAAGTTAAATTATTGTTCTGTTCTGGCTCTGCAAAATTATGGTCAAAAGTGGAAATTGTATCAGGAAAAAAAGTCAGAATTCCACCCCAATCTGTTTCAAATTTATTTTTAAAAAAAAGTAATTTTATCTAAAAAATAAACAAAAATTAGTCATAAAAAAATCCACAAATTTATAATAGTCTCACATTACAAGAAAAGTCAATTTTACAAGAGGACATTACAAATTTGAGGAAAATGGTTTCAAATTTAGATAAATTTACAGAGAAAAGTAGAAAAATATCAGAAAATTGTTATAAATTTTGTAGAAAAACCTCAAACCTTCAAGACTGAAGTCATTATTCAAGTTTTTCAGTGGGTGCTTTTTGCATCCTCAACTCTACTAGAAATTTCTGATTGACCGATATGTGTGTGTAATGGAATGTGTAGTTATAAAAAGAGGTTTCTATTCATATCTGGTGATTTAAAACGAAAACCACAATAGTGGATGTGCAATGTTTGTTAACCCCTTGCACTCCGGTCAATTTCCCTAAAAACGCCAAAAAATAATGTGCCCAAAGTAAATCGAAAGTTGTTCTTCAATCCTTTGCAGCATCTTCATGGGGTTGGTCTCATTTAAAAGAAAACACTTTGAATTTTTTGGCAAAAAAAACATGATCTCTCTAAGTGCTCCGGCCACTGAGTTACAGTCATCTAAATATAGTCAACTTGAAGAAAATAAATTTGGCCTGGGTGTTTTTTTGGATACAAATGCTTGCAAATAACACACAGCTTCAGATCCGGGTTGGAAAATGCAACAGAAATGTAGAACCAAGTGTTATCCAGCTGAGGTCAAAATTTTGTAACAATACCACAAAAAATGAATATTTTACACAGCTTTGTTCTCAGGCTGTTCCCAGGCGTTTTGGAACTGTGCCAAATTGTGCCAAATGGCACAGTTTGGAAAAACGTCTGTAACTTTTGAATAATTCAATGTAGAATCTTCATTTTGGGCTCTAATGAAAGGTCACGTTCAGGGCTGTGTGTGTGTGTGGGGGGGGGGGGGGTTGCCCCCCTCCCCGCTACAAAGGACGGAGATCGGCCCTCGCTACATGACGGATTACACTCGTTGCATGTTTCCACAGCAACGCTGTCACAGCGGCTTCCCCCCCCCTCGCTACTGTGTGTGTGTGTGGGGGGGGGGGTTGTTCCCCCCCCCCCCTCGCTACAGAGGACGGCCATCGCTACATGACAGAATAGACTCATATGGCTATGTGGCGACCGCTGCGCAGTCACCGCGGCTTCCCCTCGCGGACCAGGGGGCATTCGGACCGTGAACACCACCACCCCCCGCTCCTCTTCTGCAGCGGGGGGGGGGGGCGTTCATGGTCTGAACATGGCAAATGAACCGTTTATCGCAGCGCACGCACTTCGTACTTCGTGTGCCGTACAGTTGTAATTTACCAATCGGTCAAAAGTTATTTTTTGATTACAATTTTCAGGGATAAATAATAACTTAGCTTATAACATCTTACCTCTTCACAGCAGCAGAGTCCTGGCAAACTTCTCTTCCCCATTGTCAGACGAACGCGATGCTGGTCCGCTCGTGGATCCCGGTCAAAACATAATTCCATTATTGCGGTTTTGGCGAATGATTTACGACCTTTGTCGTCGGCCTCCGTCGGCCTATGATGACGGAAGAGAATCCTAAACGTCTATTCTGCTGGAATGAGTGCAGGTCACACTTGTGGGTGTTCTCCATGCTGCTGGATCTGTAGCAGGTTCTTCCAGCGTCCTTTTTTTCATCTGCTGGAACAGTAAATCTCTCTTCACCCAGCCCGAACTTCTGTGCTTCAATTGGCTCCTGCATTCACAGTAGGCGGGTCCTCCTTCCTAGGTTTTCATTCATTGGTTCTTCAAGGTTTCAGAAACCCAATTCAAGGCTCTTATTAGTCGAATGAGAGGTCAATCAGATGAACTAATCTGTTCGCGGCTGTGTCTGCAGCTTTTATTTTCAGTGGCGCTTGGACGCCAACACCACCTACATCACCACCATCAGGACCATGCGTCCGAGAGCGCACGAGGGCGCACGAGAGCGCCCTCGTGCGCACTAGGACGCAGAGACTTGCCCACCTGTGGGACAACGGAGCACAAGAGGTTAATGTTATCAATCTTTTCTTGGGGGGGGGGGGGGGGGGGGTTGTGCACTTAAGTGTTTGACAGTTTATTTCTTATTCAGCTAAATACACTATGTCCAGGTCATTTATGACCAGGATGTAGTATATTTTATTTCAAAAGGGAAACAAATGTTAATGCTATTAACCGTGCACACGGAGTTTTTATGCACTTTGAGATATGCCTAAGATGTGACCAAAATGGTTATTTACACAATTTTTTTTTTCCATTGCATTTAATTGTTGTTCATGAGGAAAAATATTTCAACTACTTCAAGTTCTGCTCAACCCCAGCACTGTTATGGTTTTTATGCACTTTTGATGTGCCTTTGTCATGTGCCAAGCACACATTTAAAACCAAGACAATGAATAAAAAGTGCATTTTTTTTGTCATATTGATCTGTGTTGGTTTGAAATTTGTTATTCAACATATCACTGAACATGTAACGCCCAGTTACATGTCTTGATTTCAAACTGTGGCCCAACTGATTTTGTAATTGAATAGCTCTGGAGTAGAGCCTCTGCTCCTCCACATTGAAAGAAGCCCGTTGAGGTGGTTTGAACATCTGATTAGAATGCCTCCTGGACCCCTCCCACTTGAGGTGTTTCGAGCATGTCCCACTGGGGCAGATCCAGGACACGCTAGAGAGACTATGTCTCCGGCTGGGCTGAGAACGCCTTGGTGTCCCTTCTGAAGAGCTGGAAGGGATGGCTGGGGTGAGGGAAGTCTGGGCTTCTCTGCTTGGGCTGCTGCTTCTACGACAAAGCCACCTCCTCAGAATGAGACAACACAGTCTACTGTTCACCCCACAGGCAAATACCCATGTCTATACAGCACCATGGAAAACAAAGGCCCATACAACATGATTAAGATGCTGAAGCCCAGGCTTGTGACCCCATCCCATTGCTATGGTGGTCCCCAAGCTCCATCTAGAAGTGAAGCCCAAAGCCAAGAAATCCCCGAGCACAGCAGAGAGACCCCAAAACAGCACACCATCCCACAGAGGACTGAGAGCCTCCACCCACAAAACAAAAGCAACTATGGTAAGTTGAAAAGACTTAAAACTTATATGAAACAGATATTGAAGACTGTCCTTTGGGGAATCAATTTTTCACTGAATTGGGGAGGGAGGCTATGGTATTGCAATACTTAAGGAATCATGGTATCGTGATATTACATTAGGACCCAAATATCATGATAGTGTTGTATCGTGAGGTCCCCTGCAATTCCCACCTCTATTATATAGTCAATTACTGTTATTTCAGATGCATGGACTTCACACAGTAGTTCAAGGGTGATTTCATTAGATGTGTGCTTTAATGGGTGTACAGGGTTTCCTCTGGTAAAATTTTCGGGTGGAGGCCCACCACGCTTGAAATTATGTCGCCACTCTATGAGGAAATATAAATTTAAGAAAAAAATATGAAGGAATGACAGTTCGCAAGCGCGCACATGAAGAACGTGCGTGATCGTCATCCTTCAAGATTCAATTCAATTCAACTTTATTTATATAGCGCCATTTCACAACAACAGTCATCTCATAGCACTATCAACTGTAGGGGGAACCCCCACAGTTGCAGAAAGACCCCAGCAATCAGGTGATCCCCTGTGAGCAAGCACTTGGCGACGGTGGAGAGGAAAAACTCCCTTTTAACAGGAAGAAACCTCCAGCAGAACCAGGCCTAGGGAGGGGCAGTCATCTGCTGCGACTGGCTGGATTCAAAGATTCAAAGGCTTTATTATCATGTGCACAGTTAAGAAATGCTACATTTCCTGAGCAATGAAATTCTTACTTTGCTCGCCGAACGAATGCCAAGGTAATAGGTACACAACGATACTAATAAGGTAATAACACAATAACTCAATCCTAATACTAATGGATGCTAATAACACGCACACCAACACACAGTTAGGCAATTAGGACTCCTAGGCATGCCTTGACACTAAATACTAATACTAATGAGTACTAATAACACACATTAGGCAATTTGGACAGCTAAAGCAGTTGATGCAGTCAAACAAGAGGAATGAAATTGAAAATTCACGGAATGACTATAGTGGTAGTGGTATATTGATATCAGAGATGATGTGAATCTGAGATGGCATAAACCTATGTACAGTGTGCAATGAGCATTGTGCAGCGAGCAGTATATAATTACAAGTTGGCACCCAGTGCTAATTTCTCTGTAACGATAGTACCAGTAGACTGTACAAGATAAATAGCAGCAGAGATGATAATTAGCAGCAGAGATGATATGGACATGGACAGGTGAGAGTATATACACTGTACAGGTGAGCAATGTGCAAATGAGCAATGTGCAAATTTAGCAGCCGGTGTGTGAGTTCCTATATGCAAAGTTGTGTTGCAGACTTTTGGGAGTTGTTATTTCTTCAGGAGTCTGATGGCAGTGGAAAGAGGAGTTTGTCAGTCTGGATGTCCTGCATTTCACACTTCTGTACCTCCGGCCTGAGGGTAGAAGTGTGAACAATCTATGCTGGGGGTGGGTGGGGACCTGGAGGATGGCGTCAGCTCTCCTTTGGACTCTGCGGTGGTAGATACTCTGCAGAGAGGGGACTGGAGTCCTGATGATCTTCTCTGCTGTCTTCACCACTCTCTGCAGGTGTTTGCGGTCCAGGGCAGTGGCGGTGCCGTACCACGCAGTGATGCAGTTGGTCAGGATGCTCTCGATGATGCAGCTGTAGAAATTGTTGAGGATCCTAGAGGACATGCAAAACTTCTTCAGCCTCCTCAGGAAGTACAGCCGCTGTTGAGCTCTCTTAACCAGCTCTGTGGTGTTGTGTGTCCACTTAAGGTCCTCACTGATGTGGATGCTCAGGTATTTAAAGCTACTCACCCTCTCCACCTCAAGCTTTTGGATGAACAGCGGCTGATGGGGTCTCCTCCTCCTTTTCCTCATGTCCACTATCATCTCCTTTGTCTTGTCGTTTGAGAGCAGAACGAGCAAAGACTCATGCATGACGGATTGCAAGCACGCACGCGAAGAACGCATGTGACCATCATCCGAGCGGAGTTCAGAAACGCCCCGCCAGTGTGACTGCTCCAGTCGGCAAACAGAGTGTCTTGCGAGCATCGCTGTCCAAGAGAAGCATGAGCTTATTAAAGTGCTTTAAACGCGGAAAAAATGCAGAAGAGGTATGTAAAGCAGTGAAGGCATTTATCATGGTTTTAATCCACTGGTAACGGGAGCAATAATGGAAGAGTTGCTTAGCTAACAGGTGTGGTTAGTAGCTCGAGTAGGTTCATTTTGTCTTCTTTTTAATTATTAGTTTTTTGTTTTTCTTATTTCAGACAAGAATAAAAAGGAGATGTTTTTACCTTTACCTTAGTTAATACTAATTAATTTATGTTCATTATTATGCGCCTGGAAAGTTAAGATGACTGAAATTCACAAAGTCAATTACTTTAATCCGTAAGCAGCCTTCAGACAAACTCAACGTGCCAACATTTGGATTTCAAAATAAGGGAGGTTTTTCCTGCTTTCTGGGTGGTGAGTAGAGTTCTAAAAAAAACTATAAATATATAGAAATATTATAACAGGAATAATTGCATCTTTGGTCATTTAAGTTAATTTATTTCATTAAATCCCTATAAATGAACTATTAAGAGGTAGGAATCCTTTTCTGATAACATAATAGACATTTGTTTAACTAATTGGTCAGACATTACAATAAGATGCAGAGACTTATTTAAAATAATGTGTACACACAAGAAGTAAACATCCATCATTTTCCAAAACAGTTTCCTTAATAATTTCTCGGCTTTATCATTACACACCACAAGCTGTGGTCATGTGTCTACTAGTCTACCGCAAATAAAAATTTGGGCAGGAAATGTCAAGAATGTTAGGTAGAGAATACATTTTCATCTTGTTTTAATTTGGCCATTTTCAACAATAGAAGTGAATGAAATTACAGATAAAAAAAATTAATTTGGAGCACATTTTTAAACAACAAAACTAAGCTTCTTTGGGTTCAGGCTCTTAGTGTTGTGTCATTTTGGATTTCTATCACACTAAAGACTTACTAGATTAAACCGAATTTTCATAACACTTATTAACAACTGGCCTTCTCACAAAAATGTCTGCAATCCAAAAGATCAGCTTTGTGGTATAAATTTTTCAATCTGCTTTAGACTGTTTAATGAGGTTTATGTAAAACTCTGTGGCTTACGTATAATAAAATACAGATAAGATCCGTATTTAGACAGAGAAGACTTTCTGGCTGGCAAACCTGCATGACAGACTAGTGCTTCTGCATTGCTGGGTAACCATTAGGCAGTGGATAGTGAAAGTGAAGGAGAGGCATCAGGTTTCACTGCAGCAGTGTTGTAGGGAAGAGATACAAGGGTCAGAAATGTGGGACAGAGCTGACCTGAGGGTCACTGAGCTCTGCACATCAACTGAAGTGTCATTCCCATGTTCTTCTGCACATCAGTGCTTTTTCAAATACGATGTACTGCATGTGCTCCTTGACTGTGCTTAATTGATAATGGGTCATTTAGAATGAGTAATGTTAGCAAGGCTGTCCGTTCATTAAATCAGTATTACAATCTCATAACACGTCATGAGTGGCTTTGAGAAGCACTCCAATGTTAAGTGTTGAGTCCACAGCTGACACTGAAACCACAGCGCCCATTGCCTATGAGCCGCACTCTGGACAGCTCATTGTCCTGACCTCACACCACCCACAACCATTAAACAGCCTGTCATCGGCATGGTGAACTATCGCTGCTTTAATGAAAGCACTAAGATGCTGATGCCTCAGTGCCAGAGCCTTGACGGAGGTATGTATTCTCAGATTATCACCAAAATGTTATGGGTTCCTCTCTAGTCCAAGGACCACCTCTGGTAAAAATTTCATCCAAATCCATCCAGTAGTTTTGCAGTACATGCATGTGTGGTGAAAATAATCTGCAGTTCACATGCCCATACTGTCAGTGGCAGCGAAGAGCCATTAAACTGATTTGAACAACTGCAATCCAAACACCAAAGAAGAGCACAGTGGCAGACGTTTTAAATGGTGGAAGCGATGGAGGTACGTGAATACAATGACAATCAAGAAGAACAGGAGCTTTTGCTGTTTAGTGGCAGAGGAAGTGAACAGATGGGCAAAAAGAAGGACATTTGTTCACCCAGTATTGGCGGATTTCTCAGTACTTCCCTCTGGCGGGAGTTTCCGGGCGCATGTGCAATTCACTGCGACTATTTGTGGGCGAGGTATGTTGGGACTTGTACTGCCACCTCTAGTGGCCCGGCACAGTTATTACAATGCCGTTTCGTTGACGGTAAAGGTGAGTTATTTTTGTGTTTATTTCAAAAACAAAGCCTTATCCTGAAGTTCTGGCAAATTAAAAGTCAAGAAAATATGGCCATACAATGATACAAGCCTTTAGTTGCACTTAATTTTGACTGGGTAAGCTGAAAAGCTGGTCACAGACAGATGGACAGATACAAACACAAACACACACACACAGACACACTGACTGATTACCGTATGCCTCCATTTTCACCGAGACATAATAAAAATGATGAATGAATCTGCAGGGACTGTCAACACTGTGATGAAAATAGTGTGTAAAAATGCCTTTCAGACTCCAAAATACCTATGCTGTTAAAAATGTTTCTTTCCACACAACAATGCTAACCACTGGCAGCTTGGTGAAGCAGTGGTTAGTACTGTGGCAGCACAGCAAGAAGGTCACGAAGGCTTGATCCCATCCCCTGACCAGCGGTGACCTGTGTGAAGTTTGCATGTTCTTTGCATGTTCACAAGTCTATTATACAGTGTTCTGTGGGCAAAAGCCTGTTTTACCTTTTGACTCCAGTGTTTACTTTTACCAGCTGATGATTCTTTAGTACCTCTAATTTGAAAACGCTCTCTGTAGTCTTTCACATGCATGCTGGGACCAAGCCAGCTGTGGTATGCTCTGTCCAGACTGTGCATGATGAATGATGTAAAGACACTGCCGTAAACAGTGTATTTTGTGACACCTCGATATAAATGACAGTTTTATATGAAACAATAGACATTTTTGTCTCGTCCTCTGATCTATATCATCATATCGCATAGCCAACCTTGACCTTTTGACCCCAAACCCATAGTCAGAGGTCATGGGCTCAGGGTGAACCTGTGTACCAAGGTTGGTTCCCATAGCTTTACTTGTTCTATAGTAATAGTTCAAAGAAAATGTTAATATTCACCTTTGACCCCAAGATGTAGGTCAGGGTCCTAAAGTGAACCGATGTAGCACGTTTAGTGAATGGTGACCCTACTTTTCTTTCTTGTTGAGATATAGTGTGCATGGCATTTTGACTTTGACCTTTGACCTTGCAATTCCAAAACTATAGTCACAGTTCAGGGTCTCAGGGTGAACCTGTGTACCGGAGTGGTGGCCTAGAGGTAGAGCATCCACCCCACAACCAGGAGGCCAGGGTTCAAGTCCTGGCCGGGTCATGCCAAAGATCTTATAAAAATGGAACTTTCTGCCATCCAGCTTGGTGCTCAGCAAAAATGGAACAGAGGAGGGAAGTGTGGGCGGCAGTGGCTCAGGAGATACAGCGGGTCATCTAATAACTGGATGGTTGGCGTTTCGAATCCCATTCTCGCCAGAAATCCTGCCATTGTGTCCCTGGGCAAGACACTTTACCCACCTTGCCTCCAGTGTCCATGACACTGGGGATGAATGTGTATAAATGTTTGGTAGTGGTTGGAGAGGCCGTTGGCGTGGACTGGCAGCCATGTTTCCGTCAGTGTGCCCCAGGGCAACTGTGGCTACAGTAGTAGCTTACCACTACCATTGTCTGTGAAGTGAATGAATAATGTATCCGTTATAAAGCGTCTTTGAGTGTCTGTGAAAAGCGTTATATAAATCTGATGCATTATTACCTCCGCCAAGGAGGTTATGTTTTTACCTGGGTTTGTTTGTCTGTCTGTCTGTTACCAACATAACTCAAAAAGTTATGAATGGATTTTGATGAAATTTTCAGGAAAGGTGTGTAATGGCACGGGGAACAGATGATTACATTTTGGTGATGATCTGAGAGTGCATACCTCCACCAAGGGCTTTGTTTGTATTTGTGCAGCAGGATTACACAAAAACTACTGGATGGATTTGGATGAAATTTTCACCAGAGGTGGTTCTTGGGCTAGAGAGGAACGTTCCCCATTATATTTTGGTGATGATCTGAGAATGCATACCTCAGCCAAGGCTCTTATCTTCTCAGAGTGTGTTAGCAACAATACTCCACAACTGATGGACAGACTTTGATGCCATTTTCACCACAAGTGGCTATAGGCCTACACACAAACCCATTACATTTTGGAGGTGATCCATGAGAAACGGAAGGAGCCTTGGTGGAGGTATGCGCTCTATGAGTGCTTTTCTAGTTATTATTATTATTATTATTAGCAAGTTTCGTGACCCTAGCTTTACTTGTTCTATAGTAATAGTGCAAATGGAATGCTAACCTTGACCTTTGACCTTTTGACCCCAAACCCATAATCAGAGGTCAGGCTCTTTGGGTGAACCCATGTACTAAGTTTAGTGATTCTACCTTTACTTGTTCTGTAGTACTAGAGCATAGGGAATGCCAACCTTGACATCTGACTTTTTGCCGCAAAACCCCCACAAAAATCATTCAATTGCCACATTGCAATATGCATTGTGCATCATCAGTGTATATCAAACCCTGGTACCAACTTTTAAAACAATCGGAACAAAACTGTAGGAGGAACTGATTTCACATAAGTGGAACCGACAGACGGATGGATGGATGGGCCACCCCATGACAGAATAAAAACTCATTATCTGGAATACAATGTGGTGTCAACAAGTGTACCCTAGGGTTGTGCGATATGATGATATATATCGATGACGCGATAAAAAAACATCTACCGTTTCGTATAAACTGTATCGTTTATATCGGGACACATACCCCGTTTCTATTTGTCACTGTCCCCCCTCTCCCCCGCAGTGCGCCAGGTGGGTTCCAGTGGTTAGCGCCACAGCAGCTAACAGCAAGCTAATGTTATGCCACTATTTCTGTGGAGCCGCTACTTCTGTGCAAGGGATGTGGAAGTTTTTCCCCACCATGCTGCGTCAGAGAGGATAGTCATCTAATCTCGTTTTAATTGGAGGTAAGTAACGTTAACACCATCTTGCTCTAATCATAAAATGGCAAATGCTAAATGACAATGCTAACTTGTCACTAGTAGGAAACATAGTGTATCAGATCATTGTTCTGGTTTAAATCACTGCAGAGTTTCTTAATTTTGTCTGAAAAAATATTACTAAAGCTGCAAATGTGCATGACAGTGGCCGCATACACAGTAAATAAATAATAAATAAATTAAAATGTGTCGGAGGAACAATCTGGCTCTTAGTGTAATTTCATTTTGAATAATTTTTAGTCAAGTAGCGATAATGAATAAAGTTGAAGTGATCTCAAATGCACATTAAAAAACTGTTTTATAACAACACTGCAAAATTAAGATGAGAAAAAGTGCATAAAGTTAATGATGGATGAATTTGTACAACTGATTTTTTTCAGGATGTAATTTAAAGTGTAGAAAAAGAGATGGACCTTTTTATTGGTTATCATATATAAACTATAGAATTTACAGAAAATGTATATTGTGATATACTGTATATCATCGTCAAATAAGGTTACTTACATCGTGATATGAAATTTTAGTGATACTGCACAGCCCTATTGCACCCATGTTTTCAGTTTTTATAAATGTTTAACATTTTCAGAAATAAAAACAAATTGCCTATAACTGTCTGATATTAATTATTATAGACAAGTGTATAACTTGACTATAAACGACTGTTGTCCAATAACAACCAAGTTAATTTTGATTAAACAGCTGTTATTTCCAGTGGGAGAATGTATGACACAATCCTACTCAACAGTGATATCCTGAGAAAACTATTCTGACTTAGTATACACTACTTGTTGAGGCTTACAATACATTGTCCAATACTCATGAACAAATAAATACGTAATTTCCAGGAAATGACTAAGCTCCGTCCAATCAGAAGTGTAGCTGACTTTGACAGAGTTAAAAATGCCAATTTAACTACTTCACTTGAGCCAATAAACTTGCAATAGTGCTTACACAGAATCCAGTGACACTGACAGTTAGGCATTATGAGGCTGAAGCCACACCCAGTCTGTTTTTCAGAGGCCTTTGTTTCACCTTTTTCTCTTTGGGTTGAATTAAAGGGGTCCATGACTAAAAGCCAAACTCTTGCACAATGCGTTCTGAGGAGCCAAGTCAAGAGATACGCATCGGCTTGCTGAAGGAGTTTCCTGAGGACTTGAACTATGGAGAATATTTGATAAGCCTTTGGCTTCACTCAAGGAAGGGAACTATTCAAATGCAGGGCACATTTCCAAAAAGAAAAAAATGCCCAATGAACAACTCACAAAGAAGGAAACTGACCTTTTGGAAACTTTTTTTGTACATATACAGTGTGACTGCTTTACCACGATCTCTGATTTTCCATCAACCCTTCCTGTGACACAGGCCAACATTTTCATACATAGAAACTGACCAGCTGCTGAGAAAATACCTCATGATGCTCCCATCCAGCTGAAGAGCTTTAGTAGAGAGCTGAAAAGCATAATTTTACAAAAGACATGGGAGTCCTGCACAGTTTAAGAGTCAAACCAACAGCTTTTCACAGCAACAATAATGCTGAAAGAGTGTTTTACTGGCTGCATTATTTTCTTACCAATATACAAAAATAGTGTTCAAGATGGGTAAAAATGGCTCTTTACCATACAAAAAAAAAAGACTTCAGCAGTAAGTTTAATTTGTCTGAAAAGATTAAAATAACATCACTTACTCCTTTAACTGCAGCAAGACACTGCGCATTACTTGCACACTAAAGGGGACCGATATACGCATTTGTTTATACATCCATCCATCTTCTACCGCTTTTCGGGAGGTCCGGGTCACGAAGGCAGCAGTTCGAGCAGAGAAGTCAAGACGTCCCTCTCCCCAGTCACCAACAGTGGTGTGAAAAAGTGTTTGCCCCCTTCCTGATTTCTCTCTTTTTTTTTTTTTGTATGTTTGAGATATAGGCTCCAGCACCCACCCACCCCACCCCACCCCCGCGACCCAAAAAAGGATTAAGCGGAAGAAGATGGATGGATGGATGGATGTTTGTCACACTTAAATGTTTCAGATCATCAAACAAATTGAAATATTAGACAACAATAACACAAATACACACAAAATGCAGTATTTAAATGAAGGTGTTTATTATTAAGGGTAAAAAAAAATCCAAACCTACATGACCTTGTGTGAAAAAGTGATTGCCCTCCATTAAACATAAATTAACTGTGATTTATCACATCTTTGGAAAGCGGAGTTGAATTTCTCCAGCCACACCCAGGTCTATTACTGCCACGCCTGTTCTCAATCAAAAAATCACTTCAATAGCATCTGCCTGACAAAGTGAAGACCAAAAGATCCTCAAAAGCTAGATATCATGCTGTGATCCAAAGAAATTCAGGAACAAATGAGAAACAAAGGAATTGAGATCTATCAGTCTGGAAAAGGTTATAAAGCCATTTCTAAAGCTTTGGGACTCCAGCAAACCAGTGACAGCCATTATCCACAAACAGCAAAAAGATGGAACAGTGATGAACCTTCCCAGGAGTGGCTGGCCGACAAAAATTACCCCAAGAGTGCAGCAACAACTCATCCAAGAGGTCACAAAAGACCCCACAACAACATCCAAAGAAGTGCAGGCCTCACTTGCCTTAGTTAAGGTCAGTGTTCATGACTCCACCATAAGAAAGAGACTGGGCAAAAATGGCCTGCATGGCAGAGTTCCAAGACGAAAACCACTGCTGAGCAAAACAAACAAAGGCTCGTCTCAGTTTTACCAGAAAACATCTTGATGATTCCCAAGACTTTGGGGAAAATACTCTGTGGACTGACAAGACAAAAGTCGAACTTTTTGGAAGGTGTGTGTCCCATTACCTCCGGCGTAAAAGTAACACAGCATTTCAGAAAAGGAACATCACACCAACAATAAAATATGGTGGTGGTAGTGTGATGGTCTGGGGCTGTTTTGCTGCTTCAGGACCTGCAGGTTTCCTCTGGTAACATTTCTCCGTGGCGGGCCACCTCGCCAGAAATTGTACCGCCACGCCAAGCCGATATGATTTTATTAAGAAAAATATATGAAGCAATGACTTTCCACAAGCATGCACACGAACAACGCGCATGGCCGTCATCCGCGTGGAGTTTAGAAGCGCCCCACCCACGCGAGTTCTCGACTCAGTCAGCACGCAGTGTCTTGCTAAGCATGACTGTCGACAAAAACATGAGCTTGTTTAAGTACTTTATTAGTACTTTGTATGTATTTTAGATTTTAAATCTAAAATCTAAAATAAGCACTGGAGCCATTTATCATGGTATTAACCCGCTGTTAACGGGAGCAATAATGGAAGCGTCGCTTAGCTAAGAGACATGGTTAGAATTCATATGCAGCCAGCTTCATATGAAGGGAAAGGCGGGGGTCTGATGAATTGCTGAGGATGTACTTCACCAGCCACTACAATATTAAGTTATGTTCCCTGTTATGTACCTGACAAGTTAAAATGAGCGAAATTCACAAAGTCAATGACTTTAATCAGCCCCGCCCACGCGAGTTTTCGAGTTAGTCAGCAGGCAGTGTCTCGCTAAGCGTAACTATTGACAAAAACATGAGTTTGTTCAAGTACTTTAAATGCTGAAAAAAATCAGAAGAGGTATGTATGTAAGCACTGGAGGCGTTTATCATGGTTTTAACCCGCTGTTAACGGGAGCAATAATGGAAGAGTTGCTTAGCTAAGAGATGTGGTTAGAATTCATATGCAGCCGGCTTCATATGAAGGGAAAGGCAAGGGACTGGTGAATTGCTGAGGATATATTTCACCAGCCACTACAATATTAACTTACGTTCTGTAGGAACTGCAGGAATGAAGAGACTGGCAATTTCTCTCTTTTCTCGCACAAGCAGGAGTGCCGTTTTAATTCTCCAGCAGCAGTGACAAAAAGCAACAGCTAAAAACGCTAGCTCTAAACTGAGGTCCTTCAGCAGCTGCCTAGAGAGGCGCCTGATGAGAAAGCCTGAGTGCACAGCTATAATTGCCTAAACAGATCATTCTGTACATGAACACATATTGTGGTGAATTATGTCTTTAGAGTCCGCTACAGTTCCCTATTATGTGCCTGACAGGTTAAGATGACCGAAATTCACGAAGTCAATGACTTTAATCTGTCAGCAGTCGTCAGACAAACTAAACGTGTCAACATTTGATTTCAAAATAAGGGAGGTTTTTCCTGCTGTCTGGGTGGTGGTGAGATTTTAAAAAAAACTACAAATATAAAAAAAATATTATAACAGAAATAACGGCATCCTCGGTCATTTAAGTTAATTTATTTCATTAAATACAATTTTATTAATATTTTTTCTTTGTAATCAGAGTTAAATTATTGTTCTGTTCTGACTGCAAAATTATGGTCAAAAATGTAAATTGTTATAAGGAAAAAGTAAAATTACCACAGTCTGTTTCAAATTTATCTACAAAAAACCTAATTTTATTTAAAAAAAACAGACAAAAATTATCAACTGGGGATTCTAAATTGTCCTTAGGTATGACTGTGAGAGTGCATGGTTGTCTGTCTCTCTGTGTTGGCCCTGCGATGGACTGGCGATCTGTCCAGGGTGTACCCTGCCTCTCGCCCAAAGATGCTGGCACAGGCTCCAGCCCCCTCGCGACCCGAAAAGGATTAAGCAGTAGAAGATGGATGGCTGGATGGACAAAAATTAGACATAAAATAATCCACAAATTTATAATAAAGTTTCAAATGTGCAATTAAAGTCAGTTTTACTAGAGGAAATTACAAATTTGAGGAACAAGGTTTCAACTTTAGATTTACAGAGAAAAGTAGAAAACTATAAGAAAATTGTTATAAATTTTTAAGAAAAACCTCAAACCTTCAAGACTGAAGTCATTGCTCAAGTTTTTAAGTGGGTTCTCTTTGTACCCTTAACTCAACTAGAAATTTTTGGTTGTCTACTTTTAATTATTAATTTCAAAGCACTGCTTTTACATGAGTAGAATTTCTGGTTACTATACCCACCTGATCATATAATTTAAGTATGCATGAGTACATTACTATTATGAATGTTTCTTTCCCTTCCCTACTCTCTCAATGGAAAAAAGAAACACTAGAATAAAAATACAAAAAATACAGATATTGTTGTCATTTATGTAAACCATTGTGGGTCACCCCCACAGCCTACAGACAAGCAGAGAGCTCAGCTGGAGCAATTAACAGAACAGTGAGATGTATGGACTGTTATCAATAGGTGGAGAGGAATTCCGGCCAGTAATCCTGCTATTGTTATGTGTGACTCTCAAATGCAAATGTCTTCCTGTCAGTAATCCTCCTATTGATGTGTGTGACTCTCAAATGCAAATGTCCATGCTTACTGCTGTGCATGTATTGTCTGTAGCTGGGTATTTAAGTGAGCTGCATATTGCTTGCTCTCTCCTCTCTTACTACTGCTTCTGACTACACGCATTGCCTATCTGCTGATGAGAGCCTGAGGGCTCGCTTCAGTGCGCGCTCACAGCGCTGGAGTGAGTTCTGTGATGGCGGACGAATGATGAAAAAACACTCTTTTAAACTCCAGTTCGCCATGCCTTATTTCGTTCCGCCACACCATGACAAAAAAAATCTTGCAGGACAAAACATGACACTTGATATTTTCTAACCTGCTTGTATACCACCACAGACAGAGAGAGAACCTGAATTACACAGAGCTCAGAAAGGGCAAGATGAGACAGAAGAGAGGAGCCAAGGAGAGGGAAGTGTTCAGGCAGAGGAAGGAGAGAAGGATAACACCACTAAAAAGTCTAAACACAGAATGTCTGGGTGAGACCCCAACTGGCCCAATATTCAAGCCTCGGTTGTACTGTACTTCAAATAATAAGTTCCATATGCAACGTTACTGTGTAAAATCTTAAAAAGAAATAAATAATATAAAAATAATATTTTCGTATATTTACTCCCCCCCCCCCCCGTGAAAAACATGTTACCACCGCGCCAAGGTCGTTAAGCCCGAGAAAACACTGACCTGGAAGACTTGCTGTGGTAAATGGAACCATGAATTCTGCTGTCTACCACAAAATCCTGAAGAAAAATGTCCGGCCATCTGTTCGTGACCTCAAGCTGAAGCACACTTGGGTTCTGCAGCAGGACAATGATCCAAAACACACCAGCAAGTCCACCTCTGAATGGCTTAAGAAAAACAAAATGAAGACTTTGGAGTGGCCTGGTCAAAGTCCTGACCTGAATCCGACTGAGATGCTGTGGCGTGACCCTAAAAAGACGGTTCACGCTTGAAAATAGTAGATTAGTTTATTTGACAGGGACAGTGCAATAAACATAGACAATTAATCAAAGACAATCAATCTGATGTGTTGCACATAGAGTGTATAGCTATTAGCTAATTTGCAACTCTTGTCCCTCCAATGTGGCTGAATTACAACAATTCTGCAGAGATGAGTGGGCCAAAATTCCTCCACAGCGCTGTAAAAGACTCATTGCCAGTTATCACAAACGCTTGATTGCAGTTGTTGCTGCTAAGGGTGGCCCAACCAGTTATTAGGTTTAGGGGGCAATCACTTTTTCAAACAGGGCCATGTACGTTTGGATTTTTTTTTCCCCTCAACAATAAACACCTTCATTTATAAACTGCATTTTGTGTTTACTTGTGTCATCTTTGTCTAATATTTAAATTTGTTTGATCATCTGAAACATTTAAGCGCAACAAACATACAAAAAAAATGAGAAATCAGGAAAGGGGCAAACACTTTTTCACACCAATGTAGGTGGCACATTTGTTTACAAGGTAATATATACCCAGTACATGAACACTTCATTTACACTGATATCTGACAGGCTGGTTCACAGGTGATTGATGACTAAAGCACAAATACAGTTTAACCTCTTGCGCTCCGTTGTACCGTGGGCGGGCAAATCTCTGCGTCCTAGAGCGCACGAGAGCGCACGAGGGTGCTCTCGTGCGCGCTAGGACACATGGTGTAGATGGTGATGTAGGTGGTGATGGTGATGTAGTGGCGTCCAAGCGCGCACTGAAAATAAAAGCTGCAGACACAGCCGCGAACAGATTAGTTCATCTGATTGACCTCTCATTCGACTAATAAGAGCCTTGAATTGGGTTTCTGAAACCTTGAAGAACCAATGACTGAAAACCTAGCCAGACGGACCTGCCTGCTGTGAATGCAGTGAGCCAATTGAAGCAGAGAAGTTCGCAAGCTGTTTTTTTTAAGGCTGGGTGAAGACTGACTGCTGGAGCGGATCAAAAAAGGATTAGACGTTATGAGACGTTATGATTTCTTCCATGGTCATAGACCGACGGAGGCTGACGACGAAGACTGAGTGACACACATGCCTTCACCAGTCTTTTTTTAATTACTACTGTTATTTGTTTTGAAAAATCGTTCACCAAAAACCACAATCATGGAAGCACAAAACCACAATAATGGAATTATGTTTTGACCGGGTCGCGAGACCAGAACCACGAGCGGACCAGCGTCGCTTTCGTCTGACAATGAGGAAGAGAAGTTGGCCAGGACAATGTGGCTGTGAAGAGGTAAGCTGTTATAAGCCAAATTATTTTTTATCCCTGAAAACTGTAATCCAAAATGACTTTTGACCGATCGGTAAATTACAACTGTGCTTCGCGGCGCAGTTCGTGCGCCGCTGTACAAGGGGTTGTTTGCCGCGTACAGACTGTGAACGCCCCCCACCCACCCCCGCTATTCTTCTGCAGCGAGGGGGGGGGGGGAGCCGCGGTGATTGCGCTGCTGTCCCACATCACCACATGAGGCTAATCTGTTGTGTAGCGATGGCCGAAGTCCATCCTCTGTAGCGAGCGGGGGGGGGACAAACCCCCCCCCCACACACACACACACACACAGCCCTGAGTGTGACCTTTCATTAGAGCCCAAAATGAAGCTTCTATATTGAATCATTCAAAAGTTATAGACGTTCTTCCAAACTGTGCCATTTGGCACAATTTGGCACAGTTCCAAAACGCCTGGGAACAGCCTGAGAACAAAGCTGTGTAAAATATTCATTTTTTGTGGTATTGTTACAAAATTTGGACCTCAGCTGGACAGCACTTGGTTCTACATTTCTGTTGCATTTTCCAGCCCGGATCTGAAGCTGTGTGTTATTTGCAAGCATTTGTATCCAAAAAAAACACCCAGGCCAAATTTATTTTCTTCAAGTTCACTATGTTTAGATGACTGTAACTCAGTGGCCGGAGCACTTAGAGAGATCATGTTTTTTTTGCCAAAAAATTCAAAGTGTTTTCTTTTAAATGAGACCAACCCCATGAAGATGCTGCAAAGGGTTGAAGAACAGCTTTCGATTTACTTTGGGCACATTATTTTTTTGCATTTTTAGGAAAATTGACCGGAGTGCAAGGGGTTAAATCGCTAGAATGTCACAATGGCTGAATTTACAAACACTCACAGATACCCATATACATCTAAATTCTTTGAAATCACATTTCATGTGTAATACTCTGAGCATATTCAAAGAAAGCTAAAAAAAAAAAAATTGCTTGAGCTGTTACGTTTCACTGCCTGGGAGGACAGCAGGGACAGACAAACACGGGTAGAGTTTCAGCGGGTTTAATAATAAATAAAGGCGCAGCTTGGAGGCTGGACAAAGGAACTCAAAATACAAATGATGATTAAAGTTCTAACCAGACAGGAGTGTGGCTGGAACGAAACATAACATGGGTTTAGAACTCAGCGAGGAAACTGGGGAATGAGAGGGATTATTAACACTAAACAGCTGAGAAGGATTAAAGGGTAAATGTAAATTGTCAAATCATGACTGAGAACAGGAAGGAGGGATACAACAATAAGACTAAGAACCAGAAACCTTTCAAAATAAGAGTCACAACAAGGAACTTCAGACTAACACATGAAACCAACTAAAGGCTAGTGAGAATAATGATTAAGTTAAGTTGATCCCATTCCACAACATGTGGTGTTTGGGGTGGCACCTATCTCTATTTCAATGACCCTAAGCCACACAGCTATTGTAAGTAGTAAAACCTACAATGGGGGGGGGGGGGGGGGGACGGTCAGTCCTTGTGGTAGCTCTGTGCGTCAACTTTCCTTTCCCCATTCCATTATGCTGAGCACCAAGCTAGAAGGCAGAAAGTACCATTTTTATATGGTCTTTGGTATGACCACGATAATGGTAATCAATTAAAGAACTTAAAAGTGTGGACATGGTCCTGACAGGATCTGCTCGCCAATTATAGTATCTGCTTCAAAATTTCTAATTCTTTGGCCCAAGCTCCACACTTCCAACAAATTTTAATGAACTTGGTCAGTAGTTTTTGTGTAATTCTGCCAACCAACAGGCAAATGGCATGGAAAATGCAACCCCAATGGCAAGCTTAAAAATGTGACGAAGTAATAAGAAAACATGTACAGTAGGTCTTTATGCAGCTGGTGGGTTTACACCACCCAAAACCATATACAGTTAGGTCCATATATATTTGGACACTGACACAAGTTGTTATCTTAGCTGGTTACCAAAACATATTCAAGATACAGTTTTAAAATCAATATGGGCTTTAAGTGCAGACTCTCAGCTTTAATTTGAGGGTATTCACATCTAGAGTTACAGTTTAGGAATTGCAACCATTTTTATACATAATCTCCTGGTGTCAGGAGGCACAAAAGTAAGATAAGATAAGATAAGATAAGCCTTTATTAGTCCCACAACGGGGAAATTCCAGATAACTGGAAAAATTCCAGTAACTGGAAAAATTAACATTACATATAAAATGTTCCATTTTTTTAATACTTTGTTGAGAATCCTTTGTAGGCAATGACTGCCTGAAGTCTGGAATCCATGGACATCACTGAGTTTCCTCCTTTATGATGCATTACCAGGTCTTTATTGCAGCTGTCTTCAGTTGTTGCTTGTATGTGGGTCTTTCTGCCTTAAGTTTTGTTTTAAGCAAGTGAAATGCATGCTTGATCGGGTTGAGGTCTGGTAATTGACTCGGCCATTGCAGAATATTCCACCTCTTTGCCTTAAAAAACTTGTGGGTTGCTTTCACAGTGTTTTTTTGGATCATTGTCAGCTGTACTGTGAAGCGCCGTCCAATCAACTTTGCTGCATTTGGCTGAATCCAAACAGACAGTACATGCCTATTTTTTTTATACACTTCAGAATTCATCCGGCTGCTTTTGTCACATTATCAATAAGCACTAGTGATCCAGTGCCATTGGAAGCCGTGTTCCCCATGCATCATCACACTGCATGTTTTACAAAAGATGTGGTATGCTTTGGATCATGAGCCATTCCAAGCCTTCTCCATGCTTTCTTCTTCCCATCCTTCTGGTACAAGTTGATCTTGGTTTCAATTCAATTCAGTTCAATTCAACTTTATTCATATAACACCATTTCACAACAACAGTCATCTCATAGCACTTTCAACTGTAGGGGAAACCCCCACAACTACAGAAAGACCCCAGCAATCAGGCAATCCTATGTGAGCAAGCGCTTGGTGATGGTGGAGAAGAAAAACTCCCTTTTCACAGGAAGAAACCTCCAGCAGAACAAGGCTCAGGGAGGGGCAGTCATCTGCTGCGACTGGCTGGGGGGTGAGGGGATAGAGAAGAAGAAAAGAACAGACATGTAGAGAGCAAACAGCATGACAGGGACTCAATCTATGGGAGAGAACAAACAGATGTTAATGACCAGCAAAAATATTTCATTGACAGTGAAGAAAGGAGTGAAGCCCAGTGCATTGTTGGAGGTCCCCGGCTGTCTAAACCTATTAGCAGCATAACCTAAGGGAGGGTTCAGGGGCACATGATCCCTCCCTAATTATAGGCTATATCAAAAAGGAAGGTTTTAACCCTATTCTTAAAAACAGAGGTTGAGTCTGACTCCCGAATCCAGATTGGCAGCTGGTTTCAACGGAGATGAGCTCATCTGTCCATAGAATGCTGTTCCAGAACTGGGCTGGCTTTTTTGGCAAAGTCTGATCTGGCCTTTCTATTTTTGAGACTGATTAGTGGTTTGTACCACCAGTGGTTTGTATGTAATGGCCTTTAGGTACTGATATACCTACTTGCTGGACAGTGTTCTTCACTTGGATAGATGTCATAAAGGGGCTTTTCTTCACTAAGGAAAGGATCCTGCGATCACCACTGTTGTCTTCCGTGGATGTCCAGGCCTTTTTGAGTTCCTAAGCTCACCAGTGTGCTCTTTTTTCTCTCAGAATGTACCAAACTGTTGATTTGGCCACTCCTAACACGTCTGCTATCTCTCTGATGGATTTCTTCTTTTTTTACAACCTACTGTAAGGATGGTTTTCACTTCCATTGAGAGCTCCTTTGACTGCATGTTGTGGGTTCACAGCAACAGCTTCCAAATGCAAATGTCAAACCTGGCATCAACTCCAGATCTTTTACCCACTTGGCTGATGATGGATTGACAAGGGAATAGCCCATGTAGCCCATAAAACAGCTTTTAAGTCAATTGTCCAATTACTTTTGAACCCTTGAAATGAGGAGTCTATATATAAAAATGGTTACAATTCCTAAATCATAACTCCAATTTGGATGACTGTATCCTCAAATTAAAGCTGAGAATAACTTATATAGAGGGTGTGCATATGATGTCACTGAACAGAACTCATGGCAGTTACAAAACAGTGAAAAAATGAGTGGCAACAATACGGTGTAAGCAGTAAAACACAAAAAACACATGGTATTCAGTCACAGGAGTATACAGGGTGCCTGCTTGCATTGTGGAGAGCTAATCTTATCATTCCACCTTGTATTAATTGACAAAATATAGAAAAAATAAATTACAAGCCCAGAACCATTCATTTTTTTCCATTCATCTTCTTCCGCTTAATCCTTTTCGGGTCGCAGGGGGGCTGGAGCCTATCCCAGCATCTTTGGGCGAGAGGCAGGGTACACCCTGGACAGATCGCCAGTCCATCACAGGGCCAACACAGAGAGACAGACAACCATTCACTCTCACAGTCATGCCTAAGGACAATTTAGAATCCCCAGTTTGATGCCAATTAACCTAACTTGCATGTTTTTGGCATGTGGGAGGAAACCAGAGAAATCCCAGAGTAAACCCATGTAGGTGCGGTGGCGGAGTGGTTAGCACTGCGGCAGCACAGCAACTCACCCTTAGCCGGGGGATCCTGGGTTTGATCCCAGCCCCCGACCAACAGTGATCTGTGTGGAGTTTGCATGTTCTCCCCGTGTCTGCGTGGGTCCAGAACCAGTTTTTCATTAATGTGTGCTCTTACCCACACATCATTACAGTCAAGTAAACAGTGTGGTATTACCATCTAAGCCACAAGGTTTACACTGATGAAAGTTTCTTTGTGTGTGTGTGCACGCGTGCGCATGCACGCGTGAAGGGAAGCTCTAATTGTGTTTTTATTTCAATGTGTGAAGCACTTTGTGTTACAACTTTTTGTATGAAAAGTGCTATATACTGTAAATAAAGCTTTGATTGACTGATAAAGTAAAAAGGCACTCTTTGTACTGCTGTGACTAAATATTTTGCGTAATTTTTATGCTTTGCTGGATACAAAGTAAAGCTGCAGCATGTGTTTGCCACTGAAACACATGTGTCAGCTTGTGTAATTATGGTAACTGCCCTGTAACTGCGAAGAGTTCTGCTCCAATGCATTCCCTCTATTGGACACCTAAAACAGGCTGCAGTATTTCACATGAATCCCAAGCAACAGTAACCCACATGTTAGCAGCTAGCCAGCTTGTGGGTCAGCAGGGGATGTTTGCCACTGACTGATGCCTACTAGCCATGAATATCAGCTGCTGTGAGAAAGGCATGCACACAAACAGGGCTGACTCCTTGGGACTTCAAGGGGCTGGCCTCTACCTCAATAATGGGGGAGACTTTGTGTCAAAGAGATGGTTGTTTTCTCCTCCTTGAGCATGAAAGCAAATTTGTCTTGCCAACCAGGTCTATTTATATTCACAAGAGCATTCTTAAGCATTAGCACAAGTCACGTGGGCTGCTGGGCAGTGGATATAGAATAGCAATAGATTGGAGGGGCCCTGCATCATCTCCCAAACTGGCAGTGCCCAAAAACAATCAACAAAAAAGAATAAACACTGCCTGTTTTTTCTGGGTTGCAGCCAATAAACCATTCAAGTGTAGATCAGAGTGTACAACAGTCAACACTGTCAAGTGTGTCCCAGTCCAGATCCGTGACTAAATGACTGCAGGGCACAAAAGCACAGCCAGGCAAGATTGTGCAACATCAGAGAGCTGTCACACTCTCACCTTCAGTGGCATGGCAGGTTGGTTAAGTGGTGAGTCAGGGAGAATGCAGACTGTGAGAAAGGGTCTGCCATCTACATTCACTCTTTATGGCAAGTCACAGTTTGTCTGACTTTTGCCTGTAAAATTGGGAGGGTAAAAACAGGTTCTTTCACTTTATGAGTGATGGATGTGCCCTGGAGAAAAGGACACACCTAACTGTAGTTGACTCACACATCACCAACAAGACTGGCACAGGCTTGTCTAGTCTGTAAACATGGCCTACCTCTGTGTGCTGTTAGCTTAGATGAGACACAAAGAGGCTTTGAAAAGTGGATGCTAACACTGATTTTTCAAACCATGTCCTTAAAGTAGACATTATTCTACTTTTGTATGTGTGCTTCCCCGTAGCACAGTTAAAGCCACGTTCACTGTACTGGTTATGAGTTATGTCAAATGCATGTAGAAGATATGAAACAACAACATGACGTTCAATATTAAGCTCCATGAACTTAAGGTGATTTGGCCTCAACTATTTTCAGCAAACCAATGATGTAGTGAAGGATTAACCAATGGTATTCTTATTTGTTTGCAGACCCACATAAGCCACGTATGATACATATACAACAGATGAGTAATATTTTAAGTACAGCTTAACAACAATCTTGCAAACTAAGCTTGACCATCATAATCTTGTTACTTGATGCGTGAATGAAGAATAACACTTACATCTACATAAGGATGGACTGATGTACAGTATCTGTCATAAGTGCCCTTCAGGGCAGGATTAAAAGCACCAAACGCCAGCTGTGAGTTTGCACGTTTATTAAGGCAGAACAAAAAACACCACAAAATAATGAGAGCAAGCTAACCCAAACACAGAACGAAGGCAGGATTCAACAACAAGAAAATAATAAGACAAGGAACAGTCGTCTGAGACAACCTGAAGAAGCGTGGAATGCACGCCGGTTGGATACAAAAGAAAAACTCGAGAACAAGGTACAAAGAAGCAGAGAACTTACGTTTGTAGTAAGAGTTGAGAGTAGGGTGCTATGCCAGACAGTAGTGCACAGCCCCTTAAATAAATTAAATTAAAATTAAATTAAAAATTAAATCACCCTTTATTGTCATTCAACCGTACAACCAATCATGTACAGTAGAACGAGATTGTGTTTTACCTATCTACTGTGTTAATTACACACACCCCAAGTGTAAAATCAGAGGGCCGCTGCCATGCAAGGTGCCGCCACAAATTTCCCTCCTCCATTCCATTATTGCTGAGCACCAAGATGGACGGCAGGAAGTTCCACTTTTTTATATGGTCTTCGGCATGACCCAGCCGAGATTTGAACCCCTGCCTCCCGGGGGTGGGGTGGATACTCTACCAACTGAGCCACCACTCCGGTAAATAAGGCTAGAAACAAAATGAAACAAGTGATAGCAGGTGTGGTTCACCTGAGCAGGTAGGAGAAAACAACGAAACAATTTAGACCAGCTGGAAATAATGAGAGAGGAGGGAGTGATCGGAGCTGACAGCTGACAGGGCCACGCCCACGCAGAGCAAAACCCCAGAAAGCCACTAACAGCTGTCAACCCTGAAAGAGAGAGCACAACAGAATACAAATATAATGAGATGACATAAAATAAAGACCAGTAACCTCAAAAATGTAATTAACAAACTATAATGAACATAAACGGGAAAATAAATCAGACTGAGATACAATACAGGATATGTGGCAAAGCAACCAAGGATAAAATGACAGGAAGGCAACTCAAAATGACAACACAGTACAAATGTGAAAAAGGCAGAAAGACTGAGTCCGGTGGAATCCCCCCGCGTTCAGATCATGACAGTATCAGCTCAATACTGTAGTCGGATGCACCGAAAAGTTAGCTCAAATGTTGGGCCTTTTTTGGATTCTATAACAAAGATGGAACAAAAGACCTTGACTGGGCAGACAACCTGCAAG
Organism: Pholidichthys leucotaenia; assembly: GCA_020510985.1. Lineage (NCBI taxonomy): Eukaryota > Metazoa > Chordata > Actinopteri > Cichliformes > Pholidichthyidae > Pholidichthys > Pholidichthys leucotaenia. Next base: position 345,128,804 of record CM035843.1, read on the forward strand.
AAGCGATGCATGGGGGGAAAAAAACAACTCAGAACATGTGGGCCAGCACACATCTCGGAGCAGCGTTAGCGACAGCTAAGCTAACAACACACCAGCACGGGGCTCGCTTTTTCTCCGAGTGGCGCTGACCAGCAAACTCTGGACACCTCTCACCATCAACCTCAGCGTGAACTGAGTAAACAACACTGTCCACCACCCTCCCTGTGTACAGAGACATATCTCCGTGGAAAATGAAGCCCCGAGAATGTGGGCAGCAGAAAGGACCACAGCAGCTGGAGGACAGAGCCAGCAGCCACTAAAACAAAAGTGGCCGTGGTGAGTTGAAAAGAGTTAATACTTTTTGAAACATATTGGCAATTGTACTTTAGAGAACAAAATTTGACACTGACATGGAAGGGGGGCTGTATGGTATTGCGCTGGATTGTAATAGTGATGGGATCATGGCCCAAATATTGTGATCTGAATCAGGTCATGAGGTCTCTCGTGATTCCCACACCTACAGAGTTCTACAGAGTATACAGTCATATTCACATGTATGGGGTGGAATTAGGGGTATACGTATGCAGGTTTTATATATGTGTGTTTTACATTTTACGTATGATTTCACTGCTTTCATTGTGACTTTATGTTCAGCACTTTCAATTTATCTATAATTAAGATACCAGCTTGCTTCTCCTTTGGTGAAACTGAGCTGATAATGTGATGATGCCAATTTTAAAGATGTGGGTACACTCTAGGGAAGAGTTAGTGTCCTAACTCCTTGCTCAGAACATCCTTGGTGGTAAAAGCTCAGACCAACTTTGTACTGAAGTTTAAAAAAAAGGCACCAGTTTCTCTGGTCGACCCCCAACCTCTCCAGGGTTGCAAAAAAGTCAAAGGAACAGAAAAAAATGTGGTGTTTCTCAATTGCCCTGCATTGTCAGAAAGATTAAAAAGGTGCAATATACATCCTGATCAACTTCATATTTTCATCCCGACAGTGGAGCTCACTCAACAAGGTGAGCATCTTCTACTGTAAAAAGTAACACTCTCACAGCACATAAGTGCACGTTGTAAGAACTGATGAGTGGGATGTCAATACAGCTCCTGGCACAAACTCAAAGCGTGCCTCTTCTTGTACCTGGGGAATATAAAGAAGTCACGCTCACAAACTACACACACCAACACATGCACCCACACCAATCTGTGAGGGTGTCCTGCTACTTAATGAGATCATGTGAATAATAATTCAGCTTACTATAGGCCCTGAGGAGTAATGAGGACTTCAACAATCATTAACATCTGAAAGAAACAGTATTACAACAAAAGCCAGGACTTCAATACATTTAAATGATAAAAGTGTACAACCAAACTAAACAGACCTCTGCCAGAAGTAATGCCCTCTTCAGAACTGACAAGTTAGCCGATTGGTTTTATTTATACATCAGAACAATGAAGCATTAAATAGCATTCTGCAGTAACGACTACAATACGCAACCACAACTAACCATCAATGACAGAGTACCTTATTCTGGCTTAAAATGTGACAACCTGGATGCACACCCACTTGAGGATAATTGCGTGCGAGTTTGGCGAACATCCGGGTAACTGCCCAGGAGGAGTAGTGATTTTCCAAAATTGTGGATGGACAGATGGATACAGAGCCATGGCATTAGCTCATTTCTCCTTCACCAGAACAAGTTATAATCAGTGCATGGCAGAAAGGGTGCTGTAGTGCTCAATGGTCATTCAAATGCAGTAACAAATACCCAAAGTTCCCTTAAACCTTTTCCTCTTATAATCAGATGAACAGCTCTTTTTTCATTAGGGCTTTTTATCAATCTCAGGATGCACAACACTGATGGACTGGCAACCTGTTAAGGGTGTACTTCAGCCTTTCTATGACATCAGAGATAGTCTCCCACAGGAGCATAAGCAGTGATTAAAAAAAATGGGTGGGTGAGTGGACATGCAGCATTGCAGACTTCATCATCATCAGTTAAAATTACACACAGCATGTGGTCATTCACACATAGGTTAGTTTTAAGACAATGTTAATTACTTTGTTTAGTTTATGACAGTGAAAGAGCACATTTAATTAATTAAATCACCCTTACTGTCATTCAACCGTACAACCAATCATGTACAGTAGAACGAGATTGTGTTTTGCCTATCTACAGTGTCAATCACACACACCCCAAGTGCAGAATCAGAGGGCCGCTGCCATGCAAGGCGCCGCCACAGATTTCCCTCCTCCATTCCATTATTGCTGAGCACCAAGCTGGACGGCAGGAAGTTCCACTTTTATATGGTCTTCGGCATGACCCGGCCGGGACTTGAACCCCTGCCTCCCGGGTGTGAGGCGGATGCTCTACCAACTGAGCCACCACTCCGGTACTGAGCCACCACTCCGGTCACATCATGGTAAGACTCAGGGCTGTGCAATATGATGATATATATCAGTGACGCGATAACATCTACCGTTTCATATAAAGCTGTATCGTTTATATCGGAACCCGTTTCTGCTCGTCACCACCTTGCCTCTCCCCCCGCAGTGTGCCAGGTGTGCCACAGCAGCTAACTGCAAGTTAATGTTTTGCCACTACCGTGCTGTGTCAGAGAGGACAGTCCTCTAACCTCGTTTTTAACTGGAGGTAAGTCACATTAACACCATCTCTCTCTAATTATAAGATGGCAAATGCTAAATGATGATGCTAACCTGTCACTAACACGAAACATTATAGTGTATCAGACCATCGTTCTGGTTTAAATCACTGCAGAGTTTCTTAATTTTGTCTGAAAAACATTACTAAAGCTGCAAAAGTGCATGACAATGGCATGATACACATTAAATAAATAAATTAAAACGTGTCAGAGGAACAAACTGGCTGTTTGTGTAACTTGATTTCTGATCACTTTTAATCAGTCCCGTACTGATAACAATTTTATAACACTGCAAAATTAAAAGGGAAGTTTAAGAGGGAAAAACTGCATAAAATTAATGACAGATGAATTTGTACAACTGATTTTTTCAGTATGTAATTTAAAATGTAGAAAAAAGAGATGGTCCTTTTATTGGTTATCATATATAAACTATAAAATTTACAGAAAATGTATATCATGATATCGTCACCGTCAAATAAGATTACTTATATCGTGATATGAAATTTTGGTTATATCGCACAGCCCTAGGTAGGCTCGTAATTTGGAGAAAAAAAAAATCAACATACTTGTGGCCCTGCTTGTAGTGTAGCTATACTTGTAAATATTTAGTTGTTCCATTGTCACTAAAAGTCATGTGCTTTTATACATCTGTGGGCTGAAAAATGTGAAAGCATTGCCCTCCTTCTGGTTCTTAAATTTTAGATAAAGAGTAACATAAATAATCATCTCTAAAGAATATCTTAACCATACTGCACAGAGCAAATGGAGTTTGAGAAATACAATATTATGTTATAAATGTAATAAACCCTTCTGCACTTTCAAGTGAACTGAGCTACTTACAAGGATGCACAAGAGTGTAAAGTGCAGTCATGACTGTGTCCATTACTGTAACTGCAGACATCTCTGTGCTGTGCTGGAAATGGTGCACAGATGTTGCTTAGATTTCTTGCTGTCAGTTTTATGGAAAATCGACAGGAGTGGTCATTTAGAAATCGAGCAGACAAAATCAGAGGTTTTTGTATATGTGTAAAACAAGTTTAATCTCTCACTGACCTTCTGTTAGTGGGATTAAAGAGCATAGTTCATTTGATTTGATATTATGGTTTTTTGGGGGGGTTTTCAATGTGTTATCTAAGGGCCCCTTTACAGCACGGCGGGAGACCACTAAGAGATCAAAAATTGGCCCGATCTCTCAACGATCTCCAAAAACCTCAAAAAAGCGGTTTCTGTGTAAATATTTGAGAGATTCTTGTATGTCTTTGACTGAGTCAAAACTTTGAGGAAACCGTGGAGATCACTGGAAAATCACTGAGAGATTTGGCCATTTTTTTCCCATCGCCCAACAATCTCTCATCAATCTCCACCCCTGTGTAAAAGGGGTATTAACAACAACAACAAAAAATAAATAAACATGTATGGAGTGGTCACGTCGCTTATTTGGTGATATTTGTACTTTCTCTCATCGTCAAACTGTTCTCCACACTGACTGAGATCAACTATGTTAGCGGCCACACACTGGATAACTGACCTAACTGGGATTACTGGTAACAAATATTACAAATAATTAAAAAAAAAATATTTCAAAAATTTAAACTGTCCTAGATTTTTCCAACTGACAATCAAAATCAGTTACTGATATAACACAGAACAGAGAGCCTAAGTCACGCCCCCTCTACTTCCGCACATGGGACCTTAAATCAGAAAAATTCTCCATTGAAATGAATGGGAAGAGCAAAATTATCTTTTGATCCTGATCGAATTTTGCCATGAGATACACATATGATATTTATCAATTTAACCTGCTGAACTCCGGGATTCTGCGGGTGGTCACGTCTCTGCGTCATAGTGCGTCTCAGTGTGCACTGAAAAAAAAAGCTGCTTTTCCGTTCTTCCAGTACAGACACAGCCGCGAACAAAAAGCCAAAGGAGTGTTTGATTGGTTTAGATTTGATTGACCTCTCATTCGACTAATAAGAGCCTTGAATTGGGTTTCTGAAACCTTGAAGAACTAATGACTGAAAACCTAGCAAGAAGGACCTGCCTACCAACGACAGCGAATACAACGAGCCAATTGAAGCAGAGAAGTTTGACGATTGAAACGCGTGCGTCCCCGTGCATAAAATCTTTTTTGCCTAAGCCGCTGGGTGACTCACATTGAGACCTGTGTGTAACGGTAGCGTTAGCCACTCTTAGCCATTAGCCAGTCTTTTTTTTTTATTACTACTGTTCTTATTTGTTTTGAAAAATGGTTCGCAAAACCGCAAGCATGGAAGCGGAGATGGTTTGACCGGGTAGGGTGACCAGAACCACGAGTCCGTAACAACCGAACCAGCTTCATGTTCGTCTGACAATGAGGAACAGATGTTCGCCAACAACACTGCTGTTGTGGACAGGTAAGTGTTATAAGCTAAATTATTCTTTATCAATGGAAATAGTAATAAAATGACTTTTGACCGATCGGTAATTACAACGGTCCGTCATGGCCACAAGTTTTTTTGAGTGCCGAGTTCCTCTGTAGCGGGGGGGTTGTTATCCTCTACATTGCAGATATTTTAGTATAATTTTTATTGCACTGTAGGCTATTTTTTCTTGTAAAAAAGGCGACACATTTTTTACGTGGCATGTTTCTTTGTGTGTGGGGGGCTTGTTTGTTCATTCATTCATTCATGAATGAACAAACAACCCCCCCCACACACACACACAGCCCTGAGTGTCACCTTTCATTAGAGCCCAAGATGAAGCTTCTATGTTGAAGCATTCAAAAGTTATAGACGTTTTTCCAAGTTTGGCACAGTTCAAAAACGCCTGGGAACAACCTGAGAAAAAAGCTGAGTAATATATTCATTTTTTGTGGTATTGTTACAAAATTTTGACCTCAGCTTGATAACACTTGGTTCTACATTTCTGTTGCATTTTCCAGCCAGTATCTGACAGCTGTGTGTTATTTGCAAGCATTTGTATCTAAAAAAAAAAACACCCAGGCAAACTTTATTTTCTTCAAATTCAGTATGTTTAGATGACTGTTACTCAGTGGCAGGAGCACTTAGAGAGATTATGACTGTTTTGCCAAAAAAATCAGAGTGTTTTCTTTTAAATGAGACCAACCCCATGAAGATGCTGCAAAGGGTTGAAGAACAGCTTTCGATTTACTTTGGGTACGTTATTTTTAGGCGTTTTTAGGGAAATTGACCAGAGTTCAACAGGTTAAAAGACAACCTACACATAAATAGACAACCTACACATAAATAATGGTGTAGGTTGTTGTCTACATGTTAAGGTATAAGGTTGTGAAAATATGTAAATTAAAAAACTACAAACACAGATGGATGGAGCCTACGTCATCCTTTCAAAGCGTGCCCAGGGTGAAGTAACTAACAGTCCTCTGGATCAGCTGCAGCTCTCACAATACAAAACAATACCTTTGGGTTGTTTTTCTCCTCTTTGGAGCTTTCTTTCATTGGTCAGGACTCAGGAAACAGGAGGTGAGGTTTTATGTAATCTCCCGCCGTGATCGTGTTTGGTGATGTGGGATGATGGGAGTTGTCTGCTAATCACTGAAACAAAAACTAAATATTACTTTGTTATAGATGTATATTATATGACAGTCGACAACTTTAATTACATGGAAAATCATCTTTTAAATTGACAAACATCATATGTGTAACTCGTGGCAAAATTTGATTGGGATCAAAAGATAATTTCGCTCTTGCCATTCATTTCAATGGAGAATTTTTTTCGATTTAAGGTCCCATATGCAGAAGTAGAGGGAGTGTGACTTAGGCTCTCTATTAATTTTAAGTGGAGGTGGATCCACCCTTTGATTTGGATCTTCCATGCACTTCCACCAATCAAATAGGTAGTTTTTTTCCCCAACTGCTTTAGTGTCAATGATAGCTGCTTTGGCTTCACATAATGAAAAATATAAAAATCATGAACTGAATGAAACTATTTGGAAGCAAGAATAAATGTCCCTCCTGTCTGAATGCAGGAAGCAAAAACTTTCATAATAAAAACTGAACTTTCAGAATAAAAGCAAGAGGCGTGTTAGGGATGTAAGTTTCCATCTCTCTGATGGATGACAATGTGGAATTGAAGTAGTAATATCCATGATTTTATTAATCTACTTATAACTGAAGTTAGTTATTGGATCAACCTCTGTGTACTGGCTGTATTTTGGTACACCCCCAACAAAAAAACGTGGTTAAAAAAAACTAAATTTAAGTAAATGTTCAGTTAAACATAATGTTTATTTTGAGATCACATCGCCCAGCCCCAAAGACAAGCAGCACTCAAAATATAACATCCTTTGCCAAGGTAAAAATGTTCTCTAGTAGGAAGTCTCTGGTGAGTGCAAACGTTGCAGAAACTACACCCACCCATCCCTCCCTCCAGCCAGCCACTTTTCTGACCATTTATGCAGTTCAGGGTCACAGGGAAGCTGGACCATATATTGCCAATACAGCACTAATTATATTTAGGATATTAATTTCCTCACATTTCAAAGAAAAAAATCTGTAAATGTGTAGCAGTAATTGCTTACAAGAGTCCTCTGAAACAGGGTTTCACACTTAAAAATTAGAGAAAGAGGCCCCTTGTTCATCTTTTCAGCCAGTGAAGCCCTCCATGTTAAAAACACAAGCATGATGTCACACGCGGTGAAGTTTGAGGAAGTGTCTATCACCTGACTTCCTCAAAATAACCACTTTGTCCGACAAAACAACGGCATGCTATATATCACATTTGCACAGACAGTAAAGAAAGTCGAGTGGGCGGCGAGTCCTCAAGGATCTGTCAGGCTTTGCCCTACACACTGTCACTGATGACTAAGGTCAGGAAAATGGATGGCGGTATACAGGCAGAATACGTATTAGTGCTGTCATGCTTTGCTGAGGACTCTTTCCTTGACACACAAATGAACGCGGCACTGTTCTGCTGCAGCTGGCCTAGAAAAGAAGCATCAGGCCACTCAGTCTCCATATGCTGTTCATACGAGACAGTAGCTATACCTACATATGAACAAGTGCACCCCACACAAGGGAGACAGCTCTTAACTCAAACTATACAACCAAAAGAGCACCTGACCTAGGGCATCAGCTGTTAACTCAATGATAAAAAACACTGGTTGAGAATTTTGCTTTGGTCAGCATCGACAAACTTGTCATGTCAATATGACAGGCTGCTCACATGGAAGAACAAGATATGAGCTTCTACTTCTGGCAGAGCAACAGGACAACACAATCACCCCGCTAGCAGAAATACACCCTCCTCGTCATCTTCTCAAGTATGACCAGTCAGCAACCCCTCCCTTCTCTTCACATGGAGGGGTCATCATTCCAACATCCACACAAAGACGGGCTTCAGCTGAATGGCCTAAATGGCAGCACAGCTCCTGGCCACGGCAGCTAAGGCCAGCTGAATGGTGCTCATTGTGTCCCCATGATCACAGAGGGCTAGCAGAACCGATTTGTTTTTTAAGAGGCCATTTGGCAGTCCTGTATTCTTATCCGAGCAACGCAGGAGCAGGCATTTCCACTTGGTTCAGATGAGAGACTGCTATGAACTAAAAAAAATATATCTTCTAAGTGGTGATATGAGGCAAGCATCCATCAACTGAGTCACAAAAGGGGCTAAATGGCACATGAAAATTGAGGAGTCACATGTTCTTAAATCTATGGAGACTAATCATGGCCAACCAACATACTATATCCAATTTTAACCTGGAAAAACCCAGCATACATGAATGGTGAACAGTGCAAAATTCATATTTCCTCCTCATTTACTCGTTAACAACAAATTATGTTCCATGTGTGTGGACTGGAGGACACACAAAGAGATAGGCATTAACAAAAAAAACAAATAATCTAAGTTGGGTTCTTACGTGTCAAGACATTTATCGTTTAGATTTCTCAGAAGCACTTGAGTGGAACAAGGGAAGCGTCCTGTGAGCAGTTCCTGTTCACAGTGGCACGCAATATTTATATATCTGACATGGATGTTTATCTAAAATGATCACCATCAGCTGTTGCCCTGATGAGCAAGATGCATCCATTAGTCTGAACTGATTGTATAATAAAATAAAAATATATGAGGCGCCTACATGGACAAAATCCTACAAATCACAGACTGTCATTATCAAGTGGGCCCATTATGCTCATTTTTACAGCTGCATATTTTATTCATGATACAGTGCTAGTGAAGCTTTGGATCATTACCTGTTAAAAGTAATTTGTATAACTTACAGTGGGCCTTGGCATAGTCGTCTAGTTCACTAACAGTATGAAAAAAAACATTTTAGTATATCTTTTTTTAAATCCCATTCCTACTGTAAAGCAGAAGTTTTCAAATGCAAGTAATACAATACAGTCAAATTTCTATGTGACAGAATAAAGTTCCAACAGTACATACAACAGTATGCAACTAAGCACTGACAGCAGTCTAATGTGTGAGCTTTTGGCTCACAGTGATCATTCACACATATGGTGACCTCCTAATTTGTAAATTTCAATATGCCTATTATAAGTATTCAACAATGTATCAATTAGAGCTGGGCAATAACCAAAATAAAACCAAAACTGACATTTGGGACATAAATCTAACATAATCTTGCTCATGTCAGTTCCCCCTCTCCCTAGTGTGTGTGTGTGTGTGTGTGTGTGTGTGTGTGTGTGTGTGTGTGTGTGTGTGTGTGTGTGTGTGTGTGTGTGTGTGTGTGTGTGAGTGAGTCAGTGAGTCAGTGAGTGAGAGAGAGAGAGAGAGAGAGATTTCACATCCTGCCCCTTTAATGTGCACGGGCACATGACTTCACACCCCGGAAGCTGTGCAGTCAGCGCTGTTTGGAATCAGCAGAACACGCCAGAAAAATGAAGACAGTTTGTATAAAAGAGGAAATGCTTTTATAGGGAGCGCTTAAAACGGAGCGCACCTTAGTGATAAGGTAAATTCCTTGTATGTTTTTTTAAGCATACTTGGAAATAAAGTTTATTCTGATTCTGATTCTGATTCTGGAAATCTGGTGTCTGTTCCACATAGTATGTGATGATGGCTCTTTATTTCCTCTGAAGATGCCAAGAAAAAGCAAACGGACTGCACTTACACCGCGTTCCAAATGTATTATGCAAATAGGATTTTAGCGTCAAAACATTCAATTTTTTGTTTTTCAATTAAACTCATGGATGGTATTATGTCTCAGGGCTCTTGGATCACTGATATCAATCTCAGGACACCTGTCTTTATTAGTTTGCCATGGAGTCGAGACTCTAATTAAAGGAAAACTACTTAAGAAGGATGTTCCATATTATTAAGCATGCCACAGGTTTCAAGCAATATGGGAAAGAAAAAGGATCTCTGCTGCCGAAAAGCATCAAATAGAGCAATGCCTTGGACAAGGTATGAAAACATTAGATATTTCACAAAAACTTAAGCATGATCATCGTACTGTGAAGAAATTTGTGGCTGATTCAGAGCATAGACAGGTTTGTGCAGATAAAGGCATAATGAGGAAGGTTTCCGCCAGACAAATTCATCAGATTAAGAGGGCAGCTGCTAAAATGCCATTACAAAGCAGCAAACAGGTATTTGAAGCTAGTGGTGCTTCTGGAGTCCCACGAACCTCAAGGTGCAGGATCCTCCAAAGGCTTGCACTTGTGGATAAACCTACAATTCTACCACCCCTAACCATTCCTCACAAGCAGTAACAGTTTCAGGGGGCCCAGAAATACATGAAGACTAATTTTCAGAGTCTTTTTTACTGATGAGTCCCGTGCAACCCTGGATGGTCCAGATGGATGGAGTAGTGGATAGTTGGTGGATGGCTACCATGTCCCAACAAGGCTGCAACGTCAGCAAGGAGGTGGTGGAGTAATGTTTTGGGCCGGAATCATGGGGAGAGAGCTGGTAGGGCCCTTTAGGGTCCCTGAAGGTGTGAAAATGATCTTGGCAAAGTATATACTGCAGCGTTTATGACTGACCACTTTCTTTCATGGTACAAAAAGAAGAACCGCGCCTTCTGTAGCAAAATAATCTTCATGCATGGCAATGCACCATCTCATGCTGCAAAGAATACCTCTGTGTCATTTGCCGCTATGGGCATAAAAGGAGAGAAACTCATGGTGTAGCCCCCATCCTCCCCTGACCTCAACCCTATTGAGAACCTTTGGAGCATCCTCAAGCAAAAGATCTACAGTATGAGGGTGGAGGCAGTTCACATCAAAACAACAGCTGTGGGAGGCTATTCTGACATCTTGCAAAGAAATTCAAGCAGAAACTCTCCCAAAACTCACAAATTCAATGGATGCAAGAATTGTGAAGGTTATATCAAAGAAGTGGTCCTATGTTAACATGTAATGTGGCCTGTTAACCACTTGCGCTCCGTTGTTCCGCGGGCGGGCAAGTCTCTGCGTCCTATGACGCACAAGGGCGCACGAGAGCGCGCTCGTGCGCCCTCGTGCGCCCTCGTGCGCATGACGCATGATAAGGATATTGATGGTGATGGTGTAGGTGGTGTGCCCTCCAAGCGCCACTGAAAAAAAAATCTGCAAACACAGCCGCGAACAGATTAGTTCATCTGATTGACCTCTCATTCGACTAATAAGAGCCTTGAATTGGGTTTCTGAAACCTTGAGGAGCCAATGAATGAAAATCTAGGCAGGAGGACCCGCCTACTGTGAACGCAGGAGCCAATTGAAGCACAGAAATTCAGGCTGGGTGAAGCGATATTTACTGCTGCAGAAGGACTCTGTACGAATCTACTACAGACCCAGGCTCACCCAGCAGCATGGCGAACACCCACAAGTGGGACCTGCACTCATTCCAGCAGAATAGACGGAGGCCGACGACAAAAGTCGTAAATCACTCGCCAAAACGGCAATAATGGAATTATGTTGATCGGGATCCACGAGCGGAGTAGCGTCGCGTTCGTCTGACAATGGGGGAAGAGCTGTTCGCCGCGACTCTGCTGCTTTGAAGAGGTAAGGTGTTATAAGCTAAATTATTATTTATCCCTGATAAACTGTAATCCAAAAATGAACTTTTGACCGATCGGTAAAGGTACAACTGTACTGCGCACGAAGTACGTGCGCCACGATAAACGGTTCATTTGCGTGTTCGGGACCGTGAACGCCCCCCCCCCCCCCCCCGGCTGCAGAAGAGGAGCGGGGGGGGGGGGCCACGGTCCCGAACGCCCCCCCGGTCGCGGGAGGAAGCATATCAGTCTATTCCATATGTAGCGATGGCCCTCTTCTGTAGCGAGGGGGGGGGGCGTTCACGGTCCGTTCACGGTTCCCCCCCCCCACACACACACACACACAGTAGCGAGGGGGGGGGGAGCCGCTGTGAAAGCATGCAAGGAGTATAATCCGTCATGTAGAGGGCCGAATTTGGTCCTTGGTAGCGGGGGGGGGGGGGGGGAACGACCCCCCGCCCACACACACACACACAGACACAGCCCTGAGTGTGACCTTTCATTAGAGCCTAAAATGAAGATTCTACATTGAATTATTCAAAAGTTACAGACGTTTTTCCAAACTGTGCCATTTGGCACAATTTGGCACAGTTCCAAAACGCCTGGGAACAGCCTGAGAACAAAGCTGTGTAAAATATTCATTTTTTGTGGTATTGTTACCAAATTTGGATCTCAGCTGGATAACACTTGGTTCTACATTTCTGTTGCATTTTCCAGCCGGATCGGACAGCTGTGTGTTATTTACAAGCATTTGTATCCAAAAAAACACTGTGTCCAATTTTTTTTTCTTCAAGTTCAGTATGTTTAGATGACTGTAACTCAGTGGCCGGAGCACGTAGAGAGATTGTCTTTTTTGCCAAAAAATTCAAAGTGTTTTCTTTTAAATGAGACCAACCCCATGAAGATGCTGCAAAGGGTTGAATAACAGCTTTCGATTTACTTTGGGCACGTTATTTTTTGGCATTTTTAGGAAAATTGCCCGGAGTGCAAGTGGTTAAAATGTTTTTGATTGAAACAGCTTTTGATTTCAGTAAATATGACCTCCTAATGCTGCAAATTCAACAAATGACCATTTTCAGTTCTTTACAACCAATAAAATGTTTTGAAACTCTGTTGTGCATAATAATTTGGAACAGGGCATTTTGAGGTTTTTTTATTTTTGAAAAAAAAAAATAGTAATCATTGGGAGGTTTGTTCAACAAAATTTGAATTATGCTCTAATGGTGAACTTGAAAATTATACTGACTGTCATTTGCATTGACTATTTAGGAAAATCAGAGACATATATCATTTGCATAATAATTTGGAATGCGGTGTAAACTTAACACGGTAAATGCCATGAAGTTAAATCACTGTTAGCCGCTAACCGCCATTTCCATCAGCTTAACCATTTTATCGTGGGAATGGATGACAAAATGGACAAGCTGAGGCTGGACTGAAGAACCAGATCAGAGACTTGTAATCCCTATGGGATGATAACATAATCATGGCTGCATAGAGGACTCCCCAAACAAGCTAATTAGCTGCTGCCACAAAGTCATGTAAGCCAACAAACCCCCCCAAAGAGAGATATGGCCACTATCTAAATTGGTTACATGTGCGCGACATTACTATATTATGCTCATTTACTACCGAAACACCACAGTGATATATTCATTAATTACCCCACTCTTGTGTAATATTGCTGAATTACAAGCCTTGTCAGTGAAGGCATATGGGAAAAGAAAGGAGGGGTAAAAATGACAATGAAAAATGACAAAAAAATGTGAAAGAATCAATTATCCATTATGTTGATTTAAGGTGAATTGTCCAGCCCCAGTATCAATCAAAAAAATCACAAAAATAGAGAGAAAAACATAATAGGACTTGTGTAAAGACAATGTGAATCAAGATCCTTCATAAAATCTGATTTACTCCAGCAACTTAAAAAAATGGTTACACTGGTAGGCCAGTGTGAATAGAGGGCCTAAGTCACGCCCCCTCTACTTCCACATATTGGACCTTATTGGACCTCTACTTCCACATATTGGACCCAAGCGCCTGGCGCCCAACACGCCAGGCGCTTGGGTGTGTCGCCTGGCGTGTTGGGCGCTGTGTGGGTCGTGCCCATTGGTCACTATTGTGACTGTTGTTGTCCATGTTCGTGTGTGTAAGATGAGTGGTAGTATGTTTGGCTGCCCCCATCATGTTAGTGGTGCTGGAGTGCCGGACGTGTTGCTGGTGGGTCCTGGGTTGTTTCCACTGGCGGCCCTCGCCCTGGGTTGGGATTTGGGGGCAGTGGGTGGCCTCACATGCCAGTCTGCAAGCTGGCTTCTGGGGGGGGGGGGGGGGGGGGGGCTTGTTTTTGGACGCCTACCTCCCCAGTCTTATTTCCCACCCTCTCCTCCCTGATCTTTTTTGTTACATTTAGGGCTTTGAGGGTGGGTGTGTGCCGCACTGTGTCGGTGAAGGGGATACCTTTGCTGCGTGGTGGGGCTGCACTCACCTCAATTTTAATTGCATTTTAGAACTGAGGGCTTGGGGGGGATGGGGGCTCTGCTGCCCATCACAGTGGCTAACAATGCTTCAATTACTATCCCCCCAATTTTAATTGCACTTTAGTAGTCCACACATTTATACACAATTATGTCATATAACCGAACACACTCCACCATGTTGTGTGCGGGGGGAGGAGTTGGGGGGTCTTCCCCCAACCCCTGTTGCCCTGTCTTGCTGGGGGGGGTGGGGGCCTAGTGGGGAGCCTGGGACCTATCATGTTGTAAAAATCCCTGGATGCCACTAATGTATAGATATAACCAAGGAAGTGACGGGGGACTGAATATGAGTTTAAGTGTGAGTGAGAAGGTGATGAATGGAGGTGGTGATGGTGGGTCGGTTTTGTGCAGCGCTTTGCATGCCGGGTGGCATCTTGGGGCGCCTGCGGTGGTCTGCTGATTGTTCGCTCAGATGGGCGCCGGGGGGGTGGGGGTCCTGCTTCTGTGGCCTGTGCCGGTGGCCTCCCTGGTCACTGCCGGGCACTGGTGCATGTTCAGGCTCACCTGCATCTGCCCAACTGCACAGCCGGCTTTTGAAATAAAGGTGAATGAGGAGATGAATAATAAAGGTGAATGAGGAGGTGAATTTAAGTGGGTACTGGAGGTGAGAGAGAATGGGTCGGTCTGGCTGAGTGAGAGGGGTGTGCATGGGAACATGTGGGTGTGAAGGTATGGGGAGGGGTCGTGCCTGCGAGTGGGGAGGGGCTGGATTAGGAGGGTAGAGCCTCTCGGCAATGTGGCTCACCTGGGCGAGGGGGACTTCTTTGGACGTGGGGGGGCCCCGGGGGTGTGGGGCTGAGGCGCTGGGGCGGGACCGCTGTGGGGGTACCTGGGGGGGGCTCGCGCCGGGGGGCGCTGGCTGGTCTCTGTCCTGGGGGGGTGGGGTCACTGGCCTCCTGGTGCCTGGGGCCCGGGGGCGGATGTTGGCCCCGCTGGGGGGGGGTGGGGGTCGGGCAGGTCCAGGGGTGTGGGCTCACCGCGCCGGCCGCCAGGCAGCCTGCCCTCCCTTGATCGTCTCTCCGGGGGGTGGATGCTTGGCTTTCCGGGGGCTTGCTGACCTCGGGGCTGGGGGTTGGTGGCGCTGCCTTGCCTGCTCGGGGTCCTTGGGGGGAGGGCTGCTGCGACCGGCCCTCCGCTCATATGTTTCCTGACAAACCACTCACATGCACACACTTATTTGCGCGCGTTCTCATATATAGGCACACAGACATACATGTACAAGTGTCTCTCCTTTAACAGGTGCAGAAACCAGACTTGTGTTGAGACATCTCCGGTGGAAGAAGCAGTTTGTCTTTTGTTTGTTTTAGTTGTCTTTTTTTTTTTTTTTGTATGTTACCCTCCCTTTTCTTTCCCCCCTTCACACATTCCTTTCCCTCTTCCCCATCCTGTTGGGTCTTCCATGGGTAAAACAATTAAAATAAAGTATTAAAAGTTATTACAGGAGGAGTTACAACAATATACAGTGCAAAGTTAGGCACTGTATAGGCTCCTCTTGGCAAAGTAAATCTGTTTTGGCACAGTAGGGTGACAGATCCCTGTTCTGTTGCTGTTTGTCCTAGCTGCCTGACAGGACAAAAAAAAAAAAAAAATTGAAAAAAATTGAAAAAATTCTTCATTGAAATGAATGGCAAGAGCGAAATTATCTTTTGATCCAATCAAATTTGCCACAAGTTACACATATGATCTTTGTCAATTTAAAAGACAATTTTTCAAGTAATTAAGGTTGTCGGTTGTTGTATAATAACAGAGTAATATTTAGTTTTTGTTAAAAACGATTAGTGGACAACAACTCCATCATCCCACATCACTAAACACAGAGCATGGCGGGAGATTACTGAAACCTCACCTCCCATTTCCTGGCCGATGGAAAAAGGGAATCCAAAGAGGAGAAGAACAAGCAAAGGTATTGTTTTGTATTGTGAGAGCTGCAGCTGATACCAGAAGACTGTTAGTTACTTTCCACCCTGGGCACACTTTGGCAGGCTGACATAGGCTCCATCCATCTGTGTTTGCAGTTTTCAAATTTAAGTCTTTTCATAACCTTATACCTTAACAGTTAGACAATAACGTACACCATTATTTATGTGGGAAATTATCTTTTAAATTGGCAAACATCACATGTGTATCTTGTGGCAAAATTCAATTGGGATCAAAAGATAATTTCACTCTTGCCATTTATTTCAGTGGAGAATTTTTCTAATTTAAGGTCCCATATGCAGAAGTAGAGGGGGTGTGACTTAGGTTCTCCACTGTATAATGAATGATACAACAGTTATATGACCTAATTTACCAGTTCTAATTATTTTTATAACAATGCCCAGAGTACCCTATGAGAAAGCACATAAGTCAAAATATTTTTTTAATAATCTGATGGTAAATGGTGATTTCAGTGTTTAAATCATACAGAAAATAAACACTTCAAATTCATTTATCTTGATCTACACACAATACAATAAACTAGATTAGATCTACACCTCAATAATAACCCTTCATTTACAGCTCAAACATGTGAAGATGCAGCAGTATCAACATATGTATATTCTGTGTTTCCTCTACCACTGTACAGTCCAGATGGGCCACAATGCCAATGACCCCCCCCCCCACACACACACCCACACAGAGGGAAAACAACTGCCCAAAAAAAGGGGAAGATCAAGTGCAGCAATCAGCCATTTGCATTTTGCTCATAACACAAGAACATTACTGAGTCATTCTCAACTTAGGACTGCTTCCTTTTAGGTGTGAAACAGCATGCATCCAGTGAAAAATAAACAATCATAATAATTTTAGATTATTACATGTGCATAGTCTTGATTAGCTCTTACCACCAGTCCTAAAAAAATTTCAAGGGGAAAACATTGTTCAGTATCAGCCAAGCGATGTGTTATATAAATGCTCTGTTCATAATGGTGTGGCTAAGCTAGGGCTGGGCATTAAAACAAAAACAAATAATTATCGCAAAATAACTTTTCCTCAGTACAGACATAAGACATGGGCGACAGAACGTCGATAGAACTCCAGTCAATCCGTGTTTTGACAGACAACACAAAAGCCAATGATAATGAGAATACACCGCACCAAACCAATCATGCGTCTGGAATACAGTTAATCACGTTCGATTGACGCACACAGCAAACATGCACAGGAGCGTAGGAGCAGCTGCCGGAGCAGCAGCACACCTGCTAATGTTTGGGCTAGCACAGCCATGTAGGAGTTGGGAGTGTGGTTAAAAAAATGACGACAGAAAAAGTGACAGCTTTACCAAAGAAGACACCGAAATGGACACCGCCCAATGCTCAACAGACGAGGAGATTGTTGAAAAGAAGGGTCAGAGGAATTCAGCTTAATGTGCACTGCAAACTGTGGCGCAAGCATGTTCCCACACAATCAGGTAACACTACAAATCGTTGCTACCCTCTGAAGCAGTGCCATCCTGTTCAGCACACAGAATGCAAGACTTTACAGACCCAGACCCAAGCAAGTGCTGTTGGTCTTCCAAAAACTACCAGTGTGATACCTGCGCAACAACAACAGACCATAGTGGCCAGTTGCGCCATGCCTTACGACAAAAAAAATAAAAAGAGACACAGTGATGTTACAAACGCAATAGTCTACTTTATTGCAAAAGACACGCTGCCATTCAGCACAGTTGAAAATGTCAGATTTTGTAACTTAGATTTTTATTCATTTTTCATCATATGTAATGCATTCAGATCACATTCTACATTTAAAAAACAAAGGGGTTAGGGTAGGGAAAAAATAAAAAAATAAAAATAAAAATAAAATAAAAAATAAAAAATAAAAATAAAAAAAAAATAAAAGGGGGGGGGGACAAATGTTGGAGCATCAAGTTTTTAGTTTCCATCTCTTAATTCTTCTGGTTTTTTTCAGTGTCTTTGGTTATTCTTTCAATTTCTGCCTCGTTTGTTGCACTTTGTAGTGTGTCCATTTCCGCCCATTTTTTCTCCCATATTCCTTCTTGCATTCTTCGTCGATATGTTAGTTTTTCCATCATACGTATGTCCTCAACAATGTCAGTCCATTGTTCTTGGTCAGGAAGAACTTCTGATCGCCATTTTTTTGTGATAGTTTTTTTACATGCAATCAACAAGATTTTTAACTAGATATCTGTCCTCAGCCTGTATTACATTGTCTTTTTTAAGATCACATAAGTACATCAGGTTACAGTTCATTGGTATATTATATCCTAATATCCTCTGTATTGTCACATGCATAGATTTCCAAAATGATGATATTTTGTAGCATTTCCAAAACATATGTGAGTGGTCTGCATTTTGAGCCCCACATCCCCTCCAGCATAAAGATTGGGTTATTTGTATATTTTCCTTGAATCTGTGGTGTAATGAAAAAAGCGAATCAGGTTTTTCCATCCAAATTCCCTCCATGCCCTTGAATTTGTTGATGTGTGTTGTGTTTTCCATATTTCCTGCCAGCTTTCTTCTGTTATGTTTAAATTGAGCTCTTTCTCCCATTTCTCCTTTATATAGTTACTTGTATGATTGTTTGTCATAAGTTTCTGATATAGTTTTGAAATAATTCTTATTTTATTTCCTGCATATGAGCTTAAAATAAGTTGTATAATCTCGTTCACATCTGTTGGAGGTTATGTCTAATCTTCTTCATATAGTAATCTCTCATCTGCAGATATCTGAAAAATTCCGATCTTTCTAATTTAAATTTTCTCCTGATATTTACAAAGCTCCCGAGATCTTTTTTTCCGATATTGCCCCATGCTGTGATTCCCTTGTTCACCAGATTTTTGTATCCCCTATCTTGTTTTGCCGGTTCAAACTGACTGTCAAATGCTACCCATTTCAATAGTTTTATGTCTTCCCTATATTATATTTTTGTACTATTTTATACCACAGTTCTAAAGTAAATTTAGTGATTGGGTCTATTTGTTTGATTTGCTTATATGCATCTTTATCCCCTATTATGCTTTGTACTGGGAGTCCCTCAATTTCCTTTTCCATTTCTTTCCATTTTGCCTCATATCCCTCGGTCGCACCAACATATGATATATCTTATTTGTGCTGAGTAGTAATATTCCTTTAGACTCGGTAGGCCCATGCCTCCTTTCTCTTTGGTAATTGGAGGGTTTTATATTTCACTCTTGGTTTTTTACCTCCCCAACAAATCTCGATATCATCCTGTCCCCACTTTGAGAATTGGGCATCTGGAATCTCTGTTGGTATAGCCTGGAAGAGGTAAAGTAATCTAGGTTGTATGCTGATTTTGACTGTCTCAATTTTTTGAATTCAGATCCATATTTAAGATTGACCATCTATCAATATCTTTTTTTATTTCTTGTTCCAACCTATCATAGTTTGCTTTATATATTTTGCTTAGGTCTTTAGGTATGTTCACTCCAAGGTATTTTATTTCTTTTTTGGTTCCAGTTTAGTTGATCTTATCAGTTATCTGGTTTAGAGGGTTATAGTGGAATGTCAGTATTTGTGTTTTTGTTATGTTTATCTTGTATCCTGATAATTTTCCAAAATTTTCTATCAAGTTCATCATTTCCATTATTGATTTATCTGGTTGTTCAAGGTAAACTATAATATCGTCTGCAAATAGCCCAATCTTGTGTTCCGCCCCCTTTATTGTTACACCTTTTAATTTCTTATTTTGTCGTATCGCTTGAGCCAATGGTTCTATGAACAGAGCAAACAAGGTGGGCGATAAGCAGCATCCCTGCCTAGTTGATCTTTGTATATTTACTTTGTCTGTTAAGCTACCGTTTATCTTGATTCTTGCCACAGGTTCTTGATATAGCGTCCTTATGCATTGTACTGATTTTTTCGTTAAATCCAAAGCGCTCCAGTACACTATATAGGAATTTCCAGTTAACCCTGTCAAATGCTTTTTCTGCGTCTAAACTCATTATTACTGCGCTTTTCTTTTCTTTATGTATTTGGTTAATTATATGTATTGTTCTCCTGATATTGTCATGTGTTTGGCGTCCCTCTATGAATCCAGTTTGATCATCTTCTATCAATTCCGTCAAGAATGTCTTTATTCGTTTACATATAATTGTTGTGTATATTTTATAATCTACATTTAATAAAGAGATTGGTCGATAGTTTCCGCATTGTTCTTTATCTTTCCCTGGTTTTAAAATAACTGAAATGATTGCTTCGTTCCATGTTGGAGGTATTTTGTTGTTGTTCAGCGTCCAATTAAATGACTTTAGGAGTTGTGGCATGAGTTCTTCTATAAACAGTTTATAAAACTCAGAGGGGTATCCATCACTACCTGGTGATTTACCATTTTTAAGTGACTTAATCACATCTCTGATCTCTTGTGTTGTTATTTCTGCTGTTAGTTTTTCATTTTGTTGATTTCCTATTGATGGCAAGTCCAATGTGTCTAGAAATTTTTTGATATCTTTAGTATTTGTTTCTTCAGGTTGCGAGTATAGTTCTTGGTAGAAATTATGGAAAATTTCTTCGATGTTTTCTGGGTTAACTGTGGTTTTATTTGTGGTGGGGTCTTTAATCTTGTATACATTATTCATTGTTTGTTGTTTTCTTAACCGTTTTGCCAGCAGTTTTGTGGCTTTTGGCCCCGTTTCATAATATTTTTGCTTTAGATATCTATTTTTCCTTTCAATTTCATCCATTTGTGTTTCTTTTATCTTTGTTTTTTCTTCTTTAATTTCTTGATATATTTTTGGATCATTTGTGCTTTGATGTTTACGTTCTAATTCCCTCAGTCTCTCACATCTTTGTTCATACGCTTCCAGTTTAGTCTTATTTGCTTTTCCTGTTTCAACAATTAATTTACCCCTTAACACGGCTTTTAGTGCGTCCCATAGTATTGTTGGGTCCACTTCTTCATTGTCATTCTCTTGGATATATTCGTTTATGTTTATTTTTATTCTTTCTTTCATTTTCTCATCATTTAACAGTCCTACGTTAAGTTTCCATGTTGTTTGTCGTTTTCTATTGTTTAAATATATTTCCATGTATATAGGATTATGATCTGATATTTCTGCCCCTCCAATCCAACAATTTCTCACCCTGTGTCTGTCACCTTCATTCATAAGGAAGTAATCTATTCTAGAGTGTACTTTATGGGCTGCTGAATAATATGTATAGTCTTTTTCGAGTGGGTGTAGGTCCCTCCATATGTCTACCATACCCATTTCTGCCAGTGAGTTTCTTATGAACTTTGTTACATGTTTTTTTGTCTTCTTAACACTTGTTGTGTCAACTTCATGATCCATGACAGCATTTAAGTCTCCTCCACAAATTAGGACTCCTTCACTGTGTGTTGCTATGAGATCAAACAGATGTTGAAAAAAACCCTTGTCACTTTCTGGTGGGGCATAGATGTTCACTAATGTGATCTGCATTCCATCTATTCTACCCTTTATTATTACATACCTGCCTTCTTTATCCTGGATTTCCTGTTCACATTCAAATTGTATTTTATTTGAGATTAGTATCATAACCCCCCTTTTTGCTCCTCCCTTAAATGAACTGTAGTAGGAGTTCTTATAGCCAAATCTCTTTAATTTCACATGTTCTGCCTTGCTCAAATGTGTCTCTTGCATAAATATAATTTCAGCTTTTTCCTTCTTGAATTTTCTTATTATTCTTTCCCTTTTAACAGGTGAGTTCAGACCATTCACGTTTAGTGTCATTATCTTAAGATTTTTACCCATATTCATGTTTTTCCATTTTTTTAACTTGTGCTCCTAGCCCCTTTAACAACAAAAATAACACATATTTATATAAAAACACATTAAAAAACTCGACCTCCGTACTTTGGGCCTTTCTTCTGCCCACTGGTCCCTGTTGGTGGGTGGGGGGTTTGTCTTCACAGAGTGAAGGGCCCTCCCTAGACTTCTAATTACTATCAAAGTAATAGTCATAAGTCTAGAAATGTCCAACAAATATCACTTAAACCTCTCCTAGCCGTCTGTTTCTCTTTTACCTTGTCTTCTTGGCCTTCATTTCTTCTGTGCCTTTCTTAATCTTTGTTATGATCTAGGCTTTCAGTTGAAAGCCTTGTAGCTTGTCCTGGGCCCGCTGCTCTACGTCTCTCCCCCTTCTTCTGCCGTTCACTCGTCTCCACTCCGTCTGTCGTGGTGCGTTCAGGGCCGCCGCTGCTCCAGCCGTCTCCTTCGGCACGCTCACCTCAAGGCCCCGCTCCATCATATCCCGCGCTGCCTCTTCGGCCGTGTTGTAGGTTCTTGTGCCTTCCTCCCAATGAATCCTCATTTTCGTTAGCGGCGTTTGGAATCTAATTTTTTTCTCTTTCAGCGTTTTTTTAATATTGGCATATTTCTTCCGCTGCTGCACGATTTCTGTCGGGTAGTCATGGTCAAAAAATACCTGTTTGTCGCCGATTCGTATCTTTTTTTTCCATGCTTGCGTCAGGATTCTTTCCTTTATGTCATATTTCACAAAGTTTACCACAACTGACCTGGGTGGAGAGTTTGTTTTCGGGTTCTGTGCCGGTGTTCTGTGCGCCCGTTGAATCTGCAGATCCATTTCTCCGGGTATTTCAAGTTCTTTTTTTAAGAACTGATCCATGAATTTTGTCATCGAGTTGCCTTCAATGCCCTCCGGAATTCCAAAGATGCGCATATTGCTTCGTCGGGATCTGCTCTCCAAGTCGTTTATTTTCTCCTGCATCCTCTGCGTTTGCGTCGTCAGGGTCTGTAGTTGTTCGTTTGCCTCGCTTTTCCAATCTTCTAGTTCCGAAATTCGGGTCTGCGCTTCTGTCATACACGCCCGCTGGGAGCGCAGCTCCTCCATGTTTTCCGTTAATTTACGCTCCATTTCTCTTCGGAGGTCCATGATTTCCTCCTTAATTTCTTTTTTCAGTTCCTCCTTAAGAGCCGCTAAATCTTGTTGTAGCTGTCGCTTGAATTCTCTTAACTCTTCACCCAAACTGGCGATGCCAGCGTTCATGTTGTCGAGTCTGGTGTCCTCCATTTTCTCTGCTGTGGACATCTCGTTTTTTTGGGCTTTGCGTACAGCGGTTTTTCCTGCGTTGTTGGAGAGGAATTCTTCAATTTTACCCTGTTTTTGTCCTTGTGCCCGGTTCCTTCGTGTTTTCATCCCTTAGTTTATTGATTCGTTTATGTCGAGTTGGCCATTTACCAATGATTTTTAATCCGGCTAGGGAGAGCTCTTTGTTTAAGTGTTATGTCTCTCCGCCATCTTCCCGGAAGTCCCCGAAAATGTCAGATTTAAGCAGCTGATTAAAGTAAATGACCGTCGTTACCACCTCCCTGGCTATAAATATTTCTCCCAGATGGCACTTCCCCCAGCTGTACACGGAGTGTAGTGTAGAGAAACCGTCGTTCTCCTGTAACGAAGTGTCTGACTGAATTAAGAATCAGAATTAAGATTTTAGTTTATTATATAGACCTATTTTATAATTATTTGAAATACAGTTGTATAATGTTCTACAGTACATTTGTCATGTTCAACTTCTGACAGAAAATAAATATTTAAAGACCTTGACAAGTGAATCAGCAAATGTGTTTTGAGTCTACCAGACCAAGCAAAAGTGTGTTATTAACTGTCCAGCCAAATTTGAATATTTAAAAATATTGCCAATTATGTAAAAATGGCTTTCAAAATCTTGAAAAATCAGCCAGCCCTCTCTGCTCTGAGATGGTGGGGTGTGTCTGCAGCAGGTGCTGAAGCCACGCCCACTCCCAGAACTGTGTCAAGCCTCAGCAGTCAGTGCCTTGTTCATAATGCGCTCAGAATTTTATTTATGCCACTTTTTTCGTAAAATTTTCTTCAATTAAAAAAAGTGTCAGCTGTCAATAGGGCTGTCGCGATAACTGCACTTATGTAATATCGCGCTATGGGCAAGCCTACTGTGGAGAAAAACGAGCAACTGCAACAACTGCGGTGTTCACTTTTTGGTGTGTGTGGCTATATCTCGTTGTTCACTTACACTACTGTTCAAAAGTTTGGGGTCACCCAGACAATTATTTTGTGTTTTCCATGAAAAGTCACACTTATTTACCACCATGAGTTGTAAAATGAATAGAAAATATAGTCAAGACATTGACAAGGTTAGAAATAATGATTTGTATTTGAAATAATAATTTTTTCCTTCAAACTTTGCTTTCGTCAAAGAATCCTCCATTTGCAGCAATTACAGCATTGCAGACCTAACATGATTGCACAAGGGTTTTCTAATCCTCCATTAGCCTTCTGACGCAATGAGCAAACACATTGTACCATTAGAACACTGGAGTGATAGTTGCTGAAAATGGGCCTCTATACACCTATGTAGATATTGCACCAAAAACCAGACATTTGCAGCTAGAATAGTCATTTACCACATTAGCAATGTATAGAGTGTATTTCTGATTAGTTTAAAGTTATCTTCATTGAAAAAAAGTGCTTTTCTTTCAAAAATAAGGAAATTTCTAAGTGACCCCAAACTTTTGAACGGTAGTTTATGTGCCCCTATTGGTTGTTAAATAAATTGTTAAATATTAAGTGTATCTTTATTGCCAACAGCATGTTTGCACCCGGTACTGTGGAAGCTTCCACAGCACGCAGTGCTGCCGCCGTCAGCACCTGGCGGTGGCAGCACCATGTGGGGCACTCTCTCTTCAGACAGACTCCAGCAGGCAGTTAGTGGCGGAAGTGTTTGGACTCCTTGCTAAATGCAGCTGTGACAGTGAGCACTGAAAGGGCACAAAGTGTGTTATTTCCTTCTGAGCGGAGTGTTTATGATCCTGACAATTGAGCTCCGAGACCAAAACAGCTACTGTATAGTGCATTGCTTGTTTGAACATGATTTTTCGGACAGCGGCAAAAATCACGGAGACAAGAGCCACACAGGGTCCTGTACGGAGGCTGTCCTGTTTAAATAAGCCGAATGTCGCTGCAGTCTCCAGTCCACACACCCCGTAGTTACCACCACTACTTTATGAAAATGATCGTTTTGTTTTTTTAAACAGAATCAGCAGTTCATCCCTGTAGAAAGACCGGAGCTCCGCACAACTGTCACACACACAAAGTTGAGGGCAGAGCTGCAGCGAGTTTCTCACAGCTTCCATCATTTGCCATATAAGTTATGAACCCCGTTTAAATTACGAGACCAGAGGATCCTAAAAATATCTGTAACAATACCGCATATCGCGGTGTTGAGCTATCCACCGTCACCACAGAGGAAATTCCTCTACCGTGACAGCCCTACCTGTCAATCAAACAGCTGAAACCTGAGGAAAGAATTGAACATATACAGCGTGTCTTTTAGAGCCCGAAGAGCCACATAAGCTAACATTATTTCTAAACAGTCCCTCCAGAATTTCACGATGTTGTGATTGCAGCAATTCCCACAAAATTTGAACTTTGTCCAATCACAGCAACTGTCCCAAAATTTTAGCCAACTGTCAACAACTTTGGCCAATTTCACCAATCAAATGTGTCCCTGAGTAGTGCTCAAACGTGTACGTCATTAGTCTAACAATTAAATGCATTGCTGCACCATGCTCACTTCCATGTTTACAGTGAGTATAAACGGAACACATCAGCAAAAAACAGGGTGTATGATTTAAAAAAAACACTCACCCACGAGTTTTCCCACACAGTCCCTTCCTCCGTCTCCCCCGGCCCACTGGTGAACGTTTCCTCGAGTCTCCATGTTGACTGTGTGTATGAACTGCCAGGTATGTGTTGAAAAAAGTCCACCTGCCTGAAAGCACCCCTGTCGCGGGAGGGCGTGACAGAGTTTTAAAGTTGTGAATCTCCGGTCCGGACAGAGACCAATGCGCGATTCAGTCAAATCCCCAGGACAGCCCCACAACTAGAGCCGCACTATCAAAAAAATCCTGCGAAATCCTGGACCGCATGCGCAGCTGATATTGGATTGGGGCAGTGACGGGGTGCAGTTAGGTCTGTATTACGTAGAGCAGACCCGCGGCAAGAGAACTGACAGAAAACTGTTCAACAGTTATGGTAAATGGCGTTCACTTATATAGCACTTTTTACTCATCTCTGGATGACCAAAGCAGTTTACAGATCCTGCTATCCACCCATTCACACACTGATAGTGGCAGAGCCGCCATGCACAGGTGCTGGCCTGACCCACCAGCAGCAACTGGGGGTTCAGAGTCTTGCTCAAGGACATTTCGACATGCAGACTGCAGGCTGAGCGGGAATCGAATCACTGATCCCCCAATCAGTAGTCAGCCACACTACACCTGCGCCACAGCCGCCCCCCAGTTGAATTCTGCAGTTTAGCTCTGCATACTTATAAGCCTTTTGCCATAATTTAAGCACCACATTCGTAATATATACAATACATTATGTTTAGATGAAAAATGCAGAATTCACTTGTCAGGGACTTTAAACCAAAATTAATCTTGTGATATCGTCACATCTCACGTAGGAGTAAAAAGGAACTTTTAAGCTTCACAGAAATAGTGATTTGATTTATATCCCAATATATATCGATCAACTGATATGAAAAAAATTTATTGTGACTGGACTTTTCCCACTGGGAGGAGACCCCGGGGCAGATCCAGGACACACTGGAGAGAATACGTCTCCCAGCTGGCCTGGGAACGTCTTGGTACCCTCTCTGAAGAGCTGGGCCAGATGGCCGGGGAGAGGGAAGTCTGGGCTTCTCTGCTTTTTTTTTTTTTTTTTTTTTTTTTTTTTTTGTTACTTATTTGTACCCGTAGGTAGACTTGGTTTGCAGTCTGGTGACAAGCCACCGGCTGCTGGTCGCTGCGTGCGCGAGCGCCCTAAACCTACATGTTTTTTTGGTGTGCGGGAGGAAACCGGAGAAATCCCGGAGTAAACCCGCGCAACATGGGGAGAACATGCAAACTCCACACAGCTCACTGTTGGTCGGGGGCTGGGATCGAACCCACGATCTCATGATCCCCGCGATCCCCCGGCCGAGGGTAAAACTGTGCTGCCACAGTGCTAAACCACTGCGCCACCGTGCAGCCTGCGCCACCGTGCAGCCAAGCCCTGCTTGAGCTGTTGCCTCCGCAACCCGGACCTCCAGAAAAGCGGTAGTTGATGGTTGGATGGATTTTTTTTCATATCGCCAAGCCGTAGGCTAAGCAGTTAAAGGTTTCATTTTAAGCATGATGCTATCATTATAAATGCATATTAAGACTTTTGTTAATATCAACGAATCCCTGACTTACAGACAGTGGATGGGAATGTTTGATAAGTTGGAGAAGCCTTTGGTCATACCTATTACAGAAAAAGCGCAAGTGAGAAGAAAAACATAAAAAAATGTGATCAGGTGTTCCACTGAGTTGAAGAGAACCGGGATTAAAAGCTGAAATGAAAACCTTTTTTCTTTATTTTGGTCTGCCTCCAGAGTGGATTTTTTTCATCATTCAGCACATGTAAACATCCTTTATGTGATGTATTTTGATCTAAACCTCTTGGTTATACATTTGATCACTATTTTATATATATAAGGCTGCAGCTAATTTGAAAAAAAAAAAAACAACAAAGTTTTATAGATGCTGGTGTAGAGCGCTTCTTTAACCTTTTACTGACTATAAACACATCAAGCTGTGACCAGAGATGTTGTATGTTGATGGGCTGAAATCCACTGTGAATTAGGGCTTTGACACCACCGTTCCCGAGAATCCCCCGTCTACACAGAAGTGGTACAGGCGCCCCAGAAAACACATTTCAGTCTGGAGCCTGGATTCCAACCTTTACAGTTTCACACCTCCGGAAACCCAGCGTCAGATGGACGAACGGGTTGAAGTGAATGAAGCTTGCCAGTTTAGGGTAAAAATGTCATGTGCACGGAATCTCAGCTAGATGTATATTATGTGTAGCCTCAGTGCCATGAGGCAGGGGAATGGGGGGGGGGGGGGTTACTGTCAGGGATGTGTGACAGTGTGTCGTTGGAGGGGCACTGGGGCAAACAGCTGCTCTGGGGGAGGGGTATGGTCCACATAGAAGGAAATGACAACAATAACAAAAAAAAAAACCCATCTGATCCACCACTCACCCCCATGAGCGTGCACATACTGACAAAGAGCTAACACAATATGCTGAACATGAGCTGGGGGGTATATAAGCCAAGCAGGCAGGTGAAGGTATAATCAGGGTTACATGCTGTGGGTGTGTGAGGTTCTGCACAAATTCTGTTGACCCTTCCAGTGAATGTCACCGAGGTCACACTCACTACAAGTGGTAATAATTACTGACAGTCACCCTGTGGCAGAGCAGATGATGACTACAGGCCTTATCGTTGCCATTTCAACACCAGCAGCCAGGGTGACTCACAGTTTTACAGCAACAAGACTGAAATAAAGCTGGAATCTACACACAGACATCCGTGTCAGGGGTGTGCAGCCATGTGCTCACAGACATGATCACACTCACACATGATGGAAGGACGCGCCAGGGGGAAGGGTCCCCCACAAGCCATGGTCGCCTGTGACAATGTCAGTCCATGAGTTATATACCTTTGCCATTCAGTCACCGAGCAAGTGATTGGGGAGAGAAAAAGGCAAAAAAAAAAACACGACAAAAATCAAGGAAGCAGGAGGAAAAGGATGAAAGCCTTTCTCTCTGCCTCCTGTACAATGCCGCTGCTTGTCATGCACTGTTGGCTCGTACCGACACCCTGAATGAGCTCGGAATAAGCTAGGTGGTGTCGTCTCAGTCAATTTCCCATCAATGAAAAGTACATCAGGGAGATGAACAGCGGCGCTTTAATCGGCCCAGACACACACACACACGCGCGCGCATAGCCGGCCTAATAATCTGCTGTAGCATCACCCCCACCTCCCCCCCTGCTTTACCTTCAGACAGCTCCAGATCCAACTCCGCCAACTGGTCTCTAACCTCCTTAGGCAGGGCGGACAAATCCACACCACGGTCCGCCATGGCTTCATCCATCAGCGCCAGCTCACTCTAGCTGAAGGACGTGGCAGGTGAAATGTGAAAAAATAATGGTAATAATAAAATAAAAAATAAAAAAAAATAACCCCCCTCCTTCAAGACACAAAACAAGCATCAGAGTGGGAGAGACGGTCCATCCGCACGGCTAGTCCTTCCGCCATAATGGTAAAACTCACCAACGGCAACCGGCGGTCACGTGACTGCCTCACCTCGCCAAAAGAGGGAGGGGGGCCCGCTGGAGCGCCCTCTGCTGGTCACAGGCAACAAGTTACATGCAGGGGTCAGCGTGAGAACACACACGTGCGCTCCTAAATCTAATCTCAATCGCTCCAAAAGTTCTCATTCCTGCAGCCACAAACAGCTCACTTAAATATCACACATCAAGTTATGGAATGTGTGGTATAACTTGGAGAAAGAAGAGGTAGAATAATTTCAGTCATACTGTGTAAAATTAGTACAGTATAGTAATATTATGTAGATCTGTTATCCAGTGCAGCAGTGTGTATTACCAGGAGAGAACAAGCTGAGCTGTTTGGCGGATGAAACAGTGGCTGACAACAGAACATCACATGATGTGATGGCTTTGCGGTGCAGTCTGACAGCTGTGGGGATGAAGGGCCTGTGGAAAGGCTGTCTTGCACCGTGGGCGCGCCCGTCTGTCTGTGAAGGAGCCGCAGTGCTCCGCAGAGGGTAGCAGGTGTAAATCAAATATCTTCTGAGCTAGAATGGAAAATCTATTTCAAATCCGATAAGAAGAAAAACTGATGTGGAAAAAAAACCTGATGCAAACTTAATAAAAGCTTACTTGGCGTACGACCAAATGTGCTGGAGAAAAAGCATATTTTCCTTCAAAAACTACTTGAGTGGAAAAAAAAAACACCTGAAAAAGACTGTGAAATTTGTGAAAAAGTTGGTTGAATAATGTACTTGAGTAAATGTAACTAGTTAAGGACATGCACTCGAGTAACTTTTTTCACAAAGTTGTACTTTACAGAGTAATTGTATTGTAGAAGTACACAGCAACAAGCGTACAATAATGAAGAAAAACTACTTTTATTCAGGTATTTGGCCAGACTCATTTCTTTGAAAACTGGTTTTAAAAGTGTTTGTTTATTCTGTAATAAAGTGTGGTTATCAGAAACGACCAAATCTCTGATCATTTTAGTGAATGCCTTTTCTTTTCATTAAAATCAGTGTTGAAATCATTGTTCTTCTATGCTTACTTACAAGGAAACTATCAGTGCTTACTGTTTCTTTGGATTTTTTTT
This sequence comes from Pholidichthys leucotaenia, assembly GCA_020510985.1. Taxonomy (NCBI): domain Eukaryota; kingdom Metazoa; phylum Chordata; class Actinopteri; order Cichliformes; family Pholidichthyidae; genus Pholidichthys; species Pholidichthys leucotaenia. The sequence goes on from CM035843.1 coordinate 345,159,111, forward strand.
TAGATTTTATGTGGAGCAACTGATAATTTTTTTAAACTTGAACTTGTCAGTGTGTGAAAAAGAAATCATTGTATAAATATACAGATCTAAAACAAAGATTCTTCTCTGAATTATTCATGCACACATACTTTGGCTATAAATCCCTCTGGAAGAGATTCAGACTGTTACCCATCTATAAAATTACAGTTTGGTCCATATTATACTGTATCTGGACAGTGACACAAGTTTTATTTTTATTATTTTATTTTAGCTGTTAAGAGTTATATTGTGGGACACATATGTGGGTTTCATAGGCTTCATATGTATATTACTGTTGCTTCACGTCTCAGAATGAACAAGAGGACTAGGCCTCCGAGAGGTAACAGGAGGATGTGAAATGTGATCTTTGTGATGCAAAGAGATGGCCTTGAGGGATTTCCTGACCACCAGTGGCTTTAGGTGGAGGGGAGAAGGCCTGGAGGAAGATGTATTGTGTCTTGGGATTAAAAGACAATGTGACTCTGTGCTTTGATGTCCTGGGGTATAAAAAGGACAGATGTGGGGGGATGCTTTCTCTTTTTCTATTTGGAGCATGTTGGAGATACGTGAATAAACCTGATTTGAGAAATAAACTCAGCCTCATCCTTTCACGCTCTCCACACTATAATAATTATGGGCTTAAGTGCAGACTCTCAGCTTTAATTTATGGGTATTCACAACCAAATTGGAGTTACAGTTAAGGAATTACAACCATTTTTATACAAAAACTCATCATTTCAAAAGTGGACAAATTAACATTACCATAAATAAAATGTTCATTTTTAATACTTTGTTGAGAATCCTTTGCAGGCAATGACTGCCTAAAGTCTGAAACCCATAGACATTACCAAAAACTGGGTTTCCTCCTTTGTGATGCTTTGCCAGGCCTTTACTGGCACTGTCTTGTTACTTGTTTGTGGGTCTTTCTGCCTTAAGTTTTGTCTTAAGCAAGTGAAATGCATGCTCATTCGGGTTGAGATCTGGTGATTGACTTGGCCACTGTAGACTATTCCACTTTGCCTTAAAAATCCTCAAGCTGTTTTCACAGTATGTTTGGGGTCATTGTCCAGCTGTACTGTGAAGTGTCGTCCAGGCAGCTTTGCTGCATTTGGATAAAACTGAGCAGACAGTATATCCCTATACACTTCAGAATTCATCCAACTGCTTGTGTCCTCGGTCACATCATCAACAAGAGCACTCTGAGAGTGAAATATCCCCTGCCTCTGTTTTCTTTGAAGATCGCAATATGTCTCTGAAGGAGAGCAGTTTTCAACTTTTCCATGTAATTAGTGGGGCAGAACCAATTATGACAAGCCTATCATCCATGAATATACAACATGAATAGTTGGATACAACCCATAGTTCTAAGGCAGGATCCCAAGATGAACCTGTGTAGTAAGTTTGGTGACTCTAGCTTTACTCATCCTACAGCATAGGGAATGCCACCCATGACCTTGGACCTTTTGACCCCAAACCCATACTCAGAGGTCATGGTCTAAGGGTGAACCTGTGCACCAAGGTTGGTGACAGTAGCTTTATTTGTTCTATAGTAATAGTGCTAAGGGAATGTTAATGTTGACCTTTGACTTTTTGAACCTAAACCCATAGATGTAGACCAGGATCCCAAGGTGAACCAAGTTTATTGACCCTAGTTTTCTTTGTTGTTGAGATGTAGGCTGAATTTCATTCTCCTCCCTTGCAGACTTGTTGACTTTAGGTGCGTTCATGTTAAGTGGCTGACGGTTTGGGGCTGTCCCACTCTGAAATCAGGAAGTGGCTGACTGATCACTCACTGACTTTTTGAGTCTTTAAATGACTCCTTTTCCTCAGTCAGCATGCTATGCTGACTTAAGGTAAGAGTATTACCCGCAGTTCAGAGCGCCATGCCAGGGTTTCTCAACATAAAGCTCCTGCTTGGTCTCCTGTTCATCACTGACCACCCCTTCACCCTTGCTCCACCCCACAAAAAAAAAAAAAAAAAAAAAAAAATACTGCCTTGACATGAATCTTTGCCACAATAAAAATACACAAAATAAAGAAAGAGTTTATGCTGAATTACACCCAGTTTAGTAGTTTAAATAATTTTGGGTGGTGTGTGTATGGGGGGGTCGTGCAGTTTAAAAAAAAAAGATGATTTCATTAATTACAAGAGGCTGCAGCACATTTAATTCAGATCATTCCTGAAGAAATATGTTGACAACAAAAAGTCTGAGATCCACAATAGTTGGTCACGTTTTAATTTCAAAGAAATTAAAAGTATGGTTAAAATAAATGGATTGAAAATATATATTTCAATTAAAACTGTTAACAATGAAAATTTAAAAAAAAAACACTGTTTGAACCTCTTTATTTCAACATGAAAATATTCCTAAATGTAAATGTAGAAAATGAACAAGAATGCAACCATTTAAGACAAAATAGGGATTTTATTTTAAAAAGCTATACAGACTGAAAAATGAAAACGTTATAGAGACACTGGACACACACCCGAACTTTCAGCATCATTTTTTATCCTTTGTTAATACACTGCTGTTTGTTTCTCTTTCTTCTGCTGTTTGTTTCTCTTTCTCAGTGCTAACCACAGTGGTTAGCACGGTTGCCTTACAGCTAGAAGGTTCCTGGTTTGAATCCCCAGGCTGGCAGAGCTTGGAACCTTTCTGTGTGGAGTTTGCATGTTCTCCCTGTGCTGCGTGGGTTTACTCCGGGGGTCCGGTTTCCTCCCACAATCCAAAGACATGCATGTTAGGTTAATTGGCTGTTCTAAATTGTCCCTAGATATCTGTTTCCTATAGGCCCTTAGAATAGAGGGTTAGTACTAGTGAAAGCGCTTTGAGTGGTCTTTGTAACTAGAAAAGCGCTATAAAAGTGCAGGTTAGTTAGTTTTGTCTTTGATCAGTTTTTTATTCTGTTGTAGAAACCATGAAATGAAGAGACTGAATGATTTCTCAGTATTGGTTTATTTCATCTCACGTCCTACAGCTCCTGTCTCAGTCAGGGAATGAAGAGGGCGAGCTGCGGTAAACCACATACCTTTATACTTTCACACCAAACACGAATCACATTTACATCAAACACAGAATTACATTCACATTTAATCCTCCCATTGTCCTCTCGGCTTCTCTGTCTGACCCCAGGAGGTCAGACAGTCCCTTCAGGTCCACTCCCAGATCTTCTCACTTCTTCTCCAGTCCGCAGGGGGTCCAGACTCAATGTCCGTTTGAGGCGTGATGTCAATACACACTGCAAGCTCAAAGTTCCCTCATGTCCTGGTCTCTGCCAAGGAATATGTGAGCTACATAATGTTACGCCACATCACTCCCCCCCGAAACGCCCAAGAACGGACATACACCAACATTACTCTAACCGTTATACACCTTATGTCAATAATGGACAGTCATACACATTATGTCAAGAATGGACACACACATCAACTTCATGTCAATAATGGGCAGTCATACACATTATACCCTTACATCACCCCCCCTTTGCAGGATCTACAGCACAATTTACACGGGTTGATCAAAATACACATCACTCTGCCTGTTGCTTAGGCTTCAATCTCCTCCCGAATCTGCTGAACACAGGCTTCGCAGCCTGTGTTGTGCCGTCCTGCGGTGCGCCTGTGGAATGAGGGGGAGAAGGGTTATTTGCCCCCTGCTGGGGAACCAGGGGCCGTTCCCTGGGAGGCCTGCCGCGTCGAGGCGCCCCCGCCGGCCGTACAGGTTCGTCACGTAACACAAAAGCAGGCTTTAATCTGTCAACACTGATTGTTTCTTTCCTGCCCCCCAAGTCCAGCACAAAATATTTCTCCCCGGTTTCCAGCACTCGAAACAGACCATCGTAAGGTGGGCAGAGACTGTGACGCTGGGCGTCGTGCCTGACAAAAACAAACTCTGCGTTTTGCAAAGCCTTGGGAACAAAAACCCGCGGAAAAGTGTGATGAGCGGGGCCCGGGAGCATTTTTGCCCCCGTGCCACGTAGAGGTCCCCGCACCGGGGGGCGCTCCGGTGCTGCATGGGCTGGCAGGAATTCTCCTGGCAGCCTGAGAGGTTGAGTAAAAACTAATTCAGCAGGTGAGGCATCTAAATCCTCTTTGGGTGCCGAACGCAACCCCAATAAAACCCATGGTAGTTTGTTTACCCAATCTGTATCCGTGAGCGATGCTCTGAGGGCTGCCTTCAACGATCTGTGAAAACGCTCGCATAAACCGTTGGCCTGTGGGTGATAAGCGGTGGTGCGATGGGCTGTTGCCCCTAAGCCGCTGGCCATTGCTGACCACAGCTTTGACACAAACTGTGGACCCCTATCGGACGTAATGTCCGACGGGACTCCGAACCGCGCTACCCAGGCTGTTAAAAAAACGCGAGTCACCTCTGCTGCTGTGGTAGACTGCAATGGGACCACTTCCGGCCAACGCGTGGTCCGGTCCACCATTGTCAGGAGATGTGTGAACCCTTGCAAGGGCGGCAGGGGTCCCACTAGATCTACGTGCACATGATCGAACCTCTTAGCCGGAATGTGGAAAGGTTCTGAAGGAGCTTTTGTGTGCCTGTGAACTTTGGCCCGCTGGCAAGACATGCAGGCTCTCGCCCACTCCTTCACGTGCTTGCGCAGGCTCGGCCATACAAACTTCTCCGCTACCATTTTCACCGAAGCGCGTACTCCCGGGTGTGCTAGGGAGTGCACCGCGTCAAAAACGCGACGGCGCCACGTGGCCGGTACCACTGGGCGAGGTCGCCCAGTGGATACATCGCAAATAAGCGGGGGTGAACCGGTTTGTAAACTTATGTTCTCCAGCCTTAACCCTGTTGGTCCAGACAGGAGCGCGCGCACGTCTGTGTCTTTACCCTGCTCCGCTGCCATGGCCGCGTAATCTATCCCTACGTGCACCGGAGCCGCGTGCGCGTCCGCGCTGTTACCGCGCTCCGCGTCTGCGGCGTTACAGCCCCCATCTGCGCGGACAGGCGCTGTTACTGCTCGTGAGAGGCAGTCTGCCACCACATTAAATTTACCGGCTACGTGCTGTGTATCGGTGGTGAATTCTGAAATTGCGGCCAGCTGCCTCTGCTGTCGGCCTGACCATGGTTCTGAGATTTTGGACATTGCAAAGGTTAGCGGTTTGTGGTCGACAAACGCGGTGAAACGCCGCCCTTCCAACCAGAACTGAAAATGCGGATGGCCAGGTGGAGCGCTAGCAGTTCCCTGTCAAACGCGCTACATTTTCGCTCCACATCGCGTAGGGACCTGCTGAAAAAAGCGAGTGGCTGCCAAGCCCCGGCGACTGCTGTTCCACCACGGCTCCTATGGCCACATCTGACACGTCTGTGGTTAGCGCTATTCGGGCTGCCGGGTCTGGGTGAGCCAGCAGTGCTGCATCTGCTAGTGCTTTCTTAACCTCAGTGAATGCGCGCTCCCGCTCTGGGGACCACTCAATCGCATTGGAGGGCTTCTGTTTTTTTAGCGCGACATACAACGGTTGCATGAGCTGCACCGCGTGAGGTATGAAACGGTTGTAAAATTTACCATACCTAAAAATTCCTGCAACGCTTTTACCGTTTGTGCCTGGGGAAACTCAGCCACTGCGCGTTCTTTGGAGGGCAGCGGAACCACACCCTCTGGGGAGACGCGGTGCCCTAAAAAATCGATCTGCGCTGCGCCAAAATGGCACTTGGCTGGGTTGATTATCAACCCATGCGCTCCCAACCTCTGAAAAACAGTTCTCAGGTGACTTTCATGTTCCTCCTCAGAGGCGCTGGTGACCAAAATATCATCTAAGTAGACAAAAACAAAAGAGAGGTCGCGCAAAACGGCATCCATCATGCGTTGGAAGGTTTGCGCAGCACCTTTAAGGCCAAAAGGCATGCGTAAAAATTCAAAAAGCCCGAAAGGGGTTATTACCGCTGTCTTGGGAATGTCCTCTGGTCGGACCGGGACCTGATGATAACCGCGGACCAGGTCTATTTTAGAAAAAATGCGCGCCTTGGCCAAATGCACTGTAAAATCTTGGATATGCGGAATTGGGTAGCAGTCCTGCGCTGTGGCATTGTTTAACCTGCGATAATCGCTGCACGGTCTCCACGAGCCGTCCGCCTTAGGGACCATGTGGAGGGGGGAAGCCCAAGCGGACTTCGAGCGGCGAATTATGCCCAACCTTTCCAGGTTGGCGAACTCCTCACGCGCAATGGAGAGCTTAGATGCATCCAAGCGCCGAGCCTTAGCAAAAACTGGTGGGCTACTTGTGGTTATAAAGTGCTCCACCCCGTGCTTCGCCACCTTAGCTGAAAACGTGGGAACTGTGAGTGCTGGGAACTGGTTTAGGAGAGTGTGGAACTTACCTCCTGCTGCGGCGGCGTTGGCCTGTACTGACGGCGGGGACACTCGTGCTGCACAGGGGATAGAACAAAAAGAGAGTGCATTAACCAAGCGTCTATTAGCCAGATCTACCAACAAGCCATGTGAGCACAAAAAGTCGGCGCCTAACATGTTGAAATTCACCGCCACTACTATGAAGGTCCATTCATAGATGCGGCCGTGCAAGGACAAGCGCAGAGTTCTTTCGCCAAAAGTCTTGATTGACGAGCCGTTTGCGGCTGTTGCCCCATCTCCGCGGGGACCGGCCACCCGGTCCGCATAGGTTGCGGTGATGAAACTCCTCTGTGCCCCGGTGTCCACGAGGAATTGCCGTCCGGAGCTCGCGTCTGTCAGGTACAGCAGCTTGTTCCGTTCGCCGAGGGTCAAAGCTGCTAATGACCCCCGGGCTCTTGCGTTTCCCTGCTTCTTGAAGTTGCATGGTGGGACGCATCTGTGTGCCTTGTGCGCGAAGCGTCGATGGTAGAAACACAGCTCGTCCCCTCCTCTGTTTCGGGACCGCGCTGCCGCTGTTGTCGCTGGGGTCGGTTCTGCTGCCACCGGTTCTCCATCGCTCCCGGCCGCCGCGCCGAGGTCTGCTGCTGCCGCTGACGTCTCCTGCTCGCCGCATGCATCCAGGAGCCGCTCCGCTTCCACGGCCAGCACGCAGAAGTCCTGCTGGTCCACACACCTCATGCTGGACAGGGAGCCTCTCATGTGCGCTGGAAGAGTCCTTAAGAAGATGTGTTTAAATAAAAACGCATCGATGTCTGCCCCGATCATCTGCAGCATGTCCTCCATGAGGACGGTCGGCCTGCGTCCTCCTCTGTCGCGCAGGTCCAGAAGTGTTCTGGCCCTCATCTCGGCTGATGGCACAAAACTCCGAATGAGGGCGACTTTAAGGGCGTCATATCTGCCAGCAGCGGGCGGCTGCTGCACCAGGCTCCGCACACACCGGGCTGTGCGGCTGTCGAGTCTTGCGATGACATTATGGAACTTAATGTCATCTGCTGATACCCCGTTGAGCACGAACCGCGACTCCACGTGTTGGAACCATGAGTGCGGGTCCTCTTGCCAGAACTCGGGGAGTTTAATTGAGTTTACGCCGGTGCGGGCGGTCTCCGGTGAATCAGGTTCGGAGAGACGATCTCCAAGCCTTTCCATATTTCTCACGTGTGGGTCACCAATGTAGAAACCATGAAATGAAGAGACTGAATGATTTCTCAGTATTGGTTTATTTCATCTCATGTCCTACAGCTCCTCTCTCAGTCAGGGAATGAAGAGGGCGAGCTGCGGTAAACCACATACCTATATACTTTCACACCAAACACGAATCACATTCACATCAAACACAGAATTACATTCACATTTAATCCTCCCATTGTCCTCTCGGCTTCTCTGTCTGACCCCAGGAGGTCAGACAGTCCCTTCAGGTCCACTCCCAGATCTTCTCACTTCTTCCCCAGTCCGCAGGGGGTCCAGACTCAATGTCCGTTTGAGGCGTGATGTCAATACACACTGCAAGTTCAAAGTTCCCTCATGTCCGGGTCTCTGCCAAGGAATATGTGAGCTACATAATGTTACCCCACACTGTCCTATTTTTTGTGATGATTTATATATACACTATTTTTGTTTCCTAATTCTTTCAGTAAAGTTCATTTAAAAAGAAACTTCTTGTGTTGCCAAGATAAACTGTGTGTCTCATTTCTGCCATTTTGAGCCACTTCATCCCCTTGCAGACTCGCACACTCGACCACTACTGATGGCAGCCGCCTCAGTCTACAAGGGCTCAGGGCTTGAGTGTTTAGGGAGGAAATTGAGATTTGGCCATAGTTTATATGGCATTTTGACATGGACCTTTGACCTTGTGATCCCAAATCCATAATCACAGTTCAGGGTCTCAGGGCGAACCTGTGTACCAAGTTTGGTCTTTACTCATTCTATAGTAATAAGGCATAGGGAATGCCAACCTTGACATTTGACCTTTTGCCCCCAAACTCCTGCAAAAATCATCCGATCAGAGCCAAACTGCAATAAGCACATCATCAGTGTATATCAAACTCAGGTACCAACTTTCAAAACTACTGGAACAAAACTGTAGGAGTTGATTTCACAAAAGTGGGACAGACGGATGGACAGACCGCTCCTTGACATAATCCCCCTTCAGTCTACGCTCCAAGGGTCCCTTTTAGTCTTCAACCAGCAGGGGATAATAAAAACTAGTGACCTAGTGCCATTGGAAGCCATGCATCGCACTGCCTCCACCATGTCTGACAGATGATGTGGTGTGCTTTGGATCATGAGCCGTTCCAAGCCTTCTCCTTGCTCTCTTCTTCCCATCATTCTTGTGCAGGTTGATCTTGGTTTCATCTGTCCAAAGAATGCTGTTCCAGAACTGGGCTGACTTCTTTAGATGTTTTTTTGGCAAAGTCTAATCTGGCCTTGCTAATTTTGAGGCTGATTAATAGTTTACACCTTGTGGTGAATCAATCAATCAATCAATCAATCAAAGCTTTATTTATATAAACTTTTCATACAAAAAGTTGTAACACAAAGTACTGCACACATTGAAATAAAACACAATTAACCCCCATCCCCGGACAAACCCACACACATGCCCATGTGGACGGATAGACAGACACACACACAAAGGAACTTTCGCCTGTGTAAGACTTATGGCTTATGACTGGGCAGTGAGAATCCAAGTGTGGAAGCACCATCACTAGGGAGCCATCACCAGCAGGGAAAGTGCCAAGTCCATGGCTACAGGAACCCCCCCTCTGAGACCGCCCAAGTCCAATCTAAAGGGTTGACGCCACAGTCCACAATCCCCTTAGCTGGGCAGACCAAGGCAATCACAGGCCAGCGCCCTGCGGCCGGGAAACAGGCACAATTCCCCATGGGAGGGCTCTTCATGAGGAAACGCCGAAGCTTGGACAGGGTGATTAAAAAATAAAACAATCACTGATAAATAATAATAAGATAATTGTCATGATTGGCAACAATTAGACAGGTCACGTGCAGGGAATGATACCAAAGGAAGCACACAATGACACAGAGTATCAAGTTTAGATTGAGTTTTATTAATTGCAAAGAACGCCTCCGCAAGAGAAAAATGCCACTCGCCAGGGGAAACACACAGCCTGAAATGAGAGACGAGAGCAGGTGAATTAGGAGGGAGACTAGACACAGAGAAAATAGGACCACACTCATGTGGGAGTAATAGAGGACCCGGCAGAAGAACCCAGCACTTACAGCAAACCTCCCGATGAAGCAGGATGGCAAAGGAGAACTGGGTGAGATGTCTGACCGGGTGATGATGGCCGCTGATGTGGTGATGATGACGGGGCAGGTGAGCGCACAACAACCCTGCAGACGCACCACAAAGGAGGTAGCAACCTGTGAAAAGGTAAACAGAGGATTAAAGGGTTTTTTAAAAATTAAGGGAAATGTCATGGGTGGCGAGAGCGCGCCCCTTCCTTCCCGTTCATCTCTCCTCAGCTCATCATCACACCTGAGGGAGAGGACACACCTGCGCCCTCTCATCAGCCAGCGTACTTAAGGAAGCATCCTTCAGGGATTCAACACTGGCTTGTCTGGGTTGCTGCCATCGTGCAGGTGTGTCACTGAGGGCTGTGCGCGCTCTCCTGCCACTTCATCCTCCACGACGGTAACTTCCACTCAGTCAGGCTCCACCAGCTTTCACCTACTCTGCTGGTTCATCTATTCCCCACTGGAGTCCTGCCGGCACTCCCTCGGAGCCCACGTAAGTGGTAATTTGGCTCGCCCATTTTCCCTTACTCCATTCCTCTGCTCACAGCTCTCGTTCTCTCTTCACAGGCTCATTCCTCTGGCGAGTGACTGTTCTGTAGCAGTGCGGATTTTGCTATTTAATAAAAAATACTCAAACGTGTGTACAGTTTGATTGTCTCTTTGTTGCTGCACCTTGCACGTGGGCTAAATTATCTAATCAGTCATGACAGGAAATAGATATTTACTGCTGTTGCAGGTAGTATACCCAACGAGCCAGCGCCAAGACGTTGAACAGAAGGTCTATTTAAGCGCTGGCGAGTCAGAGGAGCAGGTGTGTCTCATCATGCAGGTGGAGATGATTACCCACAGAGTAGGTGAAGGTTGAGCCGGACGGGTGGGGGAGGAGTGCGCTCACCAGACCATGACAATAATTTGCTGGTAAAAAAGAGACTAGGCAGTTAAGATAACTAAAAGAGTAAAACAACACTTAAATACAATCAAACAGACAAATTCAGAAGTATTAATAATTAGGAGTAAAATAAACAATTGTGATCAGAGCAACATAAAGTAGGTTTAAAATCATAAATTAAGACAATTAAAATAGGAAACTAATCAAAAGCTAAGTTCAAATAGTAGGTCTTGAGCCTGCTTTTAAAAACATGAACATTCTTGGCAGCCCTGATGTTCTCCGGCAGGCTGTTCCACAGATGTGGGCTGTAGTAACTAAAATCCATCTCACCGTGGGTGCATGTTCTGACAGTAGGGATAATTAAAAGGCCAGTCCCAGAGGACCTCAGGATCCACAGGGGCTCATATGTTAAAAGCAGTTCTGATAAATACATATTAAGAATAATATAATAAGAAGGCCCAAGACTATGCACTAGGGGCGCCACACGAGTCGGCTGCCTTTTGCAACAGCGGCTCGATTCCGAGTCTTTTTCCCTTCCTCTCTCTTTTGATCCGTCTTTTTTTTTTCACCCCACTTATATCACGGACACACAGATCGTCCTAAATGTCTCCTGAGCCGGTGGACGGAGCCACTGTCTATAGCAGGATACGATACAGCAGAGAACAGCTGCTAGCATTCAACCGCCACCCGGTCCCATTGGAAATACTCGACATACCGAGAGAACTGAGGCGAAAACGCCGCGGCTGCCGGGCTGGAGTAAGGCGGAGGACAAAAAATATAAGGTACAGACCCTCCCTTCCATCTGTTGTCATGGGAAATGTACGGTCGATACTGGGAAAGTTAGATGAGCTAGTGGCTATCTCCCGTTATGATAGCACATACCGGGAGTGCTCTCTCCTTTTGTTTACTGAGACGTGGCTAACTGAACTAGCAGCAGATGCTAACATTGAGCTGGAGGGTTTTCACATGATACGAGCTGACCGAACACCAGACAGTGGCAAGGCTAGGGGCGGTGGAGTGATCATGTATGTTAACAACAACTGGTGCAGACCGGGACATATCACTGTTAAACAACGACACTGCAGCAAAGACATTGAGTTGCTAGCTGTTAGCATGAGGCCTACATATCTCCCGAGAGAACACTCACACGTGATCTGCATTGTTGTTTATGCAAATCCGACGGCGAACGCTGGGACAGCACGTGACGTCATCCATTCAGTAACCAGCAGGCTGCAGACAGAACACCCAGATGCTCTTCTCCTCATCTCAGGCGATTTCAACCATGTTTCACTGTCTCCCATTCTACCCACGTTCACCCAGTATGTCACATGCCACACTAGAGACAATAAAACACTGGATTTATTCTACGCAAACACTAAGGAGGCGTACACCTCATCACAACTACCCCCACTCGGGAGATCGGATCACAACTTGGTTCATCTCCGGCCGGTGTACAAACCCCTAGTGCACAGACAACCTCCGGCCATGCACACTGTGGAGTTATGGTCTGAGGAGACAATGGACACCCTAAAGGGCTGTTTTGAAGCCACCGCCTGGAAGCAGCTCTGCGATCCACATGGTGAGGACATCGACGGCCTCATTCACACCTTCACGGGCTACCTCAGCTTCTGTGTGGACAAATCCGTTCCCACCAAGACCATACGGCGTCACTCAAACAACAAACCCTGGATCAACCCTGAGATTAAAACACTTCTGAGAGAGAAGAAGAGGATCTTCAGGTCAGGGAACAGGGAGATGCTGAAGTCCGTACAGAGGGAGCTGAGGAGAAAGATCAGAGAAGGCAAGGACAGCTTCAGGAAGAAGATGGAGGACAAGCTGCAACAGAGCGACATCAGCGGGGTCTGGAGAAACCTCAAAACCATCTCGGGGCTCCAGAATACCTCCCCCCAGGCCACAGGGGGCAGGGAGTGGGCGAACAACCTGAATCTGTTTTTCAATAGATTTGACCAACCGCCCTCCCCCCTGACTGCACAACAACCACTGCTGCCTCTAAAGAAATCAAGTCCTGCTGCCCACTCCCCACTCTACCAACACCCCCCCACTCCCAACACACAGCCCCCCATCCTGACCCTGACCAGGACCCAGGTGAGGACGGAGCTGAGGAAGATCAAGGCGAGGAAGGCGCCGGGACCGGACGGCATCAGCGCAAAGCTCCTCAAGTCCTGTGCAGACCAGCTGTGTGGGATTGTGACGTATATCTTCAACATGAGCCTGAAACTGGGGAGGGTACCACAGCTGTGGAAAACATCTTGTGTGGTACCTGTACCAAAAACTTCCCACCCCAAAGACCTGAACAGCTACAGACCGGTGGCCTTGACGTCCCACTTGATGAAGACCCTGGAGAGACTGCTCCTTGCTCACCTCCGCCCCCTGGTGGAACCAGCGATGGATCCACTCCAGTTCGCCTACCAGCATGGCATTGGGGTGGAGGATGCGGTGATCTTCCTCCTTCACCGTTCTCTGTCCCACCTGGAGAAGCCCGGGAATATGGTGAGGATCATGTTCTTTGACTTCTCCAGTGCTTTCAACACCATCCAACCGATGATCCTGAAGGACAAGCTGCTGCGCGCAGGGGTGGACCAGCACCTGTCATCATGGATCCTGGACTACCTCACGAACCGGCCTCAGTTTGTGAGAACCCGGGACTGTGTGTCCGACACGATCATCAGTAGCACGGGGGCCCCCCAGGGAACGGTGCTGGCTCCCTTCCTGTTCACTCTTTATACTGCGGACTTCTCACACAACACAACACACTGCCATCTACAGAAGTTCTCTGATGACTCTGCGATCGTTGGCCTCATCTCCAATGGAGATGAAGCTGAGTACAGAGGGCTTATCCAGGACTTCGTGGACTGGTGCCATCGGAACTGCCTCCAGATCAACGCGAGGAAAACTAAGGAGCTGGTGGTGGACTGCCGCAGGCATGGGCAGCCCCTCACAGTACCAGTAAATATACAGGGAACAGACATCGAGATGGTGACATCCTATAAGTACCTGGGTATTCATCTGAACAATAAACTAGACTGGTCACACAATACTGATGCACTCTACAAGAAGGGACAGCGCAGGCTGTTCCTGCTGAGGAGACTCAGGTCTTTTGGTGTACAAGGGGCGCTGCTGAAGTCATTCTATGACACGGTGGTGGCATCAGCCATCACTTTTGGAGTGGTCTGCTGGGGCAGTGGCATTACTGCAGCCGATAGGAAGAGACTGAACAAACTGATTAAGAAAGCTAGCTCTGTCCTGGGGCAGCGCCTTGATCCGATGGAGGAGATAGGAGAGAGAAGGACGGTGGCTAAACTGTCATCTCTGCTGGAGTCCGAGTTCCACCCTATGCAGGACATACTGAATGCACTGAGGAGCTCATTTAGCAGCAGACTACATCATCCCAGGTGCACAACCGAGAGGTTTCGTAGGTCCTTCCTACCAACGGCTGTCAGACTGTACAACCTAAGCAGGGCTGCTCGCAGAGATAGCAAAAAAGACGTAACAAACTAATAGTTTTTTGAATGCAGAAGATGCAATAGACTTACACAGTGGTCCTCTCCGGCATACAACTAGGAGCATGCCGGTCGCTATGGAGGGTGAGAGTGTGTATGGGCACATAATCATACCATGCAGGATAGCTGGGTAGACGGTTATGCTGTTTCATTCCATCTAGCGGCAATGCTCTGCACTGTGTGTGTTTATATATTTGCATATTTGTTCCGTCTAGCTGCAATGCTCCGTACTGTGGGTGTTTATATATTTATATATCTACATGTTATTCCATCTAGCTACATTGCTCCGCACTGTGTGTGTTTATATACTTGCATATTTATTCCACCTAGCTGCAATGCTCCGTACTGTGGGTGTTTATATATTTACATATTTATTCCATCTAGCTACAATGCTCTGCACTGTGTGTTCATATATTCATATATTATTCCATCCAGCTACAATGCTCTGCACTGTGTGTCTGTGTGTGTGTGTATATATATATATTTTATAGTAATACGTACATATGTTTATTAGCTGCTCTTGCTTGCTTGTTTTTTTTTTTTCTTGCCTTCTGATTGTTGCTCTGAGTGTTGCTATCCCTGTGCTGTTGCAATCCTGGAATTTCCCCGTTGTGGGACTAATAAAGGCTTATCTTATCTTATCTTATCTTATCTTATGCAAACATTTATAAACTAGAAAAGCACTTGGAGAGTGCAGACCTCCGCCAAGCACCACAGTTCCCCCCATACAGTGTTTGTGTGTACGTTTTCAGATTCCTTGACCATGAAAACATATGACTAGCAACTGGATTGACAATGATAGGATTAGTGGTTCAGTAGTTATTCACGAAAATGGCATTTTCCGTAATGGCGGTTTTCTGATGACCACCAAAATCTAATCATCTGTAGGATACCCCATTTCTGACAATCTGTGAAAATTTCATGAAAATCCGTCCATAACTTTTTGAGTTATCTTGCTAACAAACAAACAAACAAACAGACAAACCAACGCTGATGATCACATAACCTCCTCCTCTTGGCGGAGGTAACCAGTAAAAGAACCTTAAAATCGATCCGGAAGGACAAGAGAAGTCAATGCAGTGACTTTAAAACCGGCGTGATGTGAGCCTGCCATCTGGTCTTCATCACAACACCATCCATCCATCCATCTTCTTCCGCGTAATCCTTTTCGGGTCACGGGACACATGCAGCTAAATTCTGTAATAACTGCAGATTTGAAATTGTCTTTTAGGGAAGACCAGAGAGCAGGGCATTCATCATCATCATCATGATCATAGCAGTCTGTCGTGGGCGACAATGACTGTTTCATTTAGGTCTGATCAGATTCCTCCACACAGCTCTATCCTTAGCCTTCCACTGCCAGGATCTCCTGTCTATGTCCAACTTCTTCAAGTTTCTTTTTACAGTGTCTTTAAATCTGAGCCTTGGTCTACCCTGATTGCATTTGCCCTCGCATAACGGTGAGTAGAGTAACTGCCGAGGGAGACGCTGGTGGTCCATCCTCTCAACATGTCCGACCCATCTCAGGTTCGTCTGTATTAGCATGTCCTCCATTGATGGTAGACCAGCTCGTTTCAACACTTCTATGTTGGTAATCTTGTCTTTCCATGAGATGTTCATTATGGCTCGAAGGTGTCTCATCATGTACGCGTGGAGTTTCTTCACCTACACTCTGTAGACAGTCCAAGTTTCAGCACCATACTGTACAATAGAGTAGCCAGTACTGTCACTCTGTACACTTTGCATTTCACACGGATAGACATGTCGATTGTTCCACAGTCTCTCCCTCAACTTTCTAAACACAGCACTCGCTCTTTCCATTCTGAGAGATAGTTCATCCTCCAGCCTAGCATTCTCTGAAACAGTACTCCCTAGGTACTTGAAAGTCTTGCACTTGACTAGTGGCTCTGTACCAATGCTGATCTCTTCTGGTAGTGATGTTGATAACTGGAACTTTGGTGGATGATAAAGGCACTCTGTCTTCTTGATGTTGATTTGGAGGCTGAATTGGCTAGCTGCTCTTGCAAATTTCTCCACTAAAGATTGCATATCTTCCATGCTGTGTGCAACTAGAGCACTGTCATCGGCAAAGAGCATTTCTCTTACTACCTTTATCGATGTCTTACTCTTGGCTTTAAACTGTGCCACATTGAACAAGTCTGCTTCTTTCATTGTTTGAATGTATACTCCTTCTGAAGTGTCTTTGAAGGCCACCTCAAGCATGGCTGCCAGATATAGCGAGAAGAGTGTAGGCGCCAGCACACACCCTTGTTTCACCCCGTTGCTTACTGAAAAGTCTTTAGATACTGAACCACTCATTGCCACATTTGCTTGCATACCTGTATGGAGTGCCTTGATCAGGCTGACAAACTTCTCTGTACAGCCATATTTCTTGAGTACCTGCCAAAGTCCTTGTCGCGAAACAGTATCGAAGGCTTTACTGAAGTCTATGAAGACTACATAAAGCGGCATGTTCTGTTCGATACACTTTTCTTGAACCTGTTTCAAGCAGAAAATCATGTCCATTGTGCTTCTTCCACTTCTAAAGCTGCACTGGGTTTCCAGTAGTACATTCTGCAAGATGTGTTCACTGAGTCTGTTAAGTAGTACACGTGAGAGAATCTTACCAGCAGTGGCTAGCAGTGATATACCTCGGTAATTTCCACAATCTTTCCTGTCACCTTTCTTGAACAAAGGCACAATACTTGCATCCTTCCAGTCTTGAAGTACTTTCTGGGCATCCCATATCTCTTGGATGAGCTTGTGCAGGCAGTTGGTCAGCTGAACACCACCAAATTTCCACACTTCTGCTGGAATTCCATCCCTTTCTGGAGCTTTACCATCCTGTGTTGTCCTGATAGCTGCCATTAATTAATCAAAATTTAGTTTTTCATCCAGACTTGATACAACTGGTCGTCGCACTAGACCTTCTTTAGCCTCTTCAGTGAGATCTCCAGGGTTGTTTAGTAGTTGGTCAAAGTGGTCTGCAAATCTGTCCAGGATCTTGTCTTTCTCCTGCAAAACCGTTTCACCATCCATAGCCTTTAGTTGGATCAGTCCTCTTGGTTTAGGGCTGTAGATTTCTCTCAAACCTGTGTTTGAGAAGAATGTTTTCATGTCCTTCCTGTCTGCTGCAGTTTGAAGTTTCTCCACTTTTTCATCCCACCAGTTGGACTTCATCTCTCTGGTGTACTTCTGTAGCTCACTCTGAGCCTTTGAGTATTTCTTCTTCTTCAACCTTGTGTTACACTGTAGGTTTTCCCGCCTAGCTGTATTCCTCGCTTCTAGTAGTTTCTTCAGGTGTTCATCATGCTCATCAAACCAATCTTGATGTTTTCTCTCAGGGTAGTCTAATACATCACTCGCAGTCTGATACACCATATCCTTCAGTGTTGCCCATTTCTCTTCTATGTCATTCTCTGAGTTGTTGCTGTACCAGTCTTTCAAGTTTTCATCCACTTCCTGTGCAAGTTCTTCCTGCTTCTTTTGGCCTTTCAGTGCACTAGTGTTTAGCTTCCGTGGTGGCTTCGCACCCGTCCTGCAGTGCTGTTTTCGTCTCCAAATCCTTAATCTAGATCTCAGCATAACATGATCAGTACCACAGTCCGCGCCTCTCATTGCTCTGGTGTCCAATACATCCCTTCTGTCTCTCTACCTGACTATGATGTAGTCTAATAAGTGCCAGTGCTTGGATCTTGGGTGCATCCATGTCTTCTTGTATGTGTCCTTGTGCTTAAATAGAGTGTTGGTTATCACAAGGTTGTACTCTGAACATAGTGCAAGTAGAAGTTCTCCATTAGCATTGCACTTGCCTACTCCATGACTGCCTAGCACTCCTTTCCATTTCTCACTGTCCGAACCAACTCTGGCATTAAAATCTCCAACGAGTTTCAGCCTGTCATCAGTCGGTACACGCCTGATAGTCTCACATAAATCACTGTAGAACTCTTCCTTCACCTCCTCTGTGTTGGTCATTGTTGGGGCATATACACTGATGAGTGGGGCATACATCTTCCGCTGTAGTGGGAGTCTCATAGTCATTATCTTGTCATTGATTGGCACCGGTTCCTCATCAAGCATTGCTGCTATCTCCTTTCTAACTGCAAAGCCCACTCCTGCTTCTCTCCTTTCTTGAGTTGATCTTCCATTCCAAAAGAAGATGTACCCATGGTCTTCCAAGCTGTCATATCCAGGCAGTCTTGTTTCACTAAGTGCAGTTATGTCTACACTGTACCTGCTCATTTCCAGGGCCACAAGCGCGATCTGTCTTTCTGGGCGCTGTGATGTTGTTCTGTCCAACAGAGTGCGTACATTCCATTCTGCTACACACAAGGCTGCTGTTTTCCTCTTCTTTTGTCTTCCTGCTCCTAGCTTACTTTTCGCTGCCTGTTGGAGTGTGAACAGATCAGCGCAGACCTTGTAAGCCTGGGCGACATCCGAGCCGGTATGAGTTGCTTTCTGATTGACCATTTCATGAAACTGCTTGCAAAGTATTTGAGTACTGCTAGCTTTTGCTGGACTAGCAGCACATTCTTGGTAGATAAAGGTATTATCAGTGGCAAGGACAAGCCAAGACAAACTGACTCCAGTATCTGTTGCAGTGACCGACCAGATGATAGGTTTGTTTATCTCTGCTCTTTGTGTAGTGCATGTCACAATGCACCGACTGGCACAGTCCCCCACAGACTTTGCGACAGATGTGTTTATCTGCCAGGATGTCCAGTCTCACCCTGTGTAACTGGGAGTGGTCCACCACAGACCTGTGGCAGATATTGTTTTTAGTTCTGCCAGGATGCCCCGTTTCACCCTCCATGCCCTCGGAAGGGCGGGGATGCCGGTTGAGTCGCCGACGGCCCGACCCATGAGACAGGTAGCACCGGTTTTCATGGTTATCCGGTAGCAAGCAAGCCAATGCCTGACCTGACCAAAAAAAAGGGATGTAAGTCTCAGTTAAAAGCTGCCAATTTCTGACCAAAAAAAGTGGAATTTTATGGGTAAGAAGCTGCAACTTTAGCAAAAAGACAAAAGAAGGTGTAAATTTCCAACTGTTTACAACCTAAAACGCTCCAGATATAAGATTTGAGTAAAATGCTGTAGGTTTAAGCTTTTTTTTTAACTGCAAATTCAAGAGTAAGAAAAGTTCTAAATTCATGAGGAAAAAGCTGCAAAATTATGAATAATAAAAAGCTTCAAATTTTCAAGTAAGAAGATGCACATTTCTGAGTAAAATGGTTCTAACTCTGCAGGGAAATCCTGCAAATTTATGAGAAAAAATCCTCACATTTACAAAAGAATGTTTCTAATTTACATGGGAAAAGGATGTGATAAATTGGCGTGTGTTGGCCATTTTTTTAAAGGACAGCCCTGAGGAGGAACTAAGTGGTGATGTTCGGAGGTGTTAAATTCTGCAGATCTGCATTAATCAGCAGGGAAAAGGAGAAGAGGAATAGGTGATCCCCAGCAGCAGAAATTATCCAGTTAACCCAGGAAGAGAAAACACATGACACCCCATGACACCCAACAGATCACCCCCCCCATGACATCAGTGGGAACAGCTGGGCCAAACTTCACACCTCTGTCGATTTACATGTTCCCCTCTGAGGACAATTCAAACAGAGCTGATGCTGAGGTGGAAACCAAAGGGTTAAAGGTGATATCACGGGCAGCTCGGTGGTGGAGTGGTCAGCACTGCGGCAGCACAGCAACTCACTCTTGGCCGGGGGATCCTGGGTTCGATCCCAGCCCCCGACCAACAGTGATCTGTGTGGAGTTTGCATGTTCTCCCTGTGTCTGCGTGGGTTTACTCTGGGATTTCTCCGGTTTCCTCCCACATGCTAAAAACATGCAAGTTAGGTTAATTGGGACCAAAAACTGGGGATTCTAAATTGTCCTTAGGTATGACTGTGAGAGTGAATGGTAATCTGTCTCTCTGTGTTGGCCCTGTGATGGACTGGCGATCTGTCCAGGGTGTACCCTGCCTCTCGCCCAAAGATGCTGGGATAGGCTCCAGACCCCCCGCGACCCGAAAAGGATTAAGCGGAAGATGATGAATGAATGGCTTTATCAGCAGCACTGATCCCCCACCCCCAAATGACCTGCTGACCAGGAACTAACAACTCCTCAGACCTGTTAACAAAATTTTAACAACAAAAGGACATGCAATGCCAAAGAATGAATTATGGGTAACCCCCACAACAGCCACGGACAAGCAGAGCGCTCAGCGGGAGCAATTAACATAGCAGTGTGATCTATGGACTGATAACAATATGTAGATGTGCCTTGTAACCTCTTTTGTCCTACAGCTCCAGAGCAGAGGCGAATTCCGGCCAATCTTGCTGTTGTTATGTATGACTTCCTGCTCGGTACTCAAATGCAAATGTCCCATGCCTTCCTGCAGTCTCTTTGATGATAACATGCCTTTCATGTATTGTCTGTAGTGGGGTATAAATACTGCATTGCTCTGTAACTCACACTCTTTCTCTACCACTGCTTCTGACGACACGCATTCTGTGTCTCCTCACGAGAGCCTGAGGACCCGCTCCAGCCCACCTGCACAGGGCTGGAGTGAGTTCCATGATGGCGGGATGAATGATAATAAACACCCTCAAAAACTACCAGTTCGCTGCATATTATCCCATGCCGCCACAGAATGAAGATTTCCTTTGATTTAGCAGGATAACAGCGTGAATTTTCTGGTCTGTGAATGAACAGAGCAGCCATGAGTGTTTCACGGAGTCACTTATTGAATTATAAAGGTTAATCTAAGTCACAATTTCAGGAAACATAAACTTCAGGGGAAACATAAAATTCCAGGAAACATAAAAAGGAAACATAAAATTCATAAAATGTTCCAGGAAACATAAAATTCATGACACATTGTTTTAAATTTTGCTGATTTTTCTTTTTTTTTTCCCGCTTCTCTTCCAGTCCTTATGGCCACTTTCTGATTGCTTTGAGTTTTTAAAACATCATTTTAAGAATAATGTCAACTCACTTAAAGTACATTTCTAACTACCGTACACTATATCATACAATATGCCGTTTAACATACAATTTCATTTGATCGCATTTAGATCTTAATTCAAACAAGCAGAGTATTTGCAACCAACTTAATTAAGACTTTAACAAAAACAATCAATCTGAATACAACTGGGAGCGTTTAAGAATAAAAATCTTTGGATTCCTTAATGAAGTTCTGCCTGCAGATCACCTGCACTCAAACATTCCAATTACCGCTCATGAGACGAACCAGATTCCATACAAAAAGTTAAAAAAATTTACTTTGGCTTCGTCTTTAAGGGGTTGCTGTTACAGTTAAAAGTCTCGAGTGTTGGAGAGTCCAGCTTTGTATAAAACAGCCACGTCAGTATACCACAAAAGGCTCAAAGTCACTAAGAAAATTCAGAGGTTAAACCAGCTGTTAATGTCATTTAAACCCTGCATGGCTTCAATAACGTGGAACCGGCATTTCACTTTGAAACGGATGGCTCGAGTTATTGCAAACGAGCAAGTTTAAATCACACATAACACTAAAGTTAAGAGTACTGCAAGAAGGAAAATAGTTTAATACAAAACACAGCTGTCTTACCTTGAAATGTCCTTTACAAATGAAGAGACTCAAACTGAAGAAAAACGTAATTCGAACCACCAACCCTCTGGTTACGGGACAACTCGCCCTGCTCACTCCGGGGAAAACCGAAGTCCGCTCGTCGGCACTGCTCGCTGCCTCGGGCACCTCTTCATTCTCCGTGCGGTATCAATAAATAAATGTTTTTATTTATTTATTGAACATGGCAGTAAAACGACTGCTGGCAGTAGCACGGCTGATTAAAAAAGACCCACTAAGCAGAGGCGAAATACCGTGGAAATACCACAAACCCCAGAAACTGACATAATGCCAGCAAAAACACTTAACTGTGGCGTAACATTATGTAGCTCACATATTCCTTGGCAGAGACCCAGACATGAGGGAACCTTGAGCTCGCAGTGTGTATTGACATCACGCCCCAAATGGACATTGAGTCTGGACCCCCTGCGGACTAGAGGAGAAGTGAGAAGATCTGAGAGTGAACCCGAAGAGACTGTCTGACTCCTAGGGTCAGACAGAGAAGCCGAGAGGACAATAGGAGGATTAGTTATGAATGGAATTCTTTGTTGGATGTGAATGTGATTTGTGTCTGTTGTAACAGTATAAAGGTATGTGGTTTATCTCAGCTCGCTCTCTTCATTCCCTGACTGAGAGAGGAGCTGTAGGACTTGAGATGGAATAAACCAATACTGAAAAATCATTCAGTCTCTTCATTTCGAGTTTCCTACATTGGTGACCCACACGTGAGAAATATGGAAAGACTTGGAGGTCGTCTCTCCGACTCCAAACCTGACTCACCGGAGACCGCCCGCACCGGCGTAAACTCCATTAGACTCCCCGAGTTCTGGCAAGAGGACCCGCACTCATGGTTCCAACACGTGGAATCACGGTTCGTGCTTAACGGGGTATCAGAGGATGACATTAAATTCCACAATGTCATCGCAAGACTCGACAGCCGCACAGCCCGGTGTGTGCGGAGCCTGGTGCAGCAGCCGCTCACTGCTGGCAAATACGACGCCCTGAAAGCCGCCCTCATTCGGAGCTTTGTGCCATCGGCCGACGTGAGGGCCAGAACACTCCTGGACCTGCGCGACAGAGGAGGACGCAGGCCGACCGTCCTCATGGAGGACATGCTGCAGATGATCGGGGCAGACAATGATGCGTTTTTATTTAAGCACATCTTTTTGAGGACCCTTCCAGCGCACATGAGAGGCTCCCTGTCCAGCATGAGGTGTTTGGACCGGCAGGACTTCCGCGCGCTGGCTTTGGAAGCGGAGCGGCTCCTGGACGCATGCGGCGAGCAGGAGACGGCAGCGGCAGCAGCAAACCTCGGCGCGGCGGCCCAGGGCGACGGAGAACCTGTGGCAGCAGAGCCGACCCCAGCGACAACAGCGGCAGCGCGGTCCCGGAGCAGAGGAGCGGACGAGATGTGCTTCTACCATCGACGATTCGCGCACAAGACTCACAGATGCGTCCCACCATGCAACTTCAGGAGTCAGGAAGCAGGGAAACGCAAGAGCCGGAGGTCGTTAGCAGCTTCGACCCTCGGCGAACGGAACAAGCTGCTCTACCTGACGGACGCGAGCTCCGGACGGCAATTCCTCATTGACACCGGAGCACAGAGGAGTTTCATCACTGCAACCTACACGGACCGGGCGGCCGGTCCCCGCGGAGATGGAGCAACAGCCGCAAACGGCTCGTCGATCAAGACGTTTGGCGAAAGAACTCTGCGCCTGTCCTTGCACGGCCACAGCTATGAATGGACCTTCATAGTAGCGGCGGTGAGTTTCAACATGTTGGGCGCCGATTTTTTATGCTCACATGGCTTGTTGGTAGATCTGGCTAATAGACGCTTGGTTAATGAACTCTCTTTTTGTTCTATTCCCTGTGCAGCGCGAGTGTCCCCGCCATCAGCACAGGCCAACGCCACCGCAGCAGGAGGTAAGTTCCACACTCTCCTAAACCAGTTCCCAGCACTCACAGTTCCCACGTTTTCAGCTAAGGTGGCGAAGCACGGGGTGGAGCACTTTATAACCACAAGTGGCCCACCGGTTTTTGCGAAGGCTCGGCGCTTGGATGCAGTTAAGCTCTCCATTGCGCGTGAGGAGTTCGCCAACCTGGAAAGGTTGGGCATAATTCGCCGCTCGAAGTCCGCTTGGGCTTCCCCCCTCCACAGGGTCCCTAAGGCGGACGGCTCGTGGAGACCGTGCGGCGATTATCGCAGGTTAAACAATGCCACAGTGCAGGACCGCTACCCAATTCCGCATATCCAAGATTTTTTGGTGCATTTGGCCAAGGCACGAATTTTTTCTAAAATAGACCTGGTCCGCGGTTATCATCAGGTCCCGGTCCGATCAGAGGACATTCCCAAGACAGCGGTAATAACCCCTTTCGGGCTTTTTGAATTTTTACGCATGCCTTTTGGCCTTAAAGGCGCTGCGCAAACCTTCCAACGCATGATGGATGCCGTTTTGCGCGACCTCTCTTTTGTTTTTGTCTACTTAGATGATATTTTGGTCGCCAGCGCCTCTGAGGAGGAACACGAAAGTCACCTCAGAACCGTTTTTCAGAGGTTGGGAGCGCATGGGTTGATAATCAACCCAGCCAAGTGCCATTTTGGCGCAGCACAGATCGATTTTTTAGGGCACCGCGTCTCCCCAGAGGGCGCAGTTCCGCTGCCCTCCAAAGAACGCGCAGTGGCTGAGTTTCCCCAGCCACAAACGGTAAAAGCGTTGCAAGAATTCTTAGGTATGGTAAATTTTTACAACCGTTTCATACTTCACGCGGCGCAGCTCATGCAACCGTTGTATGTCGCGCTAAAAAAACAGAAGCCCTCCAATGCGATTGAGTGGTCCCCGGAGCGGGAGCGCGCATTCACTGAGGTTAAGAAAGCACTAGCGAACGCAGCACTGCTGGCTCACCCAGACCCGGCAGCCCGAATAGCGCTAACCACAGACGCGTCAGATGTGGCCATAGGAGCCGTGGTAGAACAGCAAGTCGCCGGAGCTTGGCAACCACTCGCTTTTTTTAGCAGAACCCTACGCGATGCTGAGCGAAAATATAGCGCGTTTGACAGGGAACTGCTAGCGCTCCACCTGGCCATTCGCCATTTCCAGTTCTGGTTGGAAGGGCGGCGTTTCACCGCGTTTGTCGACCACAAACCGTTAACCTTTGCAATGTCCAAAGTCTCTGAACCATGGTCAGGCCGACAGCAGAGGCAGCTGGCCGCAATTTCAGAATTCACCACCGATATACAGCACGTAGCCGGTAAATTTAATGTGGTGGCAGACTGCCTCTCGCGAGCAGTAACAGCACCTGTCCGCGCGGATGGGGGCTGTAGCGCTGCAGACGCGGAGCGCGGTAACAGCGCGGACGCGCACGCGGCTCCGGTGCACGTAGGGATAGATTACGCGACCTCGCCCAGTGGTGCCGGCCACGTGGCGCCGTCGTGTTTTTGACGCGGTGCACTCCCTGGCACACCCGGGAGTACGCGCTTCGGTGAAAATGGTAGCAGAGAAGTTTGTTTGGCCGAGCCTGCACAAGCACGTGAAGGAGTGGGCGAGAGCCTGCATGTCCTGCCAGCGGGCCAAAGTTCACAGACACACAAAAGCCCCTTTAGAGCCTTTCCACATCCCGGCTAAGAGGTTTGATCATGTGCACGTAGATCTAGTGGGACCCCTGCCGCCCTTGCAGGGGTTCACACATCTCCTGACAATGGTGGATCGGACCACGCGTTGGCCGGAAGTGGTCCCATTGCAGTCTACCACAGCAGCAGAGGTAACTCCCGTTTTTTTAACGGCCTGGGTAGCGCGGTTCGGAGTCCCGTCGGACATTACGTCCGATAGGGGTCCGCAGTTCGTTTCAGAGCTATGGTCAGCCATGGCCAGCGGCTTAGGGGCAACAGCTCATTGCACCACCGCTTATCACCCACAGGCCAACGGTTTATGCGAGCGCTTTCACAGGTCGTTGAAGGCAGCCCTCAGAGCGTCGCTCACGGATACAAATTGGGTCAACAAACTACCATGGGTTTTATTGGGGTTGCGTTCAGCACCCAAGGAGGATTTAGATGCCTCACCTGCTGAATTAGTGTTTACTCAACCTCTCAGGCTGCCAGGAGAGTTCCTGCCAGCCCATGCAGCACCCGAGTGCCCCCCGGTGTGGGGACCTCTACGCGGCACTGGGGCAGAAATGCTCCCGGGCCCCGCTCATCACACTTTCCCGTGGGTTTTTGTTCCCAAGGCTTTGCAAAACGCAGAGTTTGTTTTTGTCAGGCACGACGCCCAGCGTCACAGTCTCCGCCCACCTTACGATGGTCCGTTCCGAGTGCTGGAAACCGGGGAGAAATATTTTATACTGGACTTGGGGGGCAGGAAAGAGACAATCAGTGTTGACAGATTAAAGCCTGCTTTTGTGTTACGTGATGAACCTGTACGGCCGGCGGGGGCGCATCGACGCGGCAGGCCTCCCAAGGGACAGCCCCTAGTCCCCCAGCAGGGGGTAAATAACCCTTCTCCCCCTCATTCCACAGGCGCACCGCAGGAAGGCACAACACAGGCTGCGAAGCCTGCGTTTAGCAGATTCGGCAGGAGATTGAAGCCTAAGCAACGGGCAGAGTGATGTGTATTTTGATCAACCCGTGTAAACTGTGCTGTAGATCCTGCAAAGGGGGGGGGGGGATGTAAGGGTGTAATGTGTATGACTGCCCATTATGGACATGAGGGCGGTGTGTGTGTGTCCTTTCTTGACATAGTGTGTATGACTGTCCATTATTGACTTAAGGTTGGTGTATGTCCGTTCTTGGGCGTTTCGGGGGGAGTGATGTGGCGTAACATTATGTAGCTCACATATTCCTTGGCAGAGACCCAGACATGAGGGAACTTTGAGCTCACAGTGTGTAATGACATCACGCCCCAAATGGACATTGAGTCTGGACCCCCTGCGGACTAGAGGAGAAGTGAGAAGATCTGAGAGTGAACCCGAAGAGACTGTCTGACTCCTAGGGTCAGACAGAGAAGCCGAAAGGACAATAGGAGGATTAGTTATGAATGGAATTCTGTGTTGGATGTGAATGTGATTTGTGTCTGTTGTAACAGTATAAAGGTATGTGGTTTATCTCTGCTCGCTCTCTTCATTCCCTGACTGAGAGAGGAGCTGTAGGACTTGAGATGGAATAAACCAATACTGAAAAATCATTCAGTCTCTTCATTTCGAGTTTCCTACATAACCAGAAGCAAACGAGAAAGTATTGACTCGGTTAACAGGGCTTTATTTCAGGAAACAAAACTATATACAGAAGGCTTACGGCACTCGCCTGCATGCCAGGTGGCTCCCACGACAAAAATAAATAAATAAATTAATTAATTTAAAAAATATATATATATATATATATACTGTATATATATATATATATATATTGTGGCATAATCCCCACAACAGCTGGACAGGCACAGCAATGTGTGTATTAATGTCTACAGACAGCCCGCTTCTCCCGGCTTTTTCCGGCTCACTACTGTGATGTTAATGTGCCATTCATGCATTGTGTTCATGCTTCCTGTCCTTACTGTGTCTATACACTGATGACAATATGTAGATGTGCCCTGTAACCTCTTTTGTCCTGCAGTTCTGGAGCAGAGGTGAATCCTGGCTTGCAATCTCTTTATTGTTATGTGTGTCTCTCAAATGCAAATGCCCATACCTACTGCTGTGAATGCCTTTCATGTATTGTCTGTAGTTGGGTATATAAGCTGCATTATTCTGTAAATCTTTCTCTCATTCCTTCAACTGCTGCTGACACACACATCTTGTGTCTCTTTGCTGGAGAGCCTGAGGACCCGCTCCAGTCTGCTCACACAAGGGCTGGAGCGGAGTTCCTATGATGGCGGTATGATTTAATAAACCTACTTAAAATCCTCAGTTCGCTCCTTATTTTTTGTGCCGCCATAATATATATATATCTAGCGGTGGCACCAGTACACTGCAGACAGACATGAGCAGGGCATTACAGTAATCAATATGACTGATGATAAAAACATTCATCAGTATCTCTGTGTGTCATATTAGCCGGACAATCAGCCTCGGTGCAGGATGCAACAGCAATGGAGATACACACAAATGAACGTTTGACAATTTATTAAATTTCAAAAAGTGCAATTTTGCAGAAACACAGTCACTCGCCAGAGGAGCAGCAACCTGCAGGGAGAGGAGATGAGAGCTGATTAGAGAAGGAATGGTTAGGATGATGGAAATCCAAATATACCACTTATGTGGAAGGGAGAGAGAGACTGGCTCAGAACCCAGCAAAGGAGATGAACCAGCAGGTTGGAACTGCTGGGAAACGGGGAAGTGGAGCTGTGTCTGACCGGGTGGAGAGGTGGAGCCGTAGCAGGAGAGACAACAGGCTGGTGAGCGTACTGAAGCTCCTGGAGACTCACTGCTAAGTTGTAATATGCGAAGGGCAGATCCTACCACAAAGTGCTCTTGGGGCTGTTTGCTTTCGGCTTTAGGACTGTGACTAGGATTCTTCTTTGACTTGGCACAGAGGCGTCGTCTCTTCGAATTTAGTCTGCTGGTAGGATCATTAGCTTCCCCAGGCGAGCCCGGGTACTGGCGGAGGGCGCGACGAGAACGCTGATCCATTGCCCCTGTAACTGGAACAATCCGCTCAACACCACTCCCCTGGCTCTCTGTACTGTCAAACATAGCCCCTCCACACATCCGGCGAGCAGCATTAACTCAAAGGATGCTCCAAAAAGTTAAAGATTTTCCTCACTTACCAATCCATGCAGATATCTACACCCCACCCACTGCCCGACTTTCATCCAGACGGCCGATTTGGAAAAACCCTCCCCCAGCTGACTTTACCATCCAGACAGCTTGGCAAGAGGAATGGGAGACCAAGGAGGTCCCAAACAAACAGCTGGTGATAAACCCCAACCAACAGGTCCCGGGCACCAACCTCCCAAGGAGACAGTGGTCTACACTCAATCGCTTCAGGACTGGACATGGCCCCTGCTTGGCCAACCTTCACAGATGGGGCAGTAGCCCTAGCCCACTGTGCGCATGTGGAGAGGAGCAAACTATGGAACACATCATAGAGGCTTGCCCGCTCCAAAGACTGGAAGGAGGATTACACACCCTCCATACAGCAAACCAGGAGGCAACTGCTTGGCTTAAGGACTTTGCATTCGCTAAATAAATAAATAACTGCTAAGTTGGCAGCAACCTGGGAAAAAGGAGAAGATAATTGTGTGTGGTTAGGAAACGTCAACACACGAGAGCTTGCTTACAAGAGTACTATTCTGTGTCATGGATGGCCCTCACGAGCCATCAATAGGACGCCACATATCAACCGGTGAGTTTGCACAGTTTATTAAGAGAAAGGATGAATGACAAAATAACAAGCCACGGGGGGCTAAAACACACTATAACGGTAACTCAGTCTATGACAAGGAAGAACAGATTCATAATGAAACACACTTACAATAAAGGACGAAGATGAAAGGTAGTTAATGTCTGACCAGGGAAGCTCGGCGAGGAGTGCTCAACAATGCCAGACAAGGGGTTGTCTGATGAGACTGCAGCGATGCTCAGACCTTAGCTGATCCCTTAAATAGGGCTCAGGATGGGACAGCTGATGGCAATCGCTAATGCGGCTCAGCTGTCAAAGAGCTCCGCTCTGACAGCTGGAAGCCCCTCCGAGCGCTGTCACAATAAGAGCTTGGAGAGCCATCAGGGACACGCACATCAGCTGGGAGGAAAATACTGCATGGCCCGAGCGCGGACGAAATTGGCGTTCAAACCACGACAGTACTCCCCCCCGAGGCGGTGAACTCCGGACGCCGTATGACACCCAAGCCCCCCCACCCCACCCAGGGTGGGAGGATGGGGGAAAGGCCTGGAGGGTGAGAACCAGAAAAGACAAAAAAAATGCCAAGACAAAGACATGGGAAAACACAGGGAACAAACGAAGCAATTACAGAGCATGGTAAAAAAAAAAAACCCCACAATACTCCATAAAGCACGGATGGAACATAAGACAGGACAAAAAATGCAAATAACAGGAGGAGACCTATAACCAAAATACACAGGCCCATGAGACACAATGTGGCAGACACAAATCATCCCTCAGACAGGGGAGGGGAGAGAAAAAAAAAGCACGCTAAACAGCGGTGAATACATAGATCCAAATAGAGCAAATGACAACACACCCAACCTTAATATTTAGTGGAAATAAGAAACACACGGGGATGATGGCAGGCAGAGTCCAATGAGACCGGAACAGTTCTGGTGGTCTCCCTGCATCCAATGTCCAAATAGCTGGCCGGAGAAAAAAGAAAAGTTCGGGCGGCCTACCCCAGTCCCAGGCCCGGAGAAACAGGATCTCTGGCGGCAGGACCAGGTCGCCAAGCAGACAGTCCAGGTGGTCAGGTGGCCGACCCAGAACGCCAAACGGGCGAGGCAGTCCTCCAGGCGGCCGACCCGCATCGCCCAGCCACCAGGACCGCAGAGGAGAAAATGACAACGGCTTCCCTGTAGAGGGGGATAGTGAGGGAGAGCCGAGCCGAATATGAGGAACCCCAACGGCACCCGGTGGAGAAGGCTTGGAGGAAGGATGAGGGTCCAGTCCGGCGTCGCTCAGTGGAGGATCTGCAGCTCCACCTCCAAATGTTACCAGAATAGGCGCTGTCCTCCTGTTGGACCCAGGGTGAGCCCGCGCTGCACCCACGATGGACCTCGACTGGGTCGCGGCTGCACCCACGATGGGCCCTGACTGGGTCGGAACAGCTCCATGGACAACCTCCAACCCCGAACCCGGAACCTTCAGAGCTGAAACCAGGACCGACTCATCACCGGCGACCCTGGGAGAAGGCTCAGGAGAGGGAACAGAATGGGAGTCAGGATCACCGGTAGCGACAGAACCCGGCGAGACAAGTTCGGATGCAGCAGACGGCTGCACCCGGCTCATCTCCCCGAGAGACAGGCAAAAATGCTCCAAAGAAGAAAGAAGGAAGACAAAGTAGAGCACTTGCCTGATCTCGAGTTCCATCGCCGTCCAGGACTTCGGCGATCCGGGCTCAGGATGAAGAAGGATGTCCTCTGGCTCTCACTCGGCTACGGTGGGCTCCGCAGCCGGCATGATGTTTTCCACAGTCTGAGGACCCTCCAACGCTGACGTCCACGCCGACGACCCACACAGCGTGGTGGCAAGGGATCCTCGACCCACTGGATCGAGCCGCTCATCAATGGAGACCCGGGGACGTTTCGTCGTCGGCGCAGGCTCCACACTGCAGTCCGCTCTCCTCCTCTGCCCATGACGTGGCTGTGGGGCTGGAACCAGGCTCTCCAGGACCGCAGGCCCCCTCCCCGTCCGGTGACGTAGGCCTGGCGCTGCGGAACACTCAGCGGAGGGAGACACAGAGGCAGCAGGTTCAATGTTAGATGCTACAGCAGGTGGTGGGAGCTCGGGGGACTGCGAACCCCAAACTCCACCCCCAGAAGTCAGACAAGGCAAATCACAAGAACGAGGAGAAGAATGAAATTGCACTTGCCTGTCCTCCGGAGGGCTGATGGTGCCTGCTGTAGCGGGCGGAGCTCTTCCCTTTCCCCTCCGGATGGTGATGGGAGGCCCCTCGGGAAGATGAGGAGGAGCCGCTCACGATGGATCACAGACGGGCCTCTCTGAAGCAGGACTCGTAGCACTCACAGCAGCCGGGGATGACGTCGAGGAGGAGGGGGTGACAGCCGAGGCGATCCGGGCACGAGGAGCTGACGGGACAGCAGGGACAGATGACCCGGGGGGAGTGGCTGCGGGAATTCCCTCCTGGCGTGACGCAGAAGAAGCAGCTGACTGGGAAGCAGAGTTCCTCCGACGACCCGGAACTGGATCCGGACGGGATTCTCGCTGGGGCTTATTTGTGGCATGGCGACGACGTCTACTGGCTGATGGTGGGACAAAGATGGGACAAGGAACACATGGCACCTGGGCTGGACGGGTGACAGGAGCTGAATCCCGAGGCAAGGAGCGGGGATGCCTCTCCGTCGGCCTCCTGCCGGGGTTCCCCTCCAGTCCGTGGATCTCCACCCTCGTCGGGGACGCCGTACTCGGGGGGGAAAGGAGAGGGTTACTTGGCCGCCTTTTCGATCAACTCACGCTGAGCCACAATCCATGTCACCCTCTT
This sequence comes from Pholidichthys leucotaenia, assembly GCA_020510985.1. NCBI lineage: Eukaryota > Metazoa > Chordata > Actinopteri > Cichliformes > Pholidichthyidae > Pholidichthys > Pholidichthys leucotaenia. The sequence continues at coordinate 345,190,926 of CM035843.1, forward strand.
CTTTCCTTCCAGAAAAGAGGTAAGGTGATATTTTATAAAGACCTCTGGGTGAGAAACAGGTAGCTGTGTGCCGCATGGGTGGGCATGAGGAGACGGGCCTTGGCCAGGTAGCCATCTATCTCCTGCAACCACTCAGGGCAAAACCCACGCTCGAGGGCAGACATACTGATATCACACAAGCCCCAGCGAAGGGAAAAAACTCCAGCCCACGGCAAACTCACGGCGACAGGCGTCTCAGTCTGGCGGCAGTCTACTGTCATGGATGGCCCTCATGAGTCATCAATAAGACGCCACATATCAACCGGTGAGTTTGCACAGTTTATTAAGGGAAAGGATGAATGCCAAAATAACAAGCCACGAGGGGCTAAAACACACTATAACGGTAACTCAGTCTATGACGAGGAAGAACAGATTCATAATGAAACACACTTACAATAAAGGACGAAGATGAAAGGTAGTTAACGTCTGACCAGGGAAGCTCGGCGAGGAGTGCTCAACGATGTCAGACGAGGGGTTGTCTGACAAGACTGCAGCGACGCTCAGCCCTTAGCTGATCCTTTAAATAGGGCTTAGGATGGGACAGCTGATGGCAATCGCTAATGCGGCTCAGCTGTCAGAGAGCTCCGCTCTGACAGCCGGAAGCCCCTCCGAGCGCTGTCACAATAAGAGCTCAGAGAGCCATCGGGGACACACACATCAGCTGGGAGGAAAATACTGCATGGCCCAAGCATGGACGAAATCGGCACTCAAACCACGACATTCTGCTACTAAGGCAGTATACCCAGACGAGCCAGCATTGAATCACTGAAGAGCGAGTTCTTATAAACACTGGTTCAGCAGAATCAGCAGGTGCGTCTGAAGAGGTGATTGCAGGAGAGCAGAGGAACAAGATGGTGGGGGTGAGCGCTCACCAGGACATGACAGGACCCCCCCCCCCCCAAGGAACGCCTCTTGGTGGTCCACGGGGCTTCTCAGGATGGGTTCGATGGTAGGCCCAAACCATACCTTTGTCATGGAAAGCTGTTCTGGGAATCCATGACCGGTGTTCCGGGCCATAGCCTTCCCAGTGGACCAGGTATTGGAAGCCCTGGCCCCGGCGGCAGACACCCAGGATCTCTCGGACGGTGTGAGTGACGTGGCCATCGAGGATCTGGGGAGGGGGAGGGGGCAGCGGCTGCGGCTGCGGGGGAGGGCACAGGGGGCTGGAGGAGAGAGGCTTCACATTGGAGACGTGGAAGGTCGGGTGAATGCGGAGTGCCCGTGGGAGCTGGAGCTGGACAACAGAGTCGCCCACGTTGCTGGTGATGGGGAAGGGACCCACGAAGCGCGGTGCGAGCTTACAGTCTTCAGCCTTCAACAGGATCTGATCCACCGATACCCAAACTTGCTGCCCAACTTTATACTCCGGTGCCAGGACCCTTTTCCGGTCGGTGTAGCCCGGATTACGCTCAGTGGTCCAGAGGAGAGCAGCTCAAGTCGACCTCCAGGGCTGGCGACAGCAGCGAAAGTGGGCCCCCATGGACGGCACTGCAACCTGTCTCTCAGCCATGGATAGGAGATGAGGATTGTAGCCCACGGAGGCCTCAAATGGTGAAAGCCCCATGGCCGAAGAGACTGTGGAGTTGAGTGAATACTCTACCCAGGTCAGATGAGAGCTCCACAATGCGGGATTGTCGGCTGCCACGCAACGAAGGGCGGCCTCACGGGACTGGTTGGCACCCTCAGCCTGCCCATTGCTCTGAGGATGGTGTCCAGAGGTGAGGCTGATGGTGGTGCCAAGGGAATGACAAAAAGACTTGTACACACAAGAGATGAACTGGGGACCCCAGTCAGAGACAATGTCCATGGGGACGCCATGCAGTCTGATGACGTGATGAAAGTAGGGGAAAGAAAGTAGTTCTGCAGTCTGGAAGGCAGATGGCAGCTTGAGGAGGGGAACCAGGTGAACGGCCTTGGACAATCTGTCCACAATCGTGAGGATGATGGTATTGCTATGGGGGGGGGGGGGACCAGTGACAAAATCCACGGTAATGTGGGACCAAGGTAGGTTGGGGACAGGGAGGGGGTGCAGCAGGCCAGCCAGGGTGGAAGGGGGGTGGAAGAGGATTTATTAAGGGGCACAAGTTTGGCAGCCCTTCATGTACTCCTGCACATCCTGCCGCAGTGTGGGCCACCAGAACGCTCGCCTGATAAGGTCCACCATGCGCACCACACCAGGGTGACAGGCAAGGTGTCCAGTGTGCCCCCACTGGATAACTTCGCTGTGGAGGGTGGCAGGGACGTAAAAGCGGTTAGGGGGACACCCCGCTGTTCCAGGCTCTGAGGACTGGGCCTGGTGGACCCTCTTCTCGATCTCCCAGGTAAGGGTTCCCAGGACGCACGAAGGCGGAAGAATGGGCTGGGAGTGGGAAAGGGGGTTAGCTGAGTCCTGGCTGAACTGCCTGGAGAGAGCGTCAGGTTTGGTGCTACGGGAGCCGGGCCTATAAGTGATGGTAAAATTAAAGCATTGGAAAAATAAGGCCCAGCATGCCTGCCTAGAATTCAGCCGGCGGGCCGACCGCAGATACTCAAGGTTCTTGTGGTCAGTCCACATGACAACAGGGTGGACAGCTCCCTCCAGCCAATGTCTCCATTCCTCTAAAGCCAATTTAATGGCCAAAAGCTCCCGATTCCCAGCGTTGTAATTCCTCTCGGCTGGGGTGAGCCACTGAGAGAAATACACGCACGGGCGAAGCTTCAAGTCCGAGGCTGAATGCTGGGATAAAACAGCGCCCATCCCTGCATCTGAAGCATTCACCTCCAGAGTAAACTGCAGCTGGGGGTCAACCTGAGCCAAGATGGGTTTGTTGGAGAACAGGCCTTTTAATTTCACAAAGGCCTGCTCAGCTGCCTCAGTCCATAAAAATGGTACCTTAACGGAGGTCAGCTGGGTTAGAGGCTGTGCAATCCCACTATAGTTCTTGATGAACCTGCGATAGAAATTCGCAAACCCCAAGAAGCGTTGCAGCTCCTTGCGAGAGTGGGGTGTTGGCCAATCTAACACAGCCTTCACCTTGGCTGGGTTGGCTTTCAGCTCCTCTTCCGCAATAACAAATCCAAGGAAAGAAGTGGAATTAGTGGAAAATTCACACTTCTCCGCCTTGACGTATAGTTGATTTTCTAAGAGCCACTGTAACATGGCTCTAACGTGCACTTGATGCTCCTCAGGCAACCGAGAAAAAATCAAAATGTCATCCAGATAAATGAAGACAAACCAATTAATCATGTTGTGAAGGATGTCATTGATGAGATGGTGGAAAACGGCAGGGGCGTTAGTTAAGCCAAAAGGCATAACCAGACACTCAAATTGCCCGAGGTGCATTTTAAATGCCGTTTTCCACTCGTCCCCCTCGCGTATTCTGACAAGATGATAAGCATTATACAAGTCGAGCTTGGAGAATGCGTGTGAGTGCTTTAGGACCTCAAAAGCGGAGTTCATCAGGGGCAAAGGATATTTATCTTTGATGGTAATAGAATTCAGTTCACAGTAATCGATGCACGGATGCAAAGACCCGTCCTTCTTACCTACAAAGAAAAACCCCGCCCCGAAGGGAGCCAAGGATGGCCAAATCAAGCCGGCATTCAGTGAATCCTTTATGTACCTCTCCATCGCCTCCCTCTCAGGTCTGGAAATGCTAAAGAGCTTGCTGGACAGCAACCGCGCACCTGGGAGGAGGTTGATAGCACAGTCATATGAGCGATGTGGGGGAAGCGCTAACGCTCATGACTTGCTAAAGGTCATGACAAACTTTGGGCATGAGGCTGAGGTCCAGCGGCTCGACTTGAGGGGAGGGGATGGGGAGGAGACGGGGAGGGACGGCGAACACTTAGCCAAATTTAGACAAGTTGCCAAACAGCTTGGGCTCCAGGAGGTGATGGAATTTTGTGCCCAATTGAGAATAGGATTGTGCCTCTGGAGCCATGGATACCCTAAAACCACCACGTGAGAGGCCCGTGGAAACACGCAAAAAGAAAGCCTCTCCCGGTGGTTGCTGAACAAAAGGATGGAGATTTGTGCCGTGCAATGAGTAACGGTCGCCGCTGTCTGGCCAGAAAGGGTGGTAACAGGACAAGGAACCGAGAAGTTTAACATCGGTATTGTAGTGAGCTGTGCTGCCTGCCTGTTGCCCTAATTTCCTCCATAGCTGTGTGCACACCTGCTCTCCTCATTAGCCTGCCTATTTAGGCTGTGCCGCCCTCGGGTCTGCACAGAGATGTCAAGCTCCCTGGTCTGGCAAGACCTCTTCGCCTTCACGTCGCCTTCCTGATCTGGAGTTCCATCTCCTCTGATCCTTCCCGCTTCATCGTCCTCCTGGGAGTCCTAGCTCCCCAACAACAAGTAAGCCTCATCATTACCTCATCTCCATGCTTCGCTCTGCTCCCCTGGGCACAGGTGGAAATCCGTGGTGGCGGACCTCCTCCTCCTGGCAGCAGACTGAGCTCAACCTGCACCTCACCAGCTCACTGCACATCTCTTCACCTTCTCACCTCCTCAGCAATCAGAGCCGAAGGCACTGTCCCACTGGCCAGAGCCTCCGGGATCTCACCTGTGTTACACACCAACTCGCCAAACAGTAAGACTGAAAATTCACTGAATCATTTCTCCCGGTCCCTGTCACTAATTCACCTGTCTCTGCTCTTCCGTAGGGTTGCCAGTCTGTACGGTGCTCTGCTCGCCTCGGCTGTTACATTCCTGTACTCACGCACACATTCACACTCACACTTCATAATAAAAGGATAATTGAGTTTATTCTGGAGTCTGTGTCTGCCTTCTGGGTCATAAATCATGTCAGTACATCTCCATCAAAACGACCCAGCAGACGGTGTGTTGGTGCACAAGCTTAACATCATTGAGGCTCGAGTAGACCAATTATCTCATCAACAACAGGTTATACTTACACAGCTTGCCCAGATTAACACACACCTGGATTGCCTTACAGCTCCTCAGTCCTTCCCACCTGCTCCCGGGAGCATGGCCGGCACGGCCAGTTCCATCCCTTCTCCTTCTCCATTGTCCTGGCTGAATCCAGTTCCCATGCCCACATGCTTCAGCAGTAAGCTAGGAGAGGCTAGGGGTTTTCTATTACAGTGTGGGATTGTTTTTCAGCAGGTACCAGGGGATTTTCCCACCAGTCACAGCCGTGTAGGCTATGTAGTCAATCTTCTGGAGGAGCGAGCTTTAGCTTGGGCTTAAGCGGTTATGGCTAGGACTGATTATGCTAATCTGACCTATGATTAATTTGTGAGTGAGTTCAATGAGGTATTCGATCACTTGGACCAAGACAGCGTGCTCACCACCCGGTTACTCAACCTAAAACAGGGGAATAAATCAGTAGCCGATTATGCCATAGACTTCCGGGTGGTGGCAGCAGAGGTGGGGTGGGAGGATGCCACCCTTTGCAGAATTTTTGTCCGAAGCCTTAGCCCTAGCCTGAGGGATGAGCTAGCCCATCTGGACAAACCTAGTAAACTGAATGAATTCATTTCCCTAGCCATTAGCTTAGACAATCGGCTAAGGGAGTGGGCCAACGAGCGCAGACCTTCCAGTCGCTCGGGCTCACAGTTTCGCCGCTCCCCCTGCTGGCCATTCCTCCATCTGATGCACTAGATTCCCCTGAGCCTATGGTAATTGACCAGTCAAAGCTCCCTCCGGCTGAGGAACAATGCCAACAGGAGCTAGGTCTGTGCTTATATTGTGACAGTGAGGAGCATGAACTGGCTACTTGCCCTATTCCACCAAAAGAGGGAATCCGTGCATCGCAGTAGGGGGATTCACGGACTCACTCCAAAGAAATCCCCTCACCAAGTTCCTGCTGCCCATTCGTTTTGTACATAACCATCAAGAAATCTCCACACATGCACTCATTGATTCAGGGGCCGAGCAGAGTTTCATTTCTGAAGACCTGGTAACCTGACTGGGGCTCGCCTGCCACCAGTTAAGAATGCTATTAAAGCTAATCGCCCTGTCCAAGGCTCCACTTGTGTTGGTGTCTAAACAGACTGCTCTGGTATCTGTCCTTGTGTCTGGTAATCACCGAGAGCAGCTCAGATTGTTTGTGCTACCAGTCTCTACCTCCCCAGTCATTTTGGGATATCCCTGGCTCCAGTTGCACAACCCCTCCATTGATTGGCACTCTGGAAATATCATCTTGTGGTGCTCGTTCTGCCTAAGTGCCTGTCTTCAGTCCGCTGCATGCTCGCTCTCCATGCCCCCGACACCCCCCCGCCTGACCTGTCCCAGGTTCCTTCTGAATACCACAATCTGGGTACCGTCTTTTGCAAGTCCCAAGCATTATCTCCCCCCTCCCCCCACTGCCCATATGCCTGTGCCATTAACCTCCGGCCCGGGGCCCTGTTACCATCCAGTTGGCTTTACAGCCTGTCGGTCCTGGAGCTGGAGGCCATGTAAACTTACATCAAAGAGTCCCTGAGCTCTGGCATAATTCGCCCATCTTCCTCGGCGGTGGGGGCAAGGTTTTTCTTCGTGGGCAAGAAAGACGGCTCCCTGAGGCCTTGCATCAATTTCCGGGAACTAAATAATATCACTATTAAGGACAAGTATACGCTTCCACTGATCAACACAGCCTTCAATTCCCTCCAGGGGGCCTCCTGGTTCACAAAATTGGACCTCTGCAACGCTTACCACCTGGTATGGATTCGAGAGGGAGACTAGTGGAAGACGGGGTTCCGTACCCCTAGTAGTCACTTTGAATATCTTGTCATGCCGTTTGGGCTGACCAACGCCCCCGCTGTGTTCCAGCGGCTGATTAACGCTGTGTTGAGGGATTTTCTGGGCCTTTCGTATTTGTTTACCTTGATGATATTCTCATTTTTTCTCAGTCCCTCGATGAACACCTAGTGCACGTCAGGTGAGTGCTGCAGCGGCTGCTGGAGAACAAACTGTTTGTTAACGCGGAGAAATGCGAGTTCCACACTTCATCCACTTCATTTTGGGGGTTTGTCATCTCGCACAACAAAGTCATTGCCGATCCGGCTAAGGTAAAAGCGGTGGTAGAGTGGCCGACCCCCTCATCCTGGAAACAGTTACAGCAGTTTCTGGGATTCGCCAACTTCTACCGCCGCTTCATAAGGAATTACAGTCTCACTGCCCTTCCTCTCACTCGCCTCACCTCCGCCAAGGTGCCCTTCCGGTGGACGGAGGAGGCTGAGGCTGCTTTTTTGGAACTAAAATCATTATTCTCCTCTCCTCCGATTCTGGCACAGGTGGACCCTGCTCTGCAGTGCTTGGTGGAGGTGGATGCTTCGGACTCTGGTGTGGGAGCAGTTTTGTCTCAACACTCCCCTGTGGATGACAAGATTCACCCCTGTGCGTTCTTCTCCCACCGTCTCTCCCTGGCTGAAAGGAACTATGACATCGGGGACAGGGAGCTCCTGGCGGTGAAACTGGCTCTGGAGGAGTGGCACCATTGGCTGGAGGGGGCCTCCCAGCCATTCATCGTATGGACCGACCATAAGAACTTGGAGTACCTCAGGACGACCAAGCATCTGAATGCGTGCCAAGCCCACTAGTCCTTGTTCTTTGGCAGGTTTGATTTTACCATCACCTACCGCCCAGGGTCCAAGAACACCAATCCTGACGCTCTATCTAGACAATTCACTTTGGATGCGGTGGAGGCACCATCTCACCCCATTATTCCTCCTTCATGCATCATGGGCACCCTCTCGTGGGGTATTAAGGAGAAAGTTCGTAGAGCGCAGGAGACCGAGGCTGACCTGGGTGTGGGGCCAGCGGGGAGGCTGTGTGTGCCTTCTGCTGTCCAGGGCGAAGTCATAAATTGGGCCCACTCCTCCAAGCTCTTATGCCACCCGGGGATGGCACGCACCGTGGACCTATTACAAAGGACTTTTTGGTGGCCATCGCTTCGGAGGGATGTCGGGGAGTACATCCGTGCCTGTCCCCAGTGTGCTACCGGTAAGACGTCCTCCTCTCCTCCAGCTGGTCTGCTTCATCCTCTTCCCATCCCCGGCAGGCTCTGGTCCCATGTAGCACTGGACTTCATCACCGGCCTCCCATCCTCTACTAACAACACCGTTATCCTCACCATAGTGGATAGATTCTCCAAGGCAGCCCATTTCATTCCCCTAAAAGGTCTCCCCACGGCCAAGGAGACTGCGGACCTGCTCATCCTCCACGTGCTACGGTATCCCCCTGCACATTGTGTCCGACTGTGGGCCCCAGTTCATCTCACAGGTATGGCGAGCCTTCTGCAACGCCATTGGGGCTATGTTAAGCCTGTCCTCGGGGTACCACCCCCAGAGCAATGGCCAGTGTGAGCATGCCAATCAGGTGCTGGAGGCAGCACTACGGTGCATCACCACTGGCAACCCGGCGTCCTGGAGCGCCTATCTGCCATGAGTTGAATACGCTCACAATACCATGGTCTTGTCTGCCATAGGCATATCACCATTTGAGGCTTCATTGGGTTACAACCCCCCGCTGTTTCCCGAAGAGAAGGGGGACATTGCGGTGCCTTCCGTGCAGGCCCATCTGAAGAGCTGTCACTGGCTGTGGAAGGCTACCCCGGCCGCGCTTCAACGCACAGCGGACCACAACTCCGTCATTGCCAACCACCGCAGGACTTCGGTCCACCCTACCAGGTTGGGCAACAAGTATGGCTTTCCACCAAAAATATCAACCTCAAGGCTGAGTCTAGGAAGCGTTCACAGTGTTTCATTGGTCCTTTTGGTATTACACATATTGTGAATCTTGTGGCTGTGCGCCTGGCTCTCCCCCCCTCCCTCCGCATTTGTCCCACCTTTCACGTTTCCCAGGTGAAGCCATTCTGCTGTAGTCCTCTGTGCCCTCCTCCCAAGATGCCACCTCCACTGGTAGTGATTGATGGCGACCCCGCGTGGAGGGTCAACTCCATTTTGGATGTCGGGCACCAGGGTCGCGGCCTCCAGTACCTGGTGGACTGGGAGGGTTACAGCCCTGAATGGAGGTCCTGGGTGCGTCCCTCCTTCGTGTTGGATCCTCAGCTCATCAGGGACTTCCACCGGATGCACCTGGGTAGGTTGAATCAGCCGCTGAGAGGCATCCCATAGGGGAGGACTACTGTAGTGATCTGCGCTGCCTGCCTGTTGCCCTAATTTCCTCCATAGCTGCGCGCACACCTGCTCTCCTCATTAGCCTGCCTATTTAAGCCGTGTTGCCCTCGGGTCTGCACAGAGACGTCAAGCTCCCTGGTCTGGCAAGACCTCTTCGCCTTCTCGTCGCCTTCCTGATCTGGAGTTCCATCTCCTCTGATCCTTCCTGCTTTGTTGTCCTCCTGGGAGTCCTAGCTCCCCAACGACAAGTAAGCCTCATAATTACCTCATCTCCACGCGTCGCTCTGCTCCCCTGTGCACAGGTGGAAATCTGTGGAGGCAGACCTCCTCCTCCTGGCGGCGGACTGAGCTCAACCTGCACCTCACCAGCTCACTGCACATCTCTTCACCTTCTCACCTCCTCAGCAACCGGAGCCGAAGACACTGTCCCACTGGCCGGAGCCTCCAGGATCTCACCTGTGCTACACACCAACTCGCCAAACAGTAAGACTGAACATTCACTGAATCATTTCTCCCAGTCCCTGTCACTAATTCACCTGTCTCTGCTCTTCCCTAGGGTTGCCAGTCTGTATGGTGCTCTTCTCACCCCGGCTGTTACATTCCTGCACTCACACACACATTCACACTCATATTTCATAATAAAAGGAAAATTGAGCTCATTCTGGAGTCTGTGTCTGCCTTCGGGGTCATAAATCATGTCAGGTATCCTCATCTCCTGAACGAGTTGGGAGGACATAAAGTTACCCTCTACCCCTGAATCAATGAGGGCAGAGACCCTCCTCTTGACCCCCGGCAACTGGACCAGGGCTGAAATAGAAAAATTGCCGGGTGGATTAGAGTGTCTCCCGCCCGCCAGACCCTCCATGGCTACTGACGGGCCGCGTCTTTTGGCCGCAGGTGACACATGTCTCGCATGTGCTTCAAAGAACCACAATAGGCACACGCCCTGATCCACCGTTGCCGCTCAACTTCTGCCCACAGAAGGCGAGCAGAGCTGAGGTCCATGGCTTCGGTGGTAGGATCACAGTCGCTTGAGTCAGCAGCCGCAGAGGGTGCGTGCATGGCGAACGGGCAAGAGGAGGCGCTGCGCTCCCTAGCGTGCTCACGGTACTGGTTATCCAACCCGACTGCTTGATCAATGAGGCTGTCCAAGGTAGCGGGAACGGCATGAACCGCCAGGTCGTCGCGGAAGTGAGGATTTAAACCATGGAGGAATGCGTTGCGTAAGGCAACCTTGTTCCACCCCGATTCCTCTACTTCGACTCGAAACTCCACCGAGAAGTCGGCCACCGACCAGCTGCCCTGACAGAGCGACATTAGGCGACTCATGATGTTCCCTTCACTCTCGGTACGGTCAAAAGTGAGGGTGAAATCAGTTACAAATTGGTCAGACGTTGGAGGTGAGCTCCTCTGGCTATTGATAACAGCCCGAGCCCAACTAAGAGCCCTGCCCCAAAGCAGGAGGGTTAATTGGTGAATTTTGGACACATCGTCTGGATACTCCCCCTTAACCTGCTCAAAATACAGCCTAACGTGGAAAAGAAAATCCTTACATCTCCCCACCTCCCCTGCGTACGGGGCAGGAGTGGGAATGGAAAGAGTTTGGCGGATGGTGGAAGAAGTTGGGGGAGCAGGACAAGTCGGCGCAGCCGGAGCAGACATGCAGGCCAAATGATCAGTGACTACACTCAGCTGCTGCGTAATAGTTTGCAGCTGCTGAGTGAGCTCAGCCACCTGCCTCTCTGTAACGGTGAGGTGGTGGAGCCCGGAGTGCTCCGTTGCTGCGACACCTGCTAGGTCGTGACCTTGGCTGGCTTGTTCTGTCATGTTAACCAGACAATCAGCCTAGGTGCAGGATGCAACAGCAATGGAGACACACACAAATGAACGTTTGACAATTTATTAAATTTCAAAAAGTCCAATCTTGCGGAAACACAGTCACTTGCCAGAGGAGCAGCAACCTGCAGGGAGAGGAGATGAGAGCTGATTAGAGGAGGAATGGTTAGGATGATGGAAATCTAAATATACCACTTATGTGGAAGGGAGAGAGAGACTGGCTCAGAATCCAGCGAAGGAGATGAACCAGCAGGTCAGAACTGCTGGAAAACGGGGAAGTGGAGCTGTGTCTGACCGGGTGGAGAGGTGGAGCCGTAGCAGGAGAGACCACAGGCTGGTGAGCGTATCGAAACTCCTGGAGACTCACTGCTAAGTTGGCAGCAACCTGGGAAAAAGGAGAAGATAATTGTGTGTGGTTAGGAAACAACACACGAGAGCATGCTTACAAGAGTACCATTCTGCTACTGAGGCAGTATACCCAGACGAGCCAGCGATGAGTCACCGAAAAGCGAGTCCTTATAAATGCTGCCTCAGCAGAATCAGCAGGTGCGTCTGAAGAGGTGATTGCAGGAGAGCATAGAAACAAGATGGTGGGGGTGAGCGCTCACCAGGACATGACACAGTGTTTGCTTGAGAGAGAAGTGGGCAAATTCTGGCTATATTCTTTAGATGGTAAAATACTGTTCATGTTACATTTTTAATGTGTGGAATAAAACAAAGCACAGAGTCTCTGTTGGGATGGGGTAAAAGACAGACTACGTAATTTTGGTAAAATTTTCTCTCTCTGAACTTCAGGACCAATGTTTAAAACTTCAATTTTGTCCTGGTTAAGCTAGAGAAAGTTTCCTGCCATCCATGATTTAATGTCTAAAATACAGCTGTAAAGGGCATTAATTGGTTCCATGTTATCAGGAGACACAGTAATATAAAGTTGTGTGTCATCAGCATAACTATGGAAACTAATGCCATGTCTCCTGATAACATCCCCAAGGGGCAGCATGTACAGATTAAAAAGTGTCGGACCTAAAATTGAACCTTGGGGCACATCACAGTTTATTTTATAGACTCTGGAAGAACAAGTATCCATGCTTACCAAAAAGTTCCTGTCTGTGAGGTAGGACTTGAACCAGTTAAAGAACAGAACCAGAGAGACCAACCAAGTCCTTTACTGTGGTTAAAAGAATATGGTGGTCTACTGTATCAAAGGCAGCACTTAGGTCCAGTAGGACCAGGACTGAAGTTCTGTGTGAGTCCATATTGTGCCTCAGGTCATTAACAATCCTGACCAGGGCTGTCTCGGTACAGTGGTTCATCCTAAAACCAGACTGGTTTTCATCAAATATGTTATTTGATATTAAAAAATAATTTAACCATGTAAAAACAAGTTTTTCTAAAATTTTGCTTTAAAATGGTAGGTTGAATACTGGTCTGTAATTATGAAGGTTTTCAAGATCTAAATTACTGTTCTTCAAGAGGGGTCTCACCGCTGCCGTTTTAAAGGCAGCAGGGAAATCACCCATCTGGAGAGAGTAATTCATTATGTTTAAGAGTTCCTCCTGGAAAAATCCACAAAATGTTTTTAAAAGAGATGTGGGAATGGGATCTAAAAGACAGGTTGTTGGACTGACTTGGGAGAAAACTTGACCAACAGTTTCAGCATCAACCAGGGCAAAACTCTCCAGCGTTTCCTCAGATAAAAGCAGAGGTTCAACAGTACTAAAAACAGTATTTTGTAATAAAAGATTGGATCTAATAACATCTATTTTGCTTCTGAAGTGGTCTGCAAAGTCCTCACATAGTGGGTCTGTTGGCATCCCGCTGGACTTCTTAAAATCAGGGTTGATCAGGTGATCAATGGTAGAGAACAAGATTCTGAGATTGTTTTTGTGAGTATTTATTATTTTGGAGAAGTGGAAGTTTCTCGTTTGTTTGACTGTGTTATTATAGAGTTTCAATTGTTTACATAAAATTCGGTAGTGAACAGTTAATTTTGTTTTTCTCCACCTTCTCTCTATCGCTCTGCATTTTCTTTTCTGCTGTTTCATATCTTCATTCCACCAGGGCGGGACAGGTTTAGATTTGCGCTTTTGGTCTTTAGTGGTGCAACCAAGTCCAGTGCTGTTTTTAGTTTATGGTTAAAACAGTCAGTAATAAAATTACATAATGCAGGAATAGAACCTCAGCAGGAGTGTCACTTAAAACCGTGATAAAATTTGCAGCCACTTCAGAGGTCAGATGGCACTTCCTCACAGTTCTCACCAGTTCTGAACCCTCTCCATTTGCTCTCATGAATTTTTTTCTTTATGATAAACATACAGTGGTGTGAAAAAGTGTTTGCCCCTTCCTGATTTCTCATTTTTTTGTATGTTTGTCACACTTGTATGTTTCAGATCATCAAATACATTTAAATATTAGACAAAGATAACAAGTAAACACAAAATGCAGTTTTTAAATGAAGGTGTTTATTATAAAGGGAAAAAAAAATCCAAACCTACATGGCCCTGTGTGAAAAAGTGATTGCCCCCTAAACCTGATAACTGGTTGTTCCACCCTTAGCAGCAACAACTGCAATCAAGCATTTGCGATAACTGGCAGTGAGTCTTTTACAGCACTGTGGAGGAATTTTGGCCCACTCATCTTTGCAGAATTGTTGTAATTCAGCCACATTGGAGGGTTTTCGAGCATGAACCACCTTTTTAAGGTCATGCCACAGCATCTCAATCAGATTCAGGTCAGGACTTTGATTAGGCCACTCCAAAGTCTTCATTTTGTTTTTCTTAAGCCATTCAGAGGTGGACTTGCTGGTGTGTTCTGGATCATTGTCCTGCTGCAGAACCCAAGTGTGCGTCAGCTTGAGGTCACGAACAGATGGCCGGACATTCTCCTTCAGGATTTTGTGGTAGACAGCAGAATTCATGGTTCCATTTACCACAGCAAGTCTTCCAGGTCCTGAAGCAGCAAAACAGCCCCAGACGATCACACTACCACCACCATATTTAACTGTTGGCATGATGTTCCTTTACTGAAATGCTGTGTTACTTTTACGTCGGATGTAATGGGACACACACCTTCCACAAAGTTCAACTTTTGTCTCGTCAGTCCACACAGTATTTTCGCAGGCCATTTTTGCCCAGTCTCTTTCTTATGGTGGAGTCAAGAACACTTACCTTAACTGAGGCAAGTGAGGCCTGCAGTTCTTTGGATGTTGTTGTGGGGTCTTTTGTGACCTCTTGGATGAGTCGTCGCTGCGCTCTTGGGGTAATTTTGGTTGGCCAGCCACTCCTGGGAAGGTTCACCACTGTTCCATGTTTTCACCATTTGTGGATAATGGCTCTCACTGTGGTTTGCTAGTCCCAAAGCTTTAGAAATGGCTTTATAACCTTTTCCAGACTGATAGATCTCAGTTACTTTGTTTCTCATTTGTTCCTGAATTTCTTTGGATGACAGCATGACGTCTAGCTTTTGAGGATCTTTTGGTCAACTTCACTTTGTCCGGCAGGTCCTATTTAAGTGATTTTTTGATAGAGAACAGGTGTGGCAGTAATCAGGCCTGGGTGTGGCTTGAGAAACTGAACTCAGCTTTCCAAAGATGTGATAAACCACAGTTAATTTATGTTTTAATGGGGGGGGGGCAATCACTTTTTCACACAGGGCCATGTAGGTTTGGATTTATTCTTACCCTTAATAATAAACACCTTCATTTAAAAACTGCATTTTGTGTTTACTCGTGTTATCTTTGTGTTGTGGAGAGTGCAAATAAAGGAACCAGACTTACGCGACAGACGAACTTTATTTCTCACTCTCACTTCAATCACACACAGAAAAAGAATTTCTTAATACACTAGGGTCTCTCCTTTTATACCACTCCATTCCTTCCCCCTGTTGCCTGAAATCTTGCATTACAATACGTTCACACATTCACCCCTTACTGCTGCATTACCATCTTTTCCCATTAAAATACGTACTGTCCTTCTCCATTAAATCCCCCACAGAATATTCCCATCCACTCTGCTTCCAGTCTGAGATGAATATCCCAGTGTGGGTTCCCTACACCCCCCCCCCCCCCCCCCAGAGTCTCAGACTGAGCTTCAACCCTCACGTCCTGTTGGCTTCAGTCTCCTCCCATATCTGCTGTAACAAGGGACCTTCGACTCCGCGGCGCTGCTGTGCCGGTGGGGGGCTCCTGGGGGTGTGTCTGTCTGCGGGTGGGCAATGGCGAGGAGGGGGGTACATTCTACTTGCCCGTGTACACTACCGTTCAAAAGTTTGGGGTCACCCAGACAATTATTTTGTGTTTTCCATGAAAAGTCACACTTATTTACCACCATGAGTTGTAAAATGAATAGAAAATATAGTCAAGACATTGACAAGGTTAGAAATAATGATTTGTATTTGAAATAATAATTTTTTCCTTCAAACTTTACTTTCGTCAAAGAGTCCTCCATTTGCAGGAATTACAGCATTACAGACCTAACATGATTGCACAAGGGTTTTCTAATCATCCATTAGCCTTCTGACGCAATGAGCAAACACATTGTACCATTAGAACCCTGGAGTGATAGTTGCTGGAAATGGGCCTCAATACACTTACGTAGATATTGCACCAAAAACCAGACATTTGCAGCTAGAATAGTCATTTACCACATTAGCAATGTATAGAGTGTATTTCTGATTAGTTTAAAGTTATCTTCATTGAAAAAAAGTGCTTTTCTTTCAAAAATAAGGAAATTTCTAAGTGACCCCAAACTTTTGAATGGTAGTGTAGCTGCTCTGATGAATCTTCTACCTGGGGAGTTCTCAGTGGGGGTCTTCCACGTCGAGGGGCCCGAGCCAACATCACTTGCTCGTCCGCCACCACAAAGGCGGGCTTAAGTCTGTCTATACATATTTTCTCCCGACGACCTCCCAAGTCTAACAAAAATGTTTGTCCCCTGGTTACAGCACTCTGAACGGGCCATCGTAGGGTGGACGCAATGGAGGGCGGTGGGCATCGTGCCTGACAAACACGAACGCCGCGTTCTTCAAAGTTTTTGGCACAAAAGCGCGTGGAAAACAGTGGTGGGCCGGGCCCGGTAGTGTGCCTGTGTCTGCGCTATGCTGCGAACGCTGAGACAGACAGTTGTCCTGCGTGGGATTATCTGGTAAAAATTCCCCGGGGAGCCGCAGTGGCTGAGAAAAAACAAGCTCCGCCGGGGAAGCCTCCAAATCCTCTTTTGGTGCGGAACGCAACCCTAACGGAACCCACGGCAACCGGTCTACCCAATTTGCATCCGTAAGCGAAGCCCTGAGCGCTGCTTTCAGCGACCTATGGAAACGCTCGCATAACCCATTGGCCTGTGGGTTGTACGCAGTTGTGCGATGAATTGCTACACCCAGGCTACGGGCCATTGCGGACCAGAGGTCGGAAACAAACTGCGGGCCCCTATCGGATGTGATGTCCGATGGGATGCCAAAATGTGCCACCCATGTTGTCAAAAAGGCGCGCACCACGTCCGCGGACGTGGTTGCCACTAGCGGGACTGCTTCTGACCAGCATGTGGTGTGGTCCACCACTGTCAGAAGGTGCGTGAACCCCTGCGATGGCGGGAGGGGACCCACAAGGTCCATGTGAACATGGTCGAACCTCTTAGCCGGTATACGAAACGGCTCCAAAGGGGCCTTCGTGTGTCTGTGTACTTTGGCTCGTTGGCATGCTACACAGGCTGCAGCCCACTCTTTCACTTGTTTGCACAGGCCTGGCCATACGAACTTTGCTCCCACCATTTTGACTCACGCGCGCACTCCTGGGTGCTCCAGAGCGTGAACTGACTCAAACACTTGGCGGCGCCAAGCAACTGGGACCACCGGGCGTGGGCGTCCCATGGAGACATCACAGATTGGGGGTGGGGGGGCTGCCGTCTTGCAGTACTCTGCTCTCCAGCCTTAACCCTGTTGATCCAGACTGGAGCGCACACACGTCCGAAACGCCAATCTGCTCTGTGGCCATGGCTGCGTAATCTATCCCCACGTAGACCAGGGCCACTACTGCGCGCGAGAGGCAGTCCGCCGCCACATTCAGTTTACCTGCCACATGCTGAATATCGGTCGTAACCTCCGAGATTGCGGCCAACTGTCTCTGCTGCCGGCCCGACCATGGTTCCGAAACCTTGGCCATCGTGTACGTTAGTGGCTTGTGGTCCACGAACGCAGTGAAGCTGCGCCCTTCTAGCCAGAACTGGAAGTGGCGTATGGCCAGGTGGAGAGCCAGCAACTCTCTGTCAAACGCGCTGTATTTACGCTCACTGTCGCGCAAAGCCCTGCTGAAAAAAAGCGAGTGGCTGCCAAGAACCGGCAACACGTTGCTCCACGACGGCCCCTATGGCCACGTCCGAGGTGTCGGTAATGAGCGCTATCTGGGCTGCCGGGTCCGGGTGCGCCAACAGTGCAGTGTTTGCCAGGGCTGTTTTAACCTCAGAGAATGCCTGCTCCTGTTCCAGAGTCCATTCAACTCTGTCCGCCGGCTTCCGTGTCTTGAGCATGGCATACAATGACTGCATGAGCTGAGCTGTGCGGGGGAGGAACCGGTTATAAAAGTTAACCATCCCCAAAAACTCTTGCAGTGCCCTGACCGTCTGAGGCTGGGGAAAATTCGCCACGGCGCGCACCTTGTCGGGCAAGGGTATCGCTCCCTCCGGTGAGATGCGGTGCCCCAAAAAGTCAGTCCCCGTAATGCCGAACTGGCATTTCGCCAGGTTGATTATTAACCCATGCTCTTCCAACCTCCGGAAAACCGTCCTGAGGTGGGTTACGTGTTCGTCCTCGGACGCGCTGGCCACCAGGTATCATCCAGGTAGACAAACACAAACGGCAGATCGCGCAACACCGCATCCATCATGCACTGGAATGTCTGTGCCACGCCTTTTAATCCAAAGGGCATGTGTAAAAACTCAAACAAGCCAAACAGAGTTATTACTGCTGTTTTGGGTATGTCCTCCGTGTGCACCGGGACCTGGTGGTAACCGTGGACCAGGTCTATTTTAGAAAAAATGCGTGCCCCGGCGAGGTGAACGGAAAAATCCTGAATATGAGGAATTGGGTAGCGGTCATGTGCTGTGGCGTTATTCAATCTGCGGAAATCTCCACACGGTCGCCACAATCCCTCGGTGTTAGGGACCATGTGTAGTGGGGATGCCCATGGGCTGTTTGAGTGCCTGATGATGCCCAACCTTTCCAAGTTGGCAAACTCCTCGCGTGCTATGGCCAGTTTAGCTGCGTCCAGGCGCTGAGGTCGTGCGAAAACGGGCAGCCCCATGGTGGTGATAAAGTGTTCCACCCAGTGTTCAGTGATGGCCGCCGAAAACGTCGGGACTGTGAGTGCTGGGAACTGAGTGAGAAGTGTGTGGAACTTACTGCCTGGTGTTGTGACGTTGGCTAGTGTTGTTGGCCCGGCCCCTCGAGCTGTACAGGGGAGAGAATCAAAAGACATTGCATTAACCAGGTGTCTGTTAGCAACATCGACTACCAACCCGTGTGGACACAGAAAATCAGCTCCCAAGATCGGGAAACTGCATGCCGCTATGACGAAAGTCCACTCGTACATACGGCCATGTAGGGATACAGTCAGTGTCCTCTCACCAAAAGTCCTAATGTCCGAGCCGTTTGCGGCTATCAGCTTGGGGCCACTAGCTCCCGCTAGCCGGTCGGTGTAGGACGGCAGGATGAGGCTCTTTTGGGAGCCGGTGTCTACAAGAAACAGTCTCCCCGAGCGCGAGTCCGTCACGTAGAGCAGCTTGTTTTCTTCACCAGCAGTCGTAGCTGCTACTGACCGCCGGCCTTGGTGTTTCCCGAACGCTTGAATTGGCACGGTGGCACACATCTGCGTGCGTTCTCTCCAAAACGGCGGTGGTAGGAGCAGAGCGTTGTCTCTCTGGCGCCTTCTGGCCCCCGCTGCTGCTACTGTCGCCGGCTCCTCACCTCCGCTGGTCGTCTCACTGGTTTCTGACGCCGCCGCGTTCACTGTGAGGGTCCTGGTGGTGAGGATGATCCGATCTGCCTCCTGGGCTAGTGCACGGTAGTCGCGTGCGGCCAGCAATGGCGAGTTGGCCAGGACCACTCTTGCCTCTGTTGGGAGGTTCCGGAGGAAAAGGTGGACAAACAGAAAATGCCCGTCGTCCGTGCCCATCAACGCCAACATCTTCTCCATCAGTTTGACTGCCGACCCATCTCCTAACTCGGAGCGCCTCAGGAGCCTCTCTGCTCTCTCACAGTCCGAGAGCATGTAGCGCCGGGTCAGCGCGGCCTTGAGAGCCCCGTATTTATCGTGGGCTGGAGGCTGTTGGAGCAGGCTCGCTACTTGCTGAGTCGTGCGAGCGTCCAGCGCTGCGATCACATAGTAATATCTGGTGTCATCTGCCGTTATTCCCCGGAGGGCGAACTGAGCCTCGGTGTGGAGGAACTAAGACCGCAGGTCGTGCAGCCAAAAGTCCGGTAGTTTGACCGAAACAGCGCACGCGTTGCTGGGGCTTTCCGTCCAGGCCGTCTCTGGGATGCTTTCCACGTTGCTGGGGCTTCCCATCCGGGCCGACTCCGGGGTTCTTGCCTCGTGTTCTATAATTCGTCAAGGGTCACCAGTGTGGGGAGTGCAAATAAAGGAACCAGACTTACATGACAGACGAACTTTATTTCTCACTCTCATTTCAATCATACACAGAAAAAGAATTTCTCAATACACCAGGGTCTCTCCTTTTATACCAATCCATTCCTTCCCCCTGTTGCCTGAAATCTTGCATTACAATACGTTCACACATTCACCCCTTACTGCTGCTTCACCATCTTTTCCCATTACAATACGTACTGTCCTTCTCCGTTAAATCCCCCACGGAATATTCCCCTCCCTTCTGCTTCCAGTCTGAGATGAATATCCCAGCGTGGGTTCCCTACAGTGTCATATTTAAATTTGTTTGATAATCTGAAACATTTAAGTGTGACAAATACACACAAAAAAAAGAGAAATCAGGAAGGGGGCAAACACTTTTTCACGCCACTGTAGATAGTGATACACCTACTTCCTGGAGAGTATTCTTCACTTGGGAGGATGTATTGAAGGGGTTTTTCTTCACCATGGAAAGGATCCTGCGATCGCCACCACTGTTGTCGTCCGTGGATGAACAGGCCTTTTTGAGTTCCTGAGCTCACCAGTGCACTCTTTTTTTCGCAGAATGTACCAAATTGTTGATTTGGCCACTCCTAACATTTCCGCCATCTCTCTGACGGATTTCTTCCTTTTTTTTAACCAAAGGATGGTCTGTTTCACTTCCACTGAGAGCTCCTTTGACTGCATGTTGTGGGTTCACAGCAACAGCTTCCAAATGCAAATGTCACACCTGGAATCAAGTTCAGAGCTTTTATCTGCTTGCTTGATGGATTAATGAGGGAACTGCCCATGAAATAGTTTTTAAGTAAATTGTCCAATTCCTTTGGAGCCCCTGAAATGAAGAGATTTTGTGTAAAAATGGTTGCAATTTCTAAACCGTAACTCCAATTTGGATGTGAATACCCTCAAATTAAAGCGGAGAGTCTGCACTTTAATCCCACATTGATTATATAACTGTATCTTGAATATCTTTGGGTAAACAGTTAAAATAACAAAACTTGTGTCAGTGTAAAATGATTTATGGACCTAACTGTATATTGTTCTAGCAAGGAGGTTGTATTTTTCTGAAGGAAGTTCACCTTTTCACTATGTTCACCTGAAGCGTGAAAAGTCACACTTGGGCAGAAGTAGAATCATGCTGGTTTACATAGATGTGGATAGCCAACTGGAGGGAGGAGAAAATTAGACTCACATGGAGGCATGGAAGAAGATGGACTCAAACATTTTAATTCCAGATGAAGCCACAATACAGAGTAGCACAGCAGTCAGAAAAACTTACTAAACAAAAACAGTGAAATATAAAACAAGGCTGTATGAAGGCAGGAAACCAAAAACAATAAGCATAAACTAGGAACACAAGACACTCTTTGGTTGTCCATCGAGTATGAGATGATGACGTCTTCTCTGCTGCCCTACATCAGTTGCTGTATTGGGGATGTCGCTGGTGGCTGCGTTGATGACTGCGTAGGCCAAATGCAGAGGCACATCTGAGTCCACAGGTTGGACAAAGAATACCATCTCCGGGTGGAGGGTTGAATTGCTGCGTGTGGCGTCGGCGATCCACCTTGGTATGCGTGCGGCAGTCTTCAAAGAACTGAACGGCTTGATTAGTGGATTCCTGAAGTTATCCGATTATTCAAGTGGCCATGTAAACAGAAAAAATCCGATAAACGCCATGTAACCAGGTCATTAACTCAAGTGGTTTACCTTGCAATAACCTGTTTATTCAGTGCATGTAAATGTGACAAAATTGATTATTGCCATTATTAGTTTATTCCCAGTAATCAGTTTATTGTGACCATTGAATCAGGGTCATTGACTTACAATGGCGAAACCAGGAATACACAAAACAAGACTCTCCAAATTCTAATCCAAGAAACTAAAAAAAAAAAAAAAAAAAAAAAAAAAAAAAGAGACTGGGTTATGATGAGGAATGAAAGTCAGTAGAAGCAAGATAGAATACATGTGTGTGAATGAGAAGGAGGCAGCTGTAACGGTGAAGATGCAAGGACTCGAAGTAGTGAAGGTAGATGAGTTTAAATACCTGGGGTCAACCATCCAAAGCAACTGACAGTGCACAAGGGTGTTGCGGGTGAAGATGAGTATCAGTGATGATTTGTGACAGAAGCTCGACCACTCCGTGGATCGCCACCTTATTGTGGTGGAGGTGTTTGAGTGCCTTAATGATTCCAGGAGCTATGTTGTCCGGGGCAGCTTGCCCCTTGATAAGAGTCTCCCAAGACAAACTTGTCCTGGGTGAAGGGCCAGACCAAGAGCGATCCTCATGAAAAAGTTACATGAAGGACCCAGTGTACCCAAATAAGCCACATGAATTCACCACCAGCAAGAGGGATCATGGTGCTATGCAAACCGGGTGGCAGTCTGGGCTACTCCATTTGGACTACTTTCCCCCTGACTAAGGCCCCCAGATAAGCAGTAGAAGATGAATGGATGGATGGCAGCTAGAGTGAAACAGAAGATTTACAAGACAGTAATGAGTCCTGCTACGATCTATGGTTTGGAGACGGTGACACTAACAAGAAGACAGGAGGCAGAGCTGGAGGTGGTAAAGTTGAAGATGCAAAGACTCTCACTGGGAGTGACTAGGAGGGACAAGATTAGAGATGAGTATATCAGAGCCTGGAGGGACAGCTCAGGTTGAGTAGTTTGGAGGCAAAGTAATACAGGCAAGGCTGAGATGGTTTGGACATGTGTAGAGGAGGGATTGTGGATATATTGGATGAAGGATGTTAAAGCTAGAGCTGTCAGGTAGAAGGAAAAGAAGAAGACCACAGAGAAGATTCATGGATGCAGTGAAGGAGGACCTGGAGAGGGTTGGTGTGAGAGAAGAGGATGCAAGGGATAGGGTGAGATGGAGGCAGATGATCCACTGTGGCGACCCATAAAGGGAGCAGCTGAAAGAAAGACATTAAATAAGTAGGAAGATACTAAATGGATGTGAAGAAAAAGAAAGTTAAACCTTTAGTTTTTAGTTCACACCAGGATAACATCATTACAGTGGATGAAATACAAGCTTAGCGAGAATTCAGGTGCACAACTGGGGAGTAGCTGCCGTGCTTTCTCCTTCAGTAAATACCACCTCCTCGGTTCTTGAACTCCTCTGCAATTAAGGGACATTTACAAAAACATGATTCTTTTATCACATCTTAATAACAAACATGGCCATTTTCTTATGAGAACAAGCCTCAAAGTCAGCTATATGACACCAAAAGTGCAAGTTAATGTCTTTTAAAATGTAAAAATACATTTTTTCTAAAAATATTAAAAGGCAAAAAAAGCAGCTGAACATGAGCAATGGGGGGGATTTTCTAAGCATGTAATTATGAGTAGAAGCACACACATCACTAATGTCCAGAGACAACAACACATTTTGATGATTTTAGAATTTAAGTTAAACCTCACAGCTGAACAATTCCTGGTTTGAGCCTCCTGGCTGATTCAGGGATTTTTGAGTGAAGCCTAGACGTTTGTCTTAGCCTGCGCTGGCTTCTCCGGGTGCTCCCATTTCCTCTCAGTTTAAAAACATCCATGTTAGATGGATTGCCGATTCAAAATTGGTGTGAACATGAACCTGTGGTTGACTGTCTGCCGCTCACCTTGACAGCTGGGATAGGTGTACCAGCCCCTATGTGGGAGTGATTTATCCATTTCACCCTATGGTTGGATGCTCTAAAGACAGATAAAACTGACATGGCCTCATAAGTCTTGTTAACTGTAGTCATGTTGCACTTTTTTTTTTTTGAAAATACACAAAAACTTGTTTTTACAAGCAAAAGAAGCCACTTCAAAGGACTAATTTTGCCTGATAAACTGGTCAATAAATGCTGGGTAAAACACAAAATAGGCATCATATATGGCAATACTTTTACTGATATTCTCTCATTTGCCTCTGATACTACCTTTAAAAAGAGATGGTAGAGAATACTACGGCTCTTCTGGGTCCATAAAAATTTTATGTGGAGTCTAACAGTTTCCAAAATGCCAACAACTACTGTAAAAACGATACCAAAGATGCTGGGGTGAACAAATGTGCTCGTCTCTTGGTTTCAACTCAAAACGAGCTACAAATTTGTAAAATTTCAGAATAAAAGTTGGACACAGACAGACTTGCATAATGGTCATTAACATGTAGTTTCTTTAATTAAAATTGCAGCACTGTAAGTGTTTATGGTATTCCACTTGGACATGCATGGAAAAGTAAATATATATTCATATGGTACAGATATGTACAATTCAAGGGTATTTTTTTCCAATCATCAGTCCAACAATGGGAGTGTGAAAAAAAACATGAATACACTACGTGTAACTTTCACATTGTTCGTTTTCCTTGGAAGGATTAATAGGTCAGATACTCTAATGAATATTGCTATTTGACTAATTAAAAATAAGTTAGACAAGGACAGTCAAAAGACAATGATCAAATTCATTGGAAAACGCAATAAAAACGGGTAGGAAAATTTTTGAAAAATGAACATTTTTTGCGTAGAGAAGACAAACCAATAAAAAACAAACCTTTGTGTCTCTATAATCATCAACACAATCAGAAACATCAAGATAATGGTTGTGAAGTTCTGAGAGCAGCACTCAACAAGAGTACAGAAATCACAGACAAATGTGTCAACAACACAAATTACATGGAAATATAAAAGCTAAATATAGTTTGAATTGTCATTTCAAATGAATCATTGTCAATAAAAGACTGCTCGCTAAATATACTGCCAGCAATTGTTTTTAAAATGCTGGGTTCTCCATTAGGACTGTACAGTCAAAGACAAAGGAATTAATATTGCTAAGCAAAATTCCCATTCATCTATACTGTACAGACACACACAAAAAAAAAAAAATTCTGATATCTGTGACAAAGAGGAGTAGAGAGCTACAAAACTTTTAAATGAACAGAAATAAAGAGCAACAATTAACCTGCATTACTTTAGTGCATAAACACATGTCCTTACATTACTGGACAGATATTCTGGTTTTGAAATATCACATCTCATCGTACTAGACAAAAGAAGAACAGGAGAAAAAGCAAAACATTGGTTTCAGCGGTTACATAAAAATATCCCAGTATGATCTTTCTGCTCTTAAAGCTTTCACCATAAAAAATGTCTTTGCTCTGTTTCTCCACCAGATGACAGACAAGAACTGGATCACTTCAGCAAAAATGATGAGAATTTTTTTTTGTTCATCATCGTGTTTTCCCCCAGCTGATGAATTCAAGCAAATATCTTGTATGTATACTTTAGTGGGTTTTAGGAGGCACAAATGTGATCTTTAAGGCAAAATGATCAGACACTGTGAAACTGTGCAAGTAACAGGAAGTCAATCCCCACAGAGTGTCACTGCAACCACCGACTCAAAAAATAACAGTCAGACTATCATTACAAGTACCAGGTGATCTTTGGGGAGGTCCCGAGATCTGATTGGTTGACATTATGGCTTAGTTTAGTTTGGTAGAGAGCAAAGAAACAGTGGGGGTTCATCGCACTTCAAATGAGCAGCAAGGATGTGCAACCATCCTGAGAAGTGTGAAAATAACAGTTACAGTAAGTCAAGGCCCACACAGAGAAGCACAGCCACAAGAATAGTATCATATAAAAGGTGTCCCCTTACAAACCAACTAACAACTACACCACCTACATGTTTTTAGGAAACATGAAGGACTAGAGAAATTCCCTTCCCTTGTGGTTAGAGAAGAATCTGCTCAGATGAACCCAAGTAAGATCACAATCTAATTCAGAAGGATGTGCCAATTAGTTACAAAAATATAGCTGCACATAGCAATAACATCACACCCTATTAGAAAAAGTCGCATGCTATCAATAAAAGGTAATAATGGATCAGATCAGGAAAAGGCAAACTGCTATGTTCTGATGTACATAAATATACAATCACACACACAGTTAATGAAGTTTAGGGGAGTACATGAGGTAAGGCTTTTGGGTCCATGTTGACATCACCTTCAGGTGACAATTACTTGGTTTGGTTGATAAATTCAGATCTCCGAGTCAGAGGACCGTAGAAAACTTCTGCATCTCCAGAGACGAGAATATATGGGGGAACTCAAGTCGTGATGGCATGTGTGGGTGTGTGCACTGCTATAAAGTGTGGAGGAGTGCAAGGCAACATTTCCTACTCAACAACAGTGTAAAGTCCTGCGTGCTGATTGGTGTCTAATTTGATGGAGAACGTTTATGCAACACTTGTGTGGTATGTGATCTAGTGGGGAGGTCTGTCATGGCAGTATACTCGATGCAGTCCTAAAGTCCAGTGAAAAGTTATTGTGACTGAGGGTGAAGAGAAATGAGGAGAGACGAATGGGGGTTAGGAGAAAACAGGGGAGGGGTTTTGGAGTCCAGCCCCTGTAGTCTATGGCAAAATGAACAGGAAGCTCTCTTAAAAGTCTCAGTCCATTCCCAGAAGGCTGCTGCCGAGCTCCAGGCCCCAGCATGAAGGCTCCACCGAAGGGTTAGAAAGAGCAGTACAGGTTCGGGGGTAAAGATGTGAAATTCTGACTTTAAAATTGTGGAGGTTTGGGAGGTTGGAGTCTTTTTCTGCCACTGGTTGATGAGCCAAGTCTGAGCCATGGTGGCATCGCTCATCATCTGGCAGCAGATTGCGACTGTGCGGCCATGATGATGTGAGAGGGTCCGCCCTCGGCCCTCTGCTGCTGGCCCATTCCCGCCAGCACAGACATGGCCATGGCCTCAGCGGCTGCCCTTGAGCTCAGGCCATTTTGCCCTGTAGAGGGGCTGGGCGCCAAAGAGCTGTGCTGAATCACTGGGGCAGGGGAACCTGTGGGCTCTGAGATGTCTTTCATGCTTTCTTCTGCAGCTACACAGAAAAAAAAGGCAACACAAATACAGATTTTTCACTAAATTGACAAATGCATTCAATTTCCAATATTGAACTGACTGCATACTTCTTAACATCAGGCTCATTGCTAGCAGTTAAACTCAGTAACACTACCAACATACATGTGGAAAAAATAGTTGAGTTCTTTATTAAGATGCACATCAATATTTAATTTTCTTTCAAATAAAATCTATAAATAAAGGTGATGTAATGGCATAATCTACATTAAAAGCAATAAAATCCTATTTTTAATCTGATCTTGTTTTTTTTTAATATAAATTTTAATAAATGTATTTTGTCAAAAAATGTGTGGAATAAAATCTTTTCATTAGTATTTAAAGCTCGATTTTTCAGTGCTAATTTTTTTTTCCACAATATCTTTATTGAACCTTTTTTTTAAAACAAACATGACACAAACAATCAAACACTAACACTAAAGTACTACAAAAAAAAAGGCACTAAAAACACCAACAACCACCAACAAAATCAAATCTTCAACAATGCTCCTCTGTTTAGTCTAGACAATCCATTACATAAGTATACATATTATGTTCACCAGTTTGGAATTTACAAGGTCCACACACATCATTCACCTTTTTCTTCAAGAGTTATGTTTAAATTCTTTACATAATCAATAAAAGGTCTCCATATATTCTCAAACACAATTTTCTTTGATTTCAGTATGCATGTTATTCTTTCTAATGGAAGGTTTGTTAACATCTGTCTTAACCACTGAGTCACATCTGGTCTATGAGTCTTTTTCCATAATAGTGCAATACATTTTTTGGCATTAAGCAAACTGAGGTCTATGAATGTTCTTTCACTTTTATTAAAGTTATGCTTTTCTGGGTACAGACCCAACAAAAACAGTTTAGGATTCAAAATGATTTGTTTTGAGATTATTTTTTCAATTGTTACCCTCACCTCTTCCCAAAACATTCTTATTATTCTACATTCCCATACACAATGAAATAGGGTTCCTTTACTTTCCATGCATTTTGTGCATGTATCTGGTATATTTTTGTTATATCTATTTAACTCCTCCGGTGTAACATACATCCACATTAACCATTTGAAATGTATCAATTTAAGGCGTACATTTATTGATTTGGTTTGAGCTTCTGTACAAGCCAATTCCCATTGTTCCTCCGAAATTTCAGTTTGCAGATCTTCTTTCCAGTAGTTTAATTTTTTCTGTGAATTTTCACTTGAGGATAGTGTCAATGAGTTATAAAACTCTGAAATAATACCCTTTCTTTTACTATCTTTCATCAACATTTTTTCCAAGGATGAATAAATAGGTCGAGTGAGAGCTTTATTTTGATTTGATCGAATAAAGTTTCTAAGTTGAAGATATTTAAAAAAATGTGTTCTATTAAGATTAAATTTGACCCTCAGCTCTTCAAAAGACATTATGTTATCTGCACATGGCAAATATAAATCTTGAATCTTTTGAATCCCTTTTAAATTCCATACTTTAAATACAGCATCCGCTCTCCCTGGTTTAAAATATTGATTACCCCATATTGGGCTAAATGGTGACAATAACTGTGGTTCTTTTAAATAATTTTTAGCTTCACACCATATTTTGATCATATGCTTTACAAATGGATTTTTAACTTGTTTTTGTAATTTTTTTGCCGAATCTGAGTATATGAATATGGGAAGAGGTAAAGGTAAATTGTATGATTCCATTTCAGTCCAGTGAGGGAGATCATTTGATGAAAAATAATATGTCATAGACCTCAGTTGTGCCGACCAATAATACAACATAAAATTTGGACATTTCAGACCTCCACGATCAAATGGTAAATATAATAAAGACAGACGTAATCTAGCCCTCCTGTTGTTCCATATAAATTCCACTAACTTTTTTTTAATTCTTGAGAATAAATCTAAAGGTGGTGGTAAGGGAATGTATTGAAATAAATAAAGTATTTTAGGTAAAATATTACTTTTAAGTATATTGATTCTCCCGATCATCGACATTGGTAGTGACATCCATCTCTGAATTGACTCATTGATATCTGACATTAAGGCTTCATAATTGACACTGGCGACTGATTCTAGCTTAGGCACAATTTGGATTCCTAAATATTTAAACTGATTTACAACATTGAATTGATTTACCTCAGGGTCTGGGTAATTTCTCTGGGTCTCATTTAGCATTAATATTGAAGATTTAGTTTTATTTATTTTATATCCTGATATTTCCCCAAAATTCTTTATTAAATTCAACAAGGTCGGAATTGATTTTTTTAGATTCGACATAAACAAAATTATGTCATCGGCGTACAGGGAGATTTTATGTTCTGTTGGTCCAACTTTAATTCCATATATTTGTGAATGTAAACGTATCGCCATCGCTAAAGGTTCAATTGCCATAGTAAACAGTAAAGGTGAAAGTGGACAGCCTTGTCGACATCCTCTATTGATTTTTATTGATTTTGAAATATTGTTATTTGTTAGGATTTCTGCTGTAGCATTATTGTATATTATCTGAACCCATTTTATGAAATTATTTCCAAGTCCAAACCTTTGTAAGACTTCAAAAAGAAAGGGCCATTCGACTCTATCAAAGGCCTTTTCGGCGTCCAGTGATAGGAGAGCTGTATCCAATGCTTCTTTATTAAAATAAATAATATTAAATAGTCTTCTTACATTATGGAAGCCTCGTCTTCCCTTTATAAAGCCATTCTGATCTCGATTAATAATATTTGGTAAAATTTCTTGTATTCGTCTTGCTAAAATTTTACAGATTATCTTAAGGTCGGCATTTAATAGGCTTATTGGTCTCATATTTTCACATTTATTAGAGGGCTTACCTGGTTTTGGCAACAGTATAATTAAGGCATTATTCATGTATGATGGTAAATTATTATTTTGAAATGCTTCTAAAACCATTTCCAAAAAAGGTTTTATTAATTTATTCTTAAATTTTTTATAAAGGTCAACTGGAAGACCATCTGGTCCTGCACTTTTTCCTGATTTCATATTATCAATGGCTAGCCCAACTTCTTCTTGACTAATTTTAGACTCCTTCAGTGCTAATT
This sequence comes from Pholidichthys leucotaenia, assembly GCA_020510985.1. Classification (NCBI taxonomy): domain Eukaryota; kingdom Metazoa; phylum Chordata; class Actinopteri; order Cichliformes; family Pholidichthyidae; genus Pholidichthys; species Pholidichthys leucotaenia. Next base: position 345,220,431 of record CM035843.1, read on the forward strand.
TAAAAAAAATTGTAAATGTCAATTTCTTAAAATTTTTTACTTCAGTTATTTTAACTTTAAAACAAAATCTATTGAGATACCTGCGATACTTGGGTTTTTTGTGTGCTTGTTTGTAAAATTTTGGAAAATCCTTGTTAGTCCAGAAAAAAACTCACCTTAATAATAAAATAAATAACTAGACTACAAAAACCTAAAATCTAATAACCTCTGCCCATTTATACTTTGTGAACATGTTACTCATGTGACAACTTTTTGTTGATAAAAGCTCCATCCTCAGCAGTGTCTATACTTTACTTGATTGAAGAGAATCTGAATAGGGTTCTGCCATATTGACACTTTGGGCCCTATGACAACGATCTAGTCAACAGTTTACTGTCTAAGGTGCTGAGCACATTTATGAGTGTGTCCAAATCCATTTTGTTATCACAGCAGTGCAAATACAAATTATGCTGGTCTGATTATTCAGAGGTGTGTTTTGGGTAATCAAATCCAAAACACTCCTACCCTTCCCTTTAATGAACAGAGGTGCATGATCTAAGAGGAACTGTGATCATGATGGCTTGGAAGACAGGTTTTGCACTGGCCAAAGGGCATGTGCATGAGCAAAAATGTACCTGACAGTACTGCCTGTGACTAAGCCAGGCATTAATTACGGCTGATGCCTATTCAATTATTTTAGAAGGAAGAGGAGGATATGATTGAATAAATGGACTGGGAAAAACGAGCTGAATTTAAATGAATTTAGGTTTAATGAAGCGGGCACAGATACAGGCCTCGTTGCATTCGACAGTTTTTTTTCTCTGTGGAGTGAAAAACTGTCTATGGTTTCTTTAAATTATTTGGGACAGCTATATTACAGGGTATACAGTGCATCTCTAAAGTATTCACAGCGCTTCACTTTTTCCACATTTTATGTTACAGCCTTGTTCCAAAATGGATTAAATTCATTTTTTCCTCAAAATTCTACACACAATACCCCATAATGCCAATGTGAAAAAAGTTTTTTTTTTTTTTAGATTTTTGCAAATTTATTAAAAATAAAAAAAACTAAGAAATCACATGAACATTAGTATTCACAGCACTTTGATCAATACTTTGTTGATGCACCTTTGGCAGCAATTACAGCCTCAAGTCTTTTTGAATATGATGCCACAAGCTTGGTACACCTATCTTTGGACAGTTTCGCCCATTCCTCTTTGCAGCACCTCTCAAGCTCCATCAGGTTGGATGGGAAGCGTCGATGCATAGCCATTTTCAGATCTCTCCAGCGGTGTTCGACTGGATTCAAGGCTGGGCTCCGGCTGGGCCACTCAAGGATATTCACAGAGTTGTCCTGAAGCCTCTGCTTTGATATCTTGGCTGTGTGCTTAGGGTCGTTGTTCTGCTGAAAGATGAACCGTCACCCCAGTCTGAGGTCAAGAGCGCTCTGGAGCAGGTTTTCATCCAGGATGTCTCTATACATTGCTTCATTCATCTGTCCCTCTATCCTGACTAGTCTTCCAGTTCCTTTCACTGAAAAACATCCCCACAGCGTGATGCTGCCACCACCATTGGCATGGTCATGAGCAGTGCCTGGTTTCCTCTGAACATGACACCTGGCATTCATGCCAAAGAGTTCAATCTTTGTCTCATCAGACCAGAGAATTTTGTTTCTCATGGTCTGAGTCCTTCAGGTGCCTTTTGGCAAACTCTAGGTGGGCTGCCATGTGCCTTTTACTCAGGAGTGGCTTCCGTCTGGCCGCTCTACCATACAGGCCTGATTGGTGGATTGCTGCAGAGATGGTTGTCCTTCTGGAAGGTTCTCCTCTTTCCACAGAGGAACACTGGAGCTCTGACAGAGTGACCATCGGGTTCTTGGTCTCCTCCCTAACTAAGGCCCTTCTCCCCGATCGCTCAGTTCAGACGGCCGGCCAGCTCTAGAAAGAGTCCCGGTGGTTCCGAACCTCTTCCATTTATGGATGATAGAGGCCACTGTGCTCATTGGGACCTTCAAAGCTGCAGAAATTTTTCTGTACCCTTCCCCAGATTTGTGCCTTGAGACAATCCTGTCTCGGAGCTCTACAGACAATTCCTTTGACTTCATATGCTTGGTTTGTGCTCTGACATGCACTGTCAACTGTGGGACCTTATAGAGACAGGTGTGTGTCTTTCCAAATCATGTCCAATCAACTGAATTTACCACAGGTGGACTCCAATTAACCTGCAGAAACACCTCAAGGATGATCAGTGGAAACAGGATACAGCTGAGCTCAATTTTGAGCTTCATGGGAAAGGCTGTGAATACTTATGTACATGTGATTTCTTCGTTTTTTATTTTTAATAAATTTGCAAAAATCTAAAAAAAAAACCCAAACAAACTTTTTTCACATTGTCATTACGGGGTATTGTGTGTAGAACGTTTGAGGGAAAAAAATGAATTTAATCCATTTTGGAATAAGGCTGTAAAACAACAAAATGTGGAAAAAGTGAAGCACACTGAATACTTTCTTGATACACTGTATGTGAATAGCTTGTATTTAATTGTCCTCAAATTAATACATTTAACAGAAAAACAACAGCTGAGTGTGTGTATTTTTCATTAACCGTGACAGGACATGAACCCACACGAACAGACACAAGACTGAGACATGATGTATGTGGACAAAATATTTTGTCACAATGGAGAGGTTTGTAGTTTGAAATCTTCAAACTGACAGCATACACAGGTTTTAGACATCACGTCCTCTGTTAACCGGATCAACAACAGCCACTGGTGCCAGTACTGGGGTCTATCAGCACCGGTCACAGATGACACACAGGTGAGGCTCAGTGGATGCCACCTTCGCGCCTCTCCTGAATGTTATAGTCTGTGGTGAAAAAACACACACTCCCTGTTCATTTATTCATTCCCCTAATAAATAAATTAATGCCTAATCTATGGGCAATATTCCTCTTGTAAGTTTGTGATTAAAATGAAATGTGGATTAAATAAAATAACTATTCAGTCTCTCATCATATTATGATTATATTATAAAATAAAACTGACAGGTAACAATACTTTGATTAGATTAGAACTGTTACAACTCTGTCTTTCTATGTGCCCCTGTCAGCAGGAGTGCACCCACGATTATAAAACATGCCACTGAAATAGCATTAACAATGCACTTCTGACAATAGACCTGCTTTTTGGAGATCAAAAATGCAATGACATGAAATGCACTAAAAACTGCAATGCGCCAAGATTGTGCTGGTGCCACACCTCTTTTAAATAATGTAAGTATTTAACCCCCCATGGGCAGTGGTGGCCTAATGGTTAGGGATGTGGACTTGTGATTGAAGGGTTGTTGGTTCAATCCCTGGACTGGCAGGATCAGATGTGGGTGGGACAGATGACAAAGCAGTGTTTGCCCCACCCTCATTAATACACTGTGGTGCCCTTGTGCAAGGCCCTTAAGCCCAACTGTTCCAGTGGAGCTGCTCAGTGGCCACAGGTCAGTCTGTGGTTGTACTGGGCCGCTTCCAGGTGTGAATGTGTAATTGTGTCAATGTGATCAGGGTGTCCTTGAAAAAGAGAAACTGCCTCTCAATGGGTCCCCCCCGAATAAATAAAGATTAAAAAAAGGTCCCCACCTTACAGTGCAAAGTGGGTTCACTGACTACTGGCAATTAGATGGCATCACGCAAAGGGTGAAAACCAGACTATGCGCAGAAACTAACAAATTCACCTCTGCAAAATGGGAAGCGTGGCACAAAAGTGTGCTGTAGACTGTCAAAATAGGACCCTTTATGTTTTACACAGTATTTCTGTATTCTTTAACTTCAAGACTCTGAATACTACCAGCTGAGCAATAAGTACAGTTTCACTCACCAAGGTAGGCAGACTTCTTTTGTAAGGTGGTTACAGGGCAGTCCTTGTGGGCCAGCAGCAGCTGCTTCAAATGAGCCACCTCATTACGCAGAAGAGACACCTCATTCTAGAAGGACAATAATAAACAGCCTCATCAATGCACTATACTTCATATTTTAACACAACTATGCTTGACAAGTCAAAGAAAACTTGTCAAAGTTAACTCAGTTTTAAATCGGTAGAAGTCTTTTAAGACTTTTTAAGGATTGTTTGCTTAACAAAACTCACTTTGTACAATACAGTGCAAACAAACAAAAGACTAACAGATCTTTTTGTTCTGGGCAAGGACTCAGGTTTAATCAAGGTCTATTAAGGTATATTAAAACATTTTAATGGCCCCCACAAACAATTTATAGTGCTGAGAAAAATATTTGCCCCTTTCTGATTTCTTATATTTTTGCATATTTGTCACATTTAATGTTTCAGAATATCAAATTTTAATATTAGACAAAGATATCCTGAGTAAATACAAAATGCAGTTTTTAAATGATGATAAATGATAATTTCATTTATTAACTGGGAAAAAAGCTATCCAAACCTACTGGGCCCTACGTGAAAAAGCAATTGGCACCTAGATCTATTAACTCTTTGTGTCATCATTGGCAGCAACAACTGCAATCAAGCATTTGCAATAACTGGCAATGATTCTTTTATATCATTGTTGAAGAATTTTTGCCCACTCTTCTTTGGAGAATTGTTTTAAATTCATCGACATTGGAGGGCTTGAGCTTTAGGTCCCGAACTGATGGCTGGACATTCTCCTTCAGAATCTTCTGGTAGACAGCAGAATTCATAGTTCCATCAATTACGGCAAGTCATCCAAGTCCTGAAGCCACAAAGCAGCCCCAGACCATCACACTACCACCACGTTTGGCTGTAGGTATGATGTTCTTTTAATGAAATGCTGTCTTACCCTGGATTTACACTGACTCCAGATACAGTCTGTTACAGATGCAATCTGCCTCCGTAGCAAATGGTTCTCATTCTCGTAAATTCTCTAATCCCCACCTGGTCTGGACCACTGTGGAACGAATCCCGCTCATCAGATTCAGTTCGCTAATGAAACGCAACAAGTCTATGTTTTCCAGACGCCAGATTCAATCCATAAGGAAATGCCGTGGTAACAACCACTGCTGCCTCTAAAGTCATCGAGACCTGCTGTCCACACCCCACTCCACCAACACCCCCCCACTCCTAGCACACAGCCCCTCAACCTGACCCTCACTAAGACCCAGGTGAGGACGGAGCTGAGGAAGATCAAGGCGAGGAAGGCCTCGGGACCGGACGGCATCAGCGCGAAGCTCCTCAAGTCCTGTGCAGACCTGCTGTGTGGGATTGTGGAAAACATCTTCAACCTGAGCCTGAAGCTGGGGAGGGTACCACAGTTGTGGAAAACATCTTGTGTGGCACCTGTACCAAAGACTTCCCACCCCAAAGATCTGAACAGCTACAGACCAGTGGCCCTGACATCTCACATGATGAAGACCCTGGAGAGACTGCTCCTTGCTCACCTCCGCCCCCTGGTGGGACCAGCGATGGATCCACTCCAGTTCGCCTACCAGCATGGCATTAGGGTGGAGGATGCAGTGATCTTCCTCCTTCACCGTTCTCTGTCCCATCTGGAGAAGCCCGGGAATGCGGTGAGGATCATGTTCTTTGACTTCTCTAGTGCTTTCAACACCATTCAACCAATGATCCTGAAGGACAAGCTGCTGTGCGCAGGGGTGGACCAGCACCTGTCATCACGGATCCTGGACTACCTCACTAACCGGCCACAGTTTGTGAGAACCCGAGATTGTGTGTCTGACACGATAATCGGTAGCACGGGGGCCCCCCAGGGAACGGTTTTGGCTCCCTTCCTGTTCACCCTTTATACTGCGGACTTCTCACACAACACAACACACTGCCATCTACAGAAGTTCTCTGATGACTCTGCGATTGTCGGCCTCATCTCCAACGGAGATGAAGCTGAGTACAGAGGACTTATCCAGGACTTCGTGGACTGGTGCTATTGGAACTGCCTCCAGATAAACGCGAGGAAAACTAAGGAGCTGGTGGTGGACTACCGCAGGCAAGGACAACCCCTCACAGCACCAGTAAACATCCAGGGAACAGACATTGAGATGGTGACATCCTACAAGTACCTTGGTGTTCATCTGAACAATAAACTAGACTGGTCACACAATACCGACGCACTCTACAAGAAGCGACAGTGCAGGCTGTTCCTACTGAGGAGGCTCAGGTCTTTTGGTGTACAAGGGGCGCTGCTGAAGACATTCTACGACACGGTGGTGGCATCAGCCATCACTTTTGGAGTGGTCTGCTGGGGCAACGGCATTACAGCAGCCGATAGGAAGAGACTGAACAAACTGATCAAGAAAGCTAGCTCTGTCCTGGGGCAGCGCCCTGACCCAGTGGAGGAGATAGGAGAGAGAAGGATGGTGGCTAAACTGTCATCTCTGCTGGAGTCCGAGTCCCACCCTATGCAGGACATATTGAATGCACTGAGGAGCTCATTTAGCAGTAGACTACATCATCCTAGGTGCGCAACCGAGAGGTTTCGCAGGTCCTTCCTACCTACGGCTGTCAGACTGTATAACCTAAGCAGGGCTGCTCGCAGAAATAGCAAAAAAACGTGACGACCTAGTAGTATTGAATGCAAAAGATGCAACAGACTTACACAAATGGTCCCCTCCAGTATACAACTAGGACAATATCAGTCGCTACGGAGGGTGATAATATGTATGGGTACATATTCATACTATGTAGGATAACTAAGTAGACTTAGATTTGGATTTGGGCGCATGTGCACGCAGCGACCGGCAGCTGGTGAAAAAGTCCGTCGTCTGTGTGTCTGTTTTTACGCACTTTAATGTGTTTTTAACAAAATTCTCTGTGTCGTTTCTGTCCTGGAATGTTTGTGGACTGTATGGCGAAGAGCATGCGCACGCAGCGACCAGCAGCTGGTGAAAAAGTCTGTTGTCTGTGTGTCTGTTTTTACGCACTTTAATGTGTTTTTAACAAAATTCTCTGTGTTGTTTCTGTCCTGGAATGTTTGTGGACTGTATGGCGAAGAGCTCCCTGGTTCCATCAATATGGATTTCCTCCCCTTTTTTGCACTGCTGCTACTTTTCCACCGGCTCTTCGTCTCTGAGGTAAGCGCGATCGGGATCATGCCGGGCAGAATACATTATTCCAGAGACATGTTGCTGCATTTAAACACGGATGATGCAGCGTCTGTGATTGAATCTAAGCCGCAACTGCCGGATTTTATTTTGAGAGACGTTCATGGACACAGCGGTGAAAAGAGAGACGGGAGAAGGAAACGCGGAAAGCGTGGAGGCATGAAATTGTGCCTGAGAAGACGTCAGTTTGGTAACATTCCTCTTCCTTCTATGATTTTTGGGAACGTACAATCTCTGAGGAACAAGGTGGATGAAATTCAAGGGAATGTACGCTACCAGAAGGACTTTAAAAACTGCTGTGTCATGGGTTATACCGAGTCTTGGCTTAACGCGCATGACCGGGACGCGGACCTGTGGATTGACGGCTTTGGAGCCCCACTGCGCTCTGATCGGCAGGAAGAGGTAACGGGAAAATGTCAGGGGGGCGGCATATGTTTATATATTAATAAACAGTATTGCATATCTGTCACGGTCAGAGAGCGCATCTGTACACCCGATGTGGAGCTTCTGTCTGTGTCACTACGCCCCTTTTATTTGCCTCGCGAGTTCCCCCAGCTTTTTATCACGACTGTGTACATTCACCCGAGGGCAGTCGCTGACTCGGCCTCCAGCACCGTCTTTGATATGGTGCAGCGGCTGCAGTCAATTTCTCCAGAGGCGCAAAACTTTATTCTTGGGGATTTTAACCATGTTTCTTTAAAGAAGACACTTAAAAACTTTTATCAGTATGTCTCCTGCCTAACCAGGCGAAAAAAGACATTGGACCTGTGCTATGGATCCATAGAGAGGGCCTATAAATCACTCCCCCTTCCTCCTTTAGGATCCTCAGATCACAACTGTGTACATTTGCTGCCCACGTATAAAACTGCTCTCAGAAGAGGCAAGATGGAGACCAGAGACATAGATGTGTGGACAGAGGATTCAGTGCACAGCCTCCAGGAATGCTTTAACTGTACAGACTGGGAGATGTTCACACTGTCCTGCGGGGATGATTTGGACTCTTTGGTGGACGTCACATGCTCATACATGGCTTTCTGTAAAAATACGATCGTTCCACGTAAACGTGTCAAAATATATCCCAACAACAAGCTATGGGTTACAAAATCAGTTAAATCCTGCTTACAGAGGAAAGCACTTGCCTTTAAACAGGGGTCTGTTTCTGAGCTACAGGTTGCCACAAAAGAGATGAAGGCCGAAATTTTAAGAGCAAAACAGAATTCTAAATCAGAGTTGGAAAGCAAGATGGCAACAAAGAAACTTAGTTCAGCCTGGGCCAGTATGAAAACTATTGCAGGCCTTCAGAGCACAGAACGCAGTAATCGTGTGTTTTTAGATGGTTTTAATTCAGACACAGAGCTGGCTAATGCTCTTAATTGTTTTTATGGTTGTTTTGACTCCTTTGATTTTAGCACTGAAACCCAAGATTTGAAACAGAAACTCAAAGACAATCAGCACTTTAATATTGAGGTGCAGGATGTTAATAGGGAGTTCTGCGCTGTAAAAGTGAACAAAAGTCAGGGCCCTGATAATATATGTGGGTGCTTGGTAAAGTCCTGTGCACATGAACTGAGTCCTATATTTCATTACATTTTCAGTAAGTCCTTACAGACACAACATGTGCCTAAGATCTGGAAAGAAGCCGTGGTTGTTCCCGTTCCAAAATCCAGCTGTCCTAAAACGGTAAACGACTTTAGACCAGTTGCTTTGACTTCAATTTTAATGAAAATTTTTGAAAAACTGGTCAGATGTGAGGTCCTAAAGCAGACTGAGCATGCAATGGATCCTCTGCAGTTTGCCTATAGGCCTCACAGAGGAGTGGAGGACGCCACTGTCACTCTGTTTAACATGCTTTTTAAACATCTGGATTTTAATGGGACACACACCAGGCTTTTATTTGTGGACTTTTCCGCCGCCTTTAATACAATCCAACCTCATATTTTAGTTGAAAGGCTCCTGCAACAATTTGATTTGAGCAATAATCTGGTGGGTTGGATTCTGGATTTCTTAACCAACAGGACGCAGAGAGTATGGGTCAATGGTACATTGTCTGACCTAAAGTGCTCTTCTACTGGCTCTCCTCAGGGGTGTGTGTTGTCACCACTACTCTTCATCCTGTACACAAACATGTGTCGGAGCAGACATGACAACAGACACATTATAAAGTATGCTGATGACTCAGTTATTGTCAGTCTCCTCCAGGATGGTGAGAGTGGCCACGGCCCAGTAGTTGATGATTTTGTTCACTGGTGTGAGGATTCCTACCTGCAGCTGAATACGACAAAAACTAAAGACATGATTATTGACTTTAGGAGGAAAACTCCCAGGCACAAAGTCACCGTACTAAAAGGCCAGACCACCGAATGTGTACAATCCTACAAATATCTTGGGACGATTATTGATAGTAATTTAAACTTTGAAGAGAACTGTGAAAGGGTGTGCAAAAAGGGTCAGCAACATTTGCATTGCTTGAGAAAACTTGCACGCTTCCAAATTGACAGAACCATAATGACAATGTTTTATCGGGCTTTTATTGAATCTGTTTTATCCTTTTCTTTAGTGTCATGGTTTGGTCAGATAAAACTGAAACAGAGGAAATCCTTGGATCAGGTAGTTAGATGGTCCAGTCATTTGCTTGGTGAGTCACAGCTGAGCCTGACATCCCTGTACACCAGACAAGTACAGAGGATGGCTACCTCCATTTTAAATGATGACTCCCACCCTTTGCACTGCAACTTTCAGCTTCTTCCCTCAAGACGGAGGTTTGCTGTCCCAAAAAGTAAAACCCAGCGCTACAAAAACAGCTTGTCTGCTGCTGTCAAAGAGCTGAACAAGTTGTAACAATATATTGCACATAATTTAGGTACCTATTTATTAACTCCATTTTATATTTACTTATTTTTGTAGGATGTTATTTGGGTTCTAAATATTTTATTGGGTTTTAGACCTTTGAGTTTTTAACCTCTTTGACTAGTTTTTAACTTTTTAATATGACCCTTCTCTCTTATCTCTGGTTTTTCTCTCATCTCTTTGTCTTTATACCCTGATTGATGGAGCCTTGAGTATTTTTATCATGTTTATAGTCAGCTTCATGTGTGCCTGTGTTTGTGTCTATGTTGAATGTAATTGTGGCTTGTAAATATGGATGTCACCAGACTGCAAAACAAATCTACCTACGGGTACAAATAAAGTAACCTGAACCTGAACCTAACTAAGTAGACGGTTATGCTGTTTATTCCATCTTGCTACAATGCTCTGCACTTTGTATATACAGTATATGTATATATTTATGTGTACGTACGTATATCCACTGCTCTTATTTATATTTTTCGTATCTTCTTAATTATTGCTCTGAGTGTTGCTATCCCTGTGCTGTTGCAATCCTGGAATTTCCCATTGTGGGACTAATAAAGGCTTATCTTATCTTATTTTATCTCGCAGTATTTAATAGCCATTTGTTCATTTAACTCTTCTTTTTATGGACACAGAAAGCGCCCTCACTGTCTATGTCGCAGTTCTGCGTCTGTCATGTGATGTAATAAAAATCCCCAGTTGTACTAAGTATTCCACCTCACAAGGTGGCAGACACGTATAACTTACTGCTCTTGCCTTGGAGGACCAATGGCCCCCAAATAACTCCCCCCCCAATAAAACGTCACTTCTGGACACCAGAGAAGAAGAGTTTGTAAATGAATGTTTTTGTGTTCGATCGCAAGACTGAGGAGGCATTTGCTCCCAAATTTGCCAACTATGATTCTAAAAAGCGATTATTTAGCTTATGAAGGTAAATATCCACATTTTGTTATAAGAGAGGGTGGGTGAAGCTGGTTGATGTTCACCTGCCATCAACCCCCAGCGCCATGTGACTGGACAGAACAATCACGCAGGTTCTGTGTCGTCATATAAGATAAATTGCGGCGGAATAAAAGCGAAATTGAGGTGGGACAATCATAAGAGTTTCTGGATGTGGGAGAGAAAGTGAAAATGACCGACATAAGACAAAATAACGACCAGGATGAACGAAAATGGACGAAGCGAGCCACCTGGTCAGCAGTAAGTGACGAATTTCTTTGTTTGTTTACATTGTAACTGATTTTCTGGTTCGTATACTTTAAAGATAAGACAACAAAATGTCCAAAACAACAAACAGTGACAAAAAACAAAACCATCCTTTGTGTAAATATGTCCAAAGTCCGCTTTTGACTGAAAGTTATGTAATTCGATATGGCTGCTGTGGCATTATGCAAATTAGATGCGTAAATTTACTCCTATTTCAAACTTTGGATCATATTCTACATCTTTCTAATTGACAGTAAGCCATTATCTCTTACCACTTTCAAGTTATAGCTTTGGAAATCTCTGACATCTGAACTGAATATTTTCTTGAAAAAAATCTTGACCACCTGAGGGAGTGGAGGAAACGGTGCAATGGAGCGCCACAGGCAGGCACTGAGTTAAAGACGATTTAAGGATCATCTCTTATTTTCTGAGGTCTACTCTTCCACAACTGTGTCAGAAAAGGTAAAAACTTTGACATAACATACAAACACGTCATAGAATTAAAATTAACGGGCTACTTACATTTTATTTAGAGCCCAAAAACCCAGGTGGAGAGCCGCTACATCACACTTCCTTGTTGTTATCACATGATTGCGTTCAGTTCATCTCAGTCACTCTCGAGTCTTGGGTTATTTTGTATAATTCTTGCACGATCTTGTATTTCGAACTCTGTTATTATCCATGCCGCTACAAAACACAAACGAAGCATGTCTTCCAAAAAGTTCAACTTCTGTCTCCTCAGTCCACAGAGTATTTTTCTCAAAAGTCTTGGGGATCATCAAGATGTTTTTGGTTAATGTGAAATGAGCCCCCCCTCATGGATCGTCACCTTATCGTGGTGGGGGGGTTTGCGTGCCCCAGTGATCCCAGGAGCTATGTTGTCCAGGGCAATTTGCCTCTGATAGGGTCTCCCAAGACAAACTGGTCCTGGGTGAAGGGCCAGACTAAGAACGATCCAACAGACTCTCATGAATTGTATATCAAGGATTCAGTGTACCCCGCCCGGTATGGGGTTACCGGGGCCCCACCCTGGAGCCAGGCCTGGGGGAGGGGCTCGAAGGCTAGTGTCTGGTGGCCGGGTTTCCACCCATGGGACCCGGCCGGGCTCAGCCCGAAGGAGCTACATGGGTCCGCCCTCCAGTGGGCTCACCACCTGCAGGAGGGATCATGGGGGTCCGGTGCTATGTGGATCAGGTGGCGGTCAAAGGCGGAGACCTTGGCGGACTGATCCCAAGCTTTCTAAACTGGCTTTTGGTACGTGGAATGTCACCTCTCTGGTGGGGAAGGAGCCTGAGCTGGTGTACGAGGTTGAGAGATACCGGCTAGATATAGTCGGCCTCACTTCAACACACAGCTCCGGTTCCGGAACCAGTCTCCTGGAGAGGGGCTGGAGCTTGGCCTTTTCTGGAGTTGCCCCGGGCGAGAGGCGACGAGCAGGGGTGGGTATTCTTGTATTGCCCCACCTTGCTGCCTCTATATTGGAGTTTTCCCCGGTGGACGAAAGGGTTGCTTCCCTGCGCCTTCGGGTTGGGAAACGGGTCCTGACCATCATGTGTGCCTATGCACCAAATGATGTTTCAGAGTACCCACCCTTTTTGGAGTCTGTGACTGGGGTGCTGGAGGGTGCTCCTCTTGGAGACTCCATTGTCCTACTGGGGGACTTCAATGCGCACGTGGGCAACGACAGTGAAACCTGGAGGGGGGTGATTGGGAGGAACGGCCTGCCCGATCTGAACCCGAGTGGTGTTCAGTTATTGGGACTTCTGTGCTAACCACAGTCTGTCCATAACAAACGCCATGTTCAAGCATAAGGGTGTCCATATGTGCACCTGGCACCAGGACACCCTAGGTCGCAGGTCGATGATCGATTTTGTTATCGTATCATCAGACCTGCGACCGTATGTCTTGGACACCCGAGTAAAGAGAGGTGCAGAACTGTCAACTGATCACCACCTGGTGGTGGGTTGGATCCGATGGCAGGGGAGGAAGCCATTCAGACCTGGTAGACCCAAACGTATAGTGAGGGTGTGCTGGGAGCGTCTGGCTGAGGCCCCTGTCCGGGAGGTCTTCAACTCCCACCTCCGGAAGAACTTCAACCACATTCCAAGGGAGTCTGGAGACATGGAGTCTGAATGGGCCATGTTCTCCACCTCTGTTGTTGAAGCGGCGGCCCAGAGCTGCGGCCGCAAGGTGGTCGGTGTATCTCGTGGTGGCAACCTCCGAACCAAGTGGTGGACACCAGTGGTGAGGGGGGCCATTAAGCTGAAGAAGGAGTCCTATCAAGCTTGGTTGGCTTGTGGGACTCCTGAAGCAGCTGAGGTGTACCGGCAGGCCAAGCGGAGTGCAGTTCGGGTGGTTGCTGAAGTAAAAACCCGGGTATGGGAGGAGTTCGGTGAGGCCATGGAACAAGACTTTCGGTCGGCCTCAAAGAGATTCTGGCAAACTGTCCGGCGGCTCAGGAGGGGAAAGCAGCTCCCCATCCACACTGTGTATGGTGCGGATGGGACACTGTTGACTTCCGACTGGGGACATCGTCGGGCGGTGGAAGGAATACTTCGAGGATCTCCTCAATCCCACTGATACGCCTTCCACAGTGGAAGCAGGGTTTGGGGACGAGGGGGATGACTCGCCTATCACAGGGGCTGAGGTCGCCAAGGTGGTTAAAAATCTCCTTGGTGGCCGGGCCCCGGGGGTGGACGAGATTCGCCCTGAGTACCTCAAGGCCCTAGATGTTGTTGGGTTGCCATGGTTGACACGCCTCTGCAACATTGCGTGGAGGTCGGGGGCAGTGCCTTTGGCATGGCAAACCGGGGTGGTGGTTCCTCTCTTTAAAAAAGGGGACTGGAGGGTGTGCTCCAACTTTAGAGGGATCACACTCCTCAGCCTCCCTGGGAAGGTCTATGCCAAGGTACTGGAGAGGAGAGTCCAGCCGTTGGTCGAACCTCGGATTCAGGAGGAGCAATGTGGTTTTCGTCCTGGCCGTGGCACATCGGACCAGCTCTTTACCCTCTCGAGAATTCTCGAGGGTTCGTGGAAGTTTGCCCAACCAGTTTACATGTGTTTTGTGGACTTGGAGAAGGCATTTGACCGCGTCCCTCGTGGATTTTTGTGGGGGGTGCTTCGGGAGTATGGGGTATCGGGCTTGTTGTTACGAGCTATTCGGTCTCTGTACGACCGTTGTGAGAGTTTGGTTCGTATTGCCAACACTCGGTCGGAATCATTCCCAGTGAGAGTTGGACTCCGCCAGGGCTGCCCTTTGTCACCGATCCTGTTCATAATTTTTATGGACAGGATTTCTAGGCACAGCCAGGGAATGGAGGGTGTCATGCTTGGTGACCACAGGATCTCATCTCTGTTGTTTGCAGATGATGTTGTCCTGTTGGCTTCATCCAGCAATGACCTACAGCTCTTGCTGGGACGGTTTGCCGCTGAGTGTGAAGCGGCAGGGATGAGAATCAGCACCTCCAAGTCCCAGTCCATGGTCCTCAGCCGGAAAAAGGTGGATTGTCCTCTCCGGGTTGGGGACAGGCTCCTGCATCAAGTGGAGGAGTTTAAGTATCTTGGGGTCTTGTTCACGAGTGAGGGGAGAATGGAGCGAGAGATCGACAGACGGATTGGAGCAGCATCTGCAGTGATGCGGAAGTTGTACCGGTCTGTTGTGGTGAAGAGGGAGCTTAGTTCTAAGGCAAAGCTGTCGATTTACCAGTCAATCTACGTTCCTACTCTCACCTATGATCACGAGCTTTGGGTAATGACCGAAAGAATGAGATCGCGGATACAAGCGGCTGAAATGAGCTTTCTCCGTAGGATTGCTGGACTCACCCTCAGAGATAGGGTGAGGAGCTCAGTCATCCGGGAGAGGCTCAGAGTAGAACCGCTGCTCCTCCACATTGAAAGGAGTCAGTTGAGGTGGTACGGGCATCTGATTAGGATGCCTTCTGGACGCCTCCCACTTGAGGTGTTTCAGGCACGTCCCACTGGGAGGAGACCCCGGGGCAGACCCAGGACTCGGTGGAGAGACTATAGCCTGTTTTCCACTAGCCCAGCACACCTCGGTATGGCTCGATTCACTTCAGTACGGCTCGGAATGCTTCTGTCTCCATTAGCACGGTGTTGTGCTTGTGCTGTGATGGTTTGTGTTAGGAGGTTTTAGAAGCGGGGCAGCAGCAGATTCTCAGCGAGGCGGGGCCACACTCCCGTGACGTTACGCACCCGACTGAGTCCTTATTTACACGAGACAAAAAATGGAGGATCCAAGGATTATTGCCTTGCTCGCTCTGTGGTTTTATCTCACAATTAATTTTATCTCATAATTAAGCTGCAACAACACAAGTCACTTTTGTTTTGAATTAACTGCCAAATGACCAAGAAATAATGAGCTGAAACTTGTTTTTATTCGTATTAAATAATGAGACGGTGGCACACTGTCCAACACCACATCCTAGGGCATTTTGGATGTACTGAATTTAAAAAATTCATGTTTTTCACCTTCAGGTCAACGTTTGGAACAACAGTATTATTATTTTCCGTTTAGATGATGCTACACTCCTTCTAAAGTATTGTAAATCTCTGAATTTGGAATGCCGATAGAACATTCAATTTACATATACTTGTACCTTTGACTTGGTGCTAATTTTTTTATGATATTTCAATAAAAAGAACAGAAAGCTTACAAAAAGATTTCTTTTTTGGTCTAGTTAAAAATTACATTACCTTTACAATGGTTGACCCTCAGCATCATTTTGATCAGACTAGGCAATGGAATTTCTATGTAATTACACTGTTTTATAATTCAGTATTATAACAGACAAACCACACTTTCCAGAACAATTCCATTTTATTATATACAAAATATTAAAATAAAAAAAACTTTGCAACACAACATGAAGGTTAATCGACATTTTATACACGCCAACCACTGAGTGCTGAGGCTCGGTAGAATGAAGGTGTCTCTGCCAGCTCTGGTTCAGGAAGGCTCGGTTGAATTAATCCGGACGGGCTGTCGCGGCAGACGCGTGGGATGATTCTACAAGGAAAATGCACACAATAAAATACAGCACGAAAGTGCAATATATACAGAAAAGACAATAGTTTTTAACAAGAATACATAAGCTTATTTCAGCGTATTGTTCACATGAATAATTACAATAAAAGCTTTAGTCTGCAGTGTGCTGCAATAAAGCAGCGATCATCCACAAATGAACAGCTTTTTTATTGCATAAATAAACTGAGCGTCTTACCGAATATATTTGCGAAAAAACGCACAATAAAAAAAAATTAAAACTCACCGTTAAAGGACTCCGATGTCGAGACCTCCCGGTATATTTTTTCATTCCGGGTGGCTCCGTCTAACTCGCGCTGAATACGTTCGTCTGACAATGCAGTGAGCAGACACTGCAGGTCCTTATTGGTCCATGGAACACCCTTATTACGCGAAGCCATTTTTGATAGAGAATAAATGAAAATAGCACAGCAATACACTGAAAAGGAACCGCCAACAGTGGTTGCGTGCTGAGTAAAGGCGGTCGTGAAGATTCTTTTTTTTTTTTTTTTCAAAAACTTTATTGAGAAGGTCGTGAAGATTTGGTAGATGAGGAGGAGGAGAGGGGCGGTTACAACCTGACCAATCAGCGCCGGTTACGACCTGACCAATCAGCGGCGACCAGTCTGTTAACGTCACAACACGGAACAGCTCAGCACTGCTGTACCCTGCCCTGCAGCGGGGCTGAGAATCGCGGCTGTTAAACCATGTTGGGGCTTGTGGAAAAGCGTACAAAGCGTGCTGAGCCGTCCCGTGTCGCGCTAAAGCGTGCTAGTGGAAAAGGCCCTTATGTCTCCCAGCTGGTCTGGGAACGCCTTGGTATCCCCTCTGAATTGCTGGAGCAGGTGGCTGGGGAGAGGGAAGTCTGGGCTTCTCTGCTTGAACTGCTGCCTCCGCGACCCGGACCTCTGGAAAAGCGGTAGAAGATGGATGGATGGTGAAATGAGCCTTTGGGATCTTTTTGGTCAGCAGTGGTTTTGGTCAGCAGTGGTTTTCTCCTTGGAACTCTCCCATAGATGCCATTTTTGCCCAGTCTCTTTCTTATTGCTGAATTGTGGACAAGTGTCCAAACTGAGGCAAGTGAGGCCTGCAGTTCCTTAGATGATGTTCTGGGTTTTTGTTTCTCATCTGTTCTTGTATTACTTTAGATCGTAGCATGATGTGTTGCTTTTTGAGATCTCTTAGCCTACTTCACTTTGTCAGACAGGTTCTATTTAAGTGATTTCTCGATTCAACAGGTCTGGCAGTAATCAGGCTTAGGTGTGGCTAGTGAAAATGAACTCAGCTATCCAAAAAATGTGGTTAATCACAGTTAATTCATCATGTGGATGGGGGAACCAGGTAGGTTTGGATAGGCTGATTTTCTTTAAAGGTGTTAATTAACTTATTTTTTATAATGCTATGGAAACATTAAGACTCAAATCAACTTTATTTGTTTCACTTTACTGTAACTGTATTGTTTATACATTCACTGAATAAATATGCACGTTTACAACTGATAAATAACAGACATTTTCATGAATTAACATCTTTATCTTGATATTTTCAGGTGACGATGCATCAGAATGAACAGAATGCACAAATCAGTTAGCTTCTTCAAAAGATCTATTTTTGTTATGCAAAGCCTTGATTTTTTTTTAACCATTCCAGTGTTTCCTCCGGTTTAAAGACCTTGGCCCAGTGGCAACACATTTTTCGGGGGGGGGGGGGGCACATGACAGAATATGTAACCAGAATATGTTAATTTTACACTAGTTATTTATTTTATTTTATTTTTTAAATTTTACACAGTAACTTACCATTTGAAGTACTGTACAACTGAGACTTGAATCTTGGAATATTGGGACCCCAACACAGCTTGGACTGTTTGGACTTTTTATTGGTGTCATCCTTCTCTCCTTCCTCTGCTCTCACCTCTCCTGGACCCTCTGCCTGAACACTTTCCTCTCCTTGGTTCCTCTCTTCTGTCTCATCTTTCCCTCTCTGAGCCCTGTCTTATTCAGGTTCTCTCTCTATGGCGGCATAGAAGCAAGTTAGAAAATACCCAGTTTCACGTTTTGTCCTGTATCATCTTTTTTGTTGATTTACATATGTACATTTTTTGTATTTTTATTCTAGCGTTTCTTTTTTCCATTGAGAAAGAGGAGGAAAGAGAAGGGGAAAAACATTCATAATAGTAATTTACTCATGCATAAAACTACAGTGGTGTGAAAAAGTGTTTGCCCCTTCCTGATTTCTCATTTTTTGTATGTTTGTCTCACTTAAATGTTTCAGATCATCAAACAAATTGAAATATTAGACAAAGATAACACAAGTAAACACAAAGTGCAGTTTGTTTGTTTGTTTGTTTTTTTTAGCAGGTTTTGTATTTTATTCAAAAACACTCTGATTACATGGACACCATCAGAAAAGAGGAATAAAAAAAATTAAACCAGAGAGAACACTTCCTTCAGCGCCGCCTCCATCACCACCACGATGACTCAGGCCCAAAACACCAAACCACATGACCTACAGGACCGCTCACCGCTATTTACACGGACCGGGGGTGCCAGGGGGGCGGGGCTTATGCAGTAACAGTCCAGGTAAAACAGGAAGTATACACCGCTTCAACAGCTGTCCAATCAGAGAGCAGGAAACCACAGGGATGATGGGAAGTGTAGTATTCAGAGTCAGACCAGAGGGGATGCTCATTAACTGGTTTAAAAAAAACGTCACATGACAGGAAACGGCTCTGATCCAATCCGGAAGCAGCTCTAAATTAGTCAGCCAATCAGGACCCAGTTGGACTCATTTTTCTATTTTCATATCAATAACAGGGGTTGCCATGGAAATCTCAACGGAGCCAAAAATATATTCAAATTTAAAAATGAAGGAAAAACAATAAAACAATTTTACTCTGAAATATGAACATTTTTGTTTCTTTTATTGTAACAAATTAGTGAAATGTTTCATGCAAACTTGCAACTTTAAACTTGCAAATTGTTTTTTTGACCCTGTAGATTTGGGACTTTCTCACCTTCATTTATGATGAAAGTTGTCTAAATTTTACAGATTTTTATATTCAGAAGTGAAACATTTTTATCTTATTTCTATGACTTCGTTCTCTATAATCTGATGATAAATTTGTTTGAAAGGTTAAAATATTTGCAGTTTTCCCCCCATAATTTTCCACTTTTATCCTCATTAGCCATTTTTTTTCTGTTTGTGCATCAAACCTCACTTCTTGTAAATTTGACATTTAGCTTGTACAGTTGTGACATTTTCCAGTAAATCTGTGTTTTTATGTCAGATTAGAGGATCAGACTGAAGCTCCGCCCACTTCATTTTGGGTCCATTTGCTCCTTTATTGAAGTGGCCATGTGGAACCTTTGGCAACATTACTGACCCCCTGTGGTCACTGACTGGACTGCAGACCTGTTGATTTTGTCAAAAAGTGAAGGGAAACATTAAAAACGCCCCATAAGCCTGTCAGGGCTGAACGTGGCGTTCTCAAAAGTTTCACGAGGCTCCGCTCAAATCTGAAGCTTTGTCTGAATCCTCCATTTCTGATGTGGAGAAAACTCGTTAACCACCAATAAAAAGGACGTCCAATTATCATTTTAAATCCTGCCAGGACCTGAGAGCTGATCAATAAAACAAAGACAAGCTGTCTGATTGGTCGATGTCTGTCGTTACAGCAATGATTTTTAAGAGTTAAACCGGTAAAAACAACTTTTATATTTATAAATGATTAATTAAAGCAGATTTTAGGTCTGATCTGTTAATTAACAGCTGTGGTAATAAAGTGTGGACGGTCAAAGCGGTTTCCTGTGATGCAACGATGACATCATCAGCAGATCTCCCCATTTGTCTGTCTGTGGCTCAGAGGCCACGCCCACCACAGCTCAACGAAGGTCTACTCGTCGTCGTCGCCTTCGTCGTCAGCCTCCCTCTTCCTCTTCTCACCCTGAACGGCGGCGCCGTCGCCCTCTCCATCCTCATCCTCCTCCTCGTCTTCCTCCTCCTCCTCCACGTAATCGTCGTCATCCTCTTCATCCTAGATGCCCTCCTTCATCAGGTAGGACAGACCGACCTCATCCTCGTCTCCTTCAGAGCCTTCCTCTTCATCATCCTCATCCTCCTCATCCTCTTCATCATCGTCGTCCTCGTCGCCAACAGGGCAGGCTTCATCCTCGTCATCGTTGTCGGCCTCGGAGTCGGGGACCTCGTTGTCCTCCTGGTCGAAGCCGTCCAGGTAGGTGATCTGAGGCAGCAGCTCGAAGACGGCGTCTCTGTAGTCGTCCAGCGCCGTGATCTCACAGCTGTACAGGTCCAGGCTCTTCAGGTTCTTCAGGTTCTGCAGACACTCGATGGTGCTCAGCTCTTTGATCTTGTTCCCACTCAGGTTCAGGTAGGTCAGGTTCGGACATTTCTCCGCCAGCGTGTCCAAACCTCCGGTGATGACGTTATCGCTCACCACCAGCTTGCGCAGTTTGGGCAGTGAGGGCATCTTTGACAGCGAGCTGAGGCCAACGTTCACCATGCTCAGAATCTCCAGCTCCACGTATTCATCCGTCAGTCCTTCCACCTCACCGTCGCTGGAGCGGCAGTTATCCACCACCAGCTCGGCCAACTCGGCGGGGTTCCTGTTCCTCAGCTCCAGACTGATCCTCTTCTTCATCTCCATGTCGAATCCCGAGCAGAGGCAATAAAAAATTAAAGTACAACAAAAGTGAAAACGGGAAACGCAACTCCGATTATGACCCTCCGAGTCCAACGACAGTCAGCCAACCAAAGTGCAGTTTTTAAATGAAGGTGTTTATTATTAAGGGGAAAAAATCCAAACCTACATGGCCCTGTGTGAAAAAGTGATTGCCCCACACCCGTTAAAACATAAATTAACTGTGGTTTATCACATCTTCGGAAAGCTGAGTACAATTTCTCTAGCCACACCCAGGCCTGATTACCGCCACACCTGTTCTCAATCAAGAAATCACTTCAACAGGACCTGCCTGACAAAGTGAAGAAGACCAACAGATCTTCAAAAGCTGGACATCATGCTGTGATCCAAAGAAATTCAGGAACAAATGAGAAACAAAGTAATTGAGATCTATCAGTCTGGAAAAGGTTATAAAGCCATTTCTAAAGCTTTGGGACTGCAGCCAACCACAGTGAGAGCCATTATCTACAAATGGTGAAAACAGAGAACAGTGGTGAACCTTCCTAGGTGTGGCTGACCGATCAAAATTACCCCAAGAGCACAGTGACGACTCATCCAAGAGGGTCACAAAAAATGCCACAACATCCAAAGAACTGCAGACCTCACTTGCCTCAGTTAAGATCAGTGTTCATAACTCCACCAAAAGAAAGAGACTGGGCAAAAATGGCCTGCACGGCAGAGTTCCAAGACGAAAACCACTGCTGAGCAAAAAGAACATAAAGGCTCGTCTCAGTTATGCCAGAAAACATCTTGATGATCCCCAAGACTTTTGGGAAAATACTGTGTGGACTGACAAGACACAAGTTGAACTTTTTGGAACGTGTGTGTCCCATTATGTCCGGCGTAAAAGTAAAACAGCATTTCAGTAAAGGAACATCATATAAACAGTAAAATATGGAGGTTGTAGTGTGATGGTCTGGGGCGGTTTTGCTGCTTCAGGACCTGGAAGACTTGCTGTGGTAAATGGAACCATGAATTCTGCTGTCTACCAAAAAGTCCTGAAGGAGAATGTCCGGCCATCTGTTCGTGACCTCAAGCTGAAGTGCACTTGGGTTCTGCAGCAGGACAATGATCCAGAACACACCAGCAAGTCCACCTCTGAATGGCTTAAGAAAAACAAAATGAAGACTTTGGAGTTGCCTAGTCAAAGTCCTGACCTGAATTTGATTGAGATGCTGTGGCATGACCTTAAAAAGGCGGTTCATGCTTGAAAACCCTCCAGTGTGGCTGAATTACAACAATTCTGCAAAGATGAGTGGGCCAAAATTCCTCCACAGTGCTGTAAAAGACTCACTGCCAGTTATCGCAAATGCTTGATTGCAGTTGTTGCTACTAAGGGTGGAACAACCAGTTATTAGGTTTAGGGGGCAATCACTTTTTCACACAGGGCCATGTAGGTTTGGATTTTTTCCCCCTTAATAATAAACTCCATTTAAAAACTGCATTTTGTGTTTACTTGTGTTATCTTTGACTAATATTTAAATCTGTTTGATGATCTGAAACATATAAGTGTGACAAACATACAGTACAAAAAAAAAGAGAAATCAGGAAGGGGACAAACACTTTTTCACACCACTGTATATGATCAGAGGTGGGTATAGAAGCCAGAAATTCTACTCATGTAAAAGCAGTGTTATCTTATGAAATTACTAATTAAAAGTAGACACCCAAAAATTTCTAGTTGAGTTAAGGTACAAAAAGCACTCAAATAAAAACTTGAGTAATGACTTCAGTCTTGAAGGTTTGAGGTTTTTCTCCAGAATTTGTAACAATTTTCTTATAGTTTTCTACTTTTCTCTGTAAATGTATCTGAATTAGCAACCATCTTCCTCAAATTTGTAATTTCCTCTTGTAAAATTTTGACTTTTCTTGTACATTTGAGACTTTATTACCTCCGCCAAGGAGGTTATGTTTTCATCGGCGTTGGTTTGTCTGTCTGTCTGTTTGTTTGTTTGTTAGCAAGATAACTCAAAAAGTTATGGATGGATTTTCATGAAATTTTCAGAGATTGTCAGAAATGGGGTATCCTACAGATGATTACATTTTGGTGGTGATCCGGATCCCTTTTATAAAGTTACACAAAATAAATATAGGATTACTATTTATGATGTTAAACACTATATGGGGGGAACTGTGGTGCTTGGCGGAGGTCTGCGCTCTCCGAGTGCTTTTCTAGTTATAAATTTGTGGATTACTTTATGGCTAATTTTTATCTGTTTTTTTAAATAAAATTACTGGGGGTTATTTTATAAATTTGATACAGATTTTGGTAAAATTTAGACTTTTTTCCTTACACAATTTAAACATTTGATCATAATTTTGCAGAGCCAGAACAGAACAATAATTTAGCTCTGATTTCAAAGAAATATAATTATTAATAAAATTATATTTAATGAAATTAACTAAAATGACCAAAGATGCAGTTATTTCTGTTATAATATTTCTATATATTTACAGTTTTTTAAAATACTCCTCACCACTCAGACAACAGGAAAAACCTGCATTATTTTAAAATCCAGATGTTGGCAGACTTAGTTTGTCTAAAGGCTGTTGATGGATTGAAGTCACTGACTTCATGAATTTTGGTCATCTTAACTTGCCAGGTGCATAATAATGAACATAAATATACTGTAGTGGTTGGTGCAGCAAATCTTCAGCAACTCAGTCACCCCTGCCTTTTCCTCAGTAAGCCTGCATATGAAGCCTACCACACCTGTTTGTGAAGTGACTCATTATTGCTCCTATTACCAGCAGGTTAAAACCACGATAATTTCCTCGTTTAAAGTACTTAAATAAGCTCATGCTTCGCTCTGACGTGGAATCAGGTTTGTCTCTCACAGCAGAAAGGTCTGCCTGCCGACTGAAACTGTCATGGGCGACACGCTTCCGAACACCGATGCGCGGGTGACTGTCACATGCGTTGTTCGCGTGCACGCTTGCAGAGTGTCATTCCTTCATTTATTTTCTTAGCGTGACGGCTCAGTTTCTAGAGTGGCGGGCTGCCACTCAGAAATGTTACTGGTGGAAACCCTGCATTCCATTGCCTTCCCTCTCTATTCAACCATAACTGTGACATAACATATCTATAAACCCAATTTCACACATCTGAGTAGGCTACACAATGAATAAATACCTTGCCGTGATATTGCATAGCAAATATAAATAACGCGACACGTGGAATCACGCAAAATAGCTTTCAAATATATTGTACTCTCCGTGGCTCCCATTGTATATTTAAGAAATCAGCAGCAAATTAAGGTTAAATGTCATGACCCATTGTAATACAAATATTACAATTCATTATGATTAGGAACTGCAATACTTCCAATAATGATTACTACACAGATACCTTGACTGAACTGTTCACTACCTATTTCCCAAATTTATAATTTAACAGTGGAATAACCTCAATATGATGTTTTAAAGGGCTGTTTTTGTTACTCCTGTCCACATTCAAAGCATGTTGTGATGTCGGTGTATTCTCCATAGCCCTGTATTTTTATGCGTTGGGGTACCTACGTTTACTGTAATGCTGTAACTTGAATACTATTTGAGGATAATTCATGAAATTTTCACATCAAATTGCTAAGTTTTATAGGTTTCAAAGCAAACTTGGTTTTGTTTCTTGCTATACTTTGATTTGTTTTACCTTTTTTCACTTGGGTTATCTTTGTCTCCCCTGTGGATCACCACCTTGTTGTGGTAGAGGGGTTTGTGTGCCAGAATGGTAGCAGGAGCTATGTTGTCGGGAGCAACTTGTCCCTAGTAGGGTCTCCCAAGGCAAAATGGTCCTGGGTTAAGGGCCAGATCATCACATGGTCCACCCC
This sequence comes from Pholidichthys leucotaenia, assembly GCA_020510985.1. Taxonomy (NCBI): domain Eukaryota; kingdom Metazoa; phylum Chordata; class Actinopteri; order Cichliformes; family Pholidichthyidae; genus Pholidichthys; species Pholidichthys leucotaenia. The sequence goes on from CM035843.1 coordinate 345,245,125, forward strand.
TTGACGTGGTGTGATGGCTTGCGTACCTCTATGACCCGGAGAGCTATGTCAGTGGGAGCATATGCTCCTGGTAGGGTCACCCATGCTAGACAGGTCGAAGGGTAGAGGTCAGACAAATGTGGATCACCTCACCTACAGGATAAATAGGTTTGCGTAGGGTTAACAACCCTGCCTGTAAAAAACACTTTGTTACATAAGCATCGACGACTACAAACCAAGACATTCATCTGGGAGAGGAAGGGTCTCCACCCACACAATGTGGGGAAAGTTGAAAGGAAGCTCCAAGGCCAATTCCCCTTCTGACTCTCAGGACAAAAATGAGAATCGCTACATGGAATGTCAGGATGATGTATGAAACAGGGAGGACAGTCCAAGTAGCGAGAGAAATGAAGACCTACAAGATAGGAGTACTCAGTCTGAGTGAGACCAGGTGGCTACAGACAGGACAGCTAAGACTTGCATCTGCAGAGACACTGCTGTACTCAGAACACACAGAGGATGGCGTCCCCCACACTGAGGGTGTGGCCCTAATGCTGGCACCGGAGGCACAGCGAGCACTCATCGGCTGGGAACCGGTAAATTCACGCATCATTACAGCCAAGTTCACCACCAGAAAGAAGAACATCAAGTTGAATGTCATCCAGTGCTACGTTCCCACCAATGATGCAGACGATGAAAAGAAGGATTTTTACCTACAGCTGCAAACAGTGATAGACAGAGAAGGAGCCAAGGACATGACCATTCTGATGGGAGATTTCAATGCCAAGACAGGACCAGACAACACAGGTTATGAGGACATCATGGGGACACATGGACTGGGACAGATGAGTGAAAATGGTGAGCGCTTTGCAGACCTGTGTGCCCTGAATCAGTTGGTGATTGGTGGAAGCATCTTCCCAAAACGACACATCCACAAGGCCACCTGAAGATCTCCGGACCACGTCACAGAAAACCAGATAGACCATATCTGCATCAGCCAGAAGTTTAGGAGATCGTGGCAGGATGTGTGTATGATGAGAGGTGCAGACATATCCTCAGACCACCACCTTCTATTGACATCAGTGAGACTCCAGCTCAAGAGACTCAACAACTCTGGCAACACACAGACAAGGTACAACATTGGACTCCTGAGGAATAAAGACAAACAAGCAGCCTTCCAGATCAGCCTTGCCAACAAGTTCCAGCCATTACAAGAGCTGATAGAAGACAGTGAAACAGACATAGAGACACAGTGGCAGCACACAAGGAAAATCTGGCAGGATACCTGCAAAGAAGTTCTGGGCAGGAAGAAGACTCAACACAAAGAGTGGATCTCTGCAGACGCCATCCAAAAACTGGAAGACAGGAAAGAGAAGAAAACTGTCTTGAACATGTGCCATACAAGAGCAGTTAAAGCAAGAGCACAAGAGGAGTATACAGTAGTAGACAAGAAAGTGAAGAAAAGCATCAAGAAGGACAAGAGAGATTACATCGACAACCTGGCCAATCAAGCAGAAGCTGCTACAGGGCAGTGGAACCTGAAGGGCCTGTACTTGGTGACCAAGAAGCTGTCAGGCAAGTTCCAGCAGACAGACAAGCCGGTGAAAGACAAAAACAGAAACCCACTAATAACAACTGGGGAACAGCTGAAGCGATGGGCAGAGCACTTCACAGAGCTGCTGAACTGCCCAGCCTTCAAAACACCACTAGACATCCCACCAGCAGAGACAACACTACCAATCAACTGCAACAAGCCCTCAAAAGCAGAGATCAAGAAGGCCATCATGACCTTGACGAACGGAAAAACTGCAGGACCAGACGAGATACCGGCAGAAGCCATCAAAACAGACACTGAAACAGCTGTCAACATGCTACACAGCCTCTTCAGCAAGATCTGGGAGAAGGAAGAGGTACCAGCCCAGTGGAAGGAAGGGATTGTCATCAAGCTGCTGAAGAAGGGGAATCTCGGAGAGTGCAGCAACTGCAGAAGGATCATGCTCCTGTCAGTGCCGAGCAAGGTCTTTAACCGAGTTCTGCTGGAGAGGTTGAAGTTGGCAGTCGACCCCAAGCTCCAAGATCAGCAGGCAGGCTTCCGCAAGAACAGATCCTGTGCTGACCAGATCACCAGCCTACGCATCATTGTGGAGCAATTGCTGGAGTGGAACTCACCCCTCTATATCAACTTCATAGACTACGAGAAGGCCTTTGACAGTGTGGACCGTGAGAGTTCCCAAGAAGATCATCTCCCTCATCCAATGCATCTACCAGGACATGAGCTGCAGTATCGCACACGCTGGCCAGCTGTCAGAGAGCTTGGAGGTGAAGACCAGAGTCCGCCAGGGGTGCTTGCTGTCATCGTTCCTCTTCCTCTCTTCCTCTTGGTCATCGATTATATCATGAAGATCACGACAACAAGCAGGAAAAACAGGATACAGTGGATACTCTGGATGCAGCTGGATGACCTCGACTTTGCTGATGACCTGGCCCTCCTCTCACATAACCACAGCCAGATGCAGGACAAGACTACTCGCCTGGAGACTACATCAGCTGGGACAGGACTCCAGATCAATAAGGGGAAGACCGAGCTGATGAAGATTAACACCAACATACCAGTCACAGTTGAAGGAGAGCCGATCAGACAGGTGGAGTCATTTGTCTACCTGGGAAGTGTGGTGGATCAACAGGGGGGCACAGACAAGATGTCACAGCTAGGATCGACAAGGCAAGAGCAGTTTTTGTCATACTGAAGAATATCTGGGCATCAAAAGCGATCTGCACGAGAACAAAACTTTGCATCTTCAGCTCTAATGTCAAGTCTGTTCTACTCTATGGATGCGAGACCTGGAGGACAACAAAGACGATGCAGCACAAGATTCAGACTTTCTTTAGCACATGCCTGAGGTGCATCTTTAACATCAGGTGGCCAGAGAAGATCAGGAATGAAGACCTGTGGGAGCAAGGGGGACAGAAACCAGTGGCAGAACAGATTCTGCGGAGGAAGTGGGACTGGATTGGAAACACATTCAAGAAACCAGCATCACACACCAAGTCCTGACCTGGAACCCGCAGGGGAAGAGAAAGAGAGGCCGGCCTCGAAACAGCTGGAGACAAGACATTGAGGCGGAGCTGAAACAGCAGGGAACCAACTGGAGGGGAGTAGAGAGAGCAGCCCAGAACCGAGTGCGATGGCGAGGGGTTGTCGATGGCCTATGCTCCATGTTGAGCTATGAGCTTAAGTAAGTAAGTAAGAAGGGCCAGACCAAGAGTGGTCTAGTAGAGCCCGATTAAAAGGTAACAGCAAGGACCCAGTGTACCCAAAGGAGCCACATGGTCTGCCCTCCAGTGGGCTCACCACCTGCAGGAGGGATCATGGGGATCATGGTGCTATATGAACTGGTTGGTAGTCTAGGCTTCCCTGCTTGGACTGCTGCCCCCGCAACCTGCACTCCCAGATAAGCGGTTGAAGATGAATGGTTATCTTTATCTAATATTAAAATCTGTCTGATGATCTGAAACATTTAAGCGTGACAAATATGCAAAAATATGAGAAATCAGGAAGGGAGGAAATATTTTTTTCACAGCGCTGTATCTATTTAAAAACAATTAGAGGGGAAAGTTATGAGAGGAAAGCAAAATTTAAAAAGTAGTAAATTAATGATAAAAGCCACAGAAATTTTTTTTATAAATGAATGAAAATAATTGTAAATTAAAGAGAAAAAAGCCACAAATAAGAAAATGTTCAAAATATACAAGGAAAAAAGTTTGAAATTTACACTAAAAAGCTGTAAATTTTAAAGAAAGGAGTAAATATACAGGAAAATTATTTATGAAAAAAGAGTTGGAATTTACGAGAAATAAAACCACGGACTTATAAAAAAAAAGCTGCAAATTGTTGAGAAGAAAAACGTTTCAAATTAATGAAAATCCTAAATTAATGAGGAAAAACCTATAAATTTATGACAAATGACCACTGTCTGTTCCACTCATTCTACTTTAAGCTAAATGGCCAAACATAAATTCACAAAATTTTGGATTTCAACACTTTTGAGTGTTTCCCCCTAAATGTAAGAAAACTTAGGTATCATGTTTATCATATTTGCGGTATTTTTAAGAATTCTGAAATGCAAATCTAAGAATTGATTGGCATTTTTAAGAATATTTCAGGCCTTAATTATGGATAACCTAATTTTGGGATTTTTAAGACTTTTAAAGGATCTGGGGAGTTATACAGATGTATACCATGTATGCCTAATAAATTACCTCGTGTCAGTAGATTATTAAAATCATTTATGAATTATATATTAACGTTATTACTTCGATTTTAGTTTTTTTTATCCATCAGAAAGAAGGGATTCACATTTCTTACTGAAAATCTTGTTTCTATTGTAAAGGCTCAGCTTTTATTTTGAAAGCTTCTGCCTCAAAACCAGTTTAATTTCTTTTTTCACTTTTTTATTTCATAATATGAAGCTGAAGTAGCTATTGCAGCTCTACATCGCTTTAATGGACTACTACTAGCAACACTGTATTTCAGTGCAAGGTGTCAGATTATGGAACGATTTTGGACCTGAATTAAAATCATGTACAAAGCTTGGACAATTTAAACAAAAACTAAAGGAAGAAATACTCCAAACATATTTACAAGACGACATGTAAACTCACATAAGGATTGACATTTCCAGCCTGTGTTGTGTTATAGCTTAGTTTTTCTTTTTTCTCTGTGACACTATGTCTTAGATTTGTTTTTGAATAGTAACCGCTTAACTTAGACTAGCTCAGTTTTCTTTTTCTCTCAGTCATATTTTGTCTTAGCCTTGTTTTAAATTGTAATCGCTCTTGTCTTGTTTTCTCTTTTTTCTCCTTTGAATTCTTGGATGGAATATGGGTGGGCAATATAAGCTGCGGCTTCAGCCATCACCCATTTCGGATAACTCACGTGGAATTGTATAGTAGAAGGAGTCTTTGTCTAATTTGACCTTGTTGTTATATTATACAGTTTCTTTTAACCTGTAATGTACTATCCGAAATAAATAAATAAATTCAATTCAATTCAATAAATTCATTCAATTCTACTTGCACAAAGACTTCCATGTTTTCAGTAATGCGGTCTCTATGCTCCAAACAGGCTGTGAATGAGAGTTTGACAAAATTAAAGATCAGGAATTTTCAGCAGATTAGTAAGACTGTAGTAAGCCTAAACTTTTTTCTGCAACGGACCGGCAATCTGCCCAGGGTGTACCATGCCTCTTGCCCAAAGATACTGAGATAGCCTAGAAATGAGATGAACTAAAGGAACTGTTGCTACTCTGTGCACACAGATACTCGTTAAATACATTAAATATCAGCTTGTATTAGATTGTTGCTCTGTTATTCACTGTCATAAAGCACTATTGTTTCTATACTGAATTTAACACAGCCTTTATATAGGTCCATATAAAAACACAGTGGCAAAAGTGCTAATGGGGGGGGGGGACTAAATTGCATTGGTTTGAGGATTTGAATGTTGGCTTTGGTTAATTTTCAGTTAATTTCCCAGCCTTACCTACAATAAAAAAAAACGAACTAAAGCAGTATGTAACACTACTCAATATTTTTCTTATCTGGTCTCAACCTCTCAAACTTCTACATCTAGTCAGAAGTTGTGATCCAACCATCCACCCACTCACCGACAGTGAGACGTTCAATGTGCTCAGCTCCTCGGCCTTCTTCTCTAGAGAACTGACCCACAGTTTGCGTTTCTGTCTGCACCGCGATGCTGCTGCCCGATTCCTCTCGAGGAAGCGCTTCCTTCGCTCATCTGGGTCATCGTCTGCAGTCCGTCGTCGACGCCCACCTGTAGGCTGTGCTGGAGATACCTGCAGACGGGGGGGGGGGGGGGGGGGCGCAAAACGAAACACATAACCAGGTGAGGGGACAGGATGAAACACAAAAAAAAAAGGGATGCTTGAGTCATAGTTTCATTATTGTAGCCAGCACACATAAGTCATGTTGGAATACACACAACCCCAAACTTATGATACTTAAACAGGCTGCCATTTCTCAAACAACATTTACACTACCGTTCAAAAGTTTGGGGTCACCCAGACAATTTTGTGTTTTCCATGAAAAGTCACACTTTTATTTACCACCATGAGTTGTAAAATGAATAGAAAATATAGTCAAGACATTGACAAGGTTAGAAATAATGATTTGTATTTGAAATAATAATTTTTTCCTTCAGACTTTGCTTTCGTCAAAGAATCCTCCATTTGCAGCAATTACAGCATTGCAGACCTTTGGCATTCTAGCTATTAATTTGTTGAGGTAATCTGGAGAATTCTGATGCAATGAGCAAACACATTGTACCATTAGAACACTGGAGTGATAGTTGCTGGAAATGGGCCTCTATACACCTATGTAGATACTGCACCAAAAACCAGACATTTGCAGCTAGAATAGTCATTTACCACATTAGCAATGTATAGAGTGTATTTCTGATTAGTTTAAAGTTATCTTCATTGAAAAGAAAACTGTGCTTTTCTTTCAAAAATAAGGAAATTTCTAAGTGACCCCAAACTTTTGAACGGTAGTGTATCTGAATAAGTTTTTTTAAATATTAAACTAAGCTTTGAGGGAACCAAATACAGTTAAATCAAGTATCAAATTCTTATACACGGACCTCACCAGAGTAGCTTAACATGACTGATGGTTCAGAATCATCTTTGGCTCCATTCACACTTGGTATTAAAACACATATTTTGTGATCAGGCTGCAAAGGGCTTGAAAACAACAGAAACTGTTTTTGGTCTTTAAAAATAAATGTATCTTTGAGGATGCCAAAACTTTACAATAATCCCTGGAAAATGTACAATATGGAACCTTTAATACCAGGTGTACAAGCACCAATGTATTACAAGCTGATCACAAAAATGTGTTTTAATACCAGGTGTAAATAGGGTCTTTAGCCTCTTGTAAGTTTTTTGCTCACAGAGATTACATTAAAGATTATACTGACCTATGTGGAAGCTTTGATCATGATTAATATGAACATCAAACATTGTTACAGTATCGTACATGTAAACACATAAAAAAAAAGACATTTGCACTGTATCCGAAAGTCATGTTACAGTCCAGTTTAATAACTTATAACCCCTTTACACAGGGGCGGAGATCATTCAGAGATCTAGGCAATTTTTGATCTATCAATGATCTTCAGGAGACCACCCACGGAGACCACCCACAAGTGTGACCTGTGTGACAGGGACTGTCATTCGCGCATCGGCCTGTTCAGCCACAGGCGGTGCTGTTCCAGCAGAGTAGACATTTAGGATTCTCTTCCATGGTCATCATAGACCGACGGAGGCCGACGACGAATGATCTTCAGTGATCTCCACAGTTGCCACCATTTCCTTGAAGTTTTGACTCTGTCCAAAATGCACAAGGATCTCCCAAACGGTCCCAAAGATTGAAAATTGGCCCAATCTCTCAACCATCTCTAAGCTGAGTAAAGGGACCCTTACATACCTGAGGCTGTGCAGGTGAAGGAGCATCTGGATGTTGGACAAGCAGCTGGCTCTGTTCTGCCTTCTGTGGTACCATGGGGCTACTGCCCATGGCCATAACCCCTATACTGTGGCCCGATGAACTCTGTTGGGACAGCGCTGCCTTCAGACGCTACACAGAAGGATATATTTAAATTTATATTAGCAATGTCAATAACTAAGACAGGCTTTTAAATATACACAGCCAATTCACAGTATGAATATAAAATTATTTCTTTGGTTTTCTTTTCTTCCATCTTAGACATCATTGGCTGAGGACGTCTGGAGCCTGTCCATAAAGTCAGATGGAGTGGGGGCCACAGTTGGCATTTCCTCATCCACAACCAGCAACCCTACCTTCCTTAGCGGCTTTGGCATTTGGCTTATTGGTTATTAGCCGAGTTGGGAGTTACTGCCAGTCCTGTTCCCAGTCTTGTTTCCTAGTTTACATCTCTAATATTAGGTTAGGGGAGAAACCAGAATCCTACGGCCAATTTCTGGGCTCAAGCGTTCTCCCACTTTTTGTTTGTTCTGGCTGGGGCTCCCTTCTTCATTCTTTCCACTTATTATGCCTCGGTGCAATGGACGCATACGGTAGTCACACAACATGTGTGTGTGTGTCTGTTATCGGCTTTTCAGCTATTCCGGTTAAAATTAAGTGGCACTAAATACTGGCTTGTATCACTGTATCACCATATTTTCTCGACTTTTAATTTGCCAGAATTTCGAGATAAGGCTTCGTTTTCAAAATAAACACAAATTTAACTCACCATTTCTATCAATGCAGCCGTGAAAAAAAGTACTGTAATAACTATCTAGTAGAGGTCGGAGTGCCACTTTTTTACAGCCCCCATGCTGCCATGCCACAGACATCGAGGGCCCTATTTTGACAGTCGCCTGCACACTTTTCAGACAGACTTTCCGCCATGCGCCAGTGTTTTTGTTACGTTTCTGTCAGCGCATTGTCTGTTTCTACACCTTGCGTCAAGCCACCAAATTACCTGTAGACAGTGTGCCTGCTATGCGCTCGAAGGGGGTGCCACATTTCAAAGAGGTGTGGCGGCGCACAATCTAATGCACATTACTATTATAGTGCATTCCATGAGAATCCGCTTTTGATCAGGAAAAAGGAGGTCTATCGTCAGAAGCGCATTGTTTAATGATATTTCAGTGGCATGTTTTGACATTGTGCAGCTTCAGAGATCAGGAAACGGCACCCACTGGGAAAACTCATAATCGCCTGTCATTTTAATTATATGATGATCACACACCTGTTTTTTTTTTTTTAATTATTCCATCCACACACTCATTTTAATTGCAGACTTACCGTTGGAGTCTACAGATTAGGCATTAATGTATGATTTTTTTTTTTTTTTTAGGCGAATGAATGAATGAATGAACAGGGAGCATGTGTGCCAGTGTGTTCCAATGTGATGCGCAGTGCACTGGGGGGGTGGGATTCTCGTTTTCATCACGGTCTTATTAGGCATTAATGTGTTTATTTTTAGGGGAATAAATGAATGAACAAGGAGTGTGCAGCGTTTCACTTTTCACTAACTCCCCAGAGAGACAGGAGATGCGTCCACATCTGTGTCGGCCATGCACCCCGGGTTTCCAGCCCAGGAAGCTCCCTGACAGCCACCTGTCAGCCCCCGTCAAAGGCTGCTGAGAGCAGGCTTGCTTTATGGTGGGGGTTAGAGGCGGACGGGAAGCCGCGCCCGATGGCCTCCTTCCCTCCTACCCAGGACAGATAGGAGAAGACCCTCAGTCGGTGAAAGCAACAGGAGAGGAAGCACTTCATCTCTCCACAGCTGAGAGTGACTTCCACGGCATCGTTAGTGAAAGTTTATGAAAATTTGCACCATCCAATTTGCATCATCCTCTTTTCTTCATGTCTGTGTTGCATCTGTGCATACATTAAACAATTCAGCTGATTTTTCAACCAATTCTTCACCGTTTGTTATTTTTAACATAACTAACTGCATCAACTGTGATTGATGTCTTTCTTATTCCCAAGCAGCATTACTATTGCATGCATTTTGGCTCACACACACGGTCTTTGGTCAGCGCAAAACCCGTCTTGATCACAATTCACTTTAGATAATGTGCCCTTTGCATTAAAGGAATGGGAAGGAGCGCCTTGGACTGGATTATCCAAAACACACCTCTGAATGATTAGACCAGCCTCTTTGCGTCATACATCGGCAGAAAGTTTGTTTTTATGCTGTTGTGATAAGGAAATGAACTTGGAAACACCCATAAACATGTTCTACGTCAGTGACAACTGATCAACCAACCCCGTCGTTTTAATACAGCCCCAAGGCACAACGCCTTGGTGCTTTCATTTGTAAGCAGTTATGTCAACATTAATAAATAATTTCCAGTGCAGCAACTGTAGTCTGTTACACATTCGGCTCCTATTAGCAACTAGGGGATCGTAACAGTGTATTAAGTATAAAGAAGCTACAACACTGTAGAAAAGATATGATCAATAAAAAAACAGAGATGATCAGATCCAACAGGTATAGAAACATAGTGGTGATATGACCTAATATCGGTCTACATTAATCCATTCAGAACAAGAATAACCTGAATGAAACCTTAGTGAAATATGTTTGATTTAAGGCTGAAGTAGCTGACGATAACACTCTTGCTCTCTTTCTTCAGAGATCTATGCCCGTTCTAGATTTATTTCAACCACACAGTCATGTGACATCATGAGTTCAGCTCTGGAGGCTTTCTATGGTGATGTAATACTTTTTAGATTATATTTCAAAGTGTTGACAATGTTAATTTGTGAAGGCACAAAATCCAAGTAAAAGCAAAATTTGAAAACTGCTCATTGTGGGATTTAAGGCATACAACTATTCAGCATGGCATTTACATATTAGGTGCATTTACATATTAGGATTGTTTTGGTCTGGGATAGAAATACTGCAAATCAACCAACCAGCAGCCTTTACTTACAACAATGACCTTCCACTTAAGAAGGCTGTATTAATGGAAAGGTAATGAATTCGTTTCAAACTAAAAGTCTCGGAAAAAAATTACCACACTTAGTCACAGTCCTCTGAAGCAGAACAAAAAAAGGAGGATCTTGGTGAAAAACTGAGGACAAATTATAAGTTGTTGGGTGTAAGGGTTAAATAAGAAAGTATCCACAGTTAAAAGTCATATGATGAACAAAGTAAGTCAGTGCAGAGGTAGGCCGCAGGCTGAAGAATGAGACAAAAAGAAGTGATAAAATGACGAAAATAGAGAGCTTATCTAGTTCTGACCATCTTGGCCTCTGAGTGGATGTTGTAGCCAGAGGGGGAGTTAGAGCCGCTGCTGCTGCCTCCAAGTGGAGGGCCAGGGATTCCGGGAATGTGTGGTACCATGCACATGGGTCGGGCCAGCTGGATATCAAATATGAAACATAAAAACATTTGAATTGAAATGGAACCAGCTTTCAAAGGTACAAAGTTTAAACATGACTCAGTCTGACTTACATTAATGACAGAAGGGATCTGTACAGGACCAGGGAGTACGGGCACAGCCTGGCCAGACGGAAGCATCATCATAGGGTAATGGCTCGTTGGTGAACTAGACAGACAAGACATCAAAGGTGCAACAGGAGAGGGGAATTATTCATCTCCGTGTAGATTATTAGACCTTAAGGCTGTCATGGTATCAGAATTTCACTGCATGGTTATTACGGCCAGAAAATACCACAGTAATAGGATTACTTTGGTATAATAATAATAATTATTATTTATTTATTTTTAGGGAGCAGGAGACGTAAAAGTTTTATCTCCACATGCAGACACAATTATTACCATAACCGGGACTCTGCACGTAAAACTTTTGCTGTCTAGATAAATCCCGAAGTGGTGCCCGGACCAGCTGGAGTAGATGCTTATAATTCACACTGTGCTGACTGCATTTTTTCGCTTTTGGAATTATTGCAAAATGAAATACTGAAAGAACAAAGACTACAGAGATTCTTTCTTTCTGGTATAACTGATGTAACTGGTATAACATGGTTTAATTTTTACTTTGCAGCGCTGGCAGATTTTGCAGGAATCCAAGTGACACTGTGAAAACAAGTCTAAAAAAGCAGCTTCAAAAGAAAAACGGTAAAACTGAATGAAAACACAAAGGACTGGCAACTATGTTCGTCAGGACTTACAGTGGGGCAAAAAAGTATTTAGTCAGCCACCAATTGTGCAAGTTCTCCCACTTAAAAGATGAGAAAGGTCTCCAATTTTCATCATAGGTATACCTCAACTATGAGAGACAAAATGAGAAAAAAAAAATCCAGAAAATCACATTGAAGGATTTTTAATGAATTTATTGGTAAATTTCTCGGTAAAATAAGTATTTGGTCAATAACAAAAGTTCATCTCAATACTTTGTTATGTACCCTTCGTTGACAATGACAGAGGTCAAACGTTTTCTGTAAGTCTTCACAAGGTTTTCACACACTGTTGCTGGTATTTTGGCCCATTCCTCCATACAGATCTCCTCTAGAGCAGTGATGTTTTGGGGCTGTCGCTGGGCAACACGGACTTTCAACTCCCTCCAAAGATTTTCTATGGGGTTGAGATCTGGAGACTGGCTAGGCCACTCCAGGACCTTGAAATGCTTCTTACGAAGCCACTCCTTCGTTGCCCGGGCGGTGTGTTTGGGATCACTGTCATGCTGAAAGATCCAGCCACGTTTCATCTTCAATGCCCTTGCTGATGGAAGGAGGTTTTCACTCAAAATCTCACGATACATGGCCCCATTCATTCTTTCCTTTACATGGATCACTCGTCCTGGTCCCTTTGCAGAACAACAGCCCCAAAGCATGATGTTTCCACCCCCATGCTTCACAGTAGGTATGGTGTTCTTTCTCCTCCAAACACAACAAGCTGAGTTTTTACCAAAAAGTTCTATTTTGGTTTTATCTGACCATATGACATTCTCTCAATCCTCTTCTGGATCATCCAAATGCTCCCTAGCAAACTTCAGACGGGCCTGGACATGTACTGGCTTAAGCAGGGGGACACCTCTGGCACTGCAGGATTTGAGTCCCTGGCAGCGTAGTGTGTTACTGATGTAGCCTTTGTTACTTTGGTCCCAGCTCTCTGCAGGTCATTCACTAGGTCCCCCTGTGTGGTTCTGGGATTTTTGCTCACCGCTCTCATGATCATTTTGACCCCACGGGGAGAGATCTTGCGTGGAGCCCCAGATCGAGGGAGATTATCAGTGGTCTTGTATGTCTTCCATTTTCTAATAATTGCTCCGACAGTTGATTTCTTCACACCAAGCTGCTTACCTATTGCAGATTCAGTCTTCCCAGCCTGGTGCAGGTCTACAATTTTGTCCTTTGACAGCTCTTTGGTCTTGGCCATAGTGGAGTTTGGAGTCTGACTGTTTGAGGTTGTGGACAGGTGTCTTTTATACTGATAACGAGTTCAAACAGGTACCATTAATACAGGTAACGAGTGGAGGACAGAGGAGCCTCTTAATAGAAGAAGTTACAGGTCTGTGAGAGCCAGAAATCTTGCTTGTTTGTAGGTGACCAAATACTTATTTTACCGAGAAATTTACCAATTAATTCATTGAAAATCCTTCAATGTGATTTTCTGGATTTTTTTTTTTCCTCATTTTGTCTCTCATAGTTGAGGTATACCTATGATGAAAATTGGAGACCTCTCTCATCTTTTAAGTGGGAGAACTTGCACAATTGGTGGCTGACTAAATACTTTTTTGCCCCACTGTACATATGTGGATAAATTTGTTAGTAATCTTCTGTTAAAGAAAGAAAAACCCACAATGGTCACTGAAATAACTTGAAACTAATCTCATGAGACAATTCTCTCCTTAGAGAGCTTTCTGTGGTACATGTTATACCAAACAGCAGAGTGACTACTTTTCACCTTTTAAATAGGCAGAGTGACTGATTACAAGTTTGAAGACACGTGATGCTAATTAGAGGACACACCTTAGTTCAAGCATGTCCCTATGGTCAAATTATTTTCAATCTTTGCTCGGGGGTATCATCATTTTTGTCCAGGCCAGGCTCATTAGTTTGTGTTTTTTTTTAAATAATTCTGTTGAACCAAAATTCAAAAGCAATGTCTGATTTTTATGAGTTAATTTTCAGAAATTTATTTAATTCATTATTACTTTTGTCAGTGTCAAGTTATTTCAGTGACCATTGTGGGATTGTCTTTTTTTAACCGAAGGTTACCAACAAATTTGCCCACGTCTGTATGGTCTGCGTCTTTGCATTTTTTACCATGACACATAGTGAGAACATAAAACTGAAATAATTTCAGAGGTGCTGAATTACTTTCACAATATCATCCTATGTGTATTATGATATTATATGTTTATATCATGGTTATTGTCAGTATCAATTTTTGCCAATGCCCTAAGACACACAGAACTGGTGATACAGAAATTATACTGATGACTATGAGACACCAGTATTTGAAAAGATGAATTTGTCCATAAGAGCTTGCAAGTGATCCCATCCAGTCAAATTATTTGAAAAGTCACTTTGTACAAAAGAATCAGAGATATGCAAGATATAGTACATTTCAAGATGAAACACAAGATTATAAATGTTACAAGATCTATTCCAACTTTTAACTTAACTCACCCCAAAGTACGATTTGAAGGAGGAGCTTGTGTGATGACAGACGTGGGTGAGGGCATGGTGGGCTGAAGAGTGTCAAAGCCCAAATGTAGTGGGAGGGAGCCTGGACGCACAATAGTTGGGGTAGGGGCAGAGCTCCTTGGAGGTGTGTCCTAGAAAATTAGAGCAAAAACATAAAAATTTACTTTTGTGTAAAAAAAAACAAAACCCAATAAACATATTCAGTGTTTCCTCTGGGTAAAAGACCTTGGTGCGGTGGCAACATATTTTTCCGGCAGGGGGTGGGGGTGGGGGGGAAACACATGACATGATTGTAACCAGAATATGTTAATTTTATACTATTTATTTCTTTTTTAAAAATTTTGCACAGTAACTATGCATATGGAACTTACCATCTAAAGTATTGTACAACCAAGGCTTGAATATTGGAATATTGGGCCAGTTGGGGTCCCACCCAGACGTCCTGTGTTTAGACTTTTTACTGATGTCATCCTTCTCTCCTCCCTCTGCTCTCACCTCTCCTGGACCCTCTGCATGAACACTTCCCTCTCCTTGGCTCCTCTCTTCTGTCTCATCTTGCCCTCTCTGAGCCCTGTCTAATTCAGGTTCTCTCTCTGTCTATGGTGGTATACAAACAGGTTAAAAAATACCAAGTGTCAGGTTTTTTCCTGCAGGATTTTTTTGTTATGGTTTACATAAATGACAAAAAATATGTGTATTTTTTGTATTTTTATTCTAGTGTTCCTTTTTTCTCATTGAGAGAGTAGGGAAGGGAAAAAAAACAAACATTCATAATAGTAATTTACTCATGCATACTTAAATTATATGATCAGAGGTGGGTGTAGTAGCCAGAAATTCTACTCATGTAAAAGCAATGCTTTGAAATTAATAATTAAAAGTAGACAACCAAACATTTCTAGTTGAGTTAAGGGTACAAAGAGCACCCACTTAAAAACTTGAATAATGACTTCGGTCTTGAAGGTTTGAGGATTTTCTCCAAAATTTATAACAATTTCCTAATAGTTTTCTACTTTTCTCTGTAAATCTAAATTTGCAACCATTTTCCTCATTTGTAATTTCCTCTTGTAAAATTATGACCTTTCTTGTATATTTCAGACTGTATTATAAACTTGTGGATGATTTTATAGCTAATTTTTGTCTATTTTTGTTTAAAAAATTACCATTTTTTATATAAATTTGAAACAAATTGACTTTTTTCCCCTTACACAATTTACACTTTTAACCATAATTTTGCAGAGCCAGAAGAGAACAATAATTTAACTCTGATTTCAAAGAAAGAAATATTAATAGTTATATTTAATGAAATAAATTAACTTAAATTACCAAAGATGGAGTTATTTCTGTTATAATATTTCTATATATTTATAGTTTTTTAGAAATCTCCTCACCACCCAGACAGCAGGAAAAACCTCACTTATTTTGAAATCCAAACGTTGGCACATTTAGTTCATCTGAAGGCTGCTGATGAATTAAAGTCATCAACTTCTTGAATTTTGGTCATCTTAGCTTGCCAGGTACATAATAATAAACATAAATTAGTTAATATTGTAGTGGCTGCTGAAGTAAATCCTCAACAATTCATCAGCCACTCTTGCCTTTCCCTGCATACAAATTCTGCATATGAAACCTAACCACACCTGTTTGCTAAGCGACTCTTCATTATTGCTCCCGTTACCTGCGGGTTTAAACCACCATAAATGCCTCCACTGCTTACATACCTCTTCTGCTTTTTTCAGCGTTTAAAGTACTTTAATAAGGTCATGCTTCTCTCGGACAGCGATGCTAGAGAGACACTCTGCCTGCAGACTGAAATGGTCACACGGGCAGGGCACTTCTGAACTCCGATCGCGGATGACTGTTCACAAGTTGTTCATGTGTGCGCTTGTAGAGCACCATTCATTTATTTTTCTTAAATTTATATTTCCTTAGTGTTTAGATCTTATTTGTCTGATAGGCTCCAGTTTGTTCATGTCAATAATGAGTTTTCTTCCAACTCAAAGCTTAGTCATGGAGTTCCACAGGGATCTGTGCTAGGCCCTACTCTTTTTAGTTTATATATACTTCCGTTAGGCAACATCATTAGAAAGCACTGTATACATTTTCATTGTTATGCAGATGACACACAATTATACCTGTCAATGAAGCCAGAAGATAGTAGTCAATTAGCCAAGTTAGAAGCCTGTCTTAAGAAAATCAAAGCTTGGATGACTTGTAATTTCCCGCTATTAAATTCAAATAAGACTGAGTTCATTCTTGTTGGTCCAAAAAACCTTAGAAATAACTTTCCAAATCAAACTTTTAGTTTGTATGCAGTTACTCTTTCTCTTAATAGTTCTGTGAGGAACCTTGGAGTTATTTTTGATCAAGATCTGTTTTTTAATTCACATATTAAATTTGTTTCTAAGACTGTCTTCTATCCTTTGTGTAATACTGCCAAGATTAGGAGCATCTTGTCTCAGAGTGATGCTGAGAAACTGATCCACGCTTTTGTTAGCTCTAGATTAGATTATTGTAACTCTTTATTATCAGGTTGTCCTAAAATATCCTTAAAAAGTCTTCAGTTGATCCAAAATGCTGCTGCAAGAGTTTTAACAGGTACTAGAAAGAGAGCATATCTCTCCAGTTCTGGCCTCCCTTCACTGACTTCCCATAGAGTTCAGAATTTAATTTAAAATCCTTCTTCTCACTTACAAAGCTCTTAACGATCAGGCCCCTTTTTATTTAATAGATCTGATACTACCCTATTATCCCAACAGAGCATTACGCTCCCAAAATGCAGGATTACTTGTAATACCTAGAATCTCCAAAAGTACAATGGGAGGCTGAGTTTTCAGTTATCAAGCTCCTTTCCTGTGGAACCAGTTACCAATCTGGATTTGGGAGTCAGACTCGATCTCTGTTTTTAAGAATAGGGTTAAAACCTTCCTTTTCGATATAGGCTGCAATTAGGAAGGAATCATGTGTCTCTGAACCCTCCATTAGTTATGCTGCTAATAGATTTAGACAGCCGGGGGACCTCTAATAATGTACTGGGCTTCACTCCTTTAATGTTTGCTCTCTACATGTCTGTTCTTTTCATCTTCTCTATCCCCTTACCCCCCAGCCAGTCACAGCAGATGACTGCCCCTCCTTGAGCCTGGTTCTGCATAGTGGTTTCTTCCTGTTAAAAGGGAGTTTTTCCTCTCCACTGTCGCCAAGGGCTTGCTCACAGGGGATTGTCTGATTGCTGGAGTCTTTCTGCAATTGTGGGAGTTTCCCCTACATTTGAAAGTGCTACGAGATGACTGTTGTTGTGAAATGGCGCTATATAAATAAAGTTGAATTGAATAGTGTGTTGGCATAGTTTCAGGGGTGGCGTCCTGCCACGCGGAAATGTTACCAGCATAAACCTTGTATATTTCAATAATACTGCAGTCAAAATGATGCATCATGGGACCTATTTAAGATTACCAAAGGACATAACTGACTTCTCTACACACTTGTGCAATCTCCTAACAACCATTTTCTCTGTACCTTTCCTTTAACTAGAGGTTCTATGTTGCTATCCGACATCTCAGAGATGGATTCGGGGCTGCCTGCTGAAGAGGAGTCCACCTCTACAAGTGCTTCTTCTTTCACCTTCACATCTGATGGCGTCTGCAGACTCATGTCCAAAGTCACAGGGTTGACAGCAGAAACCTGTGAAGTGAAAGAAATAAAGACACTAAATTCACACAAACCACACAATGCTTTACATAAAAAGGAAGTGGGTATTTATCTCACAAACTTATCAGGCACAACAGTTTATGAAACACTATTCTAAGTGCAATGAAACACTGAACCATTTCTGGCAAAATCCCCACTATAACTTCCTGCAATAGCTGTAATTTTAAAAAGACAAAGTATGCAAGGCTGGAATTTCAAACTGCATATTTTTTTATTTTAAAAAAATCTACCATTGAAGTAAGAAATAAGGAAGTAGAGAATAAATTTAATGCACGGGAGTGCTTGTAGAAAACCCCCCTGGTTTCTACAGTGATACATTTAGTCACAGGAAAAAAAAAAGGATTTTAAAAACTGGTTAAAACAGTCAACCACAAGCCTTTCTTACAGAGTTCTTGGCTCTCTTGTCATCTTCATCTGGTTCCAAGGGGCTGGCCAGTTCATTAAAGAGACCAACTTCCTCGCAGTTCTTTAGGAAGCGGGTGGGAGTTGGTGTCTGGTCTGGAGAAAAACAACATACGGGGAAACATACTGATGATGAGACATGGGCGGCTGTGGCGCAGGTGTAGTATGGCCGACTACTGATCGGAGGGTCAGGGGTTCGATTCCCACTCTGTCTGCAGTCTGCATGTCGAAGTGTTCTTGAGCAAGACACTGAACCCCCAGTTGCTCCTGGTGGGTCAGGCCAGCGCTGGTGCATGGCAGCTCCACCGCCATCAATGTGTGAATGTGTGTGTGAATGGGTGGATAGCAGCATCTGTAAAGCGCTTTGGTCATCTAGAGATGAGAAAAAGTGCTATATAAGTGAATGCCATTTACCATTTAAATAGTCTTAATCCGAATGGTTGGAAAGGCCATTTAACAAGAATGTACAGTGAAGATGAGGGTTTGTCTGAGAGAGAAACAGTACCTGCAATAATAACAGAGTCAGTTCTGGCTGGTCCAAATTTTAATGTCATCTCATGCTTGTGTTTATGTACTGCCAAGTGGTCCTCATTGGTAAATCTCTGGAATAAGAGAACAGGAAACAGAGCATTATAAATTAGCCTCCAGGGAATTGCGTCCTGAGAGCCCATATTTCCTTAACCCATATATTTGTCTGCAAGATCCTCTCTTAATGTTGTGGCTTACAACATGTTACCTTCAGAGTTAATATTAACAACAAAAACCAAAGAAAACTGCATCTGGAGTGTATAAATTGCCGTACCCTGAGCAGGTTTATTGAAGCATCAAGAAAAAGTCTGAAATATCTTACCTGAAAATATTTTTAGAGAAAGTTTAAGGGCTACTATGAAATCACTAAAATTATTCCAACAGCCCACATGTGTCAAAAACATTTGTAAGGAGCAGGGGAAAAAAGCTGATTTGTTTGGAAAAAAAAAAAGTATCAAAATTACAAATTTTCAATTTGTTTCCCTACAAAGCTCTTCTTTAGTCCTTGGTATATATCAAATATGTGATAGCCACAAGGGATGCTACAGGAGGTCTGGCAGTCAGACACAGACGACACCACCAGCAGCCATCCTCAGAGACATGGGACTGTTTCTTTAGAGAAGTGGTGCAGTGACTCACTCAGATGTAGGAGGAATAATCTTGGCTCTGGCATCAACCTATTCACCGTTCAGTGAAGCTTATTTTAAGGTGCTGCATTGCGAGTTCGGTCCTGACAGTGAAGTGGAAAGACAGTCAAGTGTCATGGGCCTTATTTTTAGCTTTACCAGGCAGCATCACCAATACAACTGCATGTCTCATCTGTCTCTTTCCTCTGGACAAGGCAGCTAGATCCAGCGGCGGAAACTATCCCCAACTAATCTCCTTATGTGATATAATGGCAGCTAGGATTACCGCAGCCTACGCAATAAATACTGGGCCTCATATAATGGTTGGGGGGCTGTTGTTGTTGTTATTAACTTAGTAAAAGGAAAACCCTGCGTAAAGCCAGAAGTCAGTCATCCTTGTTCTATTACGGGCATGAATCAGACTTTCCTGGTCAACAACTGTTGCTTATAAAGAACAGCTGTAAAACAGTACCAGGATATAAGACACAAATGTTTCATATAAAAATGTACTTTAACAAACAACAGCAATGTGACATTTTCAAATGACAGTAAAGCATTAATATACTGTATGACAGTACAAGTCTTGAACATAAAACCATTTGCAGTATATACTGAAAAGCAACTGCAACAACACTACAGAGAACAGAGTGCATACCTTGACCAAGAGTCTGTGTGATTAAAATGTAAGTTGTCTGTGTCTGTATGTTTTCAGACCGAGTGGCCAACTATTCCTCAAGACATTAGCAAAAAAAAAAAAAAAATATTCTATTCAAAATAAAGACAATGCTCACAATGCTAAAATATAGTGGAAAAACTGACTGAGAATGCACACATTGATCTAGATCTGCCAAAAAGTCTAATGGGTTCATCCTTGGGTCAAGGGCTACCTCTGATGAAAATTCCATTAAAATTCATTCAGTGGTTTTTGCAAAATCCTGCTAACAGGCAATTAACAAACCACAAAGAAAACATTAGTAAAAAAAATATGAAAATGTTACATGTAATGTTTTGTTAGTTGTGTGTAATAGCTCTTTTACATATTTATTATGATTTAAATTAAAGGTTATATTCATTACAATATCAGGAAAACAAACATTTTTTTAAAAAAATAACGCATCTAGAAAATGTTTAGAAAGGTGCAGAATGAAAGTCTACATTTTCTTTAAAAATATTGTAGTCTGAAACTTTTATTATCTGTTCCAAATCAGAATATTCACATTTGAGCAGCTGGCTGATGAGAACTGCAGCAGATCTCAAAGCCAACAGCATAACTAGGTTGACATCATGTGATGTGAATTACAAGGAAGCTATTATTATACTGTTTATATTGTTTTAATCTGGAAGTCTCAACCCAGCAATCAGAACAATATCTTAGTGGGGCAACACTGTTTGTGACACCTAAAAACCAGGAGGTATAAATGTTATGTTATAATTCATGAATTGCATTTCTGTTGTTCTCCTTTTGTTTTCAATTAAAAAAACTCCCTTCTGATTTTTGTTGCAGTGGGCACTAGACAGCTGTTTAAGAAAAAAAACAACCTTTCCAGCACCAAACTGCACACAGACACATTCTGTCTAGTTGGTATCAAATACCAAGACATTCCCAAAATGGTTGAATTATCAGCTACACTACAAAGCCAGAAATGTCACTCTGGGAACTGCAGAGACCAAAATGGAGTTAAAACAAATTTACACTGGAACAGTATTTGTCATATGGCCAGAAGGTGGTCAGTAGGTGGTGCTGCGGCTTCCTGTGGTAACGTATCGTCGCTTCCTGTGTTGTTGGCTGTCTGTGTGGTTTGCTCGCTCCTCATTCGCCTGAGGATTTTGCCTTTAATTGTATTTTAATCACTTTTTTCCATCTACCGTTAGCTCTCACTTCTGTTTACCAAGCACCTGTGTGTGCACTCAGTGTCATCTAATCATCCTCTTTAGCCTTCTGTTCACCTTTCATCTGTGTTTTTGTTTGCTTCGGGTTAGCCACTAGCTATGGCTACTAGCTCTCCTTCCCCTTCTCCTCTGGTGTGCTCTCTCTGTCATATGTTTAGCTACACCTCTGCCTCTTTTAGTGATAATAGTAAATGTAATAAATGTTGTCTTTTTGAGGCACTCAAGGCGAGGTTGTCTGATTTGGAATCCCGGCTCCGCTGCACTGAAACACCGTCTGCGCCAGTTAATAACGACGGACATCTCTCAGCTGCAGCGGAGCTCTCTAGCATAGGGTGGCCTGCTAGCAGTCCTCCGGTCCTCCTCAGCAGCAAGGAGACTGGGTGGGTGACGGTGAGAAGGAAGCCTAGTTGCAAAGCCCCGGTACATCACCAACCTGTTTATGTTTCTAATCGTTTTTCCCCGCTCAGCGACACACCCGCTGAGGAAAACACTCTGATCATTGGCGACTCTGTAGCCAGAAACGTGAACCTAGAGACTCCAACAGCCACAGTCAAATGCATTCCTGGGGCCACAGCAGGTGACATCGAGTCAAATTTGAAAATGCTGGCTAAAAGTAACTGTAAATACTCCACGATTGTTATCCACGCCGACATTAATGACATCCAACTCTGGCAGTCGTAAGTCACAAAACTTAACATGGAATCGGTGTGTGACTTTGCCAAAACAATATCTTCCTCTGTACTATTCTCTGGGCCCCTCCCCAATCTGACCAGTGATGACATGTTTAGCCGCTTGTCATCCTTCAACCGCTGGCTGTCTGTGTGGTGTCCTGCAAACAATGTGGGCTACATAGGCAATTGGAGCTCATTTTGGGGAAAACCTGGTCTTAACAGACGAGACGCCGTCCAACCCACTTTGGATGGTGCGTCTCATTTATCTAACAATCTGGCATCATTTTTATCCAAATTTCCAAAACCTTGACAACTCAGAGTTGGGACCAAGAAGCAGAGTCGCAGTCTTAAACACCTCTCTGCAGCTCCTCTTCATCCACCACCCCTCAACTTAGCCCCTGTCTTCTCCATCAGAGAATCACTGTCTGCTCCCTCCAAAGTAAATAAAAATATAATGTATAAGCATCCCAAAGTGATTAAACAAAAAGTTGTTAAAACTCAAATTAAACATGAAGCCTCTAAATTTAATGATTTGGCCTCTGTTCCTCCTCATAATTTAAAAATTAAATGCGGTTTGTTAAATATTAGGTCTCTAACTCCCAAGTCTCTGCTAGTCCATGATCTGTTAATTGATCATCAGATTGATTTAATATCCCTTACAGAAACTTGGTTAGAGCAAGAGGATTATATTGGTTTAAATTAATCAACTCCCTCTGGTTATTTAAACTGTCAAAATCCCTGAAGTTCTGGTCGTGGAGGAGGAGTAGCAACAATTTACCATTCCAAATTACTAGTTAATGTAAAGCAAAAAAACACGTTATCATTCCTTTGAGGGCCTGGTCCTCAGTATTGGGCATTTTAGCAATTTTAGGCTAAACCCAATTTTATTTGCCATAGATTATCGTCCTCCATCAACCTACTCAGAGTTTTTATCCGAATTTGCTGAATTCTTAGCTGATTTAGTGCTGAAATCAGAATTATTATAGTAGGGGACTTGAATATACATGTAGATGTAGATAGTTATTGCCTTAATATGGCATTTAATTCAATATTAGACTCAATGGGGTTTTCTCAGAAAGTAGGAAACTCTACCCATTATCTCCACCATACGCTGGCCCTTATTCTGACATATGGCATCGAAATAGAAAATCTGGTAGCGTCTCCTCATAACCCTGTACTGTCAGACCATTGTCTGTTAACCTCTGATTTTACTATTTCTGACTATTTGGCTCCTAAAGAAAAATATTACTACAGTAGATGCCTCTCAGATGATGTTGTTACCAAATTTATGCAGATTGTTTCCTCTATGCCATGTGCCAACACAACAGGAATAAGCTATAGACAGCTTGCTCCTTCTGTAATTGATAGCATGGTAGATAGTGTTACAGCTTCTCTGCATCAGACTCTAGACTTGGTGGCCCCTTTAAAAAAGAAAATGTCTAATCAGAGATTTCTAACTCCTTGGTTCAACACAGAAACTCGTAGCTTAAAACAGAAGACTCGTCAATTAGAAAGAAAATGGTGCTCCACTAATTTAGATGAAATCTATTTAGCTTGGAGAAATCATCTTTTAATTTATAAAAAAAATCTCTTAGAAAAGCTAAAAGGAGTTATTATTCTGCATTAATAGAAGAGAACAAGAATAATCCCAGGTTTCTTTTCAGCACTGTAGCCAGGCTGACAAAGAGTCAGGACTCTGTCAGTCTTCGCATTCCCTTACTAGTCAGGACTTTATGAACTTTTTCAATAATAAAATTTCATCTATCAGAGATAAAATCAATCAGATTCTTCCCACCGTTAACTTAAATACAGTAACTACTACAACTCCTTCAATTGATATCTGTTTTGATGAGTCTACTCCAATTGACCTTTTAGAGTTAGACAAAATAATTTCCTCATCCAAGCCTTCAACTTGTCTTTTAGACCCTATTCCTACCACGTTATTTAAAGAAGTCTTCCCACTTATTGGTAGCTTTATTCTTCAAATAATCAATTCTTCATTAACTTTAGGCCATGTACCGCAGGCTTTTAAAACGGCTGTAATTAAACCCTTACTCAAAAAGCCAACGCTGGATCCAGGAGTTTTAGCCAACTATGCTTGCTTTCCTGGCATCCTTCAGTCTCAGGAGACTATGAATCTGCGCCTTGAGTTGTAATAACGGGGTTACGGCAGCATTGCTTGTGGCTGTGTAAGCCGATATGCGAGTGACAGTCACGGTTGCAACGGTCACAGATGTAGGCGCATGGTTGTGGTGTCTTTTTCAATGCATCCTTTCGAGATGACCGTTTTTTGTCGGCAGACTGGCAAAGGTGCTCTTCTCCCCTTCTGAGTCCGTCTTTCAGCGCATGTCTCCAACAGTTTCGGTCATCTGCAGTATCCTCCCAGTTGATCACGTCCATGCCCAGTGTTTTCATGTCTCTTTTGCATAAATCCTTGAAACGGAGATACGGTCGACCTCGAGTTCGTTTGCTGGATGCAAGCTCTCCGTACAGAATGTCAGTTTTTGTTTGGTGCAGGGTTTACAGTCCATGATTCAGAACATAAGTATTCCTGAGCCCCACGCACCCAGTAGGGCAGACAGACTGCGGCAGAACAGCACCTAACTGGCTGGGGGCTGCCCAGCTTGAGGCGGGCAGTAGCTGTCCAGTGAGATACTATGACCTCTCCCACCGTCGAAAACAACCCCTGGCATCCAGCTCTACGCCAATTGAGCAGAGGCTTATAACCGGTGAACTGTTGTTTCTCGTGTTTTTCTGTCGCGTGACATGACGCTGGAGTGTCCTCTCCAGGGCGCAGGCCTGGGCAATGTGTATGGAGGACTCGCGGTTGCCCATGCAGCAGGTCCCCCCTCTCCACAACACCGGTAGGGTCCAAGGGAAAGGCAAAGGCCAGTACTGCTTGGTATCGGTGTGTCACAGGAGTTGCCAGATTGAGGTTGAGCACAACGTCAAACTGCCTTCGGGACTCCAACTCCGGATTTCTCTTCAGGGTTGTCTCCCGAAGCCCTTCCCATATTGGGTCTTGCCACAAGGCAGTGGAGGTTTGAGATCAGAGTTTTCCTTCTCCTAGATGGGTTGCCTCCTCCGCTAACGAGTCCCATCTACCCATAGACCAATCTCTAATCTCCCTTTCATTTCAAAAATCTTAGAAAGAGTTGTTGCTACGCAATTATTTGACCACCTGCAGGGAAAAGGTTTACTTGAAGAGTTTCAATCTGGGTTTAAAATCCATCATAGTACTGAAACAGCCTTAGTGAAGGTCACTAATGACCTCCTTATCGCATCTGATAATGGACTTGCTTCTGTACTTGTCCTTTTAGACCTTAGTGCAGCTTTTGATACTATCGATCATAATATTCTACTTGATAGATTAGAACACTATGTTGGACTTAATAGAACTTCGTTGTAGTGGTTTAGATCTTATTTATCTGATAGGTTCCAGTTTGTTCATGACAATAATGAGTTTTCTTCCAACTCAAAGCTCAGTCAAGGAGTTCCACAGGGATCTTTGCTAGGCCCTACTCTTTTTAGTTTATATATGCTTCCGTTAGGCAACATTATTAGAAAGCACTGTATACATTTTCATTGTTACGCAGATGACACACAATTATACCTGTCAATGAAGCCAGATGATAGTAATCAATTAGCCAAGTCAGAAGCCTGTCTTAAGGAAATCAAAGCTTGGATGACTTGTAATTTCCTGCTATTAAATTCAGATAAGACTGAAGTCATTCTTGTTGGTCCAAAAAACCTTAGAAATACCATTCCAAATCAAACTTTTAGTTTGATTGCGGTTACTCTTTCTCTTAATAGCTCTGTGAGGAACCTTGGAGCTATTTTTGATCAAGATCTGTCTTTCAATTCACATATTAAATTCGTTTCTAAGACTGCCTTCTATCGTTTGCGTAATATTGCCAAGATTAGGGGCATCTTGTCTCAGAGTGATAATGAGAAACTGATCCACGCTTTTGTTAGCTCTACATTAGATTATTGTAACTCTTTATTATCAGATTGTCCTAAAACATCTTTAAAAAGTCTTCAGTTGATCCAAAATGCTGCAGCAAGAGTTTTAACAGGTACTAGAAAGAGAGATCATATCTCTCCGGTTCTGGCCTCCCTTCATTGGCTTTCCATAGAGTTTAGAATTAAGTTTAAAATCCTTCTTCTTACTTACAAAGCTCTAAACAATCAGGCCCCTTTTCATTTAGAAGATCTGATACTACTGTATTATCCTAACAGAGCACTACGCTCCCAAAATGCAGGATTACTTGTAATACCTAGAATCTCCAAAAGTACAATGGGAGGCAGAGCCTTCAGTTATCAAGCTCCTCTCCTGTGGAACCAGCTGCCAATCTGGATTCGGGAGTCAGACTCAATCTCTGTTTTTAAGAATAGGGTTAAAACCTTCCTTTTTGATATAGCCTACAATTAGGGAGGGATCATGTGTCTCTGAAGCTTCCCTTAGTTATGCTGCTAATAGGTTAAGACAGCCGGGGGACCTCCAATAATGCACTGGGCTTCACTCCTTTCTTCACTCTCAATGAAATATTTTTTTTTGCTGGTCATTAACATCTGTTTGTTCTCTCCCATAGATTGAGTCCCCATCGTGCTGTTTGCTCTCTACAGGCCTGTTCTTTTCATCTTCTCTATCCCCTCATCCCTCAGCCAGTCCAGCAGATGACTGCCCCTCCCTGAGCCTGGTTCTGCTGGAGGTTTCTTCCTGTTAAAAGGGAGTTTTTCCTCTCCACTGTCGCCAAGCGCTTGCTCACAGGGGATCGCCTGATTGCTGGGGTATTTCTGCAACTGTGGGGGTTTCCCCTACAGTTGAAAGTGCTATGAGATGACTGTTGTTGTGAAATGGCGCTATATAAATAAAGTTGAATTGAAAAATACCCCCAAATTGATGATGCTTATAAATATTGATGAAAATATTATTTTATACTCAGGGTGGGAATCACCAGAGGCCCTATGATACAATATTATCATGATACTTGGGCTACAATGTGAAAATATTATGATTTTGAAATACATTCAGTATTGCAATATCATATACAGTGATCCCTCGCTACTTCGCGCTTCACCTTTCGCGCCCTCAGTGCATCGCGGATTTTTCAAAAATATTCATCAAAAATTCAAAATTGAGAAATAATGGGCGGGCGCTAGCAGAAGGCAGGGAGACTACATTACAACATCAGGTATCAACACGGAGAGCCCGCACAACTCAAAATCCACCTCTCTGTTCGCTGTTCTCGTGTTGGCTCGGCTCGGGAATCTCGCAAGCTGATTGGCCGAGACGTTTCACCCCGCAAGCTGATTGGCCGAGACGTTTCACCCAGCTTCTCTCCCTGCCGAGCGCCCACCCAGCGAAGGAAGACCACATTCATTGCTCTTTATCGCTCGTGTTGCTTAGTCTCGCCGCGTGGAACTTTTTGCTGTTCTCTTGTGCCATTTTGTGCGAAATAGTCTTCCCGTCGAGCCACTACGCCGCCTCCTGCAGCTTCTCCAGCTCTATCGAAAGCTGCCCTCGACGATCCTGCGCCTCTAGCACCTGACGATGAGGCGTCACCTGAGGAGCAGTAAAGCTCTCATTAACCTGTGCAGTAAATCATCTTCATCTTGAGTTACGTATCTTGTTATAAGAATAAAAGAGTTCTAAAAACATATTTATGTACACTTTATTTACATCTACGTATGTATGTACACTTACACACACACACACGTATCATATGAGAGAGAGAGTGAGAGAATGAACGTACGTATTATTTATGGGTGACGTCATTAGGGGTGACGCTACTTCGCGGTTTTTCACTTTTCGCGGTCGGTTCTGGAACCCATTAACCGCGATAAGTGAGGGATCACTGTATTGCAGTTTCCCATCCCAATCTTTGCCTTGTTCAACTCTCGACTAGATCTCAGGAATCACTCCTTTGCTGACCATACCAGCCAGTGAGCAGTTATCACTATCTAAAAAGACTGAAAAGTCAATAGTTCTTTATTACTCTGGTACCTAAAAATGTCAGTTTGTATTTGCAGCATTTAAAGTATCATGATACTGGTGTCTCTGAATTGATACAGAGCTGTCACCACAAAATATCATGATTCTACAATGTATTAGACGACCCCCCCCCCCGACTTTGTACAGATAAAATTTTAATTCAAGATGGTTTTCACTTCTGTTTAAAAAAAAAAAAAGACTTAAAGGTTTAAAGGAAAAGGTTTGAGAGTGAAGGGAACACCCAAACATCTAACACCACACTATAATCCAAAACCTGTTTACACAACAGTTTGACCATCAAACAAAGCTGGCTAAAGTGCCACATCTGCAGACCACAGCCATCAATCTCACTTCGTCTTGAAAAGCTTTCACTCACTTCTGCTGCTTTAACCACGAGTTGAATTAATGATGGCATCTATAATGAAATATGCAGAAAATTGACTTCATAGAAGCATGTCAGATGGAGGAGGCGACCCCCTCATGTGTACAGGATGTTCTAAACAACAACTAAAAGAATCATAATTTATTTATCCAACAAGGATGCTTATCTGCTTGACGTTCCTTTTGTTCAGAACAATCCCAAATGTTTTAAAATCATGTCAACTCCAGAACCCAGGGAGAAACAATGCACTTTCAGCTCTAGGCATATAACACCCAACTAACACAGCATCAGGCATCTCAATGAGTACAACTTTTGATGTTTTATTTCCTGTGTTGAATAATCAGGATTGCTCGAACAGGCTTCTTTTAAATCTTCTACTCTGTGATATCAAGCCAAGCCTCGACGACACACCACACAACAAGCATGTGAGTGCACTATTGGCACTCAGCTGAGTCACTGCCTGGGCTCAAACCTGTGTCTGCAGGCGCTAGAAGTCAGCAGTGACAGGTTGAAACAATAATTGTGCTCTTATTACTCACTGGAGCTTCCACTGACTCACTGCAAAAGGAGACAGCATTGTCTCACAAGACAACATGCTAGCTAGAACCATCATGTTGTGTTCACTATTCACTGTAAGTGTTGCAAATATCACACAGTTTGAGCTTATTCTAACACATCAGAAGTTTTTTTCAGTATAGTTTATGTGTATAAAGATGCCAACTAAAGCAAGCAACTTTTTTAGAACAATTCATACGTAGGTTTGATTTTAGAGATTAAAGTAGCTACAGTCAGCCCTTAAAAAAGCTACAAATATTTCATACTCATAGATGAAACCCAACATAAGGAGGAAGAAGCCTTACCTGTCCACAGCCAGGAGCACTGCACACAAAAGGTCGGTCATCCCCCATTTTTGCAAAGAGCTTGCTTGCTGTGTAACTGCAGGGGAGAAGGGGAGAACATTGCTGAGAATTTTTCTTGCAAATCCTGAAAGCAACAAAACAGGGATGCTGTGGCTTGTAGTCTTTAGTCTGAGCAGGAAGCCAAATGGTATTTAAAAATAACCCTGGCAAGGAGGCAAACACGCACAGAGGCAGTGAGAAGAAGTTTCCCTGGTGATACTTCCTTCACACAGGGGGGCTTCTGAGTGGCCAATGAGGAGTCTCTTACAAGAGAGGGCGACAGCTACCACTTACACAAAGACATCTCCATCTGCCTGTGTCTCAGTTTTGCTCACCTCCCAATCCCTCCTTCCCTCATTTCCACTCCCTCTCCTCACCTCTCCGGCACCTTGCATTCCCCCTCTTGTATCCCTCAATGTCTCTGAGTCAGCTGTTTCTCTCAGCACACAATCTATGTTTCAATCATCTCCTTCTTCACTTTTTGAATGATTCTGGTATGAATCCATACTCCACCTTCAGAATGATCTGATAATGGCTGTGTTAGCTATGTTTATTTATTTAAAGGAAACAGTGACTATGTTTACATGTACACCAATACTATTGATAATAACCCAAATAACATCATACAAATGATATCATGAAATCACCATCTTTATTTCCACATTCACACTGTCAAGTAACAAGAACCAGTTTAGAAACCAAAAAACCCATTTAAAGGGGGCTTTTTAGCACCTACTCCACAGTGGACCGTCCTGAGGAACAATGGAACCTTATGATGTAGGTATATGTGACAGGTTTAAACTTAAGTGAGCCATTATTGGGCACTTCACATGCATCTGCCATGATAGATAAAAGCCTCTTTAATCAGTCATTGCCTCAACAGCAATCATAACAAAGTGGAACACCCCAAATGTAAGTGAAGCGTACTTTGGATAAGTGAGGATCAGGCCTTTTTGACTCAGTTCTTTTGGGTTCTTTTGGTTAGTCTTTGGCCTTTTAATGATGCAGTGGGATGTGGACTGTAGGTGGCACTAGAAGTGAATGTTTGCTCCTGCATGCTTGGTGACTCACATCCAAGAAAGGACAGACATGACTGAGACACACACCGAGACACTGTTGCAAAATCATTAGGCTACCCAAAGCACAGCCAGGCTAAACCTTCATTCTGAAAGCAAGAGAAGCCCTCCTTCGTCAGTGGACGACAATCATTTGTACTATCTTTACCACCAAATAACTGAACACTTAAACCACAAATTAGTGACAAGTGGAGCTGGAACTGCCAGGGCTGGTCATGATGGAAGCTAATATGTGACATGGAAGCAACCCAAGCAGAGGCCTGTATAGCTATTCTTAAAAAGACTTCAGTTTGTCTTTTACAGTTTGTATAGATACCAATTCTGATTATCTCAGTCCTGCCTGATTGATTTTGCATCTATCTTTAAATGCAAGCAATTTGTGTGTGTGTGTCTATTCCTCACATATCTCTCAAACCGCTTGTCAGACTGGCCTCAGATTTTATACTGTAAGTGCTTTGCTGAGGTTATGAGGGTGTGCATCCCCGAGTATGGAGTTGTTCAGTCAAAATATGTAAGTTTTATCAATAAAAGTTTAGTCATCGCTCTCTCCTCATGCTCCATGCTCTGACTTCTAGAAGTGTGGGCGGGGTTTCAGACTGACTCCGTAGTCATCGGATAATATGCACCATCACGGCATCAGTCACCACAACGCTCCGTGAGCACAACAAGGAAGTGAAAAGCGACAAATTTGACTAGAAAAAGATAATACTGAAGATTTAATGCTTAAAAAATTATACCATAAAGTTGCCATGATTGCGTAGGTCTAAAGGATAATTCAGCATATGTGGAGAACACGAGGCGCGTGAGAAGACTGGGCGAAGCATCAGCGGGGACTCGGGTCTGACAAAGAACACTGATGTATCCAAGAGAGGACACGCCAGGAGAAGCAGCAGCCCAATCAGACCACAGTCTTTCACAGGAAGGCACGCCCAGCCTGCCCAGTCAGTAGTAGAAGGGAGTTCCGGCTGCTGCTTCACCTGTGTGCTACCACTGTCCTTTGCAGGACCGCAAGTCCCCCCTAGGGTTTCGGATTGACTCCATACTGATTGGATAATACGCGGCATCACAGTACAAGTCTACTGGTCCAGATTTTTCCGGACGGAATCGGTCACTGGAACCAGTGAAGTGCGGGCAGGGGGCGTGAGCATGGGGCCGGTAGAGTTCTCGGACAGGTGGATAGGTAGAGTCAGAGCAATGAAAGAGGAAACACTGGAATAGTCATTATTAACCATGAGCAGATTGATAAGGCTATTTTTAATAGTGCTTGTGTATTTGCGCTACAAAAGGCGATTACTTTGTCATCATCACTGCCGGTTTTGGGTTCACCCAATCGTACAGACCCGCACAATGCATGGTGAATTTGACCGCCTGGTTTGTGAGCTTCGGCTGGATGAGCTCATGTTCCACTGCTCTCCACACCTCGTTCCTTTGTATGTTGTTTCTATATGACAGGAGGGACTGAACACCGCGTTCCAAATTATTATGCAAATAGGATTTTAGTGTCATAAACATTCAATTTTTTGTTTTTCAATTAAACTCATGGATGGTATTGTGTCTCAGGGCTCTTTGGATCACTGATATCAATCTCAGACACCTGTCATAATTAGTTTGTCAGGTGAGCCCAATTAAAGGAAAACTACTTAAGAAGGATGTTTCACATTATTAAGCATGCCACAGGTTTCAAGAAATATGGGAAAGAAAAAGGATCTCGCTGCTGCCGAAAAGTGTCAGTGCAATGACTTGGACAAGGTATAAAACATTAGATACTTCACGAAAACTTAACTGTGATCACCGTACTGCAAAACAATTTGTGGCTGATTCAGAGCACAGACGAGTTTGTGCAGATAATGACATAATGAGGAAGGTTTCTGCCAGACAAATTCATCGGATTAAGAGAGCAGCTACTAAAATGCCATTACAAAGCAGAAAATGCCTTTGGAGTACCACGAACCTCAAGGTGTAGAATCCTCCAGAGGCTTGCAGTTGTATATAAACCTACTATTTGGCCACCCCCAACCAATGCTCACAAGCAGAAATGGTTGCAGTGGACCCAGAAATACATGAAGACTAATTTTCTAACAGTCTTTTTTACTTATGAGTGCCGCGCAACCCCGGATGGTCCAGATGGACAGAGTAGTGGATGGTTGGTGGATGGCCACCACGTCCCAAAAAGCCTGCAACATCAGCAAGGAGGTGGCGGAGTAATGTTTTGGGCCGGAATCATAGGCAGAGAGCTAGTAGGCCCCTTTAGGGTCCCTGAAGGTGTGAAAATGACCTCAGCAAAGTATATAGAGTTTCTGACTGACCACTTTCTTACATGGTACAAAAAGAAGAACCACACCTTCTGTAGCAAAAATATTTTCATGCATGGCAATACACCATTGTCATGCTACAAAGAATACCTCTATGTCATTGGCTGCTATGGGCATAAAAGGAGAGAAACTCATGGTGTAGCCCCCATCCTCCCCTGACCTCAACCCGACTGAGAATCTTTGGAGCATCCTCAAGCAAAAGATCTACGAGGGTGGGAGGCAGTTCACATCAAAACAGCAGCTGTGGGAGGCTATTCTGACATCTTACAAACAAAACTTATGACTGACTTGAGTAGACATCAATTATCCCCAGTTGGAGGAAGTCATTTGACACAGAGTGAGGAAATTCAAACTCTGAAAATATGCCATTATGCTGAACATAAACTACAAGAGATGGAGAATGAAATTGATCCTGATAACCACTTTTTCAATAATATTCATAATCATTGTGAATATTACACTGAAAAGCAATTCAAAAGTCAAGTGCAACTAGATGGTAAACTATCAATAATACACTTCAACAGCAGAAGTCTGAACAAAAACTTTCCACAGATTCAGGACTAGTTAAAACAGCTGGACAGAAAATTTACAGCTATCGCAGTCTCTGAAACTTGGCTTAATGAAGAGCAGGCTCCTCTGATGGCAATAGAGGGATATCAGATGTTTCATATTAACAGATCTCAAAAAAAGGGTGGTGGTGTTGCACTGTATATTGATGACCTGTATAGGTGTAAGCTTGTAAATTGAATGTCCTTTGCACTACCGGGGATTTTGGAATGTGTTACTGTTGAGATTGACCAAGATAAAACAAAAAATCTAATTATAAGTTGTATATATAGAACGCCAGGAACTTGCATTGAGACATTCAGAGATAAATTAGTCGAGCTGTACAATAATATTACTAGTAAGAAAATGGTAGTAATTTGTGGAGATTTCAATATTGATCTACTAAATCCATATCAACAAAATGTAATTACAGAGTTCATGAATTCTATGTACAGCATGAGTCTATATCCCACAATAACACATCCCAGTAGAATCACAGCTCACACTGCTACACTTATTGACAACCTGTTTGTTAATATTATTGATAAGAAAATAGAAAGTGGATTATTACCTCCGCCAGGCCGAAAGGCCAGGAGGAGGTAATGTTTTTGCCGGGGTTTGTCTGTGTGTTTGTCTGTTTGTCTGTCTGTTTGTCTGTTGGTTAGCAAGATAACTCAAAAACTTTTGGACGGATTTCAATGAAACTTTCAGGCGTTGTTGGAAATGGTACAAGGAAGAACTGATTAAATTTTGGGGATGATCCGCATCACCGTCTGCATACAGGAATTTTTTAAAGCATTTTTCCACACTGTGACATACGGCCATTTTCAACATGAGCGCAGGCGCAATGGAGGGCGCTGGGCGTCGTGTCTGACCAACACAAACTCCGCCTTCTTCAACGTTTTAGCCACAAAAGCATGCGGAAAACACTGCTGGCCTGGGCCCGCCAGCGTGCCTGTGCCAGCCATAGGCGCTGCGCACATTGCGCTGGTCGTCGTGTATGACCAACACAAACTCCGCGTTCTTCAACGTTTTAGGCACAAAAGCACGCGGAAAACACTGCTGGCCTGGGCCCGCCAGCGTGCCTGTTTTTGCGCCACGCTGCAAAACCTGACACGGCCACCTGTCCGCCGCCCGATTATTTGCCACAAATTCCCTGCCCAGCTATAGGCGCTGCGTAAAAACGACCTCTCTGCCGGGGAAGATTCTAAATTCTGTTTTGCCGCGGAGCGCAACCCCAATATAATATAAAACCCACGGCAACCTGTCTAACCAATCTGCATCCGTCAGTGGAGGAGATGGACACACCAACACTTCAGTTTATTACCTCCGCCAAGGAGGCAATGCTTTTACAACCGTAAAACGGGGCTATAAGGGACGGCGGGGTAATATGGGACACTTTTCTAAATGTAATTCTGCTTTTTTAATTTTGCTTCCGCCTAGATTTGATGAAGGATTCATGGATATTTGACAATAACAACACAACTCAGCGTGCTGCTCAAAATAAAAAAAAGCAGAATTACATTTAAAACATTTCCCAGAAAAGTGTCCCTTATTAACCCGCCGTCCCTTATAGCCCCGTTTTACACTACTGAACCACTAATCCTATCACTATCACATTGATTGTCATTCATTAATTGTCTGTTTATTGCACTGTCCATGTCAAATAAACAAATAATCATTGTGAATCCAATTGCTAGTCATATCTTTTCATGCTCAGGGAATCTGAAAACGTACACACAAACACTGTATGGGGGGAACTGTGCCGCTTGGCGGAGGTCTGCGCTCTCCGAGTGCTTTTCTAGTTGATAAATGATATAAGTGACCATTTGCCAACCTTTGCACTTATCCATGGCCACACGGGGGCCAATACAGAAAAATTTTTAAAATCGTTCAGATACAAATCATAAAATGCAATCAGTTCTTTTAAAGAGGACTTGCTGAAGCAAGACTGGACAAAAGTCTATGTATCAGATGTAAATGAAGCCTATGACACATTTATAAACATTGTAACCACTCTTTATGAAAAAAATTGTCCATTAGTAAAGAAAAAGCCTAAACATAAATTTGCCGATAAGCCATGGTTAACCAAAGGATTACAAAAGGCGTGTAAAAAGAAAAATTTATTATATAAAGCTTTCCTAAAGAAAAGGACAAAAGAAGCAGAGCAGCGGTATAAAACATACAAAAATAAGTTGACATATATAATAAGATGTTGTAAAAGAGACTATTACAGTAAAGAACTGGAGAAAAACAGAGACAATATTAAAAATACATGGACAATACTTAACAATATTCTTGGAAATAAAAGCAGAAATACAAGCTACCCAACCGATTTTTCAAAAAATAAAACAACTCAGAGTGTGAATGCAGTTTCACCTGCAGATGAATTTAATAACTTTTTTGTTAACATTGGTCCTAATTTGGCTCGAGAAATACCCATTACGGCGCCTACAGGCGAAACAATAAGCAAAAACACTGCTATAAAAAAAAACAAAAACACTGCTTTTTTTTTTTTTTCTCTCCCGGCGCCACACGAGTAGGCTGCCCTTTGCAACAGTGGCTCGATTCCGAGTCTTTTTCCCCTTCTCTCTCTCTTTTTGATCTGTCTTTTTTCACTCCACTTATATCACGGACACACAGATCGTCCCAAATGTCTCCTGAGCCGGTGGACGGAGCCACTGTTTATAGCAGGATACGATACAGCAGGGAAGAGCTGCTAGCATTCAACCGCCACCCGGTCCCATTGGAAAAACTCGACATACCGAGAGAACTGAGGCGAAAACGCCGCGGCTGCCGGGCTGGAGTAAGGCGGAGGACAAAAAATATAAGGTACAGACCCTCCCTTCCATCTGTTGTCATGGGAAATGTACGGTCGATACTGGGAAAGGTAGATGAGCTAGCGGCTATCTCCCGTTACGATAGCACATATCGGGAGTGCTCTCTCCTTTTGTTTACTGAGACGTGGCTAACTGAACTAGCAGCAGATGCTAACATTGAGCTGGAGGGTTTTCACATGATACGGGCTGACCGAACACCAGACAGTGGCAAAGCAAGGGGCGGTGGAGTGATAATGTATGTTAACAACAACTGGTGCAGACTGGGACATATTACTGTTAAACAACGACACTGCAGCAAAGACATTGAGTTGCTAGCTGTTAGCATGCGGCCTACATATATCCCAAGAGAACACTCACACGTGATCTGCATTGTTGTTTATGCAAATCCGACGGCGAACGCTGGGACAGCGCGTGACGTCATCCATTCAGTAACCAGCAGGCTGCAGACAGAACACCCAGATGCTCTACTCCTCATCTCAGGCGATTTCAACCATGTTTCACTATCTCCCATTCTACCCACGTTCACCCAGTATGTCACATGCCACAATAGAGACAATAAAACACTGGACTTATTCTACGCAAACACTAAGGAGGCGTACACCTCATCACAACTCCCCCCACTCGGGAGATCGGATCACAACTTGGTTCATCTCCGGCCGGTGTACAAACCCCTAGTGCACAGACAACCTCCGGCCATGCACACTGTGGAGTTATGGTCTGAGGAGACAATGGACACTCTAAAGGGCTGTTTTGAAGCCACCGCCTGGAAGCAGCTCTGCGATCCACATGGTGAGGACATCGATGGCCTCATTCACACCTTCACGGGCTACCTAAGCTTCTGTGTGGACAAATCCGTTCCCACCAAGACCATACGGCGTCACTCAAACAACAAACCCTGGATCAACCCTGAGATAAAAACACTTCTGAGAGAGAAGAAGAGGATCTTCAGGTCGGGGAATAGGGAGATGCTGAAGTCCGCACAGAGGGAGCTGAGGAGAAAGATCAGAGTAGGCAAGGACAGCTTCAGGAAGAAGATGGAGGACAAGCTGCAACAGAGCGACATCAGCGGGGTCTGGAGAAACCTCAAAACCATCTCTGGGCTCCAGAATACCTCCCCCCAGGCCACGGGGGGCAGGGAGTGGGCGAACAACCTGAATCTGTTTTTCAATAGGTTTGACCAACCGCCCTCCCCCCTGTCTGCACAACATCCACTGCTGCCTCTAAAGAAATCAAGTCCTGCTGCCCACTCCCCACTCCACCAACACCCCCCCACTCCCAACACACAGCCCCCCATCCTGACCCTGACCAGGACCCAGGTGAGGACGGTGCTGAGGAAGATCAAGGCGAGGAAGGCGTCGGGACCGGACGGCATCAGCGCAAAGCTCCTCAAGTCCTGTGCAGACCAGCTGTGTGAGATTGTGACGTATATCTTCAACCTGAGCCTGAAACTGGGGAGGGTACCACAGCTGTGGAAAACATCTTGTGTGGTACCTGTACCAAAAACTTCCCACCCCAAAGACCCGAACAGCTACAGACCGGTGGCCTTGACGTCCCACTTGATGAAGACCCTGGAGAGACTGCTCCTTGCTCACTTCCACCCCCTGGTGGAACCAGCGATGGATCCACTCCAGTTCGCCTACCAGCATGGCATTGGGGTGGAGGATGCGGTGATCTTCCTCCTTCACCGTTCTCTGTCCCACCTGGAGAAGCCCGGGAATATGGTGAGGATCATGTTCTTTGACTTCTCCAGTGCTTTCAACACCATCCAACCGATGATCCTGAAGGACAAGCTGCTGCGCGCAGGGGTGAACCAGCACCTGTCATCATGGATCCTGGACTACCTCACGAACCGGCCTCAGTTTGTGAAAACCCGGGACTGTGTGTCCGACACGATCATCAGTAGCACGGGGGCCCCCCAGGGAACGGTGCTGGCTCCCTTCCTGTTCACTCTTTATACTGCGGACTTCTCACACAACACAACACACTGCCATCTACAGAACTTCTCTGATGACTCTGCGATCGTTGGCCTCATCTCCAATGGAGATGAAGCTGAGTACAGAGGGCTTATCCAGGACTTCGTGGACTGGTGCCATCGGAACTGCCTCCAGATCAACGCGAGAAAAACTAAGGAGCTGGTGGTGGACTGCCGCAGGCAAGGACAACCCCTCACAGCACCAGTAAATATACAGGGAACAGACATCGAGATGGTGACAGCCTATAAGTACCTGGGTGTTCATCTGAACAATAAACTAGACTGGTCACACAATACTGATGCACTCTACAAGAAGGGACAGCGCAGGCTGTTCCTGCTGAGGAGACTCAGGTCTTTTGGTGTACAAGGCGCGCTGCTGAAGACATTCTATGACACGGTGGTGGCATCAGCCATCACTTTTGGAGTGGTCTGCTGGGGCAGTGGCATTACTGCAGCCGATAGGAAGAGACTGAACAAACTGATCAAGAAAGCTAGCTCTGTCCTGGGGCAGCGCCTTGATCCAGTGGAGGAGATAGGAGAGAGAAGGACGGTGGCTAAACTGTCATCTCTGCTGGAGTCCGAGTTCCACCCTATGCAGGACATACTGAATGAACTGAGGAGCTCATTTAGCAGCAGACTACATCATCCCAGGTGCACAACCGAGAGGTTTCGCAGGTCCTTCCTACCAACGGCTGTCAGACTGTACAACCTAAGCA
Source organism: Pholidichthys leucotaenia (assembly GCA_020510985.1). Lineage (NCBI taxonomy): Eukaryota > Metazoa > Chordata > Actinopteri > Cichliformes > Pholidichthyidae > Pholidichthys > Pholidichthys leucotaenia. Next base: position 345,283,836 of record CM035843.1, read on the forward strand.
GGGCTGCTCGCAGAGATAGCAAAAAGACGTAACAAACTAATAGTTTTTTGAATGCAAAAGATGCAATAGACTTACACAATGGTCCCCTCCGGCATACAACTAGGAAATACCGGTCGCTATGGAGAGTGAGAATATGTATGGGCACATAATCATACCATGTAGGATAACTAAGTAGACGGTTGTGCTGTTTCATCCCATCTAGCAACAATGCTCTGCACTGTGTGTGTTTATATATTTACATATTTATTCCATCTAGCTACAATGCTCCGCACTGGGTGTGTTTATGTTTAAATATCTATATATTTATTCCATCTAGCTACAATGCTCCGCACTGTGTGTTTATATATCTACATATTATTCCATCTAGCTACATTGCTCCGCACTGTGTGTTTACATATTCATATATTTATTCCATCCAGCTACAATGCTCTGCACTGTGTGTCTGTGTGTGTGTATATATATATATTTTATAGTAATATGTACATATGTATACTAGCTGCTCTTGCTTGCTTGTTTTTTTTTTTTTTTGTTTGTTTTTTCTTGCCTTCTGATTGTTGCTCTGAGTGTTGCTATCCCTGTGCTGTTGCAATTCTGGAATTTCCTCGTTGTGGGACTAATAAAGGCTTATCTTATCTTATAAAAGACTCCATTTTCATAAAGAACACAGACGAGAGAGAGGTCATTGAAATTGTTAAATCGTTTAAAAGTAAAACATCTACGGACTGTGATGGTATTGACATGCTCTTAGTCAAAACTATTACTGAATGCTTAGTGAAATCACTGGCGTATATCTGTAACCTGTCTCTCCAAACAGGTATATTTCCCAATGCAATGAAAATAGCTAAAGTAATTCCGATATACAAGACGGGTGACAGAGGGGAATTCTCAAACTACAGACCAATTTCACTATTGCCGTAATTTTCCAAGATACTTGAAAAAATATTCTATGAGAGAGTTGACAACTTCATACTGAAGAATAATTTATTGTGTGAGCAGCAATATGGGTTCAGACACAAGAGGACAACTGCATTTGCTCTAATGGAATTTATAGAAAAAATATCAACTGCCGTTGAAAATAAAGAGTATTTAGTTGGGGTATTCCTGGATCTTAAAAAAGCATTTGATACAGTGGATCATAATTTATTATTAAAGAAACTACAAAATTGTGGTATTAGGGGGGTAGCACTGTCCTGGTTATGTAGTTACTTAAAGAACAGATATCAGTATGTATGTGTTGGTAACAAAAACTCACAGTTACTGAAGGTTACTTGTGGAGTCCCACAGGGTTCAGTTTTGGGGCCATTGCTATTCAACATGTAATAAATGATATTATGTAAAGTTTCAGAAAAAATGGATTTAATATTGTTTGCTGATGACACTAATTTATTATGCAGTGGAAGCAATTTGGAACAACTTTTGGATACACTCGGAAAGGAATTAGGAAAGCTCAAACTGTGGTTTGATTCAAACAAATTAACGCTCAATTTAAGTAAGACAAAATTTATAGTTTTTAACAACCATCACAACAACTTAGTATCTAAACTCAGTGTAAATGGTGTAGAGATTGAAATGGTATCCGAAACTAAATTTCTTGGAGTAATAATTGATAATAAACTGTGTTGGAAGTCACATATTAATTATCCATCCATCCATCCATCTTCTTCCGCTTAATCCTTTTGGGGTCACGGGGGGGCTGGAGCCTATCCCAGCATCTTAGGGCGAGAGGCAGGATACACCCTGGACAGATCGCCAGTCCATCGCAGGGCCAACACAGAAAGACAGACAACCATTCACTCTCACAGTCATACCTAAAGACAATTTAGAATCCCCAGATTTGATGCCAATTAACCTAACTTGCATGTTTTTGGCATGTGGGAGGAAACCGGAGAAATCCCGGAGTAAACCCACGCAGACACGGGGAGAACATGCAAACTCCACACAGATCACTGCTGGTCGGGGGCTGGGATCGAACCCAGGATCCCCTGGTCAAGGGTGAGTTGCTGTGCTGCCGCAGTGCTAACCACTCCGCCACCGTGCTGCTCCCATATTAATTATATTAAAGGTAAAATATCCAAATCAATTGCAATACTACACAGAGTGAAATATTTGCTGAATCAACCCACACTATATACCTTGTATCATTCATTAATACTCCCATACATGACATATTGTACTGAAGTATGGGGAAATACATATAAAACAAACATATATCCAGTCTTTATGCTTCAGAAGAGAGCTATTAGAATAATAAACAAAGCTGCTTACAGGGAACCAACAAACCCACTTTTTCTTAAATTAAAAGCTCTCAAGTTGAAAGATCTGGTTGACTTTAAAACTGCAGTAATAATGTTTAAAGTGAAGAATCTATCACTGCCCGCAAATATCCAAAAGTTGTTCCAAATAAGGGAGAAACAATATCCTTTCAGAGGAACATGTATATTTCAAAAACCTTCAGTGAGAACTACCACCAAGCAACACTGTGTTTCAGTGCAAGGAGTCAGATTATGGAACGATTTTGGACCTGAATTAAAATCATGTACAACGCTTGGACAATTTAAACAAAAACTAAAGGAAGAAATACTCCAAACATATATACAAGATCACATGTAAAATCACATAAGGATTGTCATATCCAGTCTGCGTTGTGTTGTAGCTTAGTTTTTTTTGTCACATTTTGTCTTAGCTATGTTCTGAATTGTAATCGCTCTTGTTTTGTTTTTCTTTTGAATTCTTGGATGGAATATGGGTGGGCAATATAAGCTGTGGCTTCAGCCATCACCCATTTCGGATAACTTATGTTGAACTGTATAATCAGAGGAGTTATTGTCTAATTTGACCTTGTTGGATTTTCTTCCCCCTTTGTTAGATTATTCTGTTTCTTTTAATCTGTACTTTTATCTATCCGAAATAAAGATTCATTCATTCATTCATTCAAATTCAAGCAGAAACTCTCCAAAAACTCAAGTTCAATGGATGCAAGAATGTGAAGGTTATTTCAAAGAAGGGGTCCTATGTTTTTTTTTTTTTTTTTTTTTTTTTTTTTTTTTTTTTTTTTGTTACTTATTTGTACCCGTAGGTAGACTTGGTTTGCAGCCTGGTGACAAGCCACCGGCTGCTGGTCGCTGCGTGCGCGAGCGCCCTAAACCTACATGTTTTTGGTATGCGGGAGGAAACCGGAGAAATCCCGGAGTAAACCCACGCAACACGGGGAGAACATGCAAACTCCACACAGCTCACTGTTGGTCGGGGGCTGGGATCGAACCCACGACCTCATGATCCCCACGATCCCCCGGCCAAGGGTAAAACTGTGCTGCCACAGTGCTAAACCACTGCGCCACCGTGCAGCCCAGGGGTCCTATGTTGACATGTAACTTGACCTGTTACGATGTTTTTGATTGAAATAGCTTTTGATTTCAGTAAATATGAACTCCTAATGTTACATATTCAACAAATGGCCATTTTCAGTTCTTTACAACCAATAAAATGTTTTGAAATTCTGTTGTGACATAGCAGTCTGTTGTGCATAATAATTTGGAACAGGGCATTTTGAGTTTTTTTAATTTTTGCAAAAAAAATTGTTATCATTGGGAGGTTTGTTCAATAAAATTCAAATTATGCTCTAACGGTTGATGACTTGAAAATTACACTGACTGTCATTTGCATCGACTATTTAGGAAAATCAGATACAAATATCATTTTCATAATAATTTGGAACACGGTGTAGTATCGGGTTGCCTGAATCAGCGGTTATTAATTTCTCCTTCATGTCTTCACAACAGGTAACATACAGATCTGCTTCTCTTCTACCCCCTCCTCTCTTGTCCTCTCCTCCAGCTGGCTGGTTCACTGGATTGGCTGACGGATGCGTCCGTGGGCGGTCTTCAGCTCCCGGCTGCTACCGGACAATATGGTGTCGTTGGTCTCCATATATTTAAAACAAACCAGCGAAAAGTGTTTCTAACATCACTTCATGCGAGAAATAGTAAGTTCAGTTAATGAATCTGTCATTATTTGACATCAAAAACCGCTGGTTTAAAAGTTCAGGACAAGAGTGCTGCCTCCGGTGCATGACCATACAGAAAAAATCAAGACCGGTTGTAATGTTTATGCAAATGAGCAGTAGGGGAACCCACGGGCAACTCGGCACACCGCAGTCCAGTTTTCACCTGTCCGGACCCAAATACTTTCTGTTGCGTTTCCAATCCACAATGAATGGGAAGGGGAAAAACGATGGAACCAGTGGACACGTAGCATCAGTCACCATAGCGGTCCGTGAGCAAAACAAGGAAGTGAAAAGCGACAAATTTGACTAGAAAAAGACAATACTATTTATTTCATTTCAGTGAACCTGTAACCAAGTGACACCGATCCTCGGGGTAGGAGCATTATACTAAATTAACCACCCCTGTGGATGCACACCCTATATATACAGTGGGGTAAAAAAGTATTTAGTCAGCCACCAATTGTGCAAGTTCTCCCAATTAAAAGATGAGAGAGGTCTCCAATTTTCATCATAGGTATACCTCAACTATGAGAGACAAAATAATTTTTAAAAAAAATCCAGAAAATCACATTGAAGGATTTTTAATGAATTAATTGGTAAATTCCTCGGTAAAATAAGTATTTGGTCAATAACAAAAGTTCATCTCAATACTTTGTTATATACACTTTGTTGGCAATGACAGAGGTCAAACGTTTTCTGTAAGTTTTCACAAGGTTTTCACACACTGTTGCTGGTATTTTGGCCCATTCCTCCATGCAGATCTCCTCTAGAGCAGTGATGTTTTGGGGCTGTCGCTGGGCAACACAGACTTTCAACTCCCTCCAAAGATTTTCTATGGGGTTGAGATCTGGAGACTGACTAGGCCAATCCAGGACCTTGAAATGCTTCTTATGAAGCCACTCCTTCATTTTGGTGTCAGCTCCTGTTTTTCTTCATGGCCGCTATGCATCCTCACAGGACTGAACCGCGAGTGGAGTCAGAGACAAATGTTTCTTCTCACAGCCGCTGTGGACCTCCGCCACGTTTAACGGGACAGCCCCTCAACATCGTGGATCCACATGCAATTTTTGCGCGGCCCAGACAACTTCGCCGTCCCGGGCCGGCACTTGCTACCCCCACCCCCCTTCCTCCACCTCCGCCTGCACAGAGCTTTTCCCGCAGCTCGCTTCCAAAGCCGGACGATCGACGCCTCAGCCCCCTGCTGAGCCCTCTGGGGGGGAATGGTGTGGGTGACCCCCACAGCCTACGGGTCAAGCAGAGCGCTCAGCTGGAGCAATTAGCAGAACAGTGAGATGTATGGACTGATATCAATAGGTAGAGAGGAATTCCAGTGCCAGTAATCCTGCTATTGATATGTGTGACTCTAATGCAAATGTCCATGCCTTCCTGCTGTTTACTGTGATGCTAATATGCCATGCATGCATTGTCTAGCTGGGTATATAAGTCAACTGCATATCGCTTGCTCTCTTACTCTCTTTTTGATCACACGCATTGCATGTTTGCTGACTAGAGACACAGGGCTCGCTCCAGCGGGCTCCCACAGCGCTGGGGTGAACTCTCGTGATGGAAGATGAATAAAACACCCTTTTAAACTTCAGTTCGCCATGTCCGCCTGCACTTATTCCGTGCCTCCACACTGGTACCCCTTATTTAATCTAAGATAAGGGACATATGTCCATGTTTTGTTTTGTTTTTTAATTTAACCTTTATTTATACAGGCGAGCTTCACTGAGAGGCACCCTCTCTTTTTTAAGGACGCCCTGTTCACACTCACACAGTTACACATTCACACCAGGAAGCTGCCCAGTACAACCACAGACTGACCTGTGGCCACTGAGCAGCTCCACTGGAGCAGCTGGGGTTAAGGGCCTTGCTCAAGGGCACCACAGTGGGGTTAAAGAGGGTGGGGCAAACACTGCTATGTTATCTGTCCCACCCAGATCTAATCCCGCTGGTCCAGGGATCGAATCCATGACCCTCCGTTCACCAGTCCACATCCCTAACCATTAGGCCACCACTGCCCACCATGTGTCAGATTTCTCTTCCATTTGTTTTAATAAAAAATGTTGTAAGTAATTTCAGGGGTCATTGCAAATACTTTGCTTTAAAAGGGCCAAGTTGTTACACAGTGAGACGGAAAAATCTTGAACAGAAAAAATGCATCAAGATGCATTGAGAATGGTTTTAGAATCAAGTTGGAGTTCTGAATCATAATCAAATCATGAGGTGCCTAAAGATTCCCACGCCTAGTTCGGACCTCGGCTGGGAAGAAGGACCAACTTACCGGACCTTTTGCAGTTTTAGTTGGTGACTCCTGACCTAGACCAACATACTGTATTTATTATCCCAACTTATCTAAACGATTCTTAAATACTTAAATCATGAACAAATTAGAGAGTTTCTTTTGGTGAACACATAAGCGAATGCATACAAACATTCTGTTCACACATTAGCACACACTTAATTTGACACTTCAACAAACACCATCCTATTCTGTGAGAAGCACTGTTATCAATGCATCTTAATTTTTCGGGCCAATTGTAGAGTGTGTGGGAGCATGGTGTGGGACTTCTCCACCCAGAGAAGGCAGCTGGGGAAGGAGTGAACAATGGACCAAAGAGGAGGTGTCACCGGGGGGTATCAGACGGGACAGTAAGGACTATGCAACTCCCGGGGAGAGGAGTAACTGCTGGAGCCGCGGGAAGAAGAAAGGGAGTGAGAGCGACGCTGGCGTTCTGTCATGTTAATGTGCCACACAGGTCTCTGTTCTAAACAACAATGTATTATTATGGTTGGAAGTTCCAGGTCTCAATGCATGGTATTAAAGATATAAAAGAGGAATGCACAGAGACCCGGGAGCGCTTTTGCTGTATTGTATGTTGGAGAAAGAATAAAGTCCTTGTGTTGTCCAGCTCGTTGCCTCGCCTGTGTCCTTTCTCCACATTGGTGACCCCAAGACGTACCATGGAGAGTGAGACGAGCACCGCCCCGGAGACTACCTGGAGGAAGCGCACTGGCGCCGCGTGAGCTGTTTTGGTCAAATTCCCAGATTTCTGGCTTCACAACCCGACCACGTGGTTTCTGCATATAGAAGCCCAGTTCGCACTCCATAGGATAACCACGGATGGCAAAAAGTACTACTACGTGGTCACTGCGCCGGACGCGCGCGCCACGCAACAGGTGACGAGCCTGCTCCAGAAGCCGCCGGCCCAAGGAAAATAAGAGGTGCTCAAGAGGATGCTTCTCCAGCGCTACACCCTTTCTGACAGTGAGAGGGCAGAGAGACTCCTAACATGTTTGGAGTTGGGGGACAGATCAGCCGTGGAGCTCACGGAGAACATGTTGGTGCTGATGGGTAGGAATGACAAGTCTTTCCTTTTCACCCATCTGTTCCTCAGTAACCTACCGGCTGCAGTGAGGGCAATCCCGGCCAACTCGCCGTTGCTGGTGACCAAAGACTACCGCGCACTGGCACAGGAAGAGGATCGCATCATTTTAGCGACCAGAACTCTCAGCATGAATGCAGCGGCACCGGCATCCAGGAGTGACTACAGCAAGGTCGAGGAGCAGTTGGTGGTAGCCGGAGCAGATGCCAGGAGACAAAGGAACGGGGCGATCTGTTTCTATCATCGCCGCATCGGTTCGAATGCCCAGCGATGCCTGTTGCCATGCCAATTCAAGAAGTCAGGAAACGGCACAGCCAGCAGTCAGTAGCAGCTGCGACCGGTGGCGACAGAAACAAGCTGCTTTATGTCATGGACACACGTTCAGGGAGACAGTTTCTGGTGGACTCCAGCTCCCAGAAGAGCCTCATCCTGCTGGTCAATGCAGACAGGGCGGCAGGAGGCAGCGGTCCCGAGCTCACGGCCACCAACGGATCCACCATCAGGACATTTGGTGAGTGGACACTGACGATATGCTTACATGGATGCAACTTTCAGTGGAACTTTGTGGTAGCTGCATGTTCCGCCTCCATTTTAGGTGAAGATTTTTTATATGCTTATGGGTTGTTAGCTGATGTTGCTAATAGGAGATTAGTGGATGCATTTTCTTTCACCTCACTGCCCTGTACAGCTCAGGGAGCTGGGTTGACAAGACTGGCTAACGTTATAGCTCCAGGGAGTAAGTACCAACAGTTACTCGCACAGTTCCCAGCACTCACGGTCCCGACTTTTTTGGCTACAAGAACGAAACACAGGGTTGAACATTTTATAACTACAAAAGGGCTGTTGGTGTTCACGTGACCTCGACGCCTGGATGCAGCTAAACTGGCCAGTGTGCACGAGGAGTTTGCCAACTTAGATCAGTTGGGATTCGTCAGGCGCTCCCACAGCCCGTGGGCATCCCCGCTACATATGGTGCCTAAAGCCGACGGGTCGTGGCGACCGTACGGCGATTTCCGGCACTTGAACAACGCCACGGAACACGATCGCTATCCTATTCCGCACATCCAGGATTTTTTCCGTGCACCTGGCCAGGGTGCGTGTTTTTTCCAAAGTGGATCTAGTCCGTGGTTACCACCAGGTCCCAGTGCGTGCGGAAGATGTTCCAAAAACAGCGGTAATAACTCCTTTTGTCCTTTTCGAGTTTCTACACATGCCGTTCGGATTAAAAGGCGCGACGCAGACTTTCCAGAGAATGATGGACGCAGTGCTTCGTGACTTGTCCTTCGTTTTTGTCTACTTAGACAACATTCTGGTAGCTAGCACGTCCAAGGAGGAGCACATCGCCCATCTCAAGACAGTTTTCCTGAGGCTGGAAGTGCACAGGCTGATAGTTAACCCGGCGAAGTACCAGTTTGGTGTGCCAGTGACTGATTTCTTTTTTGGACCACCGCATTTCACTTTTTTCACTTGCAGCGCCACATGAGTCGGCTGCCTTTTGCAACAGCGGCTCAATTCTGAGTCTTTTTTTTCCTTCCTCTCTCTTTTGATCCGGTGACAACTCTCTGATCCGGCATACCTTTCACTCCATTTATATCACGGACACACAGATCGCCCCAAATGTCTCCCGAGCCGGTGGACGGAGCCACTGTTTATAGCAGGAGACGGTACAGCAGGGAAGAGCTGCTAGCACTCAACCGCCACCCGGTGCTAACGGAAAAACTCGACATACCGGGAGAACTCTCTTTGCCTTTTTATACCCTGATTGATGGAGCCTTGAGTATTTTTATCATGTCTATAGTCAATTTCATGTGTGCCTGTGTTTGTGTCTATGTTGAATGTAATTTGTGGCTTGTATATATGGATGTCACCAGACTGCAAAACAAATCTACCTACGGGTACAAATAAAGTAACCTGAACCTGAACCTGAACTGAGGCGAAAACGTCATGGGTGCCGTGCTGGAGTTAGGCGGAAGGCAAGAAATATAAGGTACAGACCCACCCTTCCATCCGTTGTTATGGGGAATGTACGATCGTTACTGGGAAAGGTAGATGAGCTAGCGGCTATCTCCCGCTACGATAGCATATACCGGGAGTGTAGCCTGTTTCTATTCACAGAGACTTGGCTAACCGAATTAGCAGCAGATGCTAACATTGAACTGGAGGGTTTCCACACGATACGGGCAGACCGAACATCAGACAGTGGCAAAGCAAGGGGCGGTGGAGTGATAATGTATGTTAATAACAACTGGTGCAGACCGGGACATATCACTGTTAAACAACAACACTGTAGCAAAGACATTGAGTTGCTAGCTGTTAGCATGCGGCTTACACATCTCCCGAGGGAATACTCACACGTGATCTGCATTGTTGTTTATGCAAATCCGACGGCGAACGCTGGGACAGCGCGTGACGTCATCCATTCAGTAACTGGCAGGCTGCAGACAGAACACCCAGATGCTCTTCTCCTCATCTCAGGCGATTTCAACCATGTTTCACTGTCTCCCATTCTACCCACGTTTACCCAGTATGTCACATGCCACACTAGAGACAATAAAACACTGGACTTATTCTACGCAAACACTAAGGAGGCATACACCTCATCACAACTCCCCCCACTCGGGAGATCGGATCACAACTTGGTTCATCTCCGGCCAGTGTACAAACCCCTAGTGCACAGTCAACCTCCGGCCATGCGCACAGTGAAGTTATGGTCTGAGGAGGCAATGGACACTCTAAAGGGCTGTTTTGAAACCACCGCCTGGGAGCAGCTCTGCGATCCACATGGTGAGGACATCGATGGCCTCACTCACACCATCATGGACTACATCAGCTTCTGTGTGGACAACACCGTTCCCACCAAGACCATACGGTGTTGCTCAAACAACAAATCCTGGATCAACCCTGAGATAAAAACACTTCTGAGAGAGAAGAAGAGGATCTTCAGGTCGGGGAACAGGGAGATGCTGAAGTCCGTACAGAGGGAGCTGAGGAGAAAGATCAGAGAAGGCAAAGACAGCTTCAGGAAGAAGATGGAGGACAAGCTGCAACAGAGCGACATCAGCGGGGTCTGGAGAAACCTTAAAACCATCTCTGGGCTCCAGAATACCTCCCCCCCAGGCTACGGGGGGCAGGGAGTGGGCGAACAATCTGAATCTGTTTTTCAATAGGTTTGACCAACTGCCCTCCCCCCGACTGCACAACAACCACTGCTGCCTCTAAAGACATCAAGTCCTGCTGCCCACTCCCCACTCCACCAACATCCCCCCACTCCCAACACACAGCCCCCCATCCTGACCCTCACTAAGACCCAGGTGAGGACGGAGCTGAGGAAGATCAAGGCGAGGAAGGCCTCGGACCGGACGGCATCAGCGCAAAGCTCCTCAAGTCCTGTGCAGACCAACTGTGTGGGATTGTGGAGTACATCTTCAATCTGAGCCTGAAGCTGGGGAGGGTACCACAGCTGTGGAAAACATCTTGTGTGGTACCTGTACCAAAGACTTCCCACCCCAAAGATCTAAACAGCTACAGACCAATGGCCTTGACGTCCCACATGATGAAGACCCTGGAGAGACTGCTCCTTGCTCACCTCCGCCCCCTGGTGGGACCAGCGATGGATCTACTCCAGTTCGCCTACCAGCATGGCATTGGGGTGGAGGATGCGGTGATCTTCCTTCTTCACCGTTCTCTGTCCCACCTGGAGAAGCCCGGGAATGCGGTGAGGATCATGTTCTTTGACTTCTCCAGTGCTTTCAACACCATCCAACCGATGATCCTGAAGGACAAGCTGCTGCGCGCAGGGGTGGATCAGCACCTGTCATCACGGATCCTGGACTACCTCACAAACCGGCCTCAGTTTGTGAGAACCCGGGACTGTGTGTCCGACACGATCATCGGTAGCACGGGGGCCCCCCAGGGAACGGTTTTGGCTCCCTTCCTGTTCACCCTTTATACTGCGGACTTCTCACACAACACAACACACTGCCATCTACAGAACTTCTCTGATGACTCTGCGATCGTTGGCCTCATCTCCAACGGAGATGAAGCTGAGTACAGAGGGCTTATCCAGGACTTTGTGGACTGGTGCCATCGGAACTGCCTCCAGATCAACGCGAGGAAAACTAAGAGGCTGGTGGTGGACTGCTGCAGGCAAGGACAACCCCTCACAGCACCAGTAAATATACAGGGAACAGACATCGAGATGGTGACATCCTATAAGTACCTGGGTGTTCATCTGAACAATAAACTAGACTGGTCACACAATACTGACGCACTCTACAAGAAGGGACAGCGCAGGCTGTTCCTACTGAGGAGACTCAGGTCTTTTGGTGTACAAGGGGCGCTGCTGAAGACATTCTACGACACGGTGGTGGCATCAGCCATCACTTTTGGAGTGGTCTGCTGGGGCAGTGGCATTACAGCATCCGATAGGAAGAGACTGAACAAACTGATCAAGAAAGCTAGTTCTGTCCTGGGGCAGCGCCTTGACCCAGTGGAGGAGATAGGAGAGAGAAGGATGGTGGCTAAACTGTCATCTCTGCTGGAGTCCGAGTTCCACCCTATGCAGGACATACTGAATGCACTGAGGAGCTCATTTAGCAGCAGACTACATCATCCTAGGTGCCCAACCGAGAGGTTTCGCAGGTACTTCCTACCTACGGCTGTCAGACTGTACAACCTAAACAGGGCTGCTCGCAGAGATAGCAAAAAGACGTGACAACCTAATAGTTTTGAATGCAAAAGACGCAATATACTTACACAATGGTCCCCTCCGGTATACAACTAGGAAAATACCGGTCGCTATGGAGGGTGAGAATATGTATGGGTACATAATCATACCATGTAGGATAACTAAGTAGATGGTTGTGCTGTTTCATTCCATCTAGCTACAATGCTCCGCACTGTGTGTGTTTATATATTTATATATTTATTCCATCTAGCTACAATGCTCCGCACTGTGTGTGTTTACATATTTACATATTTATTCCATCTAGCTACAATGCTCCGCACTGTGTGTGTTTATATAGCTACATATTTATTCCATCTAGCTACAATGCTCCGCACTGTGTTTATATATTCATATATTTATTCCATCTAGCTACAATGCGCCGCACTGTGTGTTTATATATTTACATATTTATTCCATCTAGCTACAATGCTCCGCACTGTGTGTTTATATATCTACATATTTATTCCATCTAGCTACAATGCTCCGCACTGTTTATATATTCACATATTCATTCCATCTAGCTACAATACTCCACACTGTGTTTATATACTCATATATTTATTCCATCCAGCTACAATGCTACGCACTGTGTTTATATATTTATATATCTATCTCATCTAGCTACAATGCTCCGCACTGTGTGTCTATATATATATATTTATATGTACATATGTATACTTGCTGCTCTTGTTTTTTCTCTTGCCTTCTGATTGTTGCTCTGAGTGTTGCTATCCCTGTGCTGTTGCAATCCTGGAATTTCCCCATTGTGGGACTAATAAAGGCTTATCTTATTTCGCCGGAGGGCGTGATTCCGTTACCTTATAAGGTACGCGCTGTGTCAGACTTTCTGCGTCCGCAGACTGTGAGAGCACTTCAGGAGTTTTTGGGAATGGTTCATTTTTATAACTGTTTCCTTCCCTGGGCAGCCTAGCTGATGCAGCCATTGTATGCTGCGCTTTAAGAAAAAAGCCCGCGGAAACCATCGACTGGTCTCCTGAACGAGTCCGGGCTTTTGCAAATGCCAAAAGAGCGCTGGCGGATGCTGCGTTGCTAGCTCACCCGGATCCATCTGCACGAACAGCGCTCACTACGGACACGTCTGATGTTGCCATAGGGGCAGTGGTGGAGCAGTATGTCTCAGGTTCGTGGCAGCCGCTCACATTTTTCAGCTGCACTTTGCATGACAACGAATGCAAATACAGCACGTTTGATAGAGAATTGCTGGCTCTCCACCTGGCGACGTGCCATTTCCAGTTTTGGCTAGAGGGGTGCAAATTCACCGCGTTCGTGGACCATAAGCCACTGATGTACATGATGTCCAAGATCATGGCACTGTGGTCGGCCCGGCAGCAACGGCATTTGGCTACGATTTCGGAGTTCACTACCGACATTCAACACGTTGCCGGTAAGCTCAACATCGTGGCCGATTGTCTGTCGTGGGCGTTAGTCTCCCCGGTCTACATGGGAATTGATTTCCCTGCGATGGCCGCGGAGCAAGCCGGGGACACAGACATTTGCGCACTCCAGTCTGCGCCTACTGGGTTAAGGCAGGAGAGCAGGGTGGTGCAAGAAGGGTGCCCTCCCTTGCTCTGCAACGTCTCCACCGGCTACCCACGCCCGGTGGTTCCGAGCTCTTGGCACCATCATGTTTTTCAGTCTGTCCACTCCCTTTTGCATCCGGGATTGCGTGCTTCGGTGAAGCCAGTGGGGGTGAAATTCGTCTGGCCGCGCTTGCACAAGGACTTGAAAGAGTGGGCTGCAGCTTGCGCCATGTGCCAGCGGGCCAAAGTGCACAAGCACACTACAGCTCCCCTTGAGCTGTTCCAAATCCCAACCAGGAGGTTCGACCACGTCCACGTGGATTTGGTGGGACCCCTCCCACCATTGCAAGGTTTCACGCACCTTTTAACAACTGTGGACCGCACCACGGGCTGGCCTGAAGTGGTCCCACTCACATCCGCAGAAGTGGCTTGTGCTTTTTTGTCAGCTTGGGTTGCATGGTTCAGATCCCTTTTCGACATCACTTCCGACAGGGGTCCACAATTCGTTTCTCTGGTCTGCAATGGCCCAGAGCCTGGGGTCAAAATTCGTCGCACTACTGCATACAGCCCCCAAGCTAACGGATTATGCCAGTGTTTTCATAGATCGCATAAAGCAGCACCCAGAGCTTCACTCACGGACACAAATTGGGTCAACTGCCTGCCCTGGGTTCTTTTAGGGTTGCATGCCACACCTAATGAGGATGTGGCAGCCTCCCTGGCAGAACTCATTTTTTCTCAGCCGCTGCAGATCCCCGGAGAGTTTTTACCAGAAAACCCCGCACCTGAGGCTGATCCGCCCGCGCAATTTTCTGCACAGTATGGAGGCTTTTAACTTACCGGGCCAGGGCCACCATTGTTTTCCCCGCACCTTCGTCCCAAAAAGCTTACAGAATGCCAGTTCTGTTTTTGTCAGGCATGATGCGCACCAGACCCCGCTGCACCCACCGTACAACGGACCGTTCAGGGTGTTGGGACCTGGGGTGAAGCATTTTGTGTTAGACTTGGGGGGACGTAGGGAGACCATCTGCATTGACAGGCTGAAGCCCGATTTTGTGTTGGCAAACGAGCAGGGGGTGTTGGCCCAAGCTCCCCGGCGCAGACGCCCACCGTTGGTGGCTCTGCAAGTTGGTGATCCCTCGGCAGGGACCTGCGCTCGCAAAGCTAATGTGTTTTCTCCCCCTTCCTTTTTCCCTCCACAGAATGACGTGCACTCCTGTACACCTTGCCAGCAGGGCGGTGCGACTGGATAGGTAACCCCCCGCTACAGCCACTATGGGCACTGGCTCAAGCCCAAAGGACATGGGGATTAGTGCCCTTTCTGGGTGTTCGGGGGAAGGGGCTGTGTGGGGGCATGGTGTGGGACTTCTCTACCCAGAGAAGGCAGCTGGAGAAGGGGGGATCAATGGACCAAAGAGAAGGTGTCACCGGGGAGTATCAGACGGGACAGTAAAGACTATGCAACCCCCAGGGAGAGGAGTAACTGCCGGAGCCGCAGGAAGAAGAAAGGATGTGAGGGCAGTGCTGACGTTATGTCATGTTAACCCTTTAACTGTCCACATTTCATAGACAGGTCATGCACCCCCAGTGGCACAGCGCAGCAACTGCACCTGTCAACTTATTGACGTCCCCGGGCTATACTGAGAATTTGTACTGATCTGTATTGATCAGACAGTTCAGAAGGTGGCAGCCACGCGCCAAAGGAATCATGGCTGACATGGAATACAGCAAAGAAGAAGAAATCCTTATTATTATTATTCCTTTTTCTGCTTTGGGCTCCCCAGCACCAATGTGGTCGCCGCCATGTTCGGTCATGGTGACAGCGATTCTGACTGAAACTGCATCAAACAGGAAAAATAGCCGAGTAATACAAACGAAATTCGCGTGGGACAATCATAAGCGTTTGTAGATGTGGCAGAGAGTGTAAATGACCAAGCAAATGCGAAACTACGACCACGATGGGCGAAAAACTGAGTTACCAGTACCAAGATGGCAGCGCCCATGCCGTCATGGATTCTCACAGGAAAAATGCATCAAACAGGAAAACTAGCCGCATAATACAAAAGAAATTCATGTGGCATAATCATAAGAGTTTGTAGATGTGGAAGAGAGTGTAAATGACCGAGCAAACTCAAAACATCGACCACGATGGACGAAAACGGACAGGCCACGTGGGCGAGCGAGCCCCTCTCCCCAGCAACAAGTAAGAGAAAAATATGTTGGGGTTTTTTTACATTTTATTGATTTTCTGGTTCCTATACTTTGAAGATTAGATAAAAACATACCCCTGTAGACAAAATGGCATCAAAAAAATGAACCATTCTTTGTGTAAATGTGTCCAAAGTCCACTTTTGACTGAGTTATATAGTTTATATAGCTGCTGTGATATTATGCAAATTAGATGCATAAATTTATTCCTATCTGAAACTTTTTTTTTTTTTGTTACTTATTTGTACCCGTAGGTAGATCTGGTTTGCAGTCTG